>OW240913.1:202427487-202564500 GCA_933207985.1 Pelobates cultripes | reverse complement strand
ATATATATGCCCACACACATATACATATAATACATGTGTATATAATATGTGTGTTTGTGTGTGTATATATATATATACATACACACACTTATTTCCTATATATGGATAACATATTATAATTAAAGCATTTTAAAATATATTATGCATATGTGGACACCTATTGCGGCCATGTGACTGCTCTTAAAGAGCTATTAAAAGAAAGGAGACTTTTGAAGTAAGTATAATTTTATTTTAACATTTTTTAGTTTTATTGGCATTCCCACACTATTTGTAGGGTGCAAAGGGGTCCTTCATTTTTAATGGGGGGTAGCTAGGGTATTGAGGACTCCTAGCCACCCAAGGCATAGAGAGGAGTGGTGGACAATAGCATGTCCAACCCACTATTGTTTAATTAACTACAGGGAGTGCAGAATTATTAGACAAGTTGTATTTTTGAGGATTAATTTTATTATTGAACAACAACCATGTTCTCAATGAACCCAAAAAACTCATTAATATCAAAGCTGAATATTTTTGGAAGTAGTTTTTAGTTTGTTTTTAGTTATAGCTATGTTAGGGGATATCTGTGTGTGCAGGTGACTATTACTGTGCATAATTATTAGGCAACTTAACAAAAACAAATATATACCCATTTCAATTATTTATTATTACCAGTGAAACCAATATAACATCTCAACATTCACAAATATACATTTCTGACATTCAAAAACAAAACAAAAACAAATCAGTGACCAATTTAGCCACCTTTCTTTGCAAGGACACTCAAAAGCCTGCCATCCATGGATTCTGTCAGTGCTTTGATCTGTTCACCATCAACATTGCGTGCAGCAGCAACCACAGCCTCCCAGACACTGTTCAGAGAGGTGTACTGTTTTCCCTCCTTGTAAATCTCACATTTGATGATGGACTACAGGTTCTCAATGGGGTTCAGATCAGGTGAACAAGGAGGCCATGTCATTAGATTTTCTTCTTTTATACCCTTTCTTGCCAGCCACGCTGTGGAGTACTTGGACGCGTGTGATGGAGCATTGTCCTGCATGAAAATCATGTTTTTCTGAAGGATGCAGACTTCTTCCTGTACCACTGCTTGAAGAAGATGTCTTCCAGGAACTGGCAGTAGGACTGGGAGTTGAGCTTGACTCCATCCTCAACCCGAAAAGGCCCCACAAGCTCATCTTTGATGATACCAGCCCAAACCAGTACTCCACCTCCACCTTGCTGGCCAGGGCCGTCTTTAATAACGAATGGACCCTGGGCAAGTGTTTGCTTGGGCCCCCTGTGCCCTGCCGCTCTCGCCCCTCACTCCCTGGTATGCAATCACGGCATCCATCCCAACGCAGTGGCGGTACTAAAGTAGAATGAATTTTATTGGGACCCCAATTGCAAGGTTGGACTAAAGGTAGAACCCCATCTGTCGTGCAACTCCAACAATGCTTTGACAGCTGGGACTCTACCAATTTCCCATGCTTGCAGGGTTGTATTTAGCACTGAGCCATGTTAGTATGTTTGAATGTAAGCATGTGCTTGTATGGAGTATGTTTGTGTGAATGTGTTTGTATGTGGTACTGGAGTTTGAATGCAAGTGTGCATTTATGTGTAGTGTTTGTTTTTGAATGTAGGAGTGTGCTTGTATGTAGTGTTGACGTTTCGATGCAGGAGTGTGTTTTATATGTAGTGTTGAAGTTTGAATGGAGGGGTGTATTTGTATTTAAAGTTGCGGCTCAGATGCACAGGTACACACTCTGACGTACAAGCAGATACACAGATACATACACTGACTACATACAGATAAACAGGCACATACACTGACAGACACACTGACACAGGTACATATATTGACACACACACAGATACATACACTGGTAGACGTACTGACAGACATACTGACACAGGCACATATACAGACATACTGACACACAGACACATATACCGACATACTGACACACACACACAGACATACATACACTGATCAACATACTGACACACATACACTGACACACACAGACTGATATACTGACACACACACACACACAGACATACTGGCACACAGACAGATATACTGACACATGCATACACATGCACTAACAGATATACTGACGCACTGACAGACATACTGACACATACACATACTGACACACACAGATATACACACACATATATACTGACACACAGACAGACAGACATACTGACACACACACAGACATGCTGACACACACACATACACTAACACACAAACACTAACACACACATACACACATACAAACAAACACATAAACACATACACTAACACACAAACACATACACTAACACACAAACACATACACTAACACACAAACACACATTTTTTTTTTTTTTTTTAAATGTAATCCCCCCAGCCTCCTTACCTTTTGGAGTGCTGGGGGGATTCCCTGGGGTCCAGTGGTGCTGCTGGGCTCCTGGGCGGGTGGCCGGTCGGGCAGGCGGGCGCGCGAGGGAGCACTCAGTTTCCTCTTCAGCTCCCTCGCGCGCCGCGTAGGGATGCCGGCGCCGGAAGATGACGCCATCTTCCGGCTCCGGCATCAGTGCGGTGCGCGAGGGAGCTGAAGAGGAAGCACTGAGTGCTCCCTCGCGCGCCCTTCCTGCCCGACCGGCCACCCGCCCGCTGGGGTTAGCGGGGCCCACGGGGCAGGTGCCTCGGGCCCCCCAAGAGAAACTGGGCCCGGGGCAGCTGCCCCGTTTGCCCCTCGTTAAAGACGCCCTGTTGCTGGCGTCTGAGTCGGACTGGAGCTCTCTGCCCTTTACCAATCCAGCCACGGGCCCATCCATCTGGCCCATCAAGACTCACTCTCATTTCATCAGTCCATAAAACCTTCGAAAAATCAGTCTTGAGATATTTCTTGGCCCAGTCTTGACGTTTCAGCTTGTGTGTCTTGATCAGTGGTGGTCGTCTTTCAGCCTTTCTTACCTTGGCCATGTCTCTGAGTATTGCACACCTTGTGCTTTTGGGCACTCCATTGATGTTGCAGCTCTGAAATATGGCCAAACTGGTGGCAAGTGGCATCGTGGCAGCTGCACGCTTGACTTTTCTCAGTTCATGGGCAGTTATTTTGCGCCTTGGTTTTTCCACGCGCTTCTTGCGACCCTGTTGACTATTTTGAATGAAACGCTTGATTGTTCGATGATCACGCTTCAGAAGCTTTGCAATTTTAAGAATGCTGCATCCCTCTGCAAGATATCTCACTATTTTTGACTTTTCTGAGCCTGTCAAGTCCTTCTTTTGACCCATTTTGCCAAAGGAAGTTGCCTAATAATTATGCACACCTGATATAGGGTGTTGATGTCATTAGACCACACCCCTTCTCATTACAGAGATGCACATCACCTAATATGCTTAATTGGTAGTAGGCTTTCGAGCCTATACAGCTTGGAGTAAGACAACATGCATAAAGAGGATGATGTGGTCAAAATACTAATTTGCCTAATAATTCTGCACTCCCTGTAGAGCCCAATACCAGCTGCCTATGGGTGGAGGCTGGGCGGAACATAAGCTCCCACTGAATATTATAATTAGAACCCCTACCTGCTGCCAATAGCTGTGGGTAGAAACCCAAAGTCCTTCCACCTTTAAAGTGACTCTATAGTCACCAGAACAACTACAGCTTAATATACCTTTTCAGAGAACGTTCTGGATGGAGGCACTGAACTTTGATTCAATGAATCTCCAGGAGGAGATGCTAATTGGCACATGGTGCTGATAGTGATCTGTCCACCCAACATACGTTTTTTGTAATATCCCATAGTTAATGACCATGGGTGGTGGCACGGGGTGGAAGGGAGGGGGAAGGAGTGGGGGGGTCCATGTCTCCCCACCATGTGCTGAAATACTTCCTTTATAAAAATGTGGCTTTAGTAATAAATATTAGAATTGCCACTCCGACCTGAATTTCATTAAATACAGCTAAATGTCTTTCATTAAGTACATTGAAATTAACATTAATTATGAAGTTTTGCTGCTTTAATAAGAATAAAGAAGTATTCTGAACTGCATACGGACTGCTGGAAATAAAGAAAACACAATGGCAAGTGGGTCGGTTTAATGAAATTTGCAATGACAACGATGAATATTGTCAGGATATGTATGGATCACAAAACACACTAGTCTATCAAAGACAGAAAGATAGAACATTATAATGGTTCCTAGAGGTGGCCAGGCTTAACGTTATAACAAAAGTAAGAACAGTCAGACAACAAGCACAGAGAACACAAGACCATTAAACAAGCCAAAGTCCAAGAAGCAGAGAGATCTGGATAGCCAAACAATGAGCCAAGGTCAAAATGAGTAAACACTGTAAGGTGGTCCTCTCATGGAACTGGAGACCATGGAAGGGCAAAGATCTCCTATAAGAGAGCGTTTAAATAACCCTAGTGTCTGCAATCATCAGTGACTCCAAAATTTCGTTTATTTGCTGCTCCTGAAGTCAAGTCATTTTTGGCTACACATTTAATGTGGGCATTGCTATTCACATAATTATTGGCACAAGACAGTTGCTAGATTGGAATGTGTTCAAAGTCCTTGATACCGAGAGCAACAGGAAAACATGACAAATTTAAACTAACATCTGTGGAAATTCGGATTAGAAATCATCAAATATGATTTGATACTTGATATGGACTACACAAATACAGACATGCTGATCTATAGTAGTGTGTGAGTTATGCAATTTGATTGCTGATAACAAGTATCTAGGGTGACCATGACAATGACCATGGGAGAATGCTACTCATTATACAGAGTTCATATAAGACAATGAAAGAGAGAGAGTCGGTTAGTAACATACAAATGTAAAATACAAATACAATTGTAACACCTGGAGAAGTGATGACCATATGATGAAAAGGAATTTTGAAACAGTAATCATATAATTAGTTAATTTATCAGACTGGACAGTAGGTAGAATTGTTGTAGGTGTTCATAGTTATAGAAAGAAGACCAGTGTAACCCCTGTTTTATCATGTCTCTGTGAATAACTGGTTTTAACTGACAACTTCTTGTTTTCTGATCTAATGCCTGTTTTAACAGTAAAGTTTAATGCCTTATATCAGAATTTCACTATATATATATTTATTGAGCTTATTACAGCATTATGTTCTCATACAGACATAACTTTACATTTTGCAGGAGTTTTAGGAATGTGCATTTACAAAAACACCAGCAGATCCCATTCGAGTAAAGCGGTGCAATATGTTTTTCCCTTTATATTATATTGTCACAATAGTTTCAGGTTACAATATTGCTATATTTTCAAATTAAATGTCATATTTCCTTAAACTATCTTATTTTACTTATTTAGATATTGGCTTTAAACGGTGGGCAGCTCTGTGCATGGCATTTCCTTTTCATGCAAACAAGAATAAAAGTAATGCAATTTTTTGCTTTGTTAAGTATTAAAGGACCACTATAGGCACCCAGACCACTTCAGCTTAATGAAGTGGTCTGGGTGCCAGGTCCAGCTAGGGTTAACCCTTTTTTCTATAAACATAGCAGTTTCAGAGAAACTGCTATGTTTATACTAGGGTTAATCCAGCCTCTAGTGGCTGTCTCACTGACAGCCGCTAGAGGCGCTTGCGTGCTTTTCACTGTGAAAATCGATTGATAATGCTTTCCTATGAGACTGGCTGAATGCGAGCGCAGCTCTTGCCGTGCATGCGCAATCAGCCGAGGAGGGGGAGAGGTACGTTGCTGGAGAAAGAGGTACGTTTAACCCCTTCCTCACCCTAGAGCCCAGTGGCAGGGGGACCCTGAGGGTGGGGGCACCCTCAGGGCACTATAGTGCCAGGAAAACAAGTATGTTTTCCTGGCACTATAGTGGTCCTTTAAAGATGAGTACAAAATCTCAATAAGCCTTTCTCAGAATATTCATACAAATGTAATTTACAATACTATTATCCTGAAAAGCATCCACAGCGATCTGTTTAACATATAAGCTCTGGATATCGCATAGCTATGCTATGCAGTGTTCACAATAAAATATAAATTAGAAGGATTTCACACATGAATAATTTTGGAAAACCTTCACATAGCTTTCTAATGTTCCAGTGATCAAGTCTGCAATTATGAATACAGAAAGCAATGAATTTTTACTTACAGTAAAAGATTTCTAGAGAAATTCAGTATATGACAAATAACATCCACTGAGAGTATAAAATGGTGACCATGAATTTAAAGGATTACAAACTGATAGATTATTCATTATTCTAGAACATTGAAGCAACATAGATGTTGTATGCCTTCATCTAGTTAAATAATTCTAGCACACACTTCAGTATCATATGAAATAATGTAATATATTTTGTTCTTTCCAGTTAATTATTGCTTCTATAAATGATTAGCATTTAATATATTGTCTTCGTTTGGCACATCAATGGAATGTGGATGCAACTAAACAGCATACAAGGACTATGGATTCAATTCTTTTGCAAAAAGATATTTATTTAAAGGATCACTATAGTGTCAGGAAAACAAACTCGTTTTCCTGACCCTATAGCACCCTTACGATCCCCCCACCCTCAGGGTCCTCCTTCCTAGGAGCTGAAGAGCTTAAAACCCCTTCAGTTACTTACCTTAAGCCAGCGCCAGGCTCCCTCGGCGCTGGTGACCTCTCCTCCCCCGCCAACGTCAGCTCCCGAGTAGAGTGGAATGCGCATGCGCAGCAAGAGCCGCGCTTGCATTCAAACAGTCCAAAGGAAACCATTGCTCAATGGTTTCCTATGGATGTTCTGCACGCTGGATGCGAATTTCGCATCCAGCGACGGGGAAGCGCCTCTAGCGGCTGTCAGTAAGACAGCCACTAGAGGTTGGATTATCCCTGCAATGTAAACATAGCAGTTTCTCTGAAACTGCTATGTTTACATCTGAAGGGTTAAAACCTGGGGGACCTGGCACCCAGACCACTTAATTGAGCTGAAGTGGTCTGGGTGACTATAGTGTCCCTTTAAGCGCCTAGGCACTTACTCATAAGGTCATCAGTTTATAAATAAGTGTCTAGGCATGAAACATGTTAAACTTTGAATGTGATTCTTGTCTTCTGCATTATGTTTTTTACTTGGCATGAACATATTTTAGTAACCATGTTTTTGCAAGAAAATTGAATGCCCATGCTGTTGAATTGCATCCACATTCACTGTAGTAAATTACGCTTTTATATTACTGGATTTGCAGATACTGTTGTAGTTTTTAAGGGAGCTGAAGATTTCTTAACTAATAGTGTTTTGTACGTTTAAGGACCACTATAGTGCCAGGAAAACATACCCGTTTTTAAAGGACCACTATAGTGCCCTGAGGGTGCCCCCACCCTCAGGGTCCCTATCACGTGGCGCTGAGTGGGGAGGAAGGGGTTAAACTTACCTCTTTCTCCAGCGCCGGGCGGGGAGCTCTCCTCCTCCTCTCCGCCTCCTCTCCTCCTCTTCGGCTGAATGCGCATGCGCGGCAGGAGTTGCGCGCGCATTCAGCCAGTCTCATAGGAAAGCATTTACAATGCTGTGATTTTCACAGTGAGAAGCACGCAAGCGCCTCTAGTGGCTGTCAAGAGACAGCCACTAGAGGCTGGATTAACCCTAACGTAAACATAGCAGTTTCTCTGAAACTGCTATGTTTATTAAAAAAAAGGGTTAACCCTAGCTGGACTTGGCACCCAGACCACTTCATTAAGCTGAAGTGGTTTAGGTGCCTATAGTGGTCCTTTAGGCACTTTATAATTATTATTTTTTATATTTAAGACAAGTAACAGCACTGAAGAGGTTTGTGGCTGGTCTTCCAGTGGCCCAAATCTTTAGAAACTAATTTTTAGAAACACAGAGTTGTTCATTAACCCCTTAAGGACCAAACTTCTGGAATAAAAGGGAATCCTGACATGTCACACATGTCATGTGTCCTTAAGGGGTTAAAGTCCAAATGGCCCACAGCTTGTGACAAAACCATCCAGCTGCATATGAGGCCATTAAGACTGCAAAATCCAGGCACTGTGCACACTATTCAACAATGTCCGGATTTTTGCAATTCAGGCCCTGAATCAATGCTTCAAATGCAGGTCCAGATGCTTTTAATCTGGGATTTAAAAATTAAAAAAGAACAATTTGCCCGCTGTCAGCTCTAGCAGCCACCGAGAAAATAGTTAAAAACTCTTGGCAGCGCAGGGATTAATCATGTGGTGGCTGGACAGCTCTTGCTCTTAAAACCAACCAATAGTGTCTACATAAACATGTGACACCTTCCACAAACGTTATGCTATCCATCAAGCACATATCTAATCTAGAGTATTTATTTATTTATTTATAAAATATTTTACCAGGAAAGATACATTGAGATTTCTCTCGTTTTCAAGTATGTCCTGGGTTCACAAAACATTGCATTGTTACATGAGGGTACAATAAAATACAAAAACAATATTAATACACAATATATACAAAATTTACCATAGAACAGGTAGGAAATATATAATCACCCATGACATGTACATTCTGTTTTGAGGTATGTAGAGAGGGATCTCTTAAAGGAATCTAGGCTTGGGGAAGTTTTTAAAGTGTGTATGTATGTAAGTAAGTACGTGCTATGCACTGCTGAAAAGAAATCATCATCTTGAGTGATGAGGTACAGATGTCACAAAAATCATGTTAAAAAATAAATTGCCAAAGTTGTTTGCTAAGCAAGGGAGTGGATAGATCAGCATTTGTCAAGTACAATGCAGGGTCTAGGACGCAGTTAAAATACCAACACAGAATGGTGAATCCCTCTTTGCATCTAACCAACAACCAGAAGTATTTGTGAATAATTTTGATTTGGTTGACATTTGGGGCAAAAACATTCATAATTGTTATGAGGGTATTGTTAAATGTTCCAGCTAACAATAAAATCCTGCCGTTCTTGTCTGCATATTTGTGCTTCAGAAAAAAATCCCAGGCCTTATGGATGAAAACAGACACAACACAACTTTGTTGGTGAGGGTGTCTGGTTGTAGATGGGATTTTTGTTAGATTTTTAAAGAGGGTAGCTTCGTGGAGCTAAAGTAGGTCTCCTGGAGATCCACTATTGGCAATTGTAATTTATAAGTATCTTTCAGCACCACATTATGTTTATAAGGTTAGATGAGGCCATTAACATTCATAGAGAAAACTTTAAGTGTGTGGGCCATGATATAAGTTCAGAAAAAAAGGCTGGTGACTGAGTATGAAAAATACACAGCTAAAAGGTTGTGGAGCTTAAGGGAGTCCCCAAAAAGGGCAGAATGTAAGCCTCTAACAGGCAGTAACCTGGAACTGACAACAGGTGCGTATGTAAAAAGAATGTAAAATGAAGAAAGAAAATACCTTTGAGAACCACATCACTGCCATACAGCAGAACGTTTCTGAGGGGGATCTAAAGGACCGACTGGAGAGGGTGCAGATGCCAGCAGATTGCAGAACTGGAGGATGACCTGCATGCCCTCATCCAGGGCCGAACTGGGAAAAAAGTTTGGCCCGGGCATATTTTAGTCACAGCGTCCCAGTGGGAAGCGGCTGGGGCCAGAGAAAGATGGGCTGTTGTGTCATCACCAGTGACTAGCAAGCTCCTCTCAAAGTGACTATATTAGTTTAATGCTCCTCCAGGACAGCCAATGCGCAGAGCCCTGCTGAAGTGCTCTCACATGAGAAGAAGGCCCTGTATTTGTTCTGAGTAGTGCAAGTGGGTTTAATGACACGCTTGAACTGCATTTGCTTGTGACTAGTCTCTGGTGTCTCAATAAGTAGGATACCAGAGGACAAATGGGCCAGGAAAGAATATTGTGCATGTGTTTGGAGGCTTCTTGTGGCATTCTGTGTGTATAGAGTTAGCTGATTGTAATGTTGTGTTTTGGGTAAATAGGCCAGTTCTAGTTGTGTTGTGTTTGTGGTGTAATGTATATGGCTAGGTGCTGTAACGTGTGTGGATAGGGGCAGGAGCTGTAGTGTGTGTGTTTAGGTGACGTAGCGTGTTTAGGGGCTGCAGAGTGTGTGTTTAGCAAACATAGTGCATGGTTTTGCGTAAGGGAATCTAGTGTTTGCATAGGGAATGCTGTGTGTGTTTATAAAGGATGTAGTGATTGGAGGTGTGCAGTGTATATGATGGACGCAATGTATGTGTGTGAGGGGTGCAGTATGTGTTTGTCAGGGGTGTAGCTTGTGTTTGTGAGGGGTGCAGTGTGTGTATGTGTGTGTGTGAGAGTGAGAGTGAGGTGCAGTGTGTGTGTGTGTGTGAGAGGGGTGTTGAGTGTGTGTGAGAGCAGTGTTGAGTGTGTGTGAGGGGTGCTGATTGTATGTTTGTGAGGGGTTCTGTGTTTGTTAGGGGTGCTCTGTGTGTGTGTTGAGGGGTGCCCTGTGTGTGTGAGGAGTGCTGTGTTTGTGAAGGGTGATCTATTTGTGTGTGTGAGGGGTGCTGTGTTTGTAATAGGTGCTGTGTTTGTAAGAGGTGTTATGTTTGTGAGACGTACTGTGTTTGTGAGGGGTGCTCTGCCCCCATGTATAGCAGAATGCATCCCTGAAAGTGGCAACTCTTTTGCAAAAGCTACCATGCAAGGAGTTTAGAGGCGGAAACATGCTCTGTCACTGTTGTCATTGTTGTGTAGTGCATTAGTGATGGCGAGGAAGTACTTTCTTCTGACTATGGTGTATGTGGGAAAGTCTGCAAATATAGAAGTGCTCTTATAAGATTATGGTAAATAGTCTATCTTGCAGGTATCAATCATGAGGGTCTTCTTCACATGATGGTAGTGCAGTCATCTATGGTGATGTGGGTAGTAAAGGGTTTCTAGACTTTGATAGCCAGGGGGCTTGATCACAAACCCAATCTTCTGCCCATCTCTTCAGCAGGACAGAAGAGAACAAGAAATTTAAGAAGATGGGTAGATTTTTCTGAAAATAAGACTCAGGGATGCCCTTGATTTGAAACTGTCCTCCATGTCTGCCACTTTAGTTACCAAAGTGGTATGCAAGACTTTCTTGCTTGTCAATTACCTCACTCTGCACTGTACATAGGTCTTTAAACCGTTGCTTCAAATGGTCCATGAAGGCCCCAAGCTCCTACATATCCTTATTCAAGTCTGCTGTGATTGCATAAAAGTCCTCCTAGAGAGTGGATCTCAAACTTTACAACATAACTAAAAAATGGCGTTCTCCAAGGCTAGTGTGGTATCAGCTACTGCTTGTAACAGCTTTGATTCAGATGCAGTATTCGAGGCTAGTGATGGCGCCAACTCAAGGCTCAAAGATCAATACTAATCTGATATTTCTTGGCCTGTAAGTTCACCCAGTGACCATGTGCAGATGTCAGGTGACTATTAGGGTCCATGACAGAGGTGAGTACACTTTTCCAGCATATTTTAGGTGAGTTGCCAGTGGTGTCAATATGCAAAAGTATGAGCGCCCCTAAATAAATAATCAAAATTAGAGTAAACACAGTAAGAGTTAATGCTAATAGGTGTGTATTCACAGTGCTCAAGAATATAAATGTACACTTACCACTCAGGGTAGTATCAAAGACGTAGACATATAAAGAGAAAAACACAGAAAGCATACATAGGGTAATAACGTAGAGCCTGTATTGAAGTGAATATAGATATATACAGGTAAACTCACATTTATTAGAGCCTTTTATATGGATATAGGCTCTAAACACTTAAGTATCCGTGCCTTTAAGGTAGGCAGCGAGACAGTATAAATTCTGCTTGCTTTTTTTCTCTCTTTGCTTTTTTTCTCCTTTCTTTCCCTCCTTTCAATCAAGGTGAAGACTCCAAGAGAAGAGAAAAAACAAAACAGACTTCTGGGTGCAGATTGTTTAACTCTTAGCATGCAGTACAATATCTCTTTAAGGTGAAAAAAGAAAAAATGCTCACCTTTTTAAGAGCCTTTTAGTAACTGGCTCTAAGTATAAATAGCATATGTGTCTAATATAAAGGGTGACACTACCCTTAACCGGATCCAGAAATTCAAGGTAGAGGTAAGTATATTCAAACACAAAATTTATTATGTAAAATAAAGTTAAAATATCGAATAATAATAAAAAAGTATAAATAAATACAATATGTGCCGAAGTCCTTCCTCTCCTGTTCTACCAAGACGCGTTTCGCCTTCTCCGTTGGCTTTCTCAATTGGTATTCTGTTGATGTCCTGTTTTCCGGTTTTAAAAGAAATTGTTTCTCCCGCCCTTCCTCTCTGCGTCCAATCATTCATCCGATATCAAATGATCCTAGTTGCGGCTTCTAATTGCCGTAACGTCATTTCCGGTTCGCCGTCCAGAACTACATTTCCCAGAAGTCTCTTCTCTGTAGTTCTGGCGACGTTAAAAGTTCAAAGCTCACTCCACCTCAGCGGGTGTGAGATCGCTCATGAAGAAACAGGGGTGTATTTATGGGGGTAGGAAGAGGGGAAAAAAATCATTTTACAGACTGGGATATATTAGTCTTATATATACATTAATTATAATTCTCACTGACGTGTCCCTTTAAAAATAAAATAAAATACAAAGCTGATCCAAAAGTTTATCTTTATAGAGCATTCAATAATATAGACGATATATAAACCAGGAAAAGATATATATATATATATATATATATATATATATATAATCAGATTGAGTATATCATCAATAACAAGAAGGCATAATTTATACAGTGTCTAAAGAAAAATTAGCATATACTTCTCTTTAGTCGCTCGTTTGTGTGAAGCAGCCCATATATATTGAGCTTTCTTTTAGGTACCCCACTGTATTCTTTTTCCTTAACTATCTTGAGTTGCCAGTGGTAGTCACTTGAAATTAGTCACTTTATCTTGGTTGGAATTGGATCACTCCCAACATGGAACTGCTTGCGGTAAAATCCATGGACACACCTACATTTTCCTGCTTAATTGTTTTATTTATTACTTCCTGTTTATTTTATTTAAAGAAATGGGAATTTAGAATAATTTTGGATAAAGTAATAAACGTGAATATTTACCCAGAAACATAACTTTTTGGTTATTCCTTCATCTCTGTACCCAGGAATGTTTTTTATAATCTAGCCATGCTAGGGAACAGTCCAGATTTGTCCTAGAGACTACAACGTTGATAGGTTATTGCATGTCTACAATGAAGTACAAGACAAGACGGGGTTTACTCTCTTCTAGTCCTGCCGCACATATTCGAACTTACTACTCCCTTCTTGATACTCCATAGGAATTATTAGGTAAAAATGAAATTGTACTGTGTGACTGAAACTTTCTTCACCTTGGTTCAACTCATTGAGTTCATCTCATTGAACTGGCTATAGTTTTTGAAGTCACCAGTGTTTAATGTTTTTTTTTAATGTTTTAATGCTAAATAAGTATTTTCAGCAACTTATTGCCTCTGTGCTGCTTGTTCAAATGAGGAAGTAGTCTGAACAGCATTGGCAGCTGTGCTTGACTGAGAGTGACAGCTGACTGCATTTAACACATCAGAGCTCCAACTGTTGGTATGAATGGGTATGACTAAAAGGACGCTTTGCCATATTTTTAGTGGGGACTGGGCTCTGGATAGCCAGGGACCCTTAGTTAGTGTTAAACTGCTTGAAAATGGTTTTGAACATGGAAAGGAAGGTCAGTTTCAGGGGACTTTAGGCACAGGGACTCCAGGCTTCTCTTTTGACAAATCCCCACTTGGCATTAATGGGGGAGAGGGCATAATTAGGGAAGGCTGATACAAATATTAGTATAACATTTTGGATTAAAGGTAACCTAGCCCTAACCTTTATACTTAAAGCTTTGATCACTTTATAAAGTTACTGTTTACAGCATATGATTAAAATAATGTCAAGAAATCAAGTGCCAACCCACATTTTAAAGAGATCCTTCTATCAGTCTTATTTCAGGCTACTTAGTAAAACTACAAAGAAACTAGTCCTGCACTCAAACTCCCATTACTCCTGGGCGGCAGCAATGACAATAGTACACATCAGCCCAATTACATATAGTAAAAACCAAAGAAAAAAAAAGTTACCTGCGCTCTTTCTACATCCCTATGTATTTTTAAACAAATGGAGGTTTTTAGTTACCTCCAATGGCCATGAGAGGGTAATCCCACCTGCCACATCAAGGCAGACCTCTTATGTGGGTCCTTACTCTAACCATTCGCCTTGCTTCCTTGAGCTTCTGGCAAAAATATCTCTAATGAGACAGAAAGGGGTATTTTTTATATACATCCCTACATGCTTATTAACCCTTAATAGGGAACACATGGGATGGGCAGCAGCATTGCACCCTAGCTGTGTGATGCAAAAGTGCTTACCCTCTCATGGCCATTGGAGGTAACTAAAAACCTTCATATGTTTAAAAATACATAGGGATGTGGAAAGAGCGCAGGTAACTTTTTTTTCTTTACTTAGTAAAACTGCCATTGTATTTACACAGTAACCAATTCCAAGCGCCAATACAAAATACCATGTAGACAGTGGCATATACACCGCGGTCGCAGGGGTCGCAGCTGCGACCTGGTGCCTGCTGCCATGTGTTGCGGCCTGCACAGCAAACCACCGGGGCCGCACGTTCTATAGGCCCATTGGGGGGCCCATGCTATTAGGGACACCCAGGGCCAGATTAAGAGCCTGGTGGGCCTGGTGCTGACAATTATGATGGGGCCTAACTACAGAATTTTATCGACCAAAAACACTAAAACAGTCATACCTCTCAAGCGTCGTGTATCTGATGGAGTTGGTGTTGTAGGGAAACTCAAAGGATGCAGCTATAAGAAAACACAAACTCTATGCTAATCTCTTTATCTAATTTATGCTTTCATTTTTCAAGTAAATCCATACCCCCTAAAAGCAGTGTCCAGTGAAGCAGGAAGTCAATGGGCGAGGTAAAAGAGTGGGCCACTAATGCAATCAAGGGACCAGAACTGCCAAAAGGGGCAAACATGCCCAAAAAGGGGGCATGTCTGTCCAAAGAACTGGAAGGCAAGCCTGGCATCAGTGTCCCCATGTCGCCTAGTCCCCTAGTCTCCCAGTTTCTGTGTCCCCATTTCTCTCTGTGTCCCCATGTCTCAATGTGTCCCGTGTCACCAGGATACTAGGGGACACAGAGACATGGGGACACTGAGACACCTGGGGACACTGGGAGACATGGGGACACAGACATTTGTGGACACTGGGAGAAATGGGGTCACAGAAACTAGGGAGACAGAGACATGGGTTCACAGACACTGGGAGACACGGGGACACAGAGATTTGGGGAACTAAGACACTAGGGACACAGATACATGGGAACACAGACACTGGGAGACTAGGGGACACTGGGAGACATTGGGTCACATGGGGGCACTGAGACACTTGGGGACACTGGGAGACACGGGGGCACTTGTGGATAAAGACATGGGGACACTAAGACATTTGTGGACACTGGGAGAAATGGGGTCACAGACACTAGGGAGACAGAGATATGGGGACACAGACACTGGGAGACATGGGAACACAGACCTTTGGGGAAACTAAGACACTAGGGACACAGAGACATGGGAACACAAACACTGTGAGACTAGGGGACACTGGGAGACATGGGGACACAGGCATTAGGTACACTGGCTGGGAGGCATGGGGACACAGACACTTGGGGACACTGGGAGACATTGGGCACTTGTGGACAGAATGGGGACACAGACATTTGGGGACACTAGGGACACAGAGACATAGGGACATAGACACTGGGAGACATGGGGACACTGAGACACTAGGGACACTGGCTGGGAGACATGGGGACACTGGGAGACATGGAGACACTGTGTCCCTAGTGTCTCCGTGTCCCAATGTGTCTACCTATGTCTCACAGTGTCCCCATGTGTCTCAGCATCCCCATGTCTCACAGTGTCCCCAAGTGTCTGTGTCCCCACGTCTCCCAGTGTCCTCTAGTGTCTCAGTGTCCCCATGTCTCCCTGCTGCCCCCCCCCCCCACTCCTTCACATACCTGAGCTGTAGTCTGTCTCTGCAGGCTGGTAGCTGCTGTTTGGACACTCTGTGCTGTGTAGCTGCTCCCCTGCGCATCAGTGATTAGAGAGAGGCAGATGCTGTAATTTCCTATCCCTGCCTCTCTCCATACACAGTGACCGCTACTGGCCGGTGCAGGTATTGCAGAGTAATCCCCGTTTAAAAATATTTGCATTTGTATTGCCGGTATTACTGCAATACCGGCACGGCCAGGCAGCCTCAAATACCGGCTGTGCCTTAAAATACCAGCCAGGTGGCAAATCTAAGAGTAGTGTGTAAATAAAAAAAATAAAAAAAGTTTAAATATTTTTTTTTTTTTTTTTTTTTAAATGGGCCTATTCAATGGGCATGGGCCTGGAGCTGCAGCTCCATCAGCCCCTATGTTAATCCGGCCCTGGGGACACCCGATAGAGATGAATTTCCAGGGGGCCCCAGCCAGTGCTGCGGTGCTTTAACAGTGTGACCGGGCATCCTGTGATAACATCACAGCTGGGAGGAAGTGACTGCCCATCACTTCTCCCAGCTATCAGCGAGAACCCACGCGGGAGGAAGGAGAGGGAGTCAGAGTGGGAACTCTGGACCCCACCAACCACGGGACCCCAGGGAAAGTCCCCCTCCTGCACCTAAAAGGTAGGAAACAGGAGGGTGACTCAGACATTTTGTATATGTATGTTTTTGTTTGTGTCTGTCTGTGAATGTGTATATGTGTGTGTCTCTGTATGTGTGTGCATGTCTCTGTGTAAGTGTGTGTGTATCTATCTGTGTGTGTGTGTGTGTGTTTCTGTCTGTGTCTGTGTGTGTGTCTGTCTCTGTATGTATGTGTGTCTGTATGTGTGTATGTATGTGTCTGTATGTGTGTGTGTCTGTAGGTATGTATGTGTCTGTGTGTGTCTGTATATATGTGTTTGTCTGTATGTATGTATGTGGGCCTGTCTGTATGTACGTGTCTGTATGTATGTGTCTGTGTGTATGTGTCTGTCTGTCTGTATGTATGTGTCTGTGTGTATGTATGTCTCTGTGTGTATGCATATGTATCTGTGTGTCTGTATGTGTCTGTGTGTCTGTGTGTGTGTCTGTCGGGGGGGAAGCCCATGTATCAGTTTCGCAACGGGGGCCCCATGCATTGTATGTACGCCACTGCACATAGAGAATAATTATATATAATGACACTGGCAATACAAAATGTATACTACTATATAAAGTAATTTCAATACTAATCACAAATGTACAAATATTATATCTTTAGTTTCTTGGCACTATAAACCATTCTAATCCCTAACTCCCAAAACCATTGTCAGTCTAAAGTATATTTCAATGTGTCTGTTTCTTTGTATTATCTCTTTCATACCAGCATTTGAATGTACCAAGATTAATTTAGTCAATAATTACCACAGCTAGCTATTGCATTAGCACCTATTAAGGTTGATTGTTCTGTGGTAGTTTTAATGATGCATTCCTCTGTGAATAAAAAAGCAGAAGATGATTAGAAATAAAATTGTTGCTATGTATGCTGACAAGGTTGCTGAGCATAATTATACATTTCCTATCAAACCTGTTTTCGCTTAAAATGCAGATCTTTGCAACTCTATTTTTTAAGGTTAAATGTTAATATATGTGATTTAAATAAATATCATCCAATTTCATGGATCCTAATTAGAATAAAATGAAACAGAAGTATCCACATGTTTATTTAAACAATTTGGGTTGTAATTAGCACATGCATAATTGTTCTGCTTCTCTACAATTAGTAGGCAACATCACCTGCAGAAAATGACTGACTGCCTAAAATCTTATTTTAAAAAGAAAGTCATTATCGAACACATGCTAATCAAGATGCTGTTATTGCGTGTGTTCCCAATAAACACAACATTAGTGTTGTCAGTGAAACTATACAACTCAAACAAAAAAGTGATCAATTGTGACTTTACCAGTACAAAAACCCATTTATTTATTTTTGCTACTGGTGAAAAAAAACTAAAATAATGAAAGAAATCAAAAGATTTCACAAACTGGTTTTGGTAACAATCCTCAATGCATTTCATACAAAGTACTTTTTTAAGTGAAGGAAACTAAGATTTCAATAAAAAAACGTGGGTTCCTTTTATCCCTAGAAATGAAGGATCGATTTTTTTCTTGCCTAAAGACTTATAAGAAGGAGATTCCATGCCAAGGCAAAGAATAGGTTTGCCAGATCCACCACAGTTTTCTGGACATATTTGAAAATTAGAATGTCTAAGTATTATTCTTGGCAAGACATGTTCTAAATAAAGATAGATAAATAAATAAAATGTTATTTTTGTCTAAACGTACTGAGGCAGTTAAATCTACACTCTACTTCACTTCTACAGCTAAAGCACTCAATTAAACGGCACCCATTTTGTCATTAAAATGTTTGCACATTTAGATGGCGATTGGGGGCATACAAAATTACTGTAAGCGTTAAAAAAACTGAATTATCTAACAAAACTATATTTTTAATATTAATATTTTCTTCCATACTTTATTTGGAAGAGAAAGATTGTAAAAGATACATTTCACTACAGAAGGTATATAGCCCATTTAATTGTTAAAACACATACTTGGGGCTATCACTGGACCAGGACTTGTTGGGAACATGCCGGGCAATTCAACATTCCAGAGCAAAATCATTGAGATGGAGAATTTATCCAAATCTACTATTTTAAATACTGATTAGTTTCCGACAGTTCACAAGTTCAGTGTCTTATCATAATAAATATATCCAGTTTCAGAATATCTGGCATGAAGAAAAGAATTAGGAACAGAATTGGAGATGAAAGATTCTTTTTTTGAAGTGCATAATATCATGTTCTACACAAAATATTTCATTCTATTTATTGTCTCAACAAAGCAAACATAGCTGCAAAGTAGTGAAAAGATATTTTGTAACAGATTATTTATGACGTTCTCTAAGCAGTCAATTTACTGACTGCATTTACAATAAAATATTTTAAGATTTTCTACATTTTTGTAAAAAAATTATACCCTACAACTTGATATATTTTTTTATTTTTTATCATATTAGCATGAGTGATGATAAATATATTCAGGTGAAATACTCTTGAAAACGTGCTTAGACATATTATGTAGCATGGCTTGTGCAGGTCTTTGTAAACAAATACAACTCAAAGGTGACATATACATCTAATTACTTCACTTGCTACCTGTTAATGTAGTAGCAGATCTAACCTGTCAGCTCTCTTATGATGACTGAGCTCTGCTACCCCTTTAAAAGTAAGCATCCCTTCCACTTCACATCACTTGATAGCCTGAGATAAGATGAAAAGTCTGCTATCTGAATCTCACATCATTAATTCTCATTTATCTTTACATAAAAGATGGTATGATTTTTTTATTATTATTTCTGCAGTAGCTTAGCAGGTATTTTAGATAAACCTCTATCACACACTGGGCATACACACCTATGTGCATATATACCCTTTGTATTCACAAGTTTATTATTTTATTAGGAATGTATGATGTGCAGTAGAACAACTGCCCACAGAGTTACACCACTGCCACCTCTAGCTTGCAGTGTCAACTTACATCATGATTGGTAAATCTACTTCCATAGTTTAGTTCCCCATCTTAGTGTGAAATAGCATGTAGTTGAGTTTATCACATCAGACAATGGTGTTAAATCACAAACTTGAATATGTGGAGAATTGATAAGGAAAATAAGGAAAGAAAATCAGATTTGCTCCTAAATTTGAAGCTGTGCAGGTTCTCACCATAACAGAAAGTGACTGATGCTCACTTACACGTCTAACACTAATGAGCATGTTTCAGAAGCTGTGGGGAAGTCACTGCCTCTGGATTGCCCAGGTGGCTACTGCTTTCTCTGCATAACAGTGGGGCCCTGTGTACTCCCATTCAACAACATATTATCCTGTGATATAAGCTGGACAGGAGAGCACAAAATACCTCCCCTATACAGCCCATAGCACAGTATGCACTGTTAGAGAACAATTTGCCTCTGGGTGCAGGAGACACAACCTCAAGTCTCCATTACACATGCAGTACCCAGCATATAGACTACAAGGCACCAGCTACTCAATACTGAGTATTAGTATGCAGACAGTCTGCCAGACAATATATACACACACAGTAACTGGCTTTTGTATTTATTATAAATATTGAAATATGTTATAAATTAGTATTTCCTTGTCAGTTTGTGTTTGTCTGCTAATGTTAGTTTTTAATATATTTCTGCATCCAGATCATACCTATTTTTTGTCGTCAAACTAAAACCTATGCAAATATAATCAGGGCTATTCAATAAAGTGTGAATTGTCAAAAATGTGAAGTGATTTTAAAATTAATTTAACATATTATGCCAAAATAACCAAATCAACCAAACAGAACAGTCATAAAACACGGTGGAGTGCTAACTTTTCAATAAAGTGCCAATGTGATATCAAAGAGTAAATCATTTTAAGTATAGCATAGTAGCTTTTAAGTGTAGCAACCAGGGTATGCACCTTTAGAAATACAAAAGTACAAAAATAGTGTAAAATCTTTAGATGTTATTACTAAAAAGTGTTGATAAATGAACGGATTAAGCAAACCACAAATGGCAAAATGGGTCTCTGGGACTTGGCTAAATATGTTTTACATATACAATTGATATTTTACTATTTTTGGTTTATTGTTTTTATATAACAGAGTATATACTTTTTAATCTACTGGAAATTTGAGTCCCTGTATTTTGAAAGAAGGTAGTATGGGCCTGAACCACAGAGCTTTTATATTGAGTCGATTGATAGGCTCTACTCTAAATTTGTGAGTATAATATTTTCATTATTTATTGTGTATACTCTTAAGGCTGTCTTACACCACATGCACATTTCTTTCCTCTGAGATTGTTCACTAAGAAAATTAGGATAGAAAAGGATATTCCCTTCATTTGACTTGCAAAAGAGGGGCGTGGCTATCCTAACGGACCAAGAGTCTCTACAGAGCAGAGCTAGGTCTTTTAGTTCTAGAATATGTGTGGTTTTTTTTAATTGTAGACACTGTTAATAATATCTAAACGTTTTACATTATTTTTGTACTTTTGTATTTTTAAAAGGACATACACTGGAGTTTAAGGACATATAAGTAAATCAAAGTAATTTATTCTTCTTTGATATCACTATCACATTGCCACTTTATTGGAAAGATAGAGCTCCACTGTATTTTATTATTGTTTTTTTACTTGTTTTAGCAAGGATTGCACATGCAGTATGGTAATAGAATTTAGAATATTAAGAATTGTATTTGGAATATTTTACTATAATTATAATTTGGCTGTATACTAAATCTAGTGCTTTTGCATAACACTTTACAGAAATTTTGCTATTTTGCCTAAAAGGTGTAATTCACTTTCAGGGTTACTCACTAAACTCCAAATTGTAGCACCTTGAAATTTAGCAACCAATAAACTACCAATACATTGCATTTATCTTGTGTGGGTAACTGAGGAACCACATGAACTTGCCTCAGCTTTCACCCTCTCAAAGGAACATTGTAGCACTTTTTGCTAATGTTATAGTGTCCCTATCCCATGTTATAGGTCTCCTACTCCCGTGGCATCATGGCGATGGTGGGACCTAATGTATATGTGTGGCACTCACTTGAATCAGTGCTTGCCTATGGAGAATTTTAAGACGTTAGATATCCTCATGTGAAGCGTAAGGAAGTCCAATTTCGGTTCACAGAGTAAAACTTTGATAGGCACCAGTAAGTGCCGCAAGTGGCTGTATGGAAGACAACCCTGTAACGTAAACATTGCAGTTTCTAAAAAATTGCAATGTCTTACATTAAGTCGTTAAACAGACAGGGGTACTGCAAAGACCACTTCAATGAAATGAAGTGATATGGGTGCTTATAGTATTCATTTTCTCTTACATAAAGAATAAACTGGTCAGCTTAAACACTCTAATATTATTGAGGCAAAAATGTTTTGTGTCTTCTTTGATAGAAGTAAAAATTAACATTGTGTCTCTGCCTAAGTGGTGTACCACTGCCATGTATCTTTGCAGATACATGATGTTGTGCATAACTCACTGCTCATACAGTGTACATTTGCTGTCAGTATCTATGTGTGTTCTAGCCATTCAGCGGCAGCTGTCACCAGTAGTTGGTAATAACAAAGGAAAGGGTTTTTTTTTTTTCAATGTTGTGTAAAAATTTAATTCAGTGCTTTTCAACAAGAACATTTGATATGTTACTTATAAACCAAAATGTGTTATATGTTATAACTGCATATAATTTATAAAATACAGAACTATATATTAATGGCTAGTGAATGTCTTATATAATATATATAAGGGTCTATTCACTAAGCACTGAATTGTATTAAATATTGAACTGCAATATTTAAGCCAAAAAGTGCTTTTAAGGAAAAAATTGGCAACTCCACTATATTCACAAAATTTTACATTTGGTACACCTGAACTGATTAGTCGGAAAAAAAAGTAATTGTTTCTGGTGAATTGGATTTCATGTTTGTGGTGTTTTGCTTTCGCCAAATTTTGCTTTGAAAATAAAATATTCTGGAGAATGAAAATAACTCAAAAAAGTGACTATTTGTGTATTGTAAAAAACATACATAATATAAATATTACACATATATTTTGCAGTACACTGATAAGAAGTAATGATAGGAAGGAAAAATGAGGCAGTAAAATATCTAAATGTATGTATTTCTATATTATACATGAAGGAAATATATAAATAAAAAGAAATAAAGGGGGTCAACAATGATTATATGGTTTGCCTTGTTTTATATTGTTCTATTTTTTACTTCTGTTGTGATATCCTTAGAAACAAAAATGTGTACGCTAATAAGACATAATTTTCTATTTGGCTAACTTAATATGTATTGTTTATGATCCCTATATTTGCTGAATCTGAATGACTCACAATAATACAATCTAAATATAAAATATTTTAACCTTAATATAAAATATATAAATATAGATATAAAAAATCCCTATATTCATTATATATATATATATATATATATATATATATAAACCAAGAGGGCTGCACTCTATACAATGTTGCAATATATTCAACATACAAAATACACAATCCACCACACTCGCTTATTCAGTAAACAATGATTTCAAATCTCACAGATTGTAATTGTTTTAATTGTAATAGTTTTATTTAAAAACAACTTGCCTAGGCAAAAAATAATGAGGGTGTGAACGCCACGTCCAGGAGAAAATGACAGCCATCTTGTTCGCACAAAAGGAGGCAGTGGGACTTGGTCGTCGAGTGTCTGGAACTAAAATCGGAACTTTGCGAACGACTGCTCTCTTTTCCCGAGCAGCCAGGAAAAGACTATTCGGTACTTTTGTTCAGACGAACTAGGGGAACAGACGCTACTATGAACTTGTTCGGTTTAAAGAAATAGACCGACCGCACAACCTAAACTCATGGAACTATTTCTGGGCAGGAGCCTGTGTGTGGTCGGTCAAATTAAGACATCCATAAAATTCTTAACCCCCTGAACTGATCTGGGTGATTTTTGGATATGTTGGTCACCCAGATCAGTGCTATCAGTGCCATGGGGATTTTGTGTGTTTTGGGGTACTTTTTAAGTTTTATGGAAAATGTGTTTTTTTCTGCCTGGAGTTAATTGAGTTATTACAGTATCTGACTCAATTATCTCTCAACCAGAGAGGAGGAATTTTATGATATGTAGGGGAGTGTCATACTTTGTAACCTTGCTGTTATTGGTTTGTAACTTTGTGTTGGAGTCTCCCACAAGGTCCATGTGGGAGTGCCCCTTGCTTCGGGACTTGCATAAAAGGCAAGTGTGACACCATTAAAATTCATTCCTGTTGTACCCATCTAGTCTAGGCTGATGTTTGGGTGACTGTCTACTTGCTGGGGAGAAAATGCTTGGATTTTGCATTCATGTGGGAACTGTTCAAATGTACACCTGAACTGCAAGTTATAATCACTCAGGCTTCGGCAGTTCGGGACGGAAAAGGCGAACGGGTATCTACAATACCAGCTTTCGTAACAGAAGGTTTAGTTACATTATATGATAATATATTGCATAAGCCAGCCACAACGTCTATGTACACCATTCTTGGCAGGTCGTACTCTAGCAGCTAATGCCTGCCCTTATGAGTTCAGTCCACTTACTTGGAAACTACTTCCTCCTGGGACTCTCTGCAGGTCAAGGCTAAATAGGATCCTGGAATAAGGCACCTGTGACAGGCTGCAAAACCAAGGAGTTGGCCTGGACCTGCCAAGAATGGGGTGCATTGATGTTGTGGAAGGCTTTTGCAATATATGATCATATAATGTAACTAAACCCCCATTATTTTTTGCCTAGGTGAGGTGTTTAAATAAAAATATTATAATCTGTGAGATTTTAAATCATTGTTTATTGAAAAGGCAAGTGCACTGGATTGTGTATTTTGTATGTTATATATATATATATATATATATATATATATATATATATATATATATATATATATATATATATATGTTATTTTGTGTGTCCTGATGAAAGTCCTAAATTAGGGACTGAAATGTCTACTTTATTTTTTAAATTGCAGTGTGGCTGGGCACCCGGTACCATTGGCTGGAGGCAGGAGTGAAAAAGAGGGGAAAAAAATTCTCTCTCTATATATATATATATATATATATATATATATATATATATATATATATATATTATTAAATCACTGTTTCAATGTCCTATGAGTGCACCCTAGATTTACTATTTATATATATGCAGTATAAAATATATAATATATCAGATTTATATATATTGTATTTATTAAATATATAGTATATAAATATAGATTTCCTTTATAAACTCCTCCTCCTTTTTTTGGTCCTTATTGGTCACTTCTAAATTGATCTGTGCATAAAGTCAGCACGTAATGGCTGTCCCCTGACCACTGATGATCTGTTTTTCTATAATATACAAAATTTTGTTTTGGAACCATGGACAGAACTCGCAAAAAAAAAAAAAAAAAAGTTTTATTTGTTTCATGCTTTGATCACATGGCCATTCGGTCACCATTCACCCAAAATCTGGACAAATTGCTATTAGCTTGAAAATAAATGCACAAGTCTCATATTTAGTTATGTAAAAATGTCAAATACAATATTAATGTAAATATAAAATAAAGCGAGTTAATCAAACTAGAGTATAATAAATGGCCAAACCATTTTTCTCAAATATATAAAAATTTTCAAGACACCCGAATTTTGACCATATGCTAAAAACCTGATTTGAAAGTTAATTAGATGAACCAAAAGGAGCAAAATTGGACCAATAAGTATGCTGCAAAATATCCTCATAATATAATATTTTTCCATCATTTGATTCATATATTAAAAAGAAAAAGTAACCTATGGGGAGAAAAGGAGGAGTAGAAGCTATATTTATTTATTATATACCTTTTACAATATATAAATATAGGTTATTATATTTTAAGCCTCCTCATTTTTTCTCATGGGTTGCTAACTTCTCACTTGATCAGTGAATATAATCAATATTTAATAAATGTCCCCTGGCCATTAATCATTTTTTTTCCCCCTCAATGTTTTTTGTTTTTGGTGCTACAGACAGAATTCAGAATCTGAAATCAAAGCCAACATATCCGGCCATTGCGTGGCTTGTTCGTGATTCAGGCACATTTCGCCTCAGAATTTGGGAGCTCGGCAGATCACCTGGTTTGGCGAAATTTCATATGAATTACACTTCAGATTGAAATGTTTCTCTAAATCTAATACTGAATAACCATCAGGCCTGTTTTATAGGAGGTTTTATATATTTATAATTTCTGTATTGCTTTTTAAGACACAATGAAAGATCTTTAAAAGTCCAAAATACTCTTGTGCATGGCTCAGCTTCATTAAAAAAATATTTTGCTCAAGGAAACATGTTGCATTGAGCAAATTAATCTTGTCATATACCACAATATGATTTAAAACCATTATTTTCTACGTGTGTCTAGTTCAATACATTTAAGACACATCCTCTACATCAACACATTTTTAAGTGATTATAAAACTCACTCTGAAAAGTCTAATTTGTCAGAGTGCTTGAAGGAAACATTCATTTATCCATTTGCAAAGTTTATACGTGTATTTGAATCACCAAATTTATTGTCATACAACCAGTTTTGAGACTGTTGTCATTATAGCATCATAAACTATTTATCTAATGTGTTTCTTTGTTAAAATGCTTGCATATTTTATGTTTTAGAAAGTCGGTTTGGTTTACAGTACACGTAACTAAAGAATTATGAAACAATTGCCAAACATTTAAAACAAGTAAATGGGTTCCAAACACATATGGTGCAAAATGTTGGCTAAATTGCAGTTAGTCATGCTCGGTAAGTTTTTATTTTTTTATTTTTTTTTTTAAATCAGTATCCTTTAGTTTTATTAAAAAAAAATTATTTTATTTTGAAAACATAAAATGTGTTCAAATTAGACACTTAATTTTATGAATAATATAGTGTGATCAGCAGCTTTAAACACTCTATAGGTACTACCCAAAAACCTATGCAAAAAAAAGATACAAAAAAAACTGAACTCAGTGTTTATGTGACAAACCACCTTTGAACACACAAGTGATGAGTGAAGAGCTTAAAATTAAAAATAGCACTTACCCCTTTAAATCTTGGAGTAATAAAACAAAAAGAAAGATAGTGTGATATTGTGGTAATCCAACAGTACAGATATAATAACAGATATTACACTCACGTTATTTTAAGAAGCTTTTTAAGCAACCAGGCTCTAAGATGTGAGCAGGGCCGGCACAACCAAAAAGCGGCATAGGCGGCTGCGGGATGCAAATGTCCTGGCGACCAGCAGAAGGTAAGTGAAGTGCGCTATTCTCCTGTCGGTCATTTTATATAGCGTGGCCATCTCCAGGCCCGACGCATGGGCCAAAAAGAGGAAATCAAGGAATCTCAGTGTCTGGCCCCTAGTTTCTCTAGCGCCAACCCAGGAAGGAGGAGGATGCTTCACTGCCACCCGGAAGAGGGGTAGGAGGGTAATTTCCCTCCTACTGTCAGTGTGTTGCTCTGACACATTCCCTGGCGGTAGTGGAAGGAGCCTCCAAAGTTCACGCAAATGTGCGTGTGACGTCACAACATCGATGCACACGCACGTTCTGTGGTCAGAGGCCAATCACAGCCCAAGGAGGTATATTTAAAACCCGGAATTTCCCTAGTTCGTTGCCCTATTGTGGTTTCTGTTCCTGGTTCCTGAGAGTGCGTTTTCTTGTCCTTCTTATTGATATTCCCGGTATTCTGACTTTGGCTATTCCTGACTATTCTGATCTCTGGTTTCCCTGACTTGGCTTTCTTATCGATCTTGTATATTTCTGGCTTCCTTGACCTCGGCTTTCACTTGACCATTCTCTGTTTTTCAACATATTAATCCAGCCATTCTAAGGACCGGTTTACATTCTGTCTATTTTTCTAGTCTATGTAGATGTTACATAGTTTTGCGTGTTGGATCACATTAGTAGTCGTGACATATGCCCATTGGTCCAATATATAGATATTCATCTTGCATGGTTGCATAGAGAGGGCCTCACCTGTCACTCCCATAACATCTTCTGCCTTAATTGTCATTAGAGGCCAACACCCTGCCACAAACTTCGGTAGCCACAAAATTCCCTCAGGCCATCCCATAGTTAGAGCCTCTCAAGCCACTTGGCAACTAGCAGGGCCTCACCTGTCACCCTTTTAGTGGAATTTTTCCGCCGCTTGGCAATAGCTAGTCTGCCACTACCAGTTAGGTTTCACTCTAATGGTTATTTTATATTTCAGTATGTCTCAGGTTTCCAAAGTTGCAGAGGAACTGTCCCTTTCCAGCACCCCAGCTAAGTTTGGTACTCCTTCCCGCAGGGCGGACACAAATAGTCCATCTTCCCTCAGATCATGGACTATTCTGCATATCACTGCTGAGCTTCGCAGAAGGAATATTCCATTCCCGGCTACTGCCAGGAAAGCAGAGTTGTTTAGGCTTCTGAATACCACCTCGACAACTCTGATGCCGAGAAAGGGTTTAGTGGTTCCCAGCTGCCTGATGTCCATGCCATGATGACCTCGTTGTTATCATCTATTGGCCTAATTAACCCCTTAAGGACGGAGCCAATTGTATAAGTTGTGATCAAAACAAAGCGTAAACAAAAACTGGAATTTGCTCTATATGTCTGTTAAACATAATTCAAGTCTTTCATATTAAGTGAGCCCACACTTATTATATATCATTTTGTTCAGGAGAAACAGGGCTTTAATTGCACATGAACTATTCATATATAAAACATAATTTTTTATGTTTTAGTTCTGCGTGGCATTTTAACTGTGAATGTCATAATGCTGTTAGTTTTTACTACAATAAAATGCATTACATATTTGTGTTCAGCGATGTCTCACAAGTACAACAGTACTCCCCATGTACAGGTTTTATGGTGTTTTGGAAAGTTACAGGGTCAAATATAGCGTGGTTCATTTTTCAGTTTATACACATTGAAATTTTCCAAACTGGTTATTTTGCCTTTGACACTGTATCGTAGCCCAGAAATTGCAATTACCCCCATGATAGCATACCATTTGCAAAAGTAGACAACCCAGGGTATTCAATATGGGGTATGTCCAGTCTTTTTTAGTAGCCACTTAGTCACAACCACTGGCCAAAGTTAGCATTTATATTTGTTTGTGTGTGAAAAATGCAAAAACTGAATATGAACGCTAAATTTGGCCAGTTTTTGTGACTAAGTGGCTACTTAAAAAAGACTGGACATACCCCATATTGAATACCCTGGGTTGTCTACTTTTGCAAATGGTATACCATCATGGGGTTAATTCTTTTCCCTGGGCTACCGTATGGTCTCAAATGCAACATAACCAATTTGGCAAATGTCAGCACAGAGTGTAGTGTGTGAACTTGAATAGAAGTCTATTGTGTGTCACTGTGCATGAATGTAGGGGTATATTTGTGTTGTATGTATTTGTCCATGAATGCATGGGTATATAAATATTTGTGAGGTATGTATTTGTCCATGAATGCAGGAGTACATTTTTGTGATGTGCCTGTATGCTTGAATTAACTGGTATATATGTGTGTGATGTGTTTGTGTGCATCAATGAGTATTATTTTTTTGTGTTGTGTCTTTATGCATGAAGGCAGGAGTATAGTGTATTTGTGTAGCGTGTCTGTGTACATTAATGCAACATAACAGTATGCTGCCTGTCTGTAAATAATCTGCAACAGTGATGTTAAAGAGATACTGTCAGAAAGAAATGTTTTACTACTGTATTTTACCAAAGTAAAGCATTATCAGTAAAATAAAGCAAATGTTTTCTTTTTGCAGCGAAACATAAAAGTGCTTCTCCAATATTGAGACTCAAGATACCAGGGGTACCAAAGTGCAGTAACATGTTTACTGTCTCCATAGATCCCTTGCAGTAGATGAGTTCAGTCATCTGCAGTTAGGGTTAGATGGCAGGACTAGCATGATGGTTGCATACTCTACTCTGTGGCTGACTGCTGCAAATGGCACTGGCGGAACATATCCCATCACTTACTGCTAGTGTGGAAAGCGTTGTGACTCCTCTAGCTTCTCTCATTTACCTTAAATTCCATGCATTCATGGTAAAATTCTAGAATTCCACAGAGTCCATTGAATTAGCATTCAGGAGAGCAGGATCTTCTGTCCAGTCTACCCAAGCTGTAGTACAAACACAGCAAAATAAACTGTAAGCAGTTTTCTAGTAACTTAGGTAACTTAGGGCAGGGGAGCAAAAGAGGGCACATAAGAGGAGATGAGCTAAAGGGGAAAAGAGGGCACAGAAGGTGAAGGGAGCTAAAGAGTGCACAGAAGGGGAAGGGGGCAAAAGAGGGCACCTAAGGTGATGGGGGGCTAAAGAGGGTACAGGAGGGGTGTACAAGAGGGCACATAAGGTAAAGAAGGGCTAAAGAGGGCACAGGAGAGGAGCAAAAGAGGGCACAGAAGAGGGGGCTAAAGAGGACACAGGAGGGAATATGAGCTAAAGGGGGCAAAAGAGGGCACAGAAAGTGAAGGGGCTAAAGAGGACACAGGAGAAGGGCAAAATAGGACACAGACAGTGAAGTGGGCTAAAGAGTGCACAGAAGGGGAAGGGGGAAAAGAGGGGCTTAAGAGGGCACAGGAGGGGAGCAAATGAGGGCACAAATAGAGAGACACACTGAAGGTTTGGGGGAGAAAGAAATAGAGGGACTGAGGAAGGGGAACAAGAGACACACAGTAGGGCTGGGGAAGGGGAGAATTAGACACACTGGGAGTTGTGAGTATAGAGACACACAGAGGTGCTGGGGCGAAGAAAGAGACAGAGGGGCTGAGGGAGGGAAAACAGAGAAACACAGAAAGGGGCTTTGTAAGAGGACAACGACACAGAGAAGGTCTGAGAAGGGGACAATGACACACAGAGAGCCTGGGTAAGGGAACAGTGACACACAAAGGGGCTGAAGAAGTGGATAATGGCACGCAGAGGAGCTGGGGAGGGGGTAATGTCACACATTGAGAGGCTAGGGACAGGGATGCACAGAGGGTCTGGAGTAGGGGACAGGGACACAGAGTGGCTAGAGAAGGGGACAATGACACACAGAGAGGTTGGTGAAAGGGACAATGACACTGAGGGGAAGGGGACAATGGCACACACACAATGGAGCTGGAGAAGGGGACAATGACACAAAGAGGGGCTGGGGAAGTTGACAATGGTATCTGGGGAGAAGTAAGAGACATATATTGAGCTGGAGGGAAGTAAAACACAAAGGGGAAAATGAAGGATTGAATATAATAAAGGGGGTGTAAGATACACAAAAAGGGGTTAGACATTTAAAAGATGGGATAAGAAACACAAAAGAGGGATTAAGAGACACACAGGGGAAGATATATTTTTTTCTAACAGAAACTCTCTAATGGATACTTAGACCGCCTCTGTTAAAGAGACCGCCCTCCAAGGACCATTATTATTATTAGTACTACTGGCATTTAGAAGGTGCTGTGGAAGTGTTGGGTATGAAATCTGGTACTGTGGGCACATTTTGGTGATGAAGCCAGTGCTCTAAGTGTCATTTAATACTCTGGCAAGTGCTGTGCGTACTCCCTAGTACTGTGGTAATAGCTTTGTGTGATGTTTGGTGATATGGCAAGTGAAATCTGGTACTGTGCTTGCAATCTGGTGCTGTGATGTAAAACGTGCTGTGGGTACAATATGGTGTTGAGGGTACAATCTGGTACTCTAGCTGATGCTGTTCATGCCAACTATTGCTGTTGCCAAATGTAACATCAAATGCAGATTCTACATTTTTATTTTTATAATTCAGTCATGGTGCCTTGACCATGGGTGTATGGCTAATGGGATGCATTGGATAGTGTTAACATTAAAACAGATTAGAAATCGCAATACTCAAATCAGACAATGGCAACTTGATTCTTCTAATAAGATTTTGCAGGTTTCTCAATCTTTTGCATGTCTGCGCTATATGTGATAATGATTATGCCCCTCCCCTTCATGACACTGTCAAAAAGGGGCAGAGCATGGATGTCATTACAGTTATAGAGTAATGTGTGTTGGAATTTATTTTGTTGATTTTAACGCTCCACCTTTTTCTGGTGTGAATAGTGAATTGTACACACTAGTATTGTGTACACAGATATGGACATTGACATGAAAGATAAAGCACCAAAATGGACACTCAATGCACACCCAAACAAATATACTTGCATCTTTTTTTCCCCCTTTTTTTCCTTTTTTCTTTTTAATAAAAAATAAAAAACAAGAAAAACAGGTTATATGTTGACAACAGGCAATGTAATTGTATTTTGTTCTAAGGTGCCACAAATAAGTGTGGCTAATACTGCAACAATACTATTATACCACTTGTATACTGTATGCATTGCACCAACCACATATAAGATTTATAGTTAATATTTATAAGCCCAAAGACAACTGTGATTGGATCTTACTAAAAAACTAATTTGCAAATATTCTCTAAAAGGATAATATAGGCACATAATACCTTTGCCTTAATGAAGCAATTTTGGTTTATAGATCATGACACTGCAGTCACTGCTCAATATTCTGCAATCTGGAGTTAAATCACTTTGTTTATATGGCCCTAGTCACACCTCTGCATGTGACTTGCACAGTCTTCCTAAAGTGTTCTTGCACATTTTGTTTAATTTATAAAAAAAAAAAAAAATTCTCCTGTTCTGTTAATAGCCTTATAGACACTTCTGCCTGTGATTAAAGTTCAATGTACAGAGCAGGAGATAAAACGTCTAAGGCAAATTAACATCTGATTGAAAATGAAAAAAAAAAATTAAATGCAGGCTGTGTGAGTCACAGACAGGGGAGGTATGGGTGGGCTGCAAAAACAGAAAGTGATTTAACTCCAAAATGGCAAATAATTGAACAGAACTGATACTGCAGGGACATAATGTATGCACCAAGACTGCTTTATTAAAATAATATTGTTGTGATGTCTATAGTATCCCGTAATGGTAATAAACACTATATGGATATTACCAAGGACTTACCATATGTTTCATACAATTACAGATATTTGTTAATGCAATCAAGAATTATAAACAGTTAGAAAAAATGTTCAGTGTTGCATCATTGAGATATTTTCTGGGTAATTTAATAGTGCATGAATTTGATCACTGCCTAAGAGTGAATTAGTGGAATAACACATTCTTTGTACTTGTTTCTAATAAACAGAGCTTTCCTTGTACTGCCAAACACCACTTAATATCCAATTTCCTTGTTCCACTGCTTCATAAAGAACCTTATTATGTTAAATAATTTAAGGGGAAGTCTTTATTCTCTGAAAATAAATCTTTAAAATAGAGGGAGAGGGAGATTTGCTAGAGGCTTTACAAGTGCCATGTGAGATGCATACAAAACACAAGAACTCTATCATGTTTCTCCCTGTTTGGTGACAGATAGACTTCAAGAATGCAGTTCAATGATTCTCTTAAATCCATCGTGTAAGATCCTTCATATGACCCACTATTATGTTTTGTCTAGCTGGAGATTATATTACTATAATCCAAAATACATAAAAGGCTTTAAGCAACACATACATCGTTGTTAAGTTTTTGAGACATTTTAAGGGATGCATATTTGAGATCCTCGGGCAGAAAGCCTATTTTGTCAACATGATATGCTAATAATTAAATATTAATTTTTTGATGAAAGGATAAAATGTATCCACATTAGACATCATGTTTTCGGTAATCTGCAGTTTGGTAATATTGCTATACTCAATGCATTCCATTCTACAATTGCTGAGAGTGAGAGAAATATAAATAAATAAATAAATAAAAATATAAATTCAAAAGCAATCAGGCACACAATGAGTGCAGACAGTATTCCTAGTTCTACAATTGATAAGATGGCCAAAAAAGGCACCAATACGTATACTTGAGAAATTAAGCCTGGGGTGGCAACTGGAGGCCAAGAATATAGAATTACCTGAGATGGGTCTCCTTCATTTTAATTTATAATCTCCCCCATGAAAGGGTTTTTCAAACATAGTTCCAAAGAACCATTTTAATATAATTTGAACACATAAAAGTCAAATGAATTTGTTATCATGAAGACTATTCACAAAAATAGCCAGATCTTCCAAGTGGCGTCATTAGGGTTGGTGTCACCCGGTGCGGATACTCACGGTGTCACCCCAAGTTCCTTAATAATGTGTTTTTCAGTTGTTTTTTTAGTAATGTAACTCGTAAATCATAACTCCCATATAACAATAAATGTAATGGCAATAGTGACATTAACAACTTGGAAAATTAAAATGACCTTTAAATTACAACATCCTATGAAAATAATAGAATTTGAGCTGTGGGCACAGCGGCATGATGCATCAGATCCAGAGACATCCAGAGGAGACACCAGGTTAGAGTTTACTAAGTAAAGATCCTGTCTGGCTCATGTCCGTGGTGTCACCCAGGGCCTTTCTTAGGTGTTCAGGCACCTTGTGAGATCCAATCTTGTGGAGCCCCCCCTCCCCACTCTTGCCATCCGTTTCGAGGTGGTACATTCACAATCTGCCGCCTCCACCCCTTCTACAAAACCGTGCCCTCCTTCACCAAACCCCTGCCCCCTTTCATCAAACCCATGGCCACTCCTTCATCAATTCTCTGCCCTCTCCATCAAACCTCTGCCATCCCCTTCATCAAGTCCCCTTCCCCCGTTCATCAAATCCCTAGCTCCCCTTCACCAGTCCCCTGCCCACCAGCACCTGCCCACCAGCACCTTCATCTCCTTTATCAGTCCCCTGCCGCCTTCACCAATCTCCAGCCTCCCTTCACCAGTTCCCAGCTCCTCTTCACCAAACCCCAGTCCCAAGCCCCCTTCACCAGTCCCCTATCCCCTTCACCAGTCCCCAGCCCCCCTTCACCAGTCCCCTTTACCAATCCCTGCCCCTTTCATCAGTCACCCGCTCCTTCACCAGATCACAGCCCCCCTTCACCAGTCCCCTTCCCCCTTTACCAGTCCCCTTTACCAATCCTCTGCACCCTTCATCAAATCCACAGCCCCCCTTCACTAGTCCCCTGCCCCCTTTACCAGTCCCCTTTACCAATCCCCTGCCCCCTTTCACCATTCCCCTTTACCAATCACTAGCCTCCCTTCATCAGTCCCCTGCCCCTTCACCAGTCCACTTTACCAATCCCCTGTCCCCTTCACCAGTCCCATTTACCAATCCTCTGCCCCCCTTCACCAGTCCTCTTTACCAATCCACTGCCTCCCTTTATCAAATCCCCATCCCCCCTTCACTAGTACCCTGCCATCTTCATCAGTCTCTAGCCCCCCTTCAATAAAACACAATCTATTTAGTAAAAAAAAAAAAAAAAAAAGAAAGCAATAAGAACAAGCACTCACAGTGAAGGCTGCTACTCCCTGAATCCAGCTGTCAGTTTCCCAAGCCACCGAGTCGCAACTAAAGAGCACCGGCCGCCGCCCTCACACACACTGAGCGGATTCTTCCGAGGCTCCCTGAGAAGGCGGAGCACATCGACGTCTCACCCCCACACTCCTCCTTCTCCACGCACTGGACCTTTGCATCACCCATATGGATTCCCGGCAGCGGCTCTCTCCTCACCATTCGCAAGTCAAGTGCACAGCAGCACTAAGCACTTGACTTGCTCTGCACTGCAGACACATAACTTGGGCCAGTCTTGGAGTGACCGACTGCGAGTTGTGTCGGCCACTCTGCGCCCCTTTTGCCATGGCGCACTGTGCGGCTTCATAGTTTGCACACACCAAAGGCCAGCCCTGGTGTCACCCCTTTCCTCCCTGTGATGCACACCCTGGTGCGGTTTGCACCTCACGCACCCCCCTCGTGACTGCTATGTTTTCAGCTGCAGGGTTAAAACTAGAGGGACATTGCACCCAGACCACTGTCTGTAGTGGTCCTTTAAGTGTATATGTATCTGCATGCACTGGCGTACTCGCCGCCATGTGTTGCGGTCCCGGCCCGCGCAGAGTAAGCGCGGGGGGGCCCACAAATCAATTTTCGAACTGGGGCCCCATGGGTTGTGTGTATGCCACTGTCTGAGGGCAAACACATTTGCATGATTCGCACAATTAGTACTCCCCATTAAATCACGTCATAGACTTTACAGATAATAACATTAGTAAAAAGGCTAAATATCAATTTCCTTAAAATTTTGAAGCCAAATTTTAATAACATTTATATGTAAAGCTGCAAGACTTATATTCAATTAAACTTCATTTTTTTTCTAGAGTTAAATAGGCAGGTGTATCCTGGTTTTGTGCTGCCCTAGGCAGGACAAAACTCAGGCGCCCCACCCCACCCCACCCTTCCCCCCTGCCTCGCCTTCTAAATACACACACACACATTCACTGACAGATACGCATACACTAGCTAACAGACATACACACACTCACTAACAGACACACACTAACAGACACACACACTAACAGACACACACACACTCACTAACAGACACACACACACACACACACTCACTAACAGACACACACTCACTAACAGACACACACACACACTAACAGACACACACACACTCACTAACAGACACACACAGACACACACACACTCACTCACATTAACACACTCACTAACAGACACACCCAGACACACACACTGACACACAATAACAGACACACACACTCACATTAACACACTCACTTTTTTATTATTTAAACCCCCAGCCTCCTTACCTATGGGAATGCTGGGGGGGAGGGTTCTCCCTCTCCCCGTGGTCTAGTGGGGCTGCTGGGTGGGCGGCGCTGGTGAGGGAGCACTTTCCCATGAGCTGTCTGCTCAGCTCCCTCACACGCCGCAGAGTGATGCCGGTCACCTGGAGCCGGAATATCATATTCCGCCTCCCGCATCACTCTGCTCCCTCGCCAGCGCCGCCCGACCAACCGACCGACCGCCCGTCTGGCTTGTCAGTTAGCTGCAAGGCTAACAAGACATTTGCCCTGGGCATTTGGGGGCGGCTTTTTTTGTCGCCCCCTGGAAAGCTCCGCCCAAGGCTAATGCCTTGTTTGCCTCATGGCTAATATGCCCCTGATGTCACCCCGTTCCTTATATTACCTGTAAACTCAGTATTTTCACAGACATTTTATACGGCCAATGCCCGACCCATTGCACAATGGAATAGAGGGAGGAGGCATTGTGTAACTATTACCTCTGTATATTCAAGGACAACTGTCATCAAATTTCCACTTTTCGTTTTTAAAAGTTCATCATTTTAAAAGTTTAAATGATGTATATTAATTTTATGTCAAGACAGGAGGCTTAATATTTACTCCCTTTACTATATCCTCCCAGCAGCAAAGAAATAGTTAACAGTTTGAGCAAGAACAACCAATCAGAACACATCTAGTCAGTGAAATGTGGCTGTGAGACTCCTCCCAACTCCTCTTTCTTTGCTGCTTGCCTCCCAGGTGAGTCAATTCTGATTATACAGGACTTTGACCATAGGTTTCTGTATATTTATATGTATGTATTACAATTTACACTTTGTCTCTTTTATTTTTATTACCCCATATGGTTTGATTATATTTTGGCTTATTTTATTTTGGTCTCTACCCTTGGGGCCAACCTTTGTCGGCCCACAGGGCCTTGGTCCTCATTTGGGATCCCCACAGCATCTTTTGTGTTCCCACTGGGTGTTTTTCCTACTCCGCTATTACCACCCATGGTCTTTTGCTGACCGCGACCTAGCAGCAGTTGTGTTTACCTTGCTTTTCACTCCTTCTCACAGAATAATAGTGCTCTGTTGTGACTCCATTTTTTTCGTTTTCCTACGGTTTCAGTGATGCGCGTGGTCTCCGCCTGTGCTCTAATGCCGGTGGCCATCTTAGAGTGCGGCAGTTTATCTTACCGGCGGTTCTTATTCTGCCTGACAACTTGCCTGATAAGAGTGGTTTCCCTGCAATCTGTTGTCTCATTATTAAACCCAAACAATATATCTGCCACAAGGGTGACCCCCTTGATTATAACAGGTGACCCCTGTTTTTTTGCTGCAGCGGTATATTGCTTTCCGCTTGTTTGCTTCTGCTTTTGTAATATTGGTATTATTTTTTGTTACATAAAACCATGGGTGACCCCCACTTATTACTGCATTTTTGGACCTTAACTTTAAAGGGTGATCCCCTTTTATGCCTGGGTGATACAGGACTTTGACCATAGGTTATTATCACAGAGTGACCCCCTGCTGCATCCTCACAGGGTGACCCCCTGTTGTATCACTAATTTACTTTTCACTTGTTAATTAGTTATATCACATGAGCCTAATGTCTGGACAACCAGACTTTACTGTTTCTGCTCAGCTCAAATCTTGGCTCTTCTCAGCAATAGCGGAATGGATGCCCAAGGCTATTGCAGCTTATCATGAACAAGCTAAACCTGTGTCCAAGCCACATGTTGCGCTGAATATTTCCGACTATGATGAGTCTCATAATGATTCTGACCATGACGGGGTCCTGCGCAAGCGTCCCTGGAAAGGCAACAGTGCCCCAGCCAGTAAAGGCAAGGCACCAGCCAAAAATCCCAGATTGTCTTATTCCTCCATGAGCCATCCCATACTCGACCCCTTGGAGGCTTCAACATCGCATCACAACCTGCAAGTCGTGAATGAGTACTGCGCAGGGTACTCTGATGAGGAAGACCAAAGCAATACTCCTTATATCAAGGAGTACTTTGTTAATTAACCGTTGGTGCAGACCCCTGTTAATCCTTCCCAAAACAAGGATCAACCACCAGACATCATGTTGGATGCTAGTTGCCAGCCCCTGATTGATCATCCTATGATCATCAAACATCCCCGCTCTGCTGAATATGCACCACTGGACCATATAGCCCAATTCTGCAGACTGCGGCTCCGGAAACCTCTAGAGAAAGAGATTTGAAACAAACTACAGGCAGAATGCCCTCATCCTACGATACCAGATAAGGTGGCTCTAACGCCCTAGTTTGCTCCTCTCTTAATTACATTCCTCACTAAATCGGGTAAAGATCCCCGCAAGGGCCTGGAACATGGCCTAAAAACGGTCCATTGGACATTGCTGGCCCCATTATTTAGATTTTTATTTTGGTGGACGAAGCCATCGCTGAAGGTACCTTGGATCCACCTTTGGTACGTGAATGGGCGCAAAGAGCCCTATGTCTTCTTGGGAATGCGAATTTAAATGTCCACGGAGCGACGAAAAGCTGCTCTAAAGAACTTGGTCCGGAGGCTAGTGGCCTATTGTTTGCTGATCAGTTCATACGGGACCTCAACAGGAACATCTCTGTTTTCACCTTGTTGAATAAGGCTCAGACATCTCTCCGCAGAGTGTTTCACTCAAATTGTTTTTCCAGCTGAGCTGGTCACCATAGAGGCCGAGCTACCAGCAGATCTGCCTTCACAGGTTACAGTCCTCGCCCAACTGAGCCTTGGAACTCAGGTTATACCCGCCCCTATCACAGACAGCTGTTCACCAATAGAGGATCGATCAGAGGACTTGGGTCTGTTTCTCTCTGGGGTCGCTCTGCTCAAGGTAATGCACCTATTTTCTAGTAGATATTTCAGGCCGTCTAACCCGTTTTTTACCACAGTGGTCTCTTCTCACTCAGTATCCTCGTATCCTTCAGACTGTTTCAGGTTTTCTCATAGACTTCACCACCGACCCTATACAAGATTTCCTCCTCCCCCTCTACGGATGTCTGAACCGGACACAGTCATACTTCATGCAAAACTCTGCCAGCTAAGAGACAAGAGTGCAATCGTACCCTCACCATTCCCTTCCAGGTTTTTCAGCAGTTTATCTTACCGGCGGTTCTTATTCTGCCTGACAACTTGCCTGATAAGAGTGGTTTCCCTGCAATCTGTTGTCTCATTATTAAACCCAAACAATATATCTGCCACAAGGGTGACCCCCTTGATTATAACAGGTGACCCCTGTTTTTTTGCTGCAGCGGTATATTGCTTTCCGCTTGTTTGCTTCTGCTTTTGTAATATTGGTATTATTTTTTGTTACATAAAACCATGGGTGACCCCCACTTATTACTGCATTTTTGGACCTTAACTTTAAAGGGTGATCCCCTTTTATGCCTGGGTGATACAGGACTTTGACCATAGGTTATTATCACAGAGTGACCCCCTGCTGCATCCTCACAGGGTGACCCCCTGTTGTATCACTAATTTACTTTTCACTTGTTAATTAGTTATATCACATGAGCCTAATGTCTGGACAACCAGACTTTACTGTTTCTGCTCAGCTCAAATCTTGGCTCTTCTCAGCAATAGCGGAATGGATGCCCAAGGCTATTGCAGCTTATCATGAACAAGCTAAACCTGTGTCCAAGCCACATGTTGCGCTGAATATTTCCGACTATGATGAGTCTCATAATGATTCTGACCATGACGGGGTCCTGCGCAAGCGTCCCTGGAAAAGCAACAGTGCCCCAGCCAGTAAAGGCAAGGCACCAGCCAAAAATCCCAGATTGTCTTATTCCTCCATGAGCCATCCCATACTCGACCCCTTGGAGGCTTCAACATCGCATCACAACCTGCAAGTCGTGAATGAGTACTGCGCAGGGTACTCTGATGAGGAAGACCAAAGCAATACTCCTTATATCAAGGAGTACTTTGTTAATTAACCGTTGGTGCAGACCCCTGTTAATCCTTCCCAAAACAAGGATCAACCACCAGACATCATGTTGGATGCTAGTTGCCAGCCCCTGATTGATCATCCTATGATCATCAAACATCCCCGCTCTGCTGAATATGCACCACTGGACCATATAGCCCAATTCTGCAGACTGCGGCTCCGGAAACCTCTAGAGAAAGAGATTTGAAACAAACTACAGGCAGAATGCCCTCATCCTACGATACCAGATAAGGTGGCTCTAACGCCCTAGTTTGCTCCTCTCTTAATTACATTCCTCACTAAATCGGGTAAAGATCCCCGCAAGGGCCTGGAACATGGCCTAAAAACGGTCCATTGGACATTGCTGGCCCCATTATTTAGATTTTTATTTTGGTGGACGAAGCCATCGCTGAAGGTACCTTGGATCCACCTTTGGTACGTGAATGGGCGCAAAGAGCCCTATGTCTTCTTGGGAATGCGAATTTAAATGTCCACGGAGCGACGAAAAGCTGCTCTAAAGAACTTGGTCCGGAGGCTAGTGGCCTATTGTTTGCTGATCAGTTCATACGGGACCTCAACAGGAACATCTCTGTTTTCACCTTGTTGAATAAGGCTCAGACATCTCTCCGCAGAGTGTTTCACTCAAATTGTTTTTCCAGCTGAGCTGGTCACCATAGAGGCCGAGCTACCAGCAGATCTGCCTTCACAGGTTACAGTCCTCGCCCAACTGAGCCTTGGAACTCAGGTTATACCCGCCCCTATCACAGACAGCTGTTCACCAATAGAGGATCGATCAGAGGACTTGGGTCTGTTTCTCTCTGGGGTCGCTCTGCTCAAGGTAATGCACCTATTTTCTAGTAGATATTTCAGGCCGTCTAACCCGTTTTTTACCACAGTGGTCTCTTCTCACTCAGTATCCTCGTATCCTTCAGACTGTTTCAGGTTTTCTCATAGACTTCACCACCGACCCTATACAAGATTTCCTCCTCCCCCTCTACGGATGTCTGAACCGGACACAGTCATACTTCATGCAAAACTCTGCCAGCTAAGAGACAAGAGTGCAATCGTACCCTCACCATTCCCTTCCAGGTTTTTCAGCAACATCTTCCTAGTTCGGAAGAAGTTAAGTGACTTTTGCCCGGTCATCAACTTGAGATGTTTGAATCAGTTCATAGTGTATCGACATTTCAAAATGGAAGGCATACACCTGCTCCAGGACCTGCTTTGCGAGGGAGATTTGTTCTCTCGTTTGGATCTCAGGGATGCCTACCTTACAGTGCCGGTAGCGCCCTGTCACCATCCTTTCTTCCAGTTCATATGGCACCAAGAGCTTTGGCAGTTCACTTACCTCCCTTTTGGTCTCTCATCTGCCCCTTGGTGTTTCACCAAATTAATGAATCCAGTTATGGCCTTTCTCCGGTCCCAAGGCATCAGGTCTATCGTCTACGTAGACCACATATTAATCATGGCGCAGGACCCCCATACTCTTCGGACACATACAGATCTGACCAAATTTCTTGTACAAAACCTTGGTTTTGTAATCAATTTAGAATAATCCTCACTAATACCATCTCAGTCCATCCTTTTCCTAGGATTTCAGATCGACTCCGTTCTGTCAATCCTTCAACTCCCGATGTTAAAGATAAAAGCCACCAAAAGGGACATTCGAAGACTATTGTCCTCCCATCATGTACTCCTTCGCGATTTAGTGCAAATAATAGGACTCCTGTCCATTCAGGCTATTTTCCCCGGTCCCTTACATTACAGGGCGATGCAACGCCTCAAGACGTGGTATCTTTGCAGATCCCAGTCTTACGACCAACCAATCTTCCTTACAGACGAGGTCTGTAGAGTTAGATTGGTGGCTCCAAAATATTGAAGCCTGGAATGGGAAAGCTATATTCGGGTGCCAACCCGATTTTGTCCTCGAGACCTATGCCAGTCTCCTAGGTTGGAGGTCCACCTGCTCTCTCGACCCGGTCAGAACGCACAACGCACATCAATTGCCTAGAGCTGATGGTGGGTGCCTTTGCGATTCGCAGTTTAGCCAAGGACGCTTACAACTGCTCTTTGATTCTCACAATGGACAAAGTTTCCGCTGTCCGTTATGTCAGTCGTCTTGGAGGCTCTCGTTTACAGCTCCTGTCAGACTTTACCAAGGAATTCTACCAGTTCTGTCTAGGGAGGAATATCTCTCTTTCAGTGGAATATCTTCCTGGGTCGGACAACCTTGTGGCGGACTAGTTAACCTGTTACTGGAGGGACGCCAGCGATTGGCACCTAGACCAGGGTGTCTTCCATCATCTACATGGGCTTCGCGGGCCCATCACATTGGATTTGTTTGCCTCCAATTGAACCGTCAGACAGACGCCTTTTTCAGTTGGTTACTGGACCCGATGTCTCAAGCCGTTGACGCCTTCCTACAACCTTGACCGTCGACAGGAGCTTATGCGTTTCCACCTTTTTCCATAATTCCTCGCACTCTCCATTGCCTCAAGGTTCTGGGAGTCACGGTCCTGTTAATAACTCCTCTCTGGAGAGCCCGACCTTGATATCCCAATCTTCTAGAAATGTCCGCAGATTACCCTCTGCTTCTGCCTCTCGCTCCGGAGCTTTTTATTCTCTTGCCGCCCAGGGATGTCTTCAGCTGTTAGCCTGGACTGTTTAAGGGGATCCTAGTATGTCTAGGGACTTTCGGACTCTGCTCGGAGTCTCCTCTGGGATTCATGGGCCCCAGGAACCCGCAGATCTTACCTTTCAGCATTGAAATCCTGGGTTCACTGGTGTTTGGAAAGGGATATGGATCAATTTTCAACGACTCTGGTGAATATCATGAATATCCTGTCTTCTCTTTTTGACAGTGGCAAGTCTTACCATACGATAAACGTTTTTCGTTCTGCTATTTCAGCGGCTCATTGTCCGATTGATGCGGTTTCTGTCAGACAACACCCATCTGTGTGCAGGCTCCTATGAGGTATCCACCTTTCCCAACCTCCTGACCCTTGTTATACCCATTTTTGAGATGTTGTACAGGTCTTGTCCAATTTTTAACTTATTATGTACCTATATATACTCCTATCAGCAAGGTTTTTAATGTTATCCCATTTTGAAAAAGCCCCAGTGGCAAAACGCGTAAATGGTTTTATTAATTGTTTATTTTATATATTAAAGATTTTCTGGTTACTATCTGTGCCAACTATCTTTTTACACACTTTTTCACTTTTACCTGGCATCTAATCAATTTTACCGCGTGCTTACAAGCCTATCCGAGGTGGGGATCATACCACCAACGCTGTTACCATAGTGCAGTAGGCTTGCACTATACTTGTAAGTACATTTTTATTTCTTTATCCACTTTTACACCCTGTTAAACAGTGAGCACTATTATCTGTTTTTAAATATCCCTTTCCTGAGAGTTGGACAATCATCCATATATCCCACAAGCGGGGATTGTTCCGCTGTACGTCTCTTATACCTTTGCTGGCCATAGCTTATTTAAATGTGAGTGGAATATATATATATATATCTTTTTCTCACATATATTGACCCTTACACACTATACGATTGGTCTCTTATTTTGTGTCTTCCATATCACGAGAACAATCGGACTACTTTAAAGAGAGAGGAGACCCCATAACCAAAAGCATCTTAAAGACATTTATTGCCATAGTACAACTTCTAAATCTCTTTGGACTATTTTCTAAATAATACCAAATATTTTATTTGCACTTTTATATATGTCTTATTCATATGCTTTTTACTATCTGTAGTCCACATTGATATATTTTGGCGCAGCCTTGCATTACTGTTGTTCTTGTCCTATCTGGAAGCTTGGCCTCCTAACTCGGAACTGCCATTGCGTCAACTCTCTGCCAAACTAGCCCTACTACTTTTTTGGTCTCCTTTCGTCAGGTCTCCAACGTCAAAGCGTTTGATCTTCATGCTACTGCATTTACTCCTGAGGGAGTATGTTTCTCTATTGTTCGACACACTAAGGTCCCCTCTTCCTCTGTTTTTTATCCATATTTCCCTGACAGGCCATCTCTGTGTGTTGCCCGCTGTTTGCAAACGTGTGTCACCTTTACCTTCAGGCTCCATCGGGACCTCTTTTTGTGTCCTATGTTCGTCCTCACCATCCGGTGTCCTGCCCCACGATTGCTCGGTGGATCCGGTGGCTCCTCCACCTTGCAGGCGTCTAAGCCGCCTTTGGAGCCCATTATGTGCGGGGCGCGGCTGTGTCCTCTGCCTTTGTCGCAGGGAGTTCCCTTTCGGACATTTTAGCCTCCACAGATTGGTTAAGGGAATCTACTTTCCGTACCTTCTATTTTCCGCCTCAATCTCATACAGGTTTTCATTTCCACTCTGGGTGTTAAAACAGCAAATATGAAGCCTCCTGTCTTGCCATAAAATTAGAGATTATTCTAGCGTTGGTGACCAAATAATCTAAATTTTATTAAAGACAGGAGGCAAATATTTTCCCACCCTATGTCCTCTCGGACACCTTTTAATATCGCCCTCCCTTGGTTCATCCATGAAGGGATACTCAGGTAAGGTATTCAAGAGCTTTACGTGCCTCATTTTTTTCATATTCAGGTAAGGTTTTCAAAAGTTTCATATACATCTGTGTTTATGTATATAACATCACAAGTTGTGGTTGTAAGTTTAGTTTAGTGCTAGGCATTTGTATGTTGGCATGCTGCCAGTCACACCATACTTTTACACATTTTCCTCTCTTTCTAGTGTGAAACTGTCTTCATACTCTTCACAACATCCTTGATTTGTGGATCTGCTGGTTCGACTACCTTTCGTTTACATGGTTTACTACAGTTATTTGAAGATTGCTAGTTGCTAGTTTACTCGGTTGACATCACATTCCGGCTGCATCAAGAAAGAGGAGTTGGGAGGAGTCTCACAGCCACATATCACTGACTAGATGTGTTCTGGTTGTTTTTGTTCAAACTGTTAACTATTTATTTGCTGCTGGAAGGATACAGTAAAGGAAGTAAAGCAAATATTCTCCTCATCTCTTTAATAAAATTTAGATTATTTGGTATAATAATCTATAATTATTTATTAAATTTAAAAAAAAATATTGAATAAATCGAGAAGTGAAAATGTGATGACAGTTGTTCTTCTCCCCTAAACTATATGTGAACCCACCCACCCCCCACCACCCCCCCCACCCCATGATGCAAATGAATCTGGTGTATGTAATAATTCATTTTTTTGTGGTGGCGGGTGAGGGTAGAGGTTATGAAGGATTCAATGTTGAACCAAATAATTGAGTTTTGGAGTTTACTACTTTGTTTATGTTGTAAATGTGAAGTTTTCTATTACTATCCCTTGATAAGATATAGGTGCCTTAAAATACAAACCCTATTTACTTTTTATTTATAGTTAGGGAGATTATTAGTGTACAATACATTATGAGTGATTTACACCACATTATTACAAACTACTTCATTTATTACATTTCATGCCTAGAGATATGCAGTCAATTTATTTATTTTATATCGGTAGATGAATTGTTATCATTAACTAACGGTGAGCACTGGGAAATTAATAACTCAGAGAGTTATAGTGGATGTTCTGACTTGACTGACCCCAGGTTCTTCGCGATTTGCACAATGTTAATACTGGTTCACAAATCAAAATTAGTTTTGTCAATAACAACAGTATGAAATAGAATGCTTCTAGAGTTATTAAAAAATACATTTATTGTTTTTGTGTTTCAAACCAGCATGGAGGCAATATAAATTGCTGTTTAACTTCATCACTAACATATCAACTGAGAGTGAATATTGAGTAAATACTTTAGATGCTTAAGTATGTTTCTGGACTTAATATAATGTTTGTAAATTTGATTCAGTAACAAAAAAAGCCAACCATTGCTACATATGTTTAAATAATTCCACATATATCCTGCTTTTAACCATTCTAAAATAGCAAAGAATAAATTCATCAAGCCTGGAAAAATATATATATATATAAAAAAAAGGAATTTCCTGAGGTAACTGTCCTTGACCTGGCTCTTTAATCGAGTGAAATTTCATCACTTTATCTAATATCATGCTTCATGCTTCAGGCTCCGAGCAATTCTATTTTAGTGTGGTCTAATGGGCAGCTGACACATCTACTCAGCACCAGACTGTATAATATGTGCTGACACACTGTGTGGTGAGCACCCTATTGAGAGCAGTTTATTTGTGCCTGGCAAGGGAAAAAAAATCATCCTGCAAACAATTTAGGTTTCCATTTTCAGGGACCTTGTAGCCTTCACAATTTCAAGAGGTGCACTTGTAAGGGAATTCAGTCACTTATCCAGGTGTCTGTGCATTATCTGACTTTAGGTGAGAGGTTGAAGAAGCACAGGGCAGGTTGTCTGATACCTGCATCGAGATAGTGTAATCAACAGTGCCATTCCTATTGCTTTCCAGCCAGCTTTCCTCCAAACCTTAATTCAATTTGGTATTCTGAGGTTAACACACTGTATTTGGACTGAAAATAGGAATTCACAAGAAAGGCGTTTTTATTTATTCAGTTCAGTAAGCATGGAAAACTCATCAACATCTATTTGTACACTCTAAGCATGGTGGGACTTTGATGTTGAGATTTACACTGCCTTTCCTCTACTATCTCCTTTGAGAAAAATATGCACTTCCACAAGATGTGGACATAACAAAGAACACAAGAGACTTGTAGAAAAGGAAACAAGATAATCTGTTATTTGTTTTATATGTTATTTCGCTTAAGTTAAAAAAAAAAACAGTTTAATTACTTTGATGCGTGTTCCTGTAAAATTTATATTTTTGGACACACTTGTGTTTTATGAACCTGGATCCTGGATTCTTACAATCCATGAAACCATTAATTTATTTCTTAATTTATTTGTCTAAACGGTGTTGATGGTTTTTAAAATATACAGACAGGGCAGGTTAGGAGCACTGCATATGGCAAAAAATAAACACTTTAGCTCCCAGGAAGATTCACTGCATACTTACACTGGATATGTTTAATATCTTTTCCTATTCTGGCAACAGCAGAATTAACATCAAATTCCAGTTTATTGCACTGTGTACAGTAATGTGTTTAAAGATGGAAGGAGAAGACAGGAGGAAGGTGGCCTATAGAATGATTATCGACTCAGTTAAAAGGGGAAAGGCCAGTGCGAGGTCAGAAATAAAGCTACGATTATAAGCTAACTGACAGCAGCTGCATTACTAACAAGCCTCATGGTAGAATCATGACAAGCATCTCAACACTCTTTTTCTGCCCAAAGAATACAAACAAAATTCTTACCCTATTGCATTCCAAGATGATATATTACCAAATATATTTGTGAATGTTAACTGTATATTTAACTGACACACTGCTGTCCTTTTTCAATCTTCACTCTGATACATTGTACAGAGCTATGGAATTTGCTGGTGCTATATAAATAATAAAATAATAATAATATTAACAATAATAGTTAAATTATCATTTAATTATTCCCTAAAATAGAAATTTAAAATTAAGTTTAAAATACACAATTCTCTAGTGATAACAAAGTATAAAAATGCTAATACAGGTAAAGTAACATTCCGAATGCGCCGTAACCTCTAAAGCTCCATGTAAGGATTAGGGTGCCAATAGAGCTCTATTGTAAGTCGTCAAACCATTTCCAAATGATTTGACTTCTTAACAAGGATCTACCGTTCTTCACCTCCACTACAAACATTGGAGAGCCGAGAGTTCCTCACCCTCTCTCTCAGCCAATGAGCTACACACTACACTGCAGCTCAATTTATGAGGTGGAGGTAGAGGAGTGCTGCTCCCTACCTCCACTACTAATCTCTCCAGCGTTAGTAGTGGAGGTAGGGAGCAGCACTCAAGCAACAGTCAACCCATTCTAAAGCAGTTTGACTTATTGGCAGGACACCAGGGCATTCCTGGTACTATAACTACTATAGTGAATTGCTTATTTCAGTACACTGATATTTTTTCTGTTCTTTAAGGTGTACTGTTTGTTTCTTACAGAGCATTATTAAATTATATTTTGTATTACTTTTTGTGAGTTTCAGACCTGCATAAATCATCATGGAGAAATATTAATTTCATCCTTATGCTTCACACAACCAGCTTTTTTATGTTTTTTTAATGAGTGTTTGATAAATGTTTTATAGATTTCTACCTATGCGATTTTGAATATCCCAGAGAACAATGAACTTTACAGTTCATTTTTTTTTTCTTCTACATTTGGCTTTTTCTTGCACACATACAGGCATAATTATGCACATCTTCTAACAAAAAAGACAAGTGTAATTAGAAAGGAGGGTTTTATCTGTGACTAAAGTTCATACCGCACTTTTAGGTAATAATTTTACTGCCATTTATTTACTTTTAGACTTCTTATTCACCATCAATAAAAATATATATAATTATTATAATTATCATCATAATGCTAGGGACAATCCAGTGACATGGGTCATGTGAGCATTTAATTATATGAAAAGTTAAGTTATTCTATTAAATAGCTTTTTATATTAATTCATTTGTAAAGAGTCAGCAACTCATTACTTTATGGAGGAGCATATGCAATGCATTATTTAATAAATGGTTTGTGTGTGTGTGTGTGCGCGCACATGTAGAGTACAGCATAAAGAAATATTAAGTGATTTGCAAACACATAGACAGATACACACAGACTTGGACAGAATTGCACACAAAAACACATAAATGCAAAGAAATTACAAAAACACTAAAACACTCTGGGATACTGACACATAGACCCAAATACTTAGCCACATAAACACATTAATGGTAAAGATTGCAAGTCACACACATATACATGCCAAAATGTTCATGGAGGTGGGAAGTTAAATCATGAGTTTTAGAGAAATAATTATTGATCAAGCTCACACCAGAAATGCAAATGGCAATGGGGCTGCTGTGTTTCTCAAATCTGGTGTCATAATGATTTTCTGTATCCATAACAGTTTGTAAAGTACATATCCATCTGGCAACTTTATTATCTCTGTAAATACTAGACTTGTGCAAACGGACAGAATCATGTCTTCTGAACCACTTTGGCAGAATTAAGTTCATGTAGCTTTTCATTTCGACTAAATTTTAGTACCGAAAATATTTCAGGAATAAATTCAGACAGCCAAAAACTCAGGAAAAGTGGTAACCAACTATGGCTGTTCTGACATGCAAAAACAGTTACAATATTGTCTGGACTAACGGCTACAAAATATCAGGTATTTTTGCAATGCCAATTCTGAGATTCCAAATTTAGATTATTAATAGTGATGTCCCGAACGGTTCGCGAACGGTTCGCCACGAACGGTTTGTCGAACGGTTCGCCGAACGGTTCGCCACGGATTCATCATTGAGTAAACTTTGACCCTGTACCTCACAGTCAGCAGACACATTCCAGCAAATCAGCAGCAGACCCTCCCTCCCAGACCCTCCCACCTCCAGACAGCATCCATTTTAAAGCTGCATTCTTAGTGAGCTGTCCAGGAGGTGGGGGAGTCTGGGAGGGAGGCTCTGCTGCTGATTGAAAAGTAGGGAGCAGGAATAATTTCAAGTTCCAAATAGGGGATTTATCCAAAATGGAAGGGAACAAAGTCAGTGGGCAATGGAATGTCTATTCATTTCTTCCACCCTGACTGGAACAAAGCTTTCACACACATCCATTATGTAGAATCAGTAACCATGCTTCAGTCTGGGGGAAAACAAGCTGCATTTACACAAGTTACTGGTGTAGTCATACCACAAGACTTAGCTGGGAAGGTCAAAGCTCTTACAGTGAAAGGTATTTGAAAAAAGGGTGGACACAGTATCAGCAGCAGCACAAGAAATTTTATTTGAAATTCTTTCTAAAGGGAAAGCTAAGTGGCCAGTTGTATCAGTACGCAGATGCAGGGCCGCCATCAGAAATTGTGGGCCCCTAACACAGCTCAAGGTCTGGGCCCCCGGGTGCCTGCCTCCAAGCCCCGCCTCTAAATCCCGCCCAAAGGAATACACACACACAGACACAAAAGGACACAGACACACACATAGAAAGATACGCACATATTAACAGACACAAATACTGAAACAGATATACACACATATAGACACATACACAGATACAGATACACAGATACAGATACACAGATACAGATACACACACATACATACATACTGACCAGCCAGACAGACATACATACATACACATAAATACATACTGACATACATACATACATACATACATAATGGCATACATACACATACATACTGATATACATACATACAGACATACACACACACAGATAGATATATACATGCACAGATACAAACATACATACATACTGACATACACACACACATACAGATGGACACATACACACATACATACAGACATACTGACATACATACACACACACAGACATACATGCATACTGACATACATACATACATACACACATACATACTGACACACACACAGACATATATACATACTGACATACACACACAGACATACATACATACTGACATACATGCATACTGACATACACACAGAGACAGACATACATACATACTGACATACACACACACATACATACATACATACATACTGACATACATACATACAGACATACACACACACACAGATAGATATATACATACACAGATACATACAGACATACTGACATACACACACACAGACATACATGCATACTGACATACATACTGATAGATATATACATACACACATACATACTGACATACACACACATACAGATAAACACATACACAAATACATACAGACATACTGACACACACACACAGACATACATGCATACTGACATACATACATACACACATACATACTGACACACACAGACATATATACATACTAACATACACACACAGATGTACATACATACTGACATACACACACACACAGACATACATGCATACTGACATACATGCATACTGACATACACACACAGACATACATACATACTGACATACACACACAGACATACATACATACATACTGACATACATGCATACTGACATATACACAGACATACATGCATACTGACATACACACACACACACAGACATACATACATACTGACATACACACACAGACATACATATATACATACTGACATACACACACAGACATACATACATACATACTGACATACATGTGTTGTAGTTGATTTACTGCAAACCAATTAGTTTGAATGACTATCTGTTCCTGTCCAAATTAAAGATAATAAAGTTGCGTGCACGCAGAAGTAAATTCACACTGAGACACAGAGTTCAGGTTAATGAAAGAACTTCGGAGAAGTTTAATGGCTTCTGAATAAAAAGCAGGCTCGCAGGCCCTTTTAAAGGCATTATTACATCATTGAAGAAAATCAAGATATAGACAAATAGACATTGTTAATTGGCTTAGGTGCTAAGTAGTTAGTAAAATGCCCTCCCTACGGGGTGTACCATCTTAGGTCACTATCCTCGTCATGATTGTCTCCTCCAGGTTTTAGCGCCATTTTGTTAACATGAGGAGCTCACTCGACGGGAGGGGCCTTTTGGCAGCTATCCATTTAGAGTGTAGCCTGGCACTGTTAGTTTCTCAAGGTTAGGTTTCAAGGCTTTTAGTAAATACACATTTTATCAAAGCTATTTCTTACTGACATGCAAATTCTATGTTCTATAGACAAAGCTTTCTTGTAAAACTATGGGGCCTCTTAGAGGTATAGCAAGAGGATTTAAAGGGGCCTTACAGACTTATAGAGGCCTAATAATTCTACAACACATGCATACTGACATTCACACACACAGACATACATATATACATACTGACATACACACACAGACATACATACATACTTACATACATGCATACTGACATACACACACACAGGCATACATATATACATACTGACATACAACACAGACATACTGACATACATGCATACTGACATACACACACAGACATACATACATACAGACATACACACACACAGACATACAAATATACATACTGACATACACGCAGGGGCGTTTTAACCGCGAGGCAAACAAGGCATTTGCCTTGGGCGGCATTTTTCAGGGGGCGGCAAAAAACACCGCCCCCCCCAAAATGCCCAGGGCAAATGCCTAGTTAGCCTTGCGGCTAACTGACCAGCTGGGTGTACGGGCTGCTGGGCGGGCGACTGGCGAGGGAGCTCTTCCTCTGAGCTGTCCGCTCAGCTCCCTCGCACGCCACAGAGTGAGGCTGGGAGCCGGAATATGACGTCATATTCCGGCTCCCAGCCTCACTCTGCGGCGCGCGAGGGAGCTGAGCAGAGTGCTCAGAGGAAGAGCTCCCTCGCCAGCTGCCCGCCCAGCGCCGCCCGCAGCCACTGGACCACCAGGGAGATAGAGAACCCCCCCCCAGCATTTCCAAAGGTAAGGAGGAGGGTGAGGGGGGTAAATTAAAAAAAAATGTGAGTGTGTGTGTGTGTGTTTGTTAGTGTGTCTGTTAATGTGTGTGTGTGTGTGTGTGTGTGTGTCTGACTGTGTGAGTGTGTCTGCTAGTGTGCGTCTGTTAGTGTGTGTCTGACAGTTTGTGTCTGTTAGTGTGTATGTGTGTGTCTGACTGTGTGTGTGTGTGTCTGACTGTGTGTGTGTCTGTTAGTGTGTGTGTCTGACTGTGTGTGTGTGTGTCTGTGTGTCTGTTAGTGTGTGTCTGACAGTTTGTGTCTGTTAGTGTGTGTGTGTCTGACTGTGTGTGTCTGACAGTTTGTGTCTGTTAGTGTGTGTGTCAGAGTGAGTGTGTGTGTCAGAGTGAGTGTGTGTGTCTGTTAGTGAGTGTGTGTGTGTCTGTTAGTGTGTGTGTGTGTGTCTGTTAGCATGTGTATGCGTATCTGTCAGTGAATGTGTGTGTGTGTGTATTTAGAAGGCAGGGCAGGGGGAAGGGTTGGGTGGGGCTGGCGCGGGGGGGGGGCTGAGTTTTTTGTCCTGCAGGGCAGCACAAAACCAGGATACACCACTGCATACACGCACAGACATACATACATACTGACATACATGCATACTGACATACACACACAGACATACATACATTCTGACATACACACACGCAGATATACATATATACATACTGACATACACACACACATACAGATAGACACATACACACATACAGACTGAAATACATGCATACTGACATACACACAGACATACATACATACTTGCAGACACATACATATACACACACACACACCTCATTTATCAGCCACCCTCCTCTTACCTTTAAGTTGCAGGAGGGTGGCTGGGGATGATGGGAGCAGATGCCTCTGGTGTCCTCTCCTGTCCTCTGCTCTCCCTCTCCCCCTGCACGGAGTAAGCTGGGAGGAAGTGACCGGCCTTCACTTCCTCCCAGCAGCACTTGCGGTGTAGCCGCAATATTTTTTAAAGGGTCTCGGTCGGGCAATTACACGACCGCAGCGCTGACCGGGCCCCTTAAGATATAGGGCCCATCGGGTGGCCCTAAATGCTTGGGCCACCTGAAGGGCCCCAGTGCAGATACACCTGCGGCAGTTTCGCCGCTCCAAGTGGGACCCGGGTGCCTGGGCCCCCCAGGGCCGCTGGGCCCGTGACAACCGTCATGGTTGTCACCCCCTGATGGGGGCCTGCGCAGATGATAACACCTCAAGTATCAACGTGAAGAGCAGGGTAGCCCGAGTTAGGAAAACTGAACTTGAGGAAGGCTATTTGCTCCATCATTTTTGGGGACATTGGTGAGCTTTGGAGATTCAAAATGTTCCTTGTAAAAGAAAACACCTGCTCACTTTGGACAATGGTCAGTAGGCATGACAATAGCTGGTAACCAACCAGACAGAGAGCAGGCCACACAATATTCTTCTCATCCCAGTAGTTCTCATTTCAGATGCATTACTCCAGTTTGCTCACTCTATTTCTCCTCCCAGCTCAAACAGCGGCTGCTCTACTCTGCTGCCAATAATGCTGCTGGGAGTAGTAAACAATGACAACATGGTAAGTTTATTGTGCATCTTATCCTCAAACAGCAAAGATCAAAAAAAATTGTGAGTGTGTTAGTGTGTGTTTGTTACTGAGTGTGTTAGTGTGTCTGTTAGTGAGAGTGTGTGTGTCTGTTAGTGAGTGTGTGTCTGTTAGTTTGTGTCTGTTAGAGAGTGTTAGTGTGTGTCTGTTAGAGTGTGTGTGTGTGTGTCTGTGAGTATATGTTTGTCCCAGTGTGTGTGTGTGTGTGACACTGAGTGTGTGTGCGTCTGCCAGTGACTATGCATGTGTGTCTTGTCAGTGAGTGTGTATGTGTCTGTCAGTTAATGTATATGTGTGTCTGTCGGTGAATGTGCGTGTGTGTGTAACTGTGAATGAGTGAGTGTGAATGCCTGTGAATGTGTATGTTTCAGTGAAAGTGTGTGTTGGTTAAACAGTGTGTGTGACAATGGCAATCTGTAAGTGAGTGTATGTTAGTGCATGTATCAGTGAGAGTGTATGTCTGTCAGGGAGAGAAATCTGGAAACGGGGGGGGGGGTGGGTGCCTGAGTTTTGTTATGCCCAGGGCAGCACAAAACCGGAATACACCACTGGGTGGGATATCAGGTGAATCACACATAATGAAAGAGAGGTAACAGACAAGCTGCTAATCCCACTTTCCTGAGGCTGAATACTACTAATTGTGGTGGTTGCGACAGTGGTGATGGAGGCAGCATTTGGGGAGGTGTCAGCAGTGGTCATGGCAGATGAGAAGTTTTCAGACAATCATAGGCCATGCCACTAGTACCCCATTGCCTCCCCTCCCTCCATATAATTTTGGGATTAGAATGCAACATTGATGATTGTGTTTTTTTTTTTTTTTATTATAGTAAATTAGGGATATGAATAATTATGTATGAATGGTAATGAAAACTAGCACAGCTTTATTCAGCAAAATTATGTTTGTGTTACAAAATGGTTTGGCGTTCGGTGGAATTACTATAGTGACATTATTGTGTTTGACTTTGAAAAACACTACATTGCACACAGCACACTTTTTACTGAATAACAAACTCCACAAAATAAGGATTTTCTTTCTACAAAAATTTTAAAAAGTCATGTTAACAACTTTATATTGATATATTTGATTGATGGCAATGCCTTACCTCCTACTTAAAGTTGTTTCAAGTGCCCCTGTCAGTAGCTATATAGCTAAAAGCCACAGCAAGCTAAACCTAGTCTTACAGTCGACAAGACTGTACTAAGTAAACATTACACATCTTTAAAATAACATTCGAGTATAACAGTTTGTGGAAGTAGTATACCTCTTCATGCTTCAAACAATACTTTGAAGTCCCTTGGCATACCGCTCTATTTATTTATTTATTTTAAATTAACTTGTGTGCATGTCATTTTATGGTGATTGTGATTTGTATGGGTGCCACAGCTGCTTTGTATGTTTATATTAGTGTGCATATGGGCCATGTTATAATGTGTATGTGCATGTGTTGTTTGTGGTATTGTGGTATTTGTGGTATCCCTCCAATGCACACTACCAGGGGAAACAGTTACACATTGACACATGCACTACAAACCTTACACACAAAGTTAAATACACACACACAATTGCACTGCTAGGCAAACAAACTACAAGACACACACACTGCAACACTCACTACTACACTTATACATTGACAATACTATAATTTTTAGTGGCTTCCCCGGGATCTATTTGGAATTGGACTGGACAGCTACAGGACAAGGGCAAGTGTCTATTATTTGTTTTTTTCATCTGTCATTTCCCCAGTCTTGTTTACATTTCATCAATCCCATCCTTTTCCACACAACTCAATACCTTTCCAATCCAAGTCCTCTTCCCTTCTGTCAGAGTGGCGGTCCGATGACCAGGACCCAGACACTGTCTGGGTGGCGGTCAGATGACCGGGACCCAGTATGCCTGATGTTTAAATTAGGAGTCACAGTGTGGAAGTGGATTAGCAGGGTCTGGTGCAGGGTAACCGCACACCCCCTGGTGTTGAGCACCAGCATTTGTGCGGCCACATACCAGGACCCTGAAGCAGCTACTGCGGATGCCAGGTGCCAGATGACAATAAGCAGACCTCCCAGAAACTGGATAGGGAGGCTCTGCAGCAAATATGTAGCCAGTACAGAAACAAGGAAAGACTAGAATAGACACCAAACAAGAAAACATGACAAAACTAGGAGAACCCAGAACTGGAGCAGGACAGAAAGCAGAACCCAGAACATGTACACAAGACATGAGGGAAACAAGAGGAGACACAACTAAGTACTATATATGTAAAACATTGGAGATTTAGACATACATAAATGGCCAAGATGTATGCAGACCACTACTACGTCAAAGAACTCCAATTACAGTGGGTCCTATCTACCTAGATATGCATGACTAAATAAACAATAATAAAACATACAAAGCACTTACCTGCAAGAAAGGACAGAGGACTTGGAGCAACTGCCAGCAGGAACAAGACTGAAACAAAAAGGATTAATGGGAAAGGAACGGGTGTGGCAACATAAAACAAGCGTTTAAAGGAATCCAAGAGACTGGGAATTCCAGGAACGAAATACAGGAATGAACCCAGAAAACCCAGCATAAAGAAAACCAGAGATGGAATAGAAAACCAGAAAAAACAAGAAAAACTAAACAAGAATTGTAAAAAGGAGTACTGGATATCAGAAGCCAAGGCCATTCATCTCCGCAGAACAGAGCAGGATGTGAAACCTTCCCATTTAAACCAGTTTTCATTATGATTTCCCTTTATAGCCCCGCTTACTTTTCTTTATTCTTTTTTATTCTTTCATTTTTTTTGTTGAGGCAGAGGAAAACTTTTTTGATGGAGTAATTAGTTTGGTTTTCAAATAGTTGTTAATCTAGATAAGTGTTCTTCTCTCCATCTCTCTCTCTCCCTCTCTCTCTCTATATATATCTATATATATATATATATATATATATATATAAAACAACAAATGGGCAATCTTTGCACTCACGCTTAATATGGTATTCGCCAGGTGCTTGTAATCCAGGGAAAAAATATACATTTGCAGTAGTAATCAGCACTCACGGACTTGTAGATGTTTAAAAAAATTCAATCTTTATTATAAATCCATTAAAAATTTGATCATAAGATCAACGTTTCAGTCCCCACTGAGTGCTGATCACTACTGCAAATTTATATATATATATATATATATATAGGTATATATATTAAAAATAAATTGCACCCTCTTTGCTTTCTTTGATTTTGCATATCAGGACATAACAATAATCTGTTCCTTAGTAGATCTTAAAATTAGGTGAAAACAACCTCAGATGAACAACAACACATGACAAACTGACCCAAACTGTTGTGTGATGAAGCCTTGTCCTACCTAAGAGCACAGATCCTTTTGGATTTGTCTTAAGTATACATCCTGAACTTCCCGCCCCTTTTGACTTGCATAGATGGTGCCTTCTCCATAGTACCTGGCTGGGAAGAGTGAGTGTGCTCAAGATGAACATACTTCCCAGAATTCTATAATTATTCAGACTATTCCAGTGTTCATCCCTCCCTTTTTTTTGCAAGTATCAAAAACATTATTCTTGCAATACCTGTGGAGAGGATACAGAGCCTGACGTACTACAGCTAAATTTCTGGAAGATCTCCCAGATTTGTCATTGTACCACAAGTCAATCCACCTACAGAGAATTGTGGAATGGTCCACCCTGGGACACTTCAAACTTTGATTTTCAATTGAGTAAACATTATCCCCGTTGCCACTCTACTCTTTACCTGGGATTCTGATTTTCCTTGGACACATCTGACTGTCCAAGTTACCTTATAGATATGGAGATGATGCATCTTGACATTTCATATACCCTTCACTTTTAACCTTGATCTCAGATCATCCACGGGTCCCAACGGCATCACATCCCCCTTCCTTGCATCTTTTGGTCTCACACACCCTATTTGTGTATACAACATTCTGGTCTCAGCCAGTCTACCCCTGCTGGAGACCTTACAGGAATTACATTCAACCTCGTCATTGGTGAAAGTCCAATATGAACAACTGTCACATATTGTATAATCCCTACTTCATACAGGTAAAGTCATTAGAAATACCTCACCAATTGAAGAACTTAGGGAGCATTTCCAAACCCTGGAACAAGGTGTATCATAATTATATAGTCTTCTTTTAGCAATCTCAGAGGGTTCTTTATCTCCCTACTACACGAAGCTTTGGGAACGTGACCTTCTAAAAACTTTTGATGATTCCCAATGGAAACAAGTATTCCTTCTGTCCCACAGGTCCTCTATCAGCACCCACTACCATGAATCAGGATATAAACTACTCATTTGCTGGTACACCCCACCCGAGAAATTAACACACATTTACTCCTCTGTTGATCTGGAATGCTAGCGTTGCAAGAGTGAATTGAGCTATCTTATCCAGATATGGTAAAGTGTCCTGAGATCAAGTCATTTTTGAATGCCATCCATACAGTTATTTCACATTTAGTGGACAACCCGTTACCTGTGGAAGAGATGGCAGCAGGATGCACAATGCAAAGAGGTAGTTTTTTTCTCTGGGCAATGTTCTACTGGTAAACTATGGGTTTGGCATTCACATGGATGTTACTTTGACACATTCCACCTACTTTCCAGATTGTTGCAGTCCACCCCTTCATGACAATGGTGTTCCTTGATGGCAGTAACCTCTTTCATAAGGATAATGCACTGTGCCACACTGTAAATATTGTTCAGGAATAGTCTGAAGAACATGAGAAAGAATTCCAGGTTGTTGTCTTGGTTTCTAAATTCCCCAGATCTCAATCCAATCGAGCATCTATGGGATGTGATTGAACAACAAATCCAAACCATGCTGCTATTGTCTTGATGCCAGATACCGCAGGACACATTCAGAGATCTTGTAGAGTCCATGCCTCAAAACATCAGAACTGTTTTGGCAGCATGAGGGGGACCTACATGATATTAGGCAGTTTTAATGTTATGGTTGATAAGTGTAAAATTACAAGTAATTTTGGTATTTATTGGGTGTTTGACTAACCTATTTTTTTTATTTCCCTGACTTGACAAGGCTTTGGTATGTGTTAACAGGCTAGTTATCATTTTATGTTTCTCTACCTCAATGGAGGTATTCCCTCAGCCAGACCACTCTATGTTTTTACTGTTGCATATTTCTTACGTAGGACTGATCTACATTTACATCCTAAGATACAGGGACTAGTACTGTCCAACACAAGCTCATCCCACCTGCTTTCTACTATGCTGCAAACAAGAGAAAGTGTATTGACTGTGACCCATAACACTCACCCAGTGTACATATAATTAACTTAGATCAGCAACAAAAGGAAGAATGAATATTAGAGAAGAATAAGTGGCTCCTGTTACACACTAGATGGCCATCAATCATATTGTTCCCTTCATATTCTGCCTTTATTTAAAATGACTTACTAATGATTAACATTGCAAAATAAAATAAATAAAGTAAAGTAAAACAAACAGACAGAGAACGCATTTGGTTAACTTGTCATTCACCTCTCCTATCAGCTTAGTGATTTATAGATGTATTATTATCGAAAGTGAAAATATTTCAATTAGCTGTCAAAGAGACTCTGAGTATATATGCTCTATCCAACAGCAACAAATCCTGTGCAAACAAATCAAGTGGAGCAGAAATCCTTTGCACAAGATGATAGTCAAGTCCTCCATGCTAACACTGTATGCAAGCCAAGTTTTCATGTACTTTGATGGCTGACCTCCAAGTCCTGACATATTCATTATATTCCAGCATGTTGGGTGCAGATTGTATTGAAGCGATGACAGCTACAAGACAGCCAACGAGGAATATGGGCATTCTGGCAACAGGTGCCCTTTAACTTGTACTTTGGGAAGTTAATCTAGTTTATCATCAAAGAATATTACGTTGGAGAAGTGTCATGTTTTGAAAGCTCCAGTGACAGATCAAATAGAAAAAAAACATTCCTCCAAAGAATATGACATTTTTAAGACTAAACCTTTCAATCTGCCTTATTGTTTATGCTTGTTTAGAAATTCTGTGTGAATTCATTGCCCAGTGGTTCACACCGAGAGTTCCAAATTAGGGTACATTAGCTGTCAGATATTTCCACAGTAGCATGTGTATGCAATTTGTCATCACAGCTGGCAACATTTCCACTACATCAGGCAATAATGGACAGTTTGAATAACTTTTTTTTAATATTTAAAAAAAAAAAAAGTTAATGTCATACATTTATTGGGTATTCGAGTGCCACTCAATGTAAGCAAACATTTTACTTGTAAATTTATGATATGGCTGTTGTTTTACATAGTTAGGAATTTGAGGAGTGTTCAGAACCTTCATGATTGGAAATAAGACACCAAACGTGGCTGCCTGAGTGACAGCCACAAGAGGTGACATTAGGAAGCAAGGAAAACACTGTCCTTTTCAGAAAAGGCAGTGTTTACACTGCCAAGAATTCAGGGATAGTGTATTTAACGGAGAATCACAACAACAACAAAAAAGACACTTCGATGCCCAAACACAAAACAAAATCACCATTTAGTAGATATACCTCCAATGAAAACATGCATGCATTTAACCCTTTCCCGAACTAGGAGTCCGACAAAACATGACCTTGGATGTACTCACTTACCTGTTCACTGGCGATCCCCCTCCTGTGATTGCGAACCTGCAGTCTGCTTGGGAGTTCAGGCATACCCCTCTGCCCGATCTGGCCCTCCCGTGCCATGTGTTCGCGGGGTCCTCGCCGTCACATGGCTGGAATAGCTGGCTTGTGCAATGCCTGCAGGGGGCCTGCCTGAGCTCTCAAGTAGTCTCCCTAATGCCTGTAGAAAAGTTTTCAAAGTGAGTTTTATATACACATACACACACACAGACACACACGTATTATATTTATATGTGTGTGTATATATCTATATATATATATATATATATACATATACATACACACACACACAAATAACTATTTAACTATTAACTACATAATTATTTGATTTTAATAATTATAATTTGAGGAACCAGTCTGACAACCCAGGCAGACAGACCAGAGAATTTTTAAAAACACAATAAACATTTTAAATGGGGAGTATTGTTATACTCAGCAGACTTCACTGAACACAAATATAAGTATTTTAAAAAGTAAAACTTATAACGGCGATGATATCACCAGTAAAAGTGCACTTTTTGTTTAAAAAAATTCAAAATACAAATACAAATACTAACGTTGGCCAGCGTTTGTGACTAAGTGGCTCCTACAAAAGACTGGATATACCCCATTTTGAATAGCCTGGGTTGTCTACATTTGAAAATGGTATGCCATGATGAGCTACCATATGGTCTCAAAAGGCAACATAGACCCAGCAAACCAATCTTGCAAACTGAATTCGGCAAGCCCTATATTTACCATGTAACTTTCCAAAACACCATAAAAACTGTACATGAGGGGTATTGTTATACTTGGGAGACTTCGCTAAACACAAATATGATGTGTTTAAAGCAGTAAAACTTATCACGACAATGAAATCACCAGTAAAAGTGCAGTTTTTGTGTAAAAAAATGCAAAAAACAAATATGAAAGCTAACTTTGGCAAACGTTTGTGGCTAAGTGGCTACTACAATACACTGGACATACCCCATTTTAAATACGCTGGGTTGTCTACTTTTTCAAATGGTATGTCATGGTGGGGTTAATTTTAATTTCTGAGCTGCCATACCATTTAAAAGGCAACATAGCCAATCTGGCAAATAGCAATTTACAAAACCAGAAATGGGCAAATCTTATGTTTGACCCTGTAACTTTCCAAATCACCATAAAACCTGTACTTGAGGGGTACTGTTGTACTCATGAGACATTACTCTACACAAATATGAGTGTTTTAGAGCAATAAAATGTTTTATACTGATAATATCATTGGTGAAATGGCAGTTTATGTGTGAAAAGTGCAAAAACCCAAATATAAACGCTAATTTTGGCCAGGGTTTGTGACTAAGTGGCTACTAAAAAAGACTGGACATATGTCATTTTGTATACCGTGGGTTGTCTACTTCTACAAATGGTATGCCATGATGGGGTTTATTTTCATTCCTGGGCTGCTATACGGTCTCAAAGGCAACATAGACCCAGCAAAACAATCTGGCAAATTTCAATGTGCAAACATGGAAAAGGGGAAAGCCCTACATTTGATCCCTGTAAGTTTGCAAAAACCCATACAACCTGTACATTGGGGGCACTGTTGTACTCAAGAGATGTTGCTGAATACATATTGGGGTGTTTCTTCTCAGTAACACATATCAGGAACTGATAATCCATGCCTAAAGTACAATGTGAGAGAAAATAACACAAAAAAATGACTACCCAAAAGTTTGACAAAGACTGGTGGTAGAATTAGTGCATGGAAAGTGTTAAAATACCACCATTTGAAATACCCTAGAGTGCCTACTTTTCAAAAATATATGGTTTGATGGGGGTAATTTACATTGGCCGGCTTTAAAAATGTCCCAAATAGGACATGGATGCATGATGACCACCTGTGAAAATTCTAAGTTGGAAAATTGGAATGTGCACCCTCCAAATAAGGTATTTTAGCCCCAGAGAATCCTACACACCTGTACATGGGTGGTATCACTGTACTCAAGAGATGTTGCAAAAACACATATTGAGGTGTTCTTTGGCAGTAACCCTTAAAGGACCACTATACGCACCCAGACCACTTTAGCTTAATGAAGTGGTTTGGGTGCCTGGTATAAACATAGCAGTTTCAGGGAAATAGGTTTATAAATAGGTTAATCCAGCCTCTAAAGCCTCTAGTGGCTGTCTCATTGACAGCCGCTAGAGGCGCTTGCGTGCTTCTCACTGTGATTTTCACAGTGAGAAGACGCAAACGTCCATCGGAAAGCATTAGGAATGCTTTCCTATGAGACTGGCTGAATGCGCGCGCAGCACCTGCTGCGCATGCGCATTCAGCTGAAGAGGAGGAGAGGAGGCAGAGAGGAGGAGGAGAGCTCCCCGCCCGGCGCTGGAGAAAGAGGTAAGTTTAGCCCCTTCCTCTCCATCCAGCCCGGCGGGAGGGGGTCCCTGAGGGTGGGGGCACCCTCAGGGCACTATAGTTCCAGAAAAACGAGTATGTTTTCCTGGCACTATAGTGGTCCTTTAAAGTTCTCAGTACATGTATTCTTAAATTGCTATGTGTGTCAAAAAAACAACCAATTATTTTTTATTTTTTGCATTTGGCATAGATTGGTGGTAAAATGGTTGCATGAAAAGAGCACAAAAAGTCAGAATACCCCAAGTTTAATACCTTAGGTTGTCTTCTTTTAAAAAATATATACATGTGAAGGGCTATTCAGGGATTCCTGAAAGATATCAGTGTTACAATGTAAATTGCGTTAATTTTGAAAAACAAAATGGTTTGGAAATAGCAAAGTGCTATTTGTACCAATTGCCCTATAACTTGCAAAGAAAAAGCTAAGAACATGTTAACATTGGGTATTTCTAAACTCAGGACAAAATTTAGAAACTATTAGAAACCATTTATCATGGGTGTTTTTGGTGGTTGTAGATGTGGGGGTCAAAGTTAGAAAAAGTGTGTTTTTTTAATTTTTTTCATCATATTTTATAGGTTTTTTTTTATAGTAAATGGTATGATATGATGAAAATAATGGTATCTTTAGAAAGACCATGTAATGGCAAGTAAAAGGGGTATAGTAAAAGGGGTATATAATATGTGTGGGTACAGTAAATGAGTAAGAGGAAAATTACAGCTAAACACAAACACCACAGAAATGTAAATGGTCCTTAACGGTAAGAAAATTGAAAAGCTGTCTGGTCACTAAGGGGTTAATTATGTATTTTTTCCATTTATGATATATCTAAAAATAGCTTGCAAAGGCTGCAGATCTCTTGTCTGAAGCTTTTGCAAGCTCTCCCTTTCTGCAGCTCAATGCGAAGTCTTTGCAAGGCAGGTGCTCTGGGCAATTGCTGCCATTGGAGCTTAGCTCCACTAAGTAAACTTCCAGGAAGTAAAAGGACAGTATGATTGACAGCCAAAAGGTTGTAACCAGGTTAATTTTAAAAAGTGCCAGTTTCTATTGAATTCTAAACATTTTGTAAAATTAAAGTAAAATAGGACACACTCTTCACACATAAAGCATGTCAGCAAGCTAAAGTGCTTTAGGTATTTGGAGTTTTCTTTTAACCTGTTTCTACAACTATTCTAGACTTCCAAGCTCACCATGCAAATGAGCACAGACAGGCATTGTGTTTTAGATTCAGCCCTGCATTTCAATGAAACCTTTGTGGACGGTTTTAAATGTAGCTTTTTTTTTTTTTAAACCAAAGCTTGTGCTATAATCACAAAGAACCAGTGACCAGAAACCAGGCAGACTTCCCAAAGTCGCAAAATGTGTGATGATGGATGCATTTTTTTCTTGTCACAATTCCTTGTAGTGATGGTGCAATATTGTGCAATAATAACAACTGTGACAGAACCATCTGTATGTCCATTGTGGTGGATTCGTCTATTTCGTGTAAATGGCTGTTTCTATAGCCCAGCCATGCGAATGACTCTTTTTTATCGAACAAATCTACCGAACAGATGGCCACCCAGGATAGAAGTGTGCTGCTGGTTAACCTCTTGATCCCAATTAGAATGTTGTGGTTAACTGCAGACACTTCTCAATTAAACCGAATTCAGGGTGGCCGTCGTTCGCATGTCAACCACGAGGCAGCGGCCCTTTTAAAACACACGAAAGACCAGCGGTGCTTGGCAGTGATTTCATGGAACTAAAAACGGACACTTTTTCTGCTTAACACCGCTGAAGCAACGGGTCGCCCTACTCCATCGACGAAAGCATGCGAACACCGGCCGTTCGGGAGTTTGGAATCACACGAAAAGACTTAACCCAGATAGCCGTCCCATGGAGTCAATCGCATACCGAAAGACTGTAAGAACTTTGACTCCATGGCGATTGAACTATGCGTATGGGATCTGAGTGCTATTCACTAATAATATGCCCTCAGATCCAGGCTATCTGGGGATATGTGATACGAATGTGAAATGTTCAGTAGTTGTGGAATTATATATTTTTGTGTGTTTTCTGGCATTTTATTTAAGATGGCGATTTGTCTTTGTCCTGGAGATAATTGAATTACTTCTCAATTATCTCCAGGGCAGAGGGGAGGAAACCATATTGCATTGTGGGAAAAGTTTACATCTGTATGTCTGAAATGTCCCCATGTCTATCTGTCATTACAGTCTCCCATTTGGTCCCCTAGGGGAATGTCCACCAAGTGGGAGACCTGCATAAATACGGGCGGGTAGCCCACAGTAAAGCCAGATCCTGTTTGACCCTCAATTAAGAGCCTTGTCTTGTTATTGGGGGGATTTATTACTGATGCCTAGAGACTGATTACTGTAACCGAAAGCCGCTTGGTGGATATCTTTGTTCGGCAGTTAGCGGCGGTTCGTGGATTTCTGTTCGGGAGTTTGGAGCCTTTCACGGATCCCGGTCGGGAGATTACCGCTTCCCCTGATGGTGGTTCGTATACTGCAGTCTATCCGAACGGAGTTATTGATATTTCGAAAGGGGAAGGTTAACTAAATGGCGGTTTCCCTTAAAGACACCCGGGGTGTCTTAACAATTGGTGGCAAGCGACGGGATGACTCCCACAGCACAGAAGGTCAGCTACACATCCCAATTTGGTGGAGGAAATGCAGTATGAGGAATTAAGGCGTGCTACCCTTAAGGACATACTTGAACGCCGAGGACGGTCAGCAAGTAATCTGAAGAAACGTGAGATTATTGCTTTAGTATTGGAAATGGATGCAGCACAGGGAATGGAGAGAGCTAATGTGCCTAGCATTTTGGATTTAACACCCAAGGAAATACAATTTAACCGGGCAGTGCAGATAAGGCTGGCACACTTTGGCCCCAACCCCTCAGCAGACATTGTAGAACGTGTGCAGGCAGCAGTGAAGGCACACCAAGTGCTCCAGGAAAGAGGAGCTGCAGCAGCAGAGGTACCCAATAATAATAATTTTGGAAAAAAAAGGTACCCTTTGCTGCGTTTAAAATTTTTATTGAGACAGAGGGAGAGATTGACGAGTTCCTGGCTGACTTTGAAAGGCAGTGTGCCCTACACCAGGTACCCACAGATGAATGGGTCACCATCCTCTCTGGGAAGTTATCCGGCCGGGCTAGTGAAGCATTTCAGGCCATTCCAGAAGAGGAGTTTACCAGCTACCGAGCAGTGAAAGATGCGCTCTTAGCCAGGTACGCAGTGACCCCAGAAGTGTACCGGCGACGATTTAGGGAGACTAACAAGCAGGTTGGCGACTCCTATGTAGAGTGGGCCTGCAGGGTCCACCGTACCGCAGCCCACTGGATGGCAGGATGCCAAGCGGTAACTGGGGAAGAGGTGCTTCAGGTGTTTTTGCTGGAACGCTGCTTCGACAGATTACCTGCCAGGGTCAGAGAGTGGGTCAGAGATCGCAAACCCTCTACCTTACCCGAGGCTGCCCGTCTGGCAGTCGAATATACGGACGCCCGCAAGTTGGACAGTACAGCTACCAAGGTTCCTGCCAGAATGGAGTACCGACCAACAGCAACTCCAGCACCAACAGCATACCAACCACCAGTACACCGCACTCCAGCAGTACCGCCAGTGAACAATTACACACAGCCCTCCCGGTTCAATGCCCGGGATTATTTGCAGCCCATTAGGTGCTTTGGGTGCAAACAGTTGGGGCACAAGCGGCCAGAGTGCCCACTGAACAGCGCCAATCAAGCTCAGTCCTGGAGGAGACCAACCCGCGGGAATCAGCGGCCACCTCAGCCTGCTGCTCACTGTATCGAGCAGGAGGAATTCTGGGGCATCCTACACGAGGCCAACCCAGTGTAAGCAGCTCATCAGGACAATCGTCAGCAACACCGGCAGACTGTGAAGCTGAATGGCAGAGTGGTGAACGGACTGAGAGACACAGGAGCCACTGTGACACTGCTCCAAAAGAACCTAGTCTCAGAACACCAGCACACTGGAGACACTGTGGCAGTGAGGGTTGCAGGAGGCGCCTTGTTCCGCTTACCTGTTGCCCGGGTCCATTTGGATTGGGGAGTGGGCGCTAGACACGTGGATGTGGGGGTTATGAAAGACTTGTCCGCTGATGTTCTTCTTGGGATCGATTTGGCCCCTTTGGTTTCGGCTTATGCCCCGATGGGTCCTGCTGACGTTAATCCAGTGACTACTCGTGCTCAGACCCGTGCTTTTGGAACGAGCGCACCTGCTGATGAGACCCAGGTAAGACCCTCTTCCCCGACTGGTACCCTAGATTAGGCCCCCTTAAGCTGGGATTCCCCAGAGGAGTTTGGGAGGGAAACCCGGGTGGATCCGACCCTCCAGAAGTACCGAGATAGAGCAGAGGCTGGAGAGGAAGGAGTAGATGGGGAGCAGTATGAGTGGGTGAGGGACAGGCTATATAGAATCCCGAAGCCTTCACAGAAGAGTGTAGCCCCTCTGCCGAATCGCCAGCTAGTGGTACCTGCAAAATACCGGCAGGAGATTCTGCGGATAGGGCATGATGTTCCGTTAGCTGGACACCTAGGGTCCCGCCGCACAGCCTATAGGATCTCACAGAATTTCTTTTTGCCCAACTTTAACCAGGCTGTGCGGATGTATTGCAGTTCGTGCGACACATGTCAACGGGTGGGAAAGTGGGGGGACCACCCTAAGGCTAGGTTATTTTCGATGCCTATTATAGGGGAACCCTTTTCCCGCATAGCTGTTGACATTGTGGGCCCACTGGCCAGGGCTAGTCCATCTAGTAAGAGATATATTCTCACTGTGGTGGACTATGCCACTCGCTATCCAGAGGCAGTAGCGCTGTCCAATATAGAGGCAGAGACGGTTGCTGATGCCCTGGTTAGAATTTTCACTAGGGTCGGGTTCCCTAAGGAGATCCTCTCCGACCAGGGAACCCAATTCACCACTGTGCTCACTCAGCAGCTGTGGAAGGTGTGTGGCATTAAACCGTTGCTTAGCTCACCCTACCATCCACAGACTAACGGTCTCTGCGAGCGCTTTAACGGTACCCTCAAGCAGATGCTGAGGACCTTTACAGATACATGCAGAGACTGTGAGAGATTCCTGCCTCATCTGTTGTTTTCTTACAGAGAGGTGCCCCAGGAATCTACTGGGTTCTCCCCCTTTGAGTTGCTTTATGGGAGAAGGGTCCATGGACCCCTAGATCTCATTCGGTGCCACTGGGAGGGGGAGATGGAGCAGGAGGGGACCCCCATAGTGCCATATGTCCTAGAACTCCGGGACCGCATGGAGAAACTGTCCCTGATGGTAAGGGAAAATCTCCAGGCGGCCCAGGGGAGACAGAAGAGGTGGTACGATCAGGGTGCCCGACAGCAGGTCTTCCAGGTTGGGCTGAAGGTATTGGTGCTCAAACCTGTGAAGGCAAACAAGATGCAAGCATCTTGGCAGGGCCCGTACAGAGTAGTAGCGCAGATCTGCGATACTACTTACTTGATAGCCAGCTGTACAGATGAAAGGGTTCAGAGATCCTTTCATGTGAACATGCTGAAGGAGTACCAGGAGAGACCTGAGAATATTACTGCAGTATGTGCCCCGGCTGCAGATGATCCTGAGAATTTACCCCTTCCCGATTTGTTAGAAAGGGACCCCCAGACTGACCTCACTGACCTTGTACAGCTAGGGGACAGGTTAAACCCCACAGAAAGGGTACAGGCAAAGCAGCTGTTATGGGAGAAGCAGGCGACGTTCTCCCAGGAGCCAGGGTATACTACCCTAGCTGTACATAAGGTCGAGACCCCTGGACAAACCCCCTTACGACAGCCGCCCTATCGTATCCCTGAAGCAGTCCGAGAAGGAATGCGGAAGGAAATACAGGAGATGACCTAGCTTGGGGTCATCGAACCCTCCGACAGCCCTTGGGCCTCGACTCAACGAGCGGACCACCACTGACGCCTACCCGATGCCCCGGGTAGTGAATTACTGGATCGTATTGCCAGGGGGTGCTACCTGACCACCATAGACCTGTGTAAGGGCTACTGGCAGATCCCCCTGGCCAAGGATCCTATCCCCAAGTCGGCATTCGTCACCCCATTTGGCCTGTACCAATTTAAGGTCATGCCTTTTGGGATGAAGAATGTCCCAGCTACCTTCCAACGGATGGTGGATAGACTCCTGGATGGCTTCCAAGAATTTGCCTGTGCATACTTGGACGACATTGCGATTTACAGTGGGTCTTGGGAGGAACACCTGGTTCATGTAGGGGTGGTACTGGTTAAGATTCGGGCTGCTGGCCTGACATTGAAGCCAGAGAAGTGTCATCTAGGTATGGCTGAAGTACAGTACCTGGGTTACAGAGTGGGATGTGGGAGCCAGAGACCAGAGCCAGCCAAGGTCGAGGCAGTGGCTAAGTGGCCCACACCTACCACTAAGACCCAGGTATTGGCCTTCTTGGGGATGGCAGGGCACTACCGACGTTTTGTCCCTGACTACTGCACTATTGCTAAGCCCCTGACAGACCTGACCAAGAAGAACTTGCCTAAGCAGGTCCTGTGGTCTCCAGCTTGTGAAGCTGCGTTCCAAGCACTGAAACAGGCTCTTGTGAATGCCCCTGTCTTGGCTGCCCCAGTCCCTAACAAACGCTTTCTCGTCCACACAGATACTTCCATGTATGGACTGGGGGCTGTGCTGAGCCAAGTCGGGGAGGATGGAGGAGAGCACCCTGTCGCATATCTCAGCCGAAAGTTGTTACCCAGAGAAGTGAGTTATGCGGCAGTGGAGAAGGAGTGTTTGGCCTTGGTCTTGGCATTGAAGAAGTTAAGTTCCTACTTATACGGGCAAGAGTTTTCCCTTGTGACTGACCATAACCCACTCTTCTGGCTTAACCGGGTCTCAGGGGACAATGGTAGACTGCTGAGGTGGAGTCTGGCACTACAGCCTTACAATTTCACTATCAGCTACAGACCCGGTAAGCAGAACGGGAATGCAGATGGATTAATCCCGGCAAACTGATATCTCCACCACCTCCTAGTCCGGTCATCCCCAAGTTGACCCGCCAAAGGTCAAGCCGGGTCTGCCGGAATGTCCCACAAGGAGGGAGCCGTGTGACAGAACCATCTGTATGTCCATTGTGGTGGGTTCGTCTATTTCTGCCCCCTTTCATGTAAATGGCTGTTTCTATAGCCCAGCCATGCGAATGACTCTTTTTACCGAACAAATCTACCGAACGGATGGCCATCCAGGATAGAAGTGTGCTGCTGGTTAACCTCTTGATCCTAATTAGAAAGTTGTGGTTAACCGCAGACACTTCTCAATTAAACCGAATTCAGGTTGGCCGTCGTTCGCATGTCGACCACGAGGCAGCGGCCATTTTAAAACACACGAAAGACCAGCGGTGTTTGGCAGTGATTTCATGGAACTAAAAACGGACACTTTTTCTGCCGAACACCGCTGAAGCAACGGGTCGCCCTACTCCATCGACGAAAGCATGCGAACACCGGCCGTTCGGGAGTTTGGAATCACACGAAAAGACTTAACCCAGATAGCCGTCCCATGGAGTCAATCGCATACCGAAAGACTGTAAGAACTTTGACTCCATGGTGATTGAACTATGCGTATGGGATCTGAGCGCTATTCGCTAATAATATGCCCTCAGATCCAGGCTATCTAGGGATATGTGATACGAATGTGAAATGTTCGGTAGTTGTGGAATTATATATTTTTGTGTGTTTTCTGGCATTTTATTTAAGATGGTGATTTGTCTTTGTCCTGGAGATAATTGAATTTCTTCTCAATTATCTCCAGGGCAGAGGGGAGGAAACCATATTGCATTGTGGGAAAAATTTACATCTGTATGTCTGAAATGTCCCCATGTCTATCTGTCATTACAGTCTCCCATTTGGTCCCCAAGGGGAGTGTCCACCAAGTGGGAGACCTGCATAAATACAGGCGGGTAGCCCACAGTAAAGCCAGATCCTGTTTGACCCTCAATGCGGAGCCTTGTCTCGTTATTTGGGGGATTTATTACTGATGCCTAGAGACTGATTACTGTAACCGAAAGCCGCTTGGTGGATATCTTGGTTCGGCAGTTAGCGGCGGTTCGTAGATTTCTGTTCGGGAGTTTGGAGCCTTTCACGGATCCCGATCCAGAGATTACCGCTTCCCCTGATGGTGGTTCGTATACTGCAGTCTATGCGAATGGAGTTATTGATATTGCGAAAGGGGAAGGTTAACTAAACGGCGGTTTCCCTTAAAGACACCCGGGGTGTCTTAACAACAACTTTACTTGATCACTCTTGACCCAGATAAATGAGAACAATAATGGCAGATAATCAATATAGAGTTATATAGAGTTATTCATATACAATTATGCAATGAATAATATCACTAAACAAGGAGCTTAAGTTAACCCTTAAATGGGGCATTCAGTTAAGGATTTCCTGCACCATCCCCCTTAAATTGATTTTCATTTCTTAAAAATTAGGTCAGTAAAAAAAATAATTAAAATCCACCTCTTGGGTAATATTTCTCAGAGCATAACATCTTGTGCTATCCCTGCCCAGAAAGCATACACCCTATCATTCCATATATATAATTTGGATTAATTATAGCTTGCAAGGCATATTTATAATTTTGACACACCTGCATCAAGACCAGGGACCTGTAAACCTAGGCACACTTCTAATGTTGGCACACATTCGTCAAAATAAACTTGTCTTGCCTAAAATTACATACACATGTCAAAATCAATCATTATTCTAGCCAGAATTAATCTTAAATCATGCAAAACGTGACCTTCATGCCTTTTTTTCTATTTTTTTTCTATTTTTGATTCCTGTCCTACGCACTATGCATGCGTCAATGACATTAAATTGGCACACAAAGTGTCCAGACTATTATAACTCCAAAAACCTGGGTCCTATGCACTTTGGTTTCCTGACCCTTTAATGCATTATTCTGTTTCTAATTGTGATTATCCTATGCACCAGACCCTTGCTTGTTCATGACTTTGAATTTGCCTAGCTATTGTATTGTTTTCAGCATCCTGTGTACCAGACCCGGCCTGTATTTGATGCTGACTTTGCCTAATTCCCTGTTCCAGTTGTTCCAAAGGCTAGATCATGACTTTGAGTTTAGCTAGTCTTTGGTCCCCATACTCCAGAGTTCCTGTGTACCAAACTGGCTTTCTTGTCATTGTTGCCTTTTTAGTGTGACTATCCTTTCCTACTTTGCCTTTTGGTTAGGTTGCAACATGTACCCGAAGGTCATTCTAGAATCCTGACATAACTATAGTGAACTGCTCAGAATAGCCTATTTAAATAGATATTCAGAATAAGCTCAACGTTATGCATGGATATCAAGGGAGTCATTTAAAGGGAAACTTTCAAAAATACAAATATTTGTTTTTAACTTTAACATTTCTTCTAACCTTTTAGATTCAATCAATCTAATTTTTCAGACTAAATGAAAGAAGTTTATTTTACCTTTAATACCACACTGCGCTAGTCCCACTGCACCATCTCTCTATCCCAAGAGACAGACACAAATACTTAGGGGTTAGGCTTGGAAAATATTTCTCAGATTTGTCAGTCAGAATAAGAAGATACTAGCTTTAGTAGACAAGTAACTTGCTCATGTGGTACTATACATATGTGCATTTTTTTTCTTTTTTCTTTAAATATGTTGAGTAAAAGCTCTTAATTGTCAGGCTCAGCCATAATAGTATTAAAGAAGAACTGACACTTTTCTAAAATGTATAACATAGAATAAAACATTGAAAATCACCTACAACTTGTGATAGTTTTCTGTGAGATGCTCTGTTTTCCTCCAAAATGTTCTCCTTTTTCCTACATGCATTCTCATTTTCTCTATATGCTGATTATCAGGTACAAAGGGCAGCTATTATAACAATGATTGACAGGGAGCCACGATGGTAACAACCATTCGCAGAATAAAGAGGTGTAGATTTCTTCATGTAATTTTATTTTTAACACCTCAAAAACACATATTTGTTAAATAAGGGTATAATTAAACACATTATTAAAAAATCATGGGAATTTACAGTTGCTATTTCTTAAATAATTTAATTGTGTTTCAAGCTGCTTTTCTGTGTATTGTATCAGGAGCTGTTCACAAAGCATTAAAAACACTGCTTGTTCATTTCACTTTTTCACTACTATACTCTTTGCATTGTTCTCATTATAATGTTCTATGAACCCGGATGTGTTCTAGGACCTCTACCAAGATTGATTGCTTCCTGCCATACATTGTTATGCCTGTGTAACTGAAAAGTACATTTAGAGCTTGATAAAACAAAGGAAAATAATGGTTAGCCCAAAACAAAATTTTAACTCAGACTAAAACTTGAAAATAGCATTAACAGAGTTATTCACTAAAGTAAGAATTGAGAGTGACTGCAAAGTGAATTTCAAATTTAAGGCCAAAGTAGTCGAATTGGAAGCATTGCTGACTTGGAGAATTATTCCAGGCTGGCTGGTTTAAAGGGACACTATAGTCACCACAACAACTACAGCTTAATGTAGTTGTTCTGGTGGTCTGGTGAGTATTATCATTGCCTTCAGGCATTTTCATGTAAACACTGCCTTTTCAGCCTTTTCAGAGAAAATGCAGTGTTTACATTGCCCCTAGGGACACCTCCAAGTGGCCACTCCTTAGATTGCCACTGGAGGTGATTCCTGGGGCAGTGCTGCCAAGTAGGCAGCACTGCCATTCAGCGTCTCCACACTCTGCATGGGGACGCTGAATTTTACTCATAGAGACGCATTGGTTCAATGTATCTCTATGAAGAAGTGCTGATTGGCCAAAACAGCATTTATCCCCACCCCAATCCCGCCTCCTTCGTGATTTTAGCCGATTTCCTATGGGAAAGCATTGGACTGGGGAAAAATTGGGCAATTCTGATGATGTCATCAAGGAGGCGGATTAGGGCAAGGCCAGCGCCAGTTGACCCACGCGGCACTGGAAATAATGTAAGTTGTATTCCCTTGTAAGGGAGCTGGGGGGGAGGGAGGGGGGGCAAGCTACCTAAATGTAAATGGTGGGTTTAACACTATAGGATCAGGAATACATGTTTGTGTTCCTGACTCTATGGTTTTCCTTTAAACTTACATTTGAAACTTGAACTTACATTTAATTTCCAGATACTGGGTACATTATTAAATGTGAATTCAAGTGAGCTGACTAATAATTTGGTAATCTTTGCTAAATTTATAAACTGCTTTGCTAACCCTATACTAAAATACACAAGCCAGTCTAAATTTTGCAAGTTGGTTGCCATCCCACTGTAACAATACATTGCCAAGGATAGTTATAAAATAATGGTAAAAAAATGTATGTAGATTTGAAAGGTTTGGGGTAATTCTCAGCATTAGGGCTATTCGTTATACGCTGCATGGTGGTTTATTTGATTACATGAATGTGGGAAAACAAGTATAAAAGTTTTTAAAATGCTTGCTTAAATTCAATTACTCGGTTATAACCAAATATAACACTAAAATATATTTATGGCTGTAGAAATTAATATATGCAGATATCCATATACAGCATTTGGCACATACTAATACACAGATGACAAATGTGTCAAATGTGTTGAAAGAGACATCTTTATCCTTTTATGACATCATACATAAAGGATATATGTACATGTCACAGAGCTATACACGTAGTCATGGTAATATCATGCTAATATCTGAATGAATTGACTGTATTTCTAAGAATAAAATGACAAATAGTTCCCTAATATAGCATATTATTCCTAAGCAACCTAATTATTGGAAGCTTCTGTTGTGGGGCTGCTAGAAAAAAAAGTCAACTTATTAATTAAGTCATTGCATTTGTACTCTTTGACTACGTTGATAAACTAATCATACAACATAATTGATGGCACATGTCTAATCCAGCTGGTAATTTGAGTCATGGAATAATTTTATTTCTAAAAGGAAACTATAATTGTATTTCAAATCTGCATGTGAATTGATGCTGAACACTGACATGTATAAACCCAAAACCCTGGGGATGTACTGTCTATGGTGATTTTTGCAGTTTTGTTCATGATATTGGTGTATATTTTCCTGGCTTGTCTTTTGCTGTTCTAAACATTGGAACTCTTGACCCTGACTTTGACTAACATTGAACAGTATTTCTGAACCCTTGTTCAAACTTTTCTTCTAGATACTTTGACTCTGTAGAGGTTCTATAACTTAAAGGACCACTCTAGGCACCCAGACCACTTCAGCTTAATGAAGTGGTCTGGGTGCCAGGTCCAGCTAGGGTTAACCCATTTTTTCATAATTATAGCAGTTTCAGAGAAACTGCTATAATTATGAATGGGTTAAGCTTTCCCCCTAATCCTCTAGTGGCTGTCTCATTGACAGCCACTAGAGGCGCTTGCGTGCTTCTCACTGTGAAAATCACAGTGAGAGCACGCCAGCGTCCATAGGAAAGCATTGTAAGTGCTTTCCTATGAGACCGGCTGAATGCGCGCGCAGCTCTTGCCGCGCGTGCGCATTCAGCCGGCGGGGCGTAACGGAGGCGGAGAGGAGGAGGAGAGCTCTCCGCCCAGCGCTGGAAAAAGGTAAGTTTAAACCCCTTTTCCCCTTCCAGAGCCGGGCGGGAGGGGGTCCCTGAGGGTGGGGGCACCCTCAGGGCACTATAGTGCCAGGAAAACGAGTATGTTTTCCTGGCACTATAGTGGTCCTTTAAAGGATCTCTCTGGTCACCAACATTAGATCTTTAATGCATTTGACTTTGACCTCAATAATAAGCTGTATTTCTGCATGTTTAACCCCTGCATGAGCCAAATGTACACGTTGTGATCAAAACAAAACGTAAACAAAATATTGAATGTGCGCTATATGTCTGTTCAGGCGTAATTCGCCTCTTTCATATTATGTGCATGCACACTTATTACATATCATGTTATTCAGGGGAAACAGGGCTTTCATTTAACATCAAATATTTAGGTATGAAACATAACTTAATATGAATAAAATATAAAAAAAATGGGAGAAAATAAGATATTTTTAAAATAAATTAGTTCTATGTGACATTTTAACTGTGAATGTCATAATACTGTTTGCTTTTACTGCAATAAAATACACATATTTGTAGTCAGCGATGTCTCAATTGTAAAACAGTACCCCCTATGTACAGGTTTTATAGTGTTTTGGGAAGTTACAGGGTCAAATATAGCACGTTACATTTGAAATTGAAATTCGCCAGATTGGTTATGTTGCCTTTGGGACTTTATAGTAGCCCAGTAATTACATTTACACCCATAATGGCATACCATTTGCAATAGTAGACAACCCAAGGTATTGCAAATGGGGTATGTCCAGTCTTTTTTAGTAGCCATTTGGTCACAAACACTGGCCAAAGTTAGCGTTAGTATTTGTTTGTGTGTGAAAAATGCAAAAAATGCCAATTTTGGCCAGTGTTTGTGACTAAGTGGCTACTAAAAAAGATTGGACATACCCCGTTTGCAATACCTTGGGTTGTCTACTATTGCAAATGGTATGCCATCATAGGGGTAATTTTCATTCTTGGGCTACCATAGGGTCTCAAAAAAAAAAAAATTTTAATGTGAAAAAAATGAAACACAAGCCTTATATTTGACGCTGTAACTTTTGAAAACACCATAAAACCTGTACATGAGGGGTACTGTTGTACTCGGGAGACTTCACTGAACAGAAATATTTGTGTTTCAAAACAGTAAAAAGTATCGCAGGAATAATATCGTCCGTGTAAGTGCTGTTTGTGCGTGAAAAATGCAAAAAACGTCACTTTTACTGGCGATATCATCGCTGTAATACATTTTACTGTTTTGAAACACTAATATTTGTGTTCAGCGAAGTCTCCCGAGTAGAACAGTACCCCCCATGTACAGGTTTTATGGTGTCTTGGAAAGTTATAGGGTTAAATATAGTGCTAGCAAATTAAATTCCCTTTAGTTTCGGCATGGGTTGTCAGGCAGGTCCCGCTAATTGTAATTAATTAAGTTACCCAATTATGTAAAATTATTACATAAATATATATGTAGAATTAATATATGTATATATATATATATACGTATGTGAATATATATGTATATATGTATAATTTTTTTTAAATATTTTTATTTATATATAGGTATATATATATATAGTGATATATACGTATATATTTATGTATATAGATATATATATTATTTCATTCTACGTGTATTTTGATATAAATATATATATATTAATATCACAATACAGTTAAAACGAAATAACACACATCTATATATTTTTTAATTTTTTTTAAATTTATTTATTTTTTAAACAATAATTATATATATATATTTAATCAGTATCAGTCTACGTGTAATTTGATATTAATATATATATATAATTATATATATATTAATAGTAAAATACACCTAGACAGTGTACGTGTGTGAATGTGTATATATATATATATATATATACTTAGATCATATATATATAATATATATATATGATCTAAGTATATATTATTTTTTTTTACACTTTTAACTTTTATTTAATTTTATTTTCAGCCAGCAGGGGGACCACCTGTCATTACAGGCAGCCCCCCTGCAATGCTGCACCCAGTTATCCGGCCATGTGATTGTGAGGTCTTCGCAAGGACCTCACTCTCACATAGCCGGGGGGGCTTCCATGGGGTCGGACGTGCCGCGGGGCGCTCCCTGGAAGTCCCCCCAACCGCGATCGCCGGCGTGGGATCGCCGGCGACCGGGTAAGTAATGAAAGATCGGAGGGCGTACAATTACGGCCGGCGGCGTTTAGAGCCGCCTAAAATAGGGCGTAATTGTACGCCCTCTGGTCTTAAGGGGTTAATGGAAGCGAATTAGGGATAACAACACACGAAAAGGACTTGGGAATTGTTATAGACAATAAACTATGCAACAATGTGCAATGTCAGTCAGCAGTAGAGATGTCCCGAACAGTTCGCTGTTCGGTCCGCCCCCTATTCCATATCATTGAGTAAACTTTGACAACCCCCCCACCCGCCGCTCGTGGGTGGGGGTTGTCAAAGTTTACTCAATGATATGGGGGGGGACCTACTGTCCTCCCCCCACCCCCTGAGCGGTGGGTGGGGGCCCTAAAAAAAACAATAGGGCAGGAACTTCTGTCCCCCCCGGACCCCACCCCTGAGCGGCGGGTGGGGGCCCTAAATACTAAAAAGGGGGGGACCTAAGGTCCTCCCCCCTGGCCCCCACCCCTAAACGGCGGGTGGGGGCTCTAAATACTAAAAAGGGGGGGGACCTAATGTCCTCCCCCCGGCCCCCACCCCTGAGCGGTGGGTGGGGGCAAATAAATCCCAATGGAGGGGGACCTAAGGTCCCCCCCCCTGGCCCCCACCCCTGAGCGGCGGGAGGGGGCCCTAAATACTAAAAAGTGGGGGACCTAATGTCCTCCCCCCTGGCTCCCACCCCTGAGCGGTGGGTGGGGGCAAATAAATCACAATGGGGGGGACCTAAGATCCTCCCCCCTGGCCACCACCCCTGAGCGGCAGGTGGGGGCCCTAAATACTAAAAGGGGGGGGACCTAAGGTCCTCCCCTGGCCCCCACCCCTGAGCGGCGGGTGGGGGCCCTAAATACTAAAAAGGGGGGGACCTAATGTCCTCCCCCCAGCCCCCACCCCTGAGCGGCGGGTGGGGGTCTAACCAAAAAGGGGGGCCACCACCCCAGAGCTGGCGGGTGGGGGCCCTAATACTGGGGGGATGGGGGGGGACCTAAGGTTCCTGGCCCCCACCCCTGAGCCGGGGTGGGGGCCCTAAATACTAAAAAGGGGGGGGACCTAATGTCCTCCCCCCAGCCCCCACCCCTGAGCGGTGGGTGGGGGCAAATAAATCACAATCGGGGGGGGACCTAAGGTCCTCTCCCCTGACCCCCACCCCTGAGCGGCGGGTAGGGGGCCTAAATACTAAAAAGGGGGGGGACCTAATGTCCTCCCCCCTGGCCCCCACCCCTGAGCGGCGGGTGGGGGCCCTAAATACTAAAAAGGGGGGGACCTAAGGTCCTCCCCCCTGGCCCCCACCCCTGAGCGGCGGGTGGGGGCCCTAAATACTAAAAAGGGGGGGACCTAATGTCCTCCCCCCCGGCCCCCACCCCTGAGCGGTGGGTGGGGGCAAATAAATCACAATGGGGGGGACCTAAGGTCCTCCCCCCTGGCCCCCACCCCTGAGCGGCGGGTGGGGGCCCTAAATACTGAAAAGGGGGGGGACCTAATGTCCTCCCCCCCGGCCCCCACCCCTGAGCAGCTGGTTGGGGCCCCAAATACCAAAAAGGGGGGGGACCTAAGGTCCTCCCCCCCAGGCCCCAACCCCTGAGCGGCGGGTGGGGGCCCTAAAAAAAATGTTGTCCCTCCCAGGTGACTAGGGGTCCCCAAACTCCTAGTCACCCCCTCCCCCCCCCAAAAAAAAATTAACCCCCTACCTACACCCCTCACCCTAAAAATAATGAGGGGGGACCGTTAACTAAGTACCTGTAAAAAAAAATTAAAACTTACCATTCGATGTTTTCTTTCTTCGAAATCTTCTTTTTTCAGCCCCAAAAAAGGCCAAATAAAAAACCATAATAATCGACACAATAAAAAATAAAAAAAAACGAGCGCAAAAAAAATAATCCATCTTCACCCGGCGAGGGCTCCGCGCAGACTGAGCTCTGCAGGTCGGGGCAAGGCTTATAAAGCCTTGCCCCGCCCTGCAATTAGGCTCAGAGTACTCTGATTGGTGGGTTTAAGCCATCCAATCAGAGTGCTCTGACAGGTAAATGAAGAGACTGACAGGTAAGTCTCTACATTTACCTGTCACAGCACTCTGATTGGTTGGTTTGAAATCCACCAATCAGAGTGCTCTGTGTCATTTCACACAGCGTGGGAAAGTTCTTTGGAATTTTCCCACGATGTTTAATTTGACTTATAACACTCTGATTGGTTACTTTCAATCCACCAATCAGAGTGTTGCTATCTTTACTTAGTATTAGTAAATGTGGTTGAAAGACCAATTTAGGTCTTTCAGCCTTTTAGTAGATAGCTCTCTAATACCGTGGAATTAGGGAGTTATCTACTAAGCGGCTGCAAGATGCAGCCGCGGATCGGAGTTTGCATGACACAGTCCAGGTGTTAGTCCCCTTGAAACAACTTTTCCATCACTATTGTGGCCAGAAAGAGTCCCTGTGTGTTTTAAAATTCGCCTGCCTATTGAAGTCTATGGCGGTTCGCCCGGTTCGCGGGTTCGCGAACATTTGCCGAAATTCACGTTCGCCGTTCGCGAACCGAAAATTTCATGTTCGCAACATCACTAGTCAGCAGTGGCCAAGGCCAGTAAGGTATTGTCATGCATGAAAAAGGGCATTCATTCTCGGAACGAGAATATCATTTTGACTCTTTATAAATCACTGGTAAGACCTCATATTGAATATGCTGTGCAGTTTTGGGCACCTGTTCTAAAGAAGGATTTTATGGCACTAGAAAAAGTGCAGAGGCGGGCAACAAAATTAATAAAAGGAATGGAACATATCAGCTATGAAAAAAGGTTAACAAATTTAAACCTATTTAGTTTAGAAAAACGTCACCTGAGAGGGGATATGATAACATTATACAAATATATTCGGGGCCAATACAAACCATTGTGTGGAAATCTATTCACAAACCTGACTTTACATAGGACATGAGGCCATGCATTTAGACTGGAAGAAAGAAGATTTCATCTAAGGCAAAGGATAGGTTTTTTTACTATAAGAACAATCAGTATGTGGAATTCTCTGCCTGAAGAAGTGGTTTTATCAGAGTCCCTACAGATGTTCAAACAGCTACTAGATGCATACTTGCAAAAACAGAATATTCAAGGAAATAATCTTTCAATGTAGGGTAATAACTGCTTGATCCAAGGATAAATCTGACTGCCATTTTGGGGTCAAGAAGGAATTTTTTTCTTAGCTTGTTGCAAAATTGTGCTTCAAACTGGGTTTTTTTGCCTTCTTTTGGATCAACAGCAAAAAACAAATGTGAGGAAGGCTGAACTTGAAAGACGCAAGTCTCTTTTCAGGTATGTAACTATACAATACTATAAAATGTTTTTCTTTTTGGAAGGAAGAACATTTTAAATTTCTAATGAATCCAGTAGTTTAAAGCATCATTTAAAGTGCTCATGGAGAGTTCTTTCTAATGTAAAAATGTTTGAAATCAATTGTATGTTATAAATTAAAATACTCCATGATACTTCTATCATAAAGCAGTAACATCAATCAACCTGCTCGCATGCAAAAGTAAAATACATCTGCAGTATTGCAAAGCGACTGGAAATTCGTATGTCCTATATACTTAGAATTAAACATTCACAGCAATTTAAAAAATAAAATAAAAAATCAATGTTGAAGTATTTGAAAACCAATGTGCAAGGTCACAGCAAATTCAGTACAATACATTCAACATTTGTACTTTCACTATGTGTATTACATATTTTATCATTGGTAAATAATTTATAAGTGAATACTGTTATAAAATGAATATGTATGAGACAGATGTTCTTTAAAAATGTTGATGCTGTTGATTAATTGAGCATTGTCCAGTAGTTGCTTTTCTGCTGCAATTTATACAAATAACCATTTATATAAGAATGAGGATCCCCAAAGCTTTTGCTGTCTCAATTGATTTAGATTCGTCAATTAGGAATAAGAATACAAATGTTAGCCTGTTTTGCAAAATGCAGCAGCATTATCTACATATGTGTTATAGTCTATTCTTTAGGGGTCTCAATGAAATTATTATATCACACATTTGTAGTTTTTAAATGGTTGGGGTTCATATGTCATTTCTATATCTGCTTTTCCTTTATTCACCATGCATAATTATGAATAGTAAAAAAAAAAATCATTAGTGTTTATTTCACTTTTGTCCACATGAGTTAGCATATGGATTGTCCTTATCTTAATACAACATAGTTAAAATATAAACTTACTGTCATAATAATCTTTAGTCTACTATAATAATGCTATGATAAATATAAAGCTGCACAGCATTTAGGCAAGACTTGTGCATTTGGTTTAAATCAATTGCGATTCCTCTGATTCATCTGGATACTGCAACTCTGAAATACCATATGGATGTATCCTGAAACAAATAAATGGACAATGTACAATCCGTTTCCTTTTAGTTGTGTTTCTGAGTTCTGCCCGTGGTGCTAAAAAAGAGACAATTGATGGAAAAAGCAATAAATAAATGTTGACTTTATTCAACATGAGAAGTCACCAACCCAGGAACAAAAGGAGCTGTTAACTTCTTTTTATTTGAAAGACCCCTTCACAACATCCAGCCAAGTGAAGAACACTCTCCAGGAGGTAGAATTATCATTATCCATATCATCGTACAGAGCTAAAATTATGAAAACCGTGTCAGTGTTCAAATATTACCAGACCTAACTGTATATAGATTATGCATATATTTACACTGACTGCTCTTGTTTTTGTCCTTTTGTTCGTTATAATTGGTTTGTGAAATAATCTCATGGACAAAATTTGGCAGAACCAAAAGGCTGCAATGGATGAATTTCAGACTATAGGAACAAAGGGAGAAAAATCAAATATAAAAGTTTTGCAATCCCCAAAACATTGTTTAAATTTTTATATTTTTGTTGAGGATTTTTTGAGTTGCTGCTTTCCTTCTTACCCACCATGTCCTGCTGACTGGTACGCGTGCCAGACATAATCAGACAGGGAAGTGGTGTTCACCTATTGCTCAAGGGACTGCAAAGCATCTAGCATCAAGCTCTAGGTTCTAGGTGCGAAAATTGAGTATGCAAGATATAAAGGCCGTAGGATATAATTTAGCAAATTATTTTTTGATAGACGTCATGAGTTATTATTCTAAATCCAAATCTTCTTATTTACAAGACAAAACTATAAAGCTTATGTGCTTCTAAGATATAATGATGTTGTAGATAGAAAAAATATATAATTACAGTCCCTTTCTTGGGTCATCCAGCATCTCCTTAGAGCGTGATTCTAGTATTATACCATGTTCTTTTTCTGAATATCGTCGCCTTGTTACATTTGCCATTACATATACAATTTTCTATGAGACAGGGTTTTCTAATATTACCCAACATAGCTAACCACAGAAAAATGTATATGAAAAGTCTATACTTCTGCTTTTCAACTGCTCAATTGATAGTGTTTCATTCCCTCTAACACAAAGATATATGTCAACTGTCAGAACCAGCAATGGTAACGGGATCTTCTCTATGTGTTCCTAAATGTGGTGATCACATCACAGGATACATATCCTAGCTTAAGTTCTATATGTCAATGTTAACTGTATCCATTTCTTGCAACAATGATTTTTATATATAGAAATATTTTTTCAGGGGCTTCTATTTGTCATTTCTATTCTATAAGAAATGGGTCTGCAAGATCATTTCGTTTCCGATGAGAAGCGTTTTGTGCTCCGTCTCCTGGCAGTCTGCGCAGAACTTTTCTTGAGTAATATTGCATTTTGAATAAGGCTGACCAGCATATTGTAGGCTAATTAGAGTATTTAAAGATTGTTCTGCTTGCCAGATGTATTTTTTGTCTCCATTTCCATTTGCATACGTTTGCTATGGAGAATAAAATCGCATGCCAGACTTCGAGCAGTCTGTATTTAAATCAATTCATACAAATATAAGAAATCTTGATAAAACAGATCTGTTATTACTATCAGCTCACTAAACACAGTGTGAATGTAATAGTAGCTTTTATTTCATTAACCTGTGGATTGTTTATTCTGTATTCTGAGGACTCAGACGAAAAGCAGTATAATCTACCATGCACAGTTTGTTGTTACAAGAAGAATTTTACACTGTATAATTTTCATCTTTAGGAAAAAAGACTCAGCTGGAATAACACACTGAGTAAACAAATCGAATCCTCAGAAGAGAAGCAACATTAAATGTTGTAGTGTTTGACTAAACTTGCTTTGATTTTGTTGTATTTGACATCAGAAAGTAAAATGCATGCAGACCAGCTAGCATTTGAATTGCATGATAGACTCTTCGTACACAGGAAAACACAATAATCACAAGCAGATTTTTTTTTCAAAAACACTAGTAATCATGGAACAGCCACATGTTTGGAAAATGCATTTCTAGCTTTAACCTGACAGAGAAATGTACTGATTCTTATTTGTTTTTATAATCATACTGGTTTGAAAGATACTACCTTGAAAGCAGACATTGTTTATTAACCCCTTCCCATTGTTAGAGCAAGTATGCAGTTCTACAAAAGCAGGACTTATCGCTGTTACGGAGGCATAGCACGCCTTAACGATCGGGCATTCCCTGCAGTCTGTATACTTAATCTCCTCACCGGATCCTATCAGTAGGACTGCCTGATAACTGGATCAACTTGATTGACAAATTTACTGCAGGGTTACTACAGTCAGGCAGATACCCCAACATACAACTAATAAGAATAATAGAATTATGCACAAGTAACATATAAAAAACATCAAGAATGAAATTGTGGATGGATAGATAGATAGATAGATAGATAGATAGATAACTTGACAAAGACACTTTCAGGGGTCAAAACATTGCAGTGTTTCACTTGTCCTAATAAATACAATTGAATATACTTGGAGTGCCTGGATCCTATTTCTACCAATGATAGACATAACTTAGGTATTTGAAGCTTGACAAATACACAAATTAGGTAAAAATATCTTATAGCACAGTAAAGAAGATATGCTACCTTACTAAGATCATACTAACATCATACAGTCTGCTATTCTTTTTGTATCATTTGCTTATCATGAAGCGTTCCATCTGTTTTGCATTCATATATAACCAGATAGCTCTCCTGAACTTTACTAAGACTTTGACTTGGTTCTGCCCATTTTAAGAATAGCCTCAATCCTTCCCTTCATGAGTGGCTCCGCATCTTTTTTTGCAAGTAGCTCTGCCCCGTTTTTTGTGCAAACGTTTATGAAGCGAAAGAGAGAGAGGAAGCAGAACAACACTGTGAAAGGACGGAGAGTGTTTACTCCTGCAAAAGCAGCAACAATTCATCACTTCCAATCAGAAATCCACATAGTAAGGGTGGCCATACTGGATAGTCTGGCTGGAGTGATATAGGATACTCTATAATCTGTATATTCTCCCTCCCTATACATCTGCGGAGGCTAAAGACTTCTGGCCTGTTCCAGCCCATGCAGTAGTCCCTATCTTCCCAAGGCTACTGCCCAGTTTGCTACAGATGAAGGCAATGCTGACATGAATTGGGACTCTAACAAGTTTAATATGAAGTCTTTGCTTCCTACAACACAAGAAGTCATAGATTGTGCCCAAACTTTGTGGGTCCAACCACGCCAAGTAGTTAAGAAATTAGTCTTGAGCTGCATTGGACAGATCCCTTGTCTAGTGAAACCTAGAATTGTTCATACCAAGTGTGACTCAACCAGTGACATCGAAATCGCCCAAAAAGAAGAGAAGCCAGGGAAGGTTCTACTTCCTAGTGGGAGCCATATGGGGTGTACTGTGGTGTATGCAGAAGAGTCAGATGATGAGGAGGATAAGGATTCTAGTCAGAATTTTCAAGATTATCACAGTGAGGATAGAGACTCTGTTATAGAATATGTAACTTTGCCATGACTTTTCGACATTATCAGCTCTCTATGTGAACAGAGGTAGAGTCCTTGAGTTTTACACACCATGTGTATACCCACACCCACAGAGTTTTCGTGTGTGGAAAGACATTGGTGCTCAGTCTTTAAAGCGGTGGACTTGTATAGAAGAGACAAAATGACTTTTAGAAAGTTTGAGACCACCTGCATTAGACTTTGTGAGATACCATTAGGTCACATCCCCCAGACAACCGCTGAGGAGATTCTTCAGGCATCAAATACAGCTTTGCTAGAGAAGAAGATTAGTTTTTGCTAAGAGAAAAGTATTATATGACTATCCAAAAGGAAGTAGAGCAATGGCTGTGGGGGCCTGTTAGAAAAACAAATCATTAGAGAAGACTAAATGTTTAAATACAGACACAGGCTGACTGTTATAGGGGGGACCTGCTACTAAGACTTTTGAACAGTTTCTATGGTTCCAGAAACTCCAACATTTTCTGAGGTGATGGAAGATGCATGAGCGATCAAAATGCATTACACTGCTAATCTTTGAGTGCAGCTCTAGCAAAGTAACCTTTCAAAGGAGGTTTTAAGAATTCAATTGCCAGTGACACCCTTTCATCTGAAAGAGGCTTTATGGGGGAATTACCCCCCATGTTGTGAAAAGAATTCCACAGATTTGTCCTTGAAGCTCAACCAGGCTATTTTTTGATACCCCCAAAGGGAGGGACTATATTCCTTACTCCTGGAGAGACCCAGAGACAATGCCTCTCTGTCTTTCATAGAAACACAGGGAAAAGCTCCTGCACAAGTCCAAAGGGCTCACATCTTATCAATGCAGGCAGCCTGGGCATTATAGTAAAAATAGCCCAAATTAATGTGACAGCATGGATGTAGAGATGCTGATGGTAGATTTCTTGCAGCATCATGGAGCCTGAGAAAGAGGAGTAAAAACACAGTTTCCGGAAGGGTAAGAAAACATTTCCTAAACCTGAGCGTCCATCGTTGTCCTCTGAGAATCCAAGGATAGGCCCATCATCTTAAGTAACTCTCATTGTAGAAGGGGACTCTTTCTATTAGGCCCATCTCAAGTATGTCTCAATTCTACTAGCTTATGAGGTCAACTTTGGGGTCTTAGCACTAGTGAATATCCTGTGGAGGGAGTGATCCTATTGTAAATAATAATTCTCTCAACTGAACACTGAGAAAATTGATCTTAAAAAAGTTAAAGCACTGGTCTACCCTGACCATGGTTGACTGTCTTCCCCTATTATTTTGGACATTAACACAAACATGGTGTGGGAAGTGTTCCATAGGTATCTGAAATTATCCCCCATGTTGTGAAAAGAATTCCACAGATTTGTCCTTGAAGCTCAACCAGGCTCTTTTTTGATATTCCTTACTCCTGGAGAGACCCAGAGACTTTGAGTCAATACCTCTCTGTCAATTCATCTATTAAAGGGGGAATGACAGGTCTCTATAGAGTCTCTCCCTGGGCAGTACTGTGTCAGATGTTTGACTGTCATCCCTTAAATAAAGAATTGTCAAAGGAAGAAGACATGTACAATGATGGTGTTCATACAGAATTTATCACTTATACCAGTGGTAGTTGCTTTGATTGAACAGCTTGGAGTAGTTTATCCACTCAAAAATGTTACCCCATATGCCAGTCTACAGGCAGAAACTACAGGTCAGACCTCTGGAGAGTTAAACTTTAACTTGGGAGGTTCTGCACTGCCAGATGAATGGAAGAAGTGTCTACTAAAAAGTGCTAACCTCTCAGGAGGCAGTATTCTCTGTAGCTGAATTCGATATGGAGTGTGCAAATAGTGCCAAACAAGCAGTTAGGTTCCATTAAGATACTCCATTCTGAGAAAGATCCTACAAGCTACACCCAAAGATGTAGAAGATGTAAGGAAGATCTGACAAGAGATGGAAAAGGCTGGGATTGTTAAGAAGTCCCAGAGTCCATATGTTTCATCTAGTTAGAAAAAAAAAATGGTTCTGTGAGACTTTGCATAGATTACAGGACCATGAACAAAATAACTGTACCTGACCGGTATACTATACCCAGGACTGAAGATCTACTAAATTCTCTGATGGGAAGTCACTAGTTCAATGTGTTAGATTTAAGATCTGGGTCCTATCAAGTGTCCATGAAAGCGGAAGAAAAACTGTTTTTACTTGCCTGCTGGGGTTTTATCAGTTTACTCCTCAAGGTGTCACAGGGGCACCAGTCACCTTCCAGAGACTCATGGAGAAGGTTCTGATCACCTAGTTTACCTCAATGACCTTATTGTGTTTAGAAAAACGCCCACAGAACATGACTGATGAAAGTATTAAATAGGCTGAAAGATAGAGGTCTCAAGTTATCACCAGACAAACGCAATACTGGTGGCCAACGGGAGTACTACAAAATATATACATTGTAAATATTATGTATACATTTTGCTGTACACTGATAGATTTAGTTTTGCTCCATTTCATTCATAGCTCAAGTGAGAAAAGAAAAAGCAACCAACAGAGAGAAAAAAAGGAGCAGTAGAAACTCTATATTGATATATTAAAAATACATTTTGATAAATACAGTGTATTTTTTACTGCTTTTCCTTTTTTTCCTCTGGTAGTCACTTCTCACTTCATCTGTGAATAAAATCATCATTGGCTGTCTAGCAATCAATCATCTTGAAACAAAAAGTTTTTTTTAAAGTGATATAGTAGTCCCAGATCTTTTTTACATGTGGTTGCTGTGTTCTGCCAGGATAAGTAATGAAAAACAATTGCATCGGCAGTGGTTTTGCATCTGTCAAATAGGAGGTTCATATTTTTTTGCTGATGTACCTAAAAGAAGGAAACTCCTATTTGTTCATCTTTAGTAGTAACACAATACTGTCTTTTATTGCCATTTTTGGTCAGTAGAGAACAGCTTGAATGAGTGTCAGTGGGAATAGTTGTGTAATATAAATAGAGTGTCAACCTTTCTTGGGAACAATCTGTGTTACTTTGAGAAGCGTTAATACATTTGACATTTCATGCATTTAGGAATAAAATATAATGCAGCATGTCAAAGCCAAATTTTCTCTTTGTTAATATTTTTCCCTCAGGACTGTGTGACTCTGTCTCCATAAATCTAAAACATTCTTGTTACGCATATTTTTGTATAAACAAAATAATTTATAGAGACATTAGTACAACAATTGGTTTTCCTGACTACTTTTAAAAGGGACAGACATGGACAGTTCTTGTTAATTAGAGATTTCCGTAGATCTTCCCAAGATAAATTGCATCTCGGAAGAATAAGGGCAACATGAATTGAATGGCAGTTGTTCAAATTGGCTTCTGAAGTCTGTTGTTTTTTGTTTGTTTTTTTTCATAAAAATTACATTTTATTATATTTTTAGGTTTGGTGAATAAATTATATTGATATCATTTTTTGTTGTTGCATATTTCAGTCTTCAACAAACGCTTCTTGACAGTGACGTAAAAAATACTAAATGCTCTATTGTGGAGGTCTCGGCCCAGTCAACATTTCTCAACAAATAGAAGTAGTTGTATATGTGATCCTGCTTGTAGTGGATGTTATTGATGATAAACTCCTTAAAGTTACCTAGTTAGATTTTTCTACCATAGGCCCTGCCAAGCTCAATTGAGCAAAACCCCCTCAATGTAAACTTACAGATAGAAATACAAGTAATATTTATGTAGTGTGTGTGTGTTTTAGTGTGTGAATACAGGTGTATGTTTGTGTGTTACAAGCATTTGTATGATTCTAAATGCACTTATATCCTTCATGTTTTCCACATCCCCCTCACTTATGGACCTTATTTACAAATTACATGTTTGTCCCTCAATGGTATCTCTCTCCTCTTCTGTCCCCCAATTGTATTTCCCCTGTTTTGTTCCCACTTATTTCTCCCACTCCCACATATGTTAACCTTTTCATCTCTCCCACTTTCCTCCCCTTTATATGTGCCTTTCTCTCATGCGTCCCCCCTCTTTTGTACCCCTCCACATGTACATCTCTTCCCATCCGTCCAAATATATATTTTCTTTCATTTTCTTTCCTTTTTGTCTCCCTTGCTGTAATTCCACAAACCACTCTGTGTGCCTTTCTCAATTCATTACTCGTCATTGCCTTTTTCATTGCATGTCGTTTCGTTACAATTTTTTTATCTGATATCTTGCTTTGCATTTATTTAGTTGACTTTGCATTCATCAGCTCTCATAAAGACATCGGATGCAAAAAATAAATAAATCGAGAAATAAATCTCTCATTGAGTTAATTTGTCACTCTAACCACCATAACTACTGATGCTATTTCCATAGGTTAAAGTATACAGAGCTTACTTTGATCTTCAGTCTGTTAATTATATCTGTAGTAAATTACAAATATTGCTGCAGCTATAAGTTTAACCCTTGTCAATGATGTCATAGGAATAAACAAAATTGCACGATGCACGCACACATAGTGTTTCACATTTATAATACCCAGTGCTGTCACCCACTCCTGAACAACTCCTCAAATATTCATACAGAGATATAAAAACATATATATTTTTTAAAATACACGATACAAGAGTAAAGTCTTGAATTATATAAGTATAAGAGCCCAAAAGATATGCATTTATATCAATATCAAAGTTAAATTACCTGAAATTATCTTAGTCCCATACAGATGTGACTTATAGCTTAGATAAAAGAACAGTAAACTATATTTTAGTGCAGTATAGAAAATAACAATAAATCAATGAGCATATTGTTTATGTTACAAGAGTACATAAACTCCAAATCAAGATGGTTTAAATACAGAAAAAAAACTATGCCATCAGTTCATTCTAATTTACCTCTTCATTCTTTTTTTTTTTATCTATTTTAACATGTTACCTCTTTTTTTCTTGGGAAATACATATAGGTTTATTTGTTTAAAGCTTCTATGTTTCAGGCTAAAAGTAACTTAACATTGCTACATTTTGTCAATATTGTCAATATAATTACCATACAAAATGTATAATTGTTAGTTTGTCCAAATAGTAAAAAAATGCAGTTCTATATCTGCAAGTGCATATTAGCTTTTATTGTTTTTATGGTACATAACAACGTTAGATGATTTTTAACTGTTATTGTGCTCACTGCAAAGTAGAAAATTAATTAGTTGCCCATTTTAGATTTTAGATAAGGCAAGTAACAACACTTCCATCTACACAGATTTACCATATTTTTCCATGTATAAGACAATGTTTTTTTCTAAAAAAGATTTAGTGTAAACTTGGGGGTCGTTTTATACACGGAATGTCACTGCAGAGGTTAAAAAAAAAAAAAAACACTTGTGTGCGGGGCCTAAGCCAAGATGGCACCTGCTACATTTCAGTTTTCAACGGCCCACGTACATACCCGGCCTACCTCCCGCTGATACACTTCTGAATGCTTTGGCAAGGAGGAAGAGGTATATGTGTGGGAGCTGCAGAAGACATCAGCACGTACCACCAACAGAGCTCCAGAGATATGCCACACCATAAAAGGAGCAGCTATATTAAAGTATAGTAGGTCTTGCTTTCTGATTTATATTTATGGGGGAGGAAATGGGGATCAGGGAGCAGAGGGAATACTACTGTTATGTCCCAGCATGCCCTCACACTACCTGCTGTATCGTGGGAGCTGTAGTCTCCCAGCATGCACTATAGAGCCATGAACTTGACAGAATACTGTACCACGGGGGGGCGGGGGGGAACATGAGAATCAGAAGTGTGTTGTTCGCCTCAGAAGTCACCTTTAAAACATAAAAGTTGTTCTATTTGATGTCTTAATTTTGGGCTAAAAAAATAGGGGTGGCATCTTATACATGAAAAAATATGTAGTTTTTCACTATATAGAGAAACATACAGTGAGGGGGAAAAGTATTTAAGTTCTGAACGTTTGCCCACTGACAAAAAAAATAACAGTCTATAATTTTAATAGTAGGTGTATTTTAACAGTGAGAGAAAAAATAGCAACAAAAAAAATTACAGAAATACGCATGTCAAAAAAGTTATAAATTGATTTGCATGTCAATGAGTGAAATATGAATTTGATCCCCTATCAATAAGCAAGATTTCTGACTCCCAGGTGTCTTTTATACAGGCAAGAGCTGAGATTAGGAGCAGTCTCTTAAAGGGAGTGCTCCTAATCTCAGCTCGTTATCTGTATAAAAGACACCTGTCCACAGAAGCAATCAATCAGATTCCAAACTCTCCACCATGGCCAAGACCAAAGAGCTGTCCAAGGATGTCAGGGACAAGATTGTAGACCTACACAAGGCTGGAATTGGCTACAAGGCCATCACCAAACAACTTGGTGAAAAGGTGACAACAGTTGGTGCGATTATTCGTAAATAGAAGAAACACAAAATAACTGTCAGTGTCCCTCGGTCTGGTGCTCCATGCAAGATCTCACCTTGTGGAGTTTCAATGATCATGAGAACAGTAAGGAATCAGCTCAGAACTACATGGGAGGATCTTGTTAATGATCTCAAAGCAGGTGGGACCATAGTCACCAAGAAAACAATTGGTAACACACTACGCCATGAAGGACTGAAATCCTGCAGCGCTCGCAAGGTCCCCCTGCTCAAGAAAGCACATGAATAGGCCCGTCTGAAGTTTGCCAATGAACATCTGAATGATTCAGTGGAGAACTGGGTGAAAGTGTTGTGGTCAGATGAGACTAAAATCGAGCACTTTGGCATCAACTCAACTTGCCGTGTTTGGAGGAGGAGGAATGCTGCCTATGACCCCAAGAACACCATCCCCACCGTCAAACATGGAGGTGGAAACATTATGCTTTAGGGGTGTTTTTCTGCTAAGGGGACAAGACAACTGCACTGCATCATCACATGGACTGGGCCATGTACCGTCATATCTTGGGTGAGAACCCATTTTCAATTTCCCTCAGCCAGGGCATTAAAAAATGGGTCGTGGATGGGTATTCCAGCATGACAATGACCCAAAGCACTCAGCCAAGGTAACAAAGGAGTGGCTCAAGAAGAAGCACATTAAGGTCCTGGAGTGGCAAATAAACAAACGTAGAAGAAGGAAAGTGCAGTGTATTTTTATTTTAAGCTGTAAAACTGTTTTTAAATCCAATAGCTACTGGAGGTGTATCTTCAAAAAAACAAAGGTTAAAAATGCTTAATTATTATTTACAGTAGCATTATATTTTCAAATAAACTTTAGTATCTATTATTAACAAGATTAGGTTACAAGTATGTATGCAATATTGATTAGTGTGCTTAATAATGTGTAACATGTCATATTCACCGATCAGCCACAGCATTAAAACCCCTGGCAGGTGAATTGAATAATATTGATTAAATGGTTACAATGGCACCTGTAAAGGAGTAAGATATATTAGGCAGCAAGTGAACAGTCAGTTCTTGGATTTCACGTGTTGGAAGCAGGAAAATGTGCAAGTGAATAGATCTGAGTGACTTTGAGAAAGACAAAGTAGTGATGGCTAGACGATTGGGTCAGAACATTCTCAAAACAGCAAGTCTTGTGGGGTGTTGCCAGTATGCAGTTGTTAGTACCTACCAGAAGTGGTGAAAGGAAGGACAACCAGTGAACTGGAATCAGCAACATGGGTGCCCAAGGCTCATTGCTGCACTTTGAGGGTGAAAGATAGCCAGTCTGGTTCAATCATACACAATAGCAATTGGACCATGGAGCAATGGAAGAAGCACTCTTGGTCTGATAAATTGTGTTTTCTTTTAGATCAGGTGGACTGTGTGTTGTATTACCTATGGAAAACAACACACACATTGGAAGAGATGGTAGCAGGATGCACTATGAGACAAAGATAGACAGACAGAGGCAGTATTATGCTCTGGAAAACCTTGGGTCCTGGCATGCATGTGGATGTTAATTTGACACATATTGTTGTAGACCATGTACACCCCTTCATAGCGTTGGTGTACCCTAATGACAGTGGCCTCTTTCAGCAGGTAATGCACCCTTCCACACTGCAAATATTGTTTAGGAATGGTTTGAGGAACAAAGAGTTCCAACTGTTGCCTTGGCCTCCAAATTCCCTAATTCTCAATTCAGTTGAATATCTGTGGTATGTGTTGAAATAAAAAATCTGATCCATGGAGGTCCCACGTTGCAACTTGCAGGACTTACAAAATCTGCTGCTAGATACCACAGGACACGTTCAGAGGTCTTGTGGAGTCCATACCTCCATGCATCAAGCTGTTTTGGCAGCACGAGGGAGACATACACAATCTTAGGCAGGTGGTTTTAATGCTGTGGCTTATCAGTGTATATCTTAATCAACTATGTAAGCCTGATTAAACCAGAAATAAGTCATTCAGGGTCTCATGTACTAGTGCTCTGCAATTTGCAGAAACAATATTTTATTCTGTTTGACTAATTTTCACTTTTATGTGTTTGTGTATATATAGTCAGTGTTGTCAAAGACTATTTAACTACAGTGAAATTTGGGGGTTGGAAGGAATTTATCCAATTTCTAGACAAACAGCAGTGGGGATAAGTTATATTTGACAAGGTGTATATTGAATATAGTGGGGATAATTTCATTAATTCAAAGTTAAAATTACAATTATTAAAGAGAGAAACACAGAACACTGAAACTAAGGAACACTGAAATTAAAAAGCAAAGGTGTACCATGCCAGTACCTTAATGTGTACTTAATACATAAATGTATATTTCAGAATATTCCAATTTAAATAACCTAAAACAAAAAAGGGAACACAACAGATTTTAGTGCAATACAGTTAGGTACTAAAAATTCTGGTACAATTTTTGTGGATATTTCACTCACATTTTCCAGAGTTAACTTAAAGCTCTGCTGAATTGTGCATGGATGGTATGATCCCCGTGTAAGAATGTATATAGGTCCAGATGAGTTCAGGAGTAAATTTCTACAGCAGAACTTGCTCTAATAGTATGAGGCACCATAATCTCAATTAAGTTGTTATGGTACAAGATGGTTGTGTGTACCATCTTACCTGAAAGGATTAAAACACTGAGAACAGTAGTGAGTAACATCTACCAATGGTGAGCTAGTGATAGTCTGAGAGCTTCAGCTGATTCTCTCAGCCTACTAGAAGCACCCAGGTCAAAGTTACCTGATTGAAAACTCAGAGTTTGTGTCAAAGTGCAGGGGCAGAGCAATCAAGCACTAATTTGCCAATTATTAAAGGTTTAACTCCTTTAGATAAGTCAGCACCCAAGACCTCCAAACAAATCAAATTAATTGCAATTAAGTTGTTATGGTGGCTGGAGTTGTCTTTTAATAATGTGTACATGCACATGGCTCCCAGAGCACATAATCATGCAAACAAAATGAGGAAATGAGCAAGTATACTTTTGAGCTTTGGGTACCAAGAGTACCCTAGGATCTGTATAATTAGGGTACTATGAGTGAGTGGCTTTTTTAATGTCAGAGTGTGGAAATGGCACGAAAGATGGCATATTGACATATTGGTGGTGTGAAAGGAAATGGCATTGAAGATGACATGAAAAAGGAAAGTGTGAAAGATGAATTGAAAGGTGTAGTGTAAAGTAGAAGGTGTGAGTGATTGAGTAAATTTAAATGATGTGAGGGATTATTGCTCCTGCCACCACAACTGCTAAATATGGTCTTGTTATATTTGACCTACTTCCTTATTAATGCTCATCAGGTCATAAACCAATGCTCATTCCTCAACTGTTTCATAATTTATGCTGTCAAATTCACGTTGTCAAAATGGGAGGATTATTGTTTTGGTCACAAATTTTGGGAATCAAGACCAATGCAGTACTATTTGTACCTAGCACCAGGAACAGTATTAAAAGACTTCAAATGAGTGTCCTTAGTAGAGTGTGGTCACTTTTAAAAAAACAGGCAATTCTGTGCATAATTTTATCACTTTATATTTTAGTGTCTATGTTATCACACTTTCTTTTCTCTTATATTGCCACCTAGTAAATGGGTTATTACATTGCAGTTACTAGGGGGATGTAATATGGCACATTTTATAGCATAAACAGAATATCTAGTGGGACAATGGGTGCCAGTGACACTGTCCACAAGTTAGATTAGAATGATTTACTTATAGACATCATAGCAGTTTTACTTTAAAAATTGTTCCATTATCTGTGGTATAAATATACACAAAATAAATAGTATACACAATAATTCTGTAAACACATACACACTATGTTCAGTGTTTAAATGAACAGATTTGTAAAACTTTCATAGCTATTGGTCACTAAGCATTAAGAATAGTAATTTACAAATGTCCCATAGTGCTAAGTTCTAAATTTACAGCAAATATAGTTTCCTTGATGTGGATTCCTCACGAGTTCAGCATCTCCCACAACATCCTCATCCCATAAAAAAGGTACATGTGTGGCATTGTCGGGTAGCACTGCCTTAAACCAGCTGTAGCTCTTACCATTATAGTTGCTGAATAGATGTGTAATCTGCAAACTTTAACTATAAGCACCACCATGGCATTTTTTTTTTCTTATGTGTACTCCTTAACCTTTTGTATACCATGCAATTATTTGCTCCTCTGACATATCTTCACAAGTTGGATAATGAGAATTTCCCAAAGCTACAGTTAATCAAGATATTCATGTTTTATTTCTTTTGGATTCATTTTCTAAGAGAACTGACTAGCACTTTAGTTCTTGTCTACAGAACATTTGCCTGCAATTTGTCAGCATTAGTCAAAACCAGCAACTTGACTAAATTATTTAAATCTGCTAATCTCCCTAAAAGACTGACTGCATGCTACAATAAACTGTCAGCAAATGCAAAAATATGTGCACTGAAGAAAAGCAGCACATAGGAGCCTTGTTTTATTGGCTTGTGTGCTTTATTGTATAGTAAATGGAAGTTAGCATTAAAATTAGATACAGCCTTCGCAGCTTAAACTATTTTAAATACAGACATCTCAAGCAAGGATATGGAACATATAAGATTACTGGGCATGACAAATCTCAGCATTACTTTTTTTAACAATTGTACATATTTGCATAGACGATTTTGACTAAAGAACAGGACAGCCTCCAATTTAGAAAATAAAGCAAATTCCTAAACTATAGAGACCAGTTATCATTTTGAAAAGGCGGCTCTGTGAAAAAGCACCAGAGACTTCATCAGATTGGTTTTTTTTGCTCTATATCTTTCTACTTCTAAGCAGTGTATTCATAACTGCTGAGTTCTCTTTCTAGAATAACAATCTAAGAATGATATGCTTGGAAATTCACAAAAATATTTGCAAAAAGAATCTATTTGTGGGTTGAGATTAAAGCTGCAAATAGCTGGATCACTTAAAACCTGGACAACTGGTGAGTTAAATAGCAAGACCACAGGAAGTTATTTGTCCAGATTAACTTCTTTGGAAAATAGTCACAGTAAGGTCCAGTGTTGGATACTCAGAAAGTACCTTCCAAGGATGATAACACTGTTGTCATGTTGTCTATACTATATACAATGCACAGACTTCCTCCCTACACAAGGTCCCATCAAAGAGTTCTTACAATTCCAGTGAAGAATAGACAATATTTTTAATAGGTCTTGAAATTTCCGAGGAAGTCTGGAAACAGTTTAGTCGATTGTCTCATAACTCATAAGTAAGGTAGACTGGAGACACAAATAGAAAGTGGCTCTGTAACAGTATAATGATTGGAGTAGGAATGAGAAGGCTGATTGAGTAAATGACATAGGAAAGTCATACCCCTCCTCAATATTGGCTCTCCTGGTCACCAGTGAGCCACTCTTCCAGAATTAAGGGTTTAGAAGATATTTAAGATATGTGTATTAGCAGAGAGGCATACATTATGAGCTGGTATCTTTCTTGAAGTCCACAACCTCAGCATTTGACAATATTCTAATGCTTCTAGATCTGTAAAAGAATGAAGAAAGAGTGATGTACAAGATGCTGACACACACTGAGAAAGAAACTTTATGCTGGAATGCATACATATAAAAAGACTCATTATGCTATTAACAAACAGTGTACAGAGAGATGGACTCTGGGGAAAAACCTAATAAGAAGGGATTATTGGACATACCAAATTTTAACTAACCACGTAATTAAAAGTAAATACATTGTTTTTAGTATACTTTATAGGCATCATACTTAAGAGATGTATTTCCAATCCAGATTAAGGAACAGCACACACACAAAAATACAGTATGACATTTTTTTTTTAAATCATCTATCTCAGCAAACAAATATAGGGTTTCAGTTCCACCATATGGCCATATCTTGTCAGGCCCACTACAATGCCACAGTACCCCAATATTGGTGGGTCATATACTAATTCCAATGTAGGAGACAAATTAAATAGTGCTAGTGCTAAATGAACTAAAGTGTATTAAATTAAATTAAAATGTTGTAAGAGCATTGTGAATATAGATAATACAAAATGAATGTGATAAAAATACAATTCAAAAAAATGCAGTGTTAAAACAAAAATAATTAAAGTGATAGCGCTTTGATGTATATACTGACAATGCAAAGTATGGAGGTGACCACAAGAAAATATAAATTTGAAGAGGTTTTGGATAGCAATGTCAGTTTAATAATATTTATCTTTGGTATTGAGCAGATATACAGTTGTAATTAAAACGATTTAATCCCCACTATTTAAAACCAGGTTTATTGTCAAAATTTACAGACTTTAAGCTGTCTGCAATGAACAAATCAAACAAAAGCAATTAAAATAACTCAACACAATGATTGCTCCAGGTGGTTTCCCCATGTTCAGCTGAAAATGCAACTTATAATGACTTCTCCAGTCTCAAAATCATTCAACTCCCATGAACAGAATCCTTCACAACAACACAAACGTGCAAAAGAGGTGTTGTCTCAAGCACACCTGACACAACAAATCAACAGGGATGTGCATTGGCAAAAAATTTGGTTCGGTTCGGGACTTCGGCTCTTCGGTTCGGTATGGCACTTCAGAAATTCAGGACTTTCTGTAATGCGGGGCTTAGTTCGGTTCGGCATTACCGAAATTCGTGACTTCGCCACTTTGGGACTTCAGCACTTCAGGACTTTGGCAATTCCCTAAGCCTAAGAGTTAGGGGTAGAGTTAGGGGTAAGGGAAGGGTTAGGGTTTGGGGTAGGGTTAGATTTCTGTCATCATTACGTTAATTCCCTCCCTCTCCTGTTTTGCCACTTTTCAGAAATCTGAAGCACTTCGGCAATTAGGTTCAGCACTTCCGCAATTCGGCACTTCGGAAGCATACGAATGTCCGAATTGACAAAATTCACATGTCTACTATTCAAAGGCTTCATTAGTTGTACCAGGTGTGCTTGACCTTGAACACGTGAAATACTAGAACTGGCTAGGGGTTTGTTGAGTGTCACATTTGACTGCTAAGAAATAAGACAAAAGAATGGTCCACAAAGTTAAGAGAAGAGATCATTGCCTTTCACAAGCAAGGAACATGATACAAAAGTGTCACGTATTCATCCGCACATAAAAATGTGGCTAATGGCATTTACTGTCCTGACAGGAAAAGTTGTGCCGAGCAGCATTACAGTCCTGACAGGAAAAGTTGTGCTGAGCAGCATTATGGTCCTGACAGGAAAATTTGTGCCGAGCAGCAATCATGCACATGGAAACCTGGTAATTGCTTTTGGGATCAAAGGCCGGTTATGGCCAATCAGATCCACAGGAGGGCTTGTGCTGAGAAGCAATCATGCACCTGGAAACCTGGTAATTGCCTTTGGGGTCATAGGTTACAGTCCATCAGATCCACAGAAGGGTTATTTAAACCCAATTCTTCTTTTGCTCATTGCCCTGTTGTGGTTTCATCCTGATGGTAATCCAAGAGTGCGTTCCTGATCTTGATTTTCTGGTATTTGACTTTGTTTTGACTTCCCTGAATTATGGTATCCTTGGCCTTTGGCTTTCCCTCATCTTTGTGTCTGATTCTGTGTTCCTGACCTCGGCTACTGTTTTGACTATTCTTGGATATGTTAAGTCCAGCCATTCTAAGGTCCGGTTATACGTTATCCTTAGTCCTAGGTGTGACACAGTTCTGCGTGCTGGATCAACTTGTAATCCTGACAAAAAGATAGCAATGGCACTGAATGTGGCAAATACACATTTCCACGTAACATTTTACATTGGAAGCACAGTTCTCAAGTTGAAAGTTGAAGAAACAGTGGCTACACTACCTGGATGGGGCAGAAAAAGGAAGGTATCAATGGCTGCAACCAGATTTCTGAAAAGGCAGGTTGTGAAAAACCCTTGAGTGACTGCAGAAACCTACAGCAAGACTTGGTGGCAACAGGTACTGAGGTTTCAGTGAGCATAGTAAGGCGCGTACTAAATACAGAACTCCAAGACGTACACCACTACTGACCAAAAAAGCACAAAAAAAGTTGTCTCTAATATGCTCAAAATCATATAAATAAGCCACGTTTTGGCATTCTGTTCTGTGGAGCGATGAAACAAAACTGAAACTTTTTTGGCCCAGTGGATCAGCAGTATGTCTTGCGGAAGAAATGTGAAGTATGTACTGAAAAAAACACTCTGCCTACAGTTAAGCTTGGGGCTGCTTTGCATCCTCTGGCACTGGAAACCTGTAGCATGTGGAAGTTATGATGGATTAATTACAGTATCAGGAAATCTTAGGATAAAATGTCATGTCTGTGAGGAAGCTGAAGCTTGGATGGCATTGGACCTTGCTTTACAATCCTACAGTGGTCTTCACAATCTCCTGACTTGAACCCCATAGAAAATATCTGGGGGGATTTGAAGAAGGTGGTTGCAGCACACAAACTCAAGAATATTACTAAACTCCAGGCCATTAAGATTCCTCAGGAACGCTGCCAAAAGCTGGGGTCTGGCTATGTATCTCATTTGCAGCAATTCATAACAGCAAAAAGGTCCTCTACTAAGTACTAAGACTAATTGCCATGAAGGGTTTGAGACTGGAGAAGTTCAATTGCTTTTGTTTGATTTGTTCATTGCAAACAGCTGAAAGTCTGTAAATTTGGACAATAAACTTGATTTTCAATGGGGGTTGAATAATTTTGGCCTTTACAGCAGCACCACTTTTCAGAAATGCATGTTTTGTGTGTGCCCCTTAATACCCTTTTTTCTATATATGTTTGGAGTCCAGACCAGAGGAATGGGCAAATTTTTTGCAGAGTCAGTCTGTGAGTCAGTTTGACACAATGAGTAAAAACGTTAGGTTGGAAAAACTGTTTTAATGTATTAATAGGACTATACAGACTTTTGGTGATGAACTGCCCATTATCACATTGTTTCAGCTATACAAATCAAATACCAGAAGAAACAAGGAATTGCTGGTGTAGAAAATATATTTTAATTGGCATAATACATCAAGAGAGAGTCACTTTTTATCTTGGCATCTGATGTCTTTTCTTTTGCTAATTTGTATAATCACTGAATTGTTATGGGAAGAAAAAAAAACATTATATATTCAGTGCTTCTCATTTGTCTTGAAGAGTAGATCTGGTGCTTTCTTTAAAAAAATTTCCATGAGTAAAATATGATGACAGCAAAGGTCTTGCTATAAATGTGAATACTAGATTACTAGATGTAAGCATACTTATTTGTAACACTTTTTTAAAAGCTATGGAGCACTTCACCCATTTGTCTACATAATTTAAATAGTAAAATAGTTATTAAGCTTCTAATAATATTTTATTTACAAATTGGATCCTAGAGTACAGTTATTTTTTGAATAAAATATGTGAACCATTAGCACAGGGGCATAGCGTTGGGAGTCACAAGGGCAGTTACCCTGGGCGCAATATTCTTAGGGGCGCAAAATTTCACAAGAAGACAAAGACAGTAATAATGCATTTTAAAAAGAGCCCATCACACAGAAAAACTCCCAATGCTTGAACATTCTAAACAGTTTTTTTCCACATGACTTGGCAAATAAACATTTCCATGTAACATTTTACAGAATTTTACAGGAGGCTTCATATTTTGTATTAACTTTCTTTACTAACTCCATAGCAGCAAAGAAAAAAAAATAGTTGAAATAAAGAACCAATCAGAGCGAGTCAGAGTACATATAAGTCCAAGCATGACCAATCATTTCCTCTTTCTTTGCTGCTCCATCACAAGTCAGGTCAGAGTACTAATTTCTTAACTGTCATTTTTCAAATGTATTATAATCTTATAGTTAAAGAGACACTGTACTATCTTTCAATGTATTATTTTCTAAGTATTTTATATATATATATTTATAGACTGTACCGCAGCATTAGAATTATTTAATTATTATTATCTTATTGTGTTTATGTTACTGTCCTGGGGGAGAATAAATATAATCTCTGTGCTGTATTGCTGCATTGTAAACTTGTGAGACTTAGATAGACAGGCATAGCAATGTCAGTATGTCCAGATTATGGGATATTCAATAGTATTCTTCCATGTGATATTTTTGATTCTCTTTTCATTAGAAGCCTCTTCTGAGGCAACGGCGTTTCACCTTCCCCCCTCCCCCCAACCCCTCCTTATGGTGGCTACGATCGCCACTTTCACTCCTTTCCCGCGCTGTGCGCACTGCTATCTGTGCGTACAGAGCATGCAGTCACTCTGTTCATGCCTTGCAAGGCACGAACAGACGTCTGACTGACTCCCCCGCCTGTTCGCACTATATTTGTGCGAATGGAGCGGCCAATTACTGTTCGTGCCTTTCTACATGAACGGGCTGACCAAGCCCACCCATTCATCTAGTTTTGCATGAACAGTTTATTTATACGAATTCCGTCCGTGAATTCAACGCTATAAGCAGTATCTGTATATTCACCTTCCCCATGAACGGTTTTCGCAGGCTTTTTTTTTTTTGTCAGCTACCCCAGGTCTCTTGTGAGACCCGCGGCAACCATTTTGTTGGTGTAGTTTTGGCGGAATACCACACTCATCACGATAAGGCAAACCGGCTGAAGATTTTCTACAAAAATGACCAGAGATGATTCCAGTTTTCTCACAGGGACCTGCGCAGGTTGGTTTTACTACCCCTGGGGAGTGGGACTGCCAGTTAAGGTATACCCAAGTAGTCTGGCAAGGGGTGAGCCCCCATTTGGGTAATTCCCTGAGTGCTGCCTAATGGAACCTGTTAAAGCAGTTCCGAATTCCTGGGTGAACCGCAGAGTAAAAGAGTCTGCTTTTTTCCACGCCACTGGGCGACAAACATTATACGGCCTAACGGCCTGTCTACATCCCTCCCATAAGGTCTCTTCAACCCTCATACCTGTGCCTGTTAGTGCCCGAATCATAGAGGACAAACTATGATCAACGCAGTTGCTGCGTCCTGGAGAAGGCAATGGCGAAGGTGTTACCAACGGCCTCTGAACCTATCAAGCCGGTTGGCAATCATTCCCACACCAGGGAGGACTCAGATGAGTCAGATGATTCCAAGGAGAGACAACGCCCGGCGAAACGCCACTAGACAGGTGAGAAGTCCAAAATGCCGCTAACAAGGGCAAGGCACCCTACGACCATGGCCCCACATACAAAACTCGAGAGATTTCCTCAAATGAGGACAAAGATATGCCCCAATCCCTCTCCACTCATGGATGAGTGGCAGGCAGAGGTCTTAGAGTCTAACAAGGGCGATTGGGGCTCCAACGCATATGTCAAGGAGACCTCCCTGGGTGAGCCCCAGTGTGCAGGAGATGTGGAGCCATCCGCTACAGTTGCTACACAGGAACAGGAGACATTCCTGGATGCCACGGAGGGAAAGGATGTTTGACCCTAGGAACACTCCGGGGAATGGGCCCGACCTGAGCACCTCCTCAGGGTTAGGCACTTTGGACCCACAAGTCCCTGGAGAAACATGTCCGCAAACGGACAAGAGTGGAGTGGCCCAGACCACCCCTGCCAAACAAGGTGGCTTTTCATGCCAGAGTTTGACCAACTCATGCTGGCCTTCATGGAGCGAAGGGACGACCCAGAAAAAGGGGTCAAGAGAGGCTTTAAAGGGGCGCAAGACAAGCTCCTGGACAAGATGAGGTCACTGGCCCGTGTGATATACCTGGCGAATGAAGCTTACGCCAGAGCAGACTCATTTACTGCGGACATGTTGCGTGAATGGGCACATGATATCCGAGAATGGACCTAGAGGGGTTTCTGCTTTCTCGAGAATACCAATACGGCCCTCTCAATAGAGAGGTGCCGCGCAGCACTTTTCCGCATTGACCCCAAACAGGCCGATTCAGGGGGTAAAAGAATAGGTCTACAGGCACAGGGTAACATTTTGGTGAGGCATTTATGAAAGAGCTGAATAAGCAGGTTAACAGGTTCACCTCGTTGAACAGAGCCGTGCATCCACGCACAAGGTCTTCAGGGACAACCCTTCAAGGGGTGTTTTCTCCCAGGGCTGATCGGCAACGGGCCGTGCCACCAGCCGATTCGGGCCATCAGACCCCGTATGGGGAACCCACAGCAGTTTACCCGCAACAAGCTTACCAGCACACCGGCTCTAGACAACACTACCCCTACTACCAAAGGGGCACAGACAGATGATGGGGTGGTTGCGCATATACCCGCACAAGAGTCCCCACAGGTACGAGACCAACACTTATCAATGTCTCAACTAAACATGACTGCCGGCCGTGTTTCTCTTTGTTCCCAAATTGGGCAAAACTACCCACAGATCCCATGGGTGTTACAGAAGGTCAATGGGCACCACATAGAATTACGAACGTTCGCTGTGCAAAGGTACCCTCCTCATCCCTTATACCTCTCAACTTCGCACGCTCACCTCATAGAAGTGTAGAAGTGGAGCTCTGCAAACTACACATGAAGGACGCTATGCAACCCATGTGCAAACAAGGGGGCTTCTTCAGCATCATGTTCCTCGCCCGCAAGAAAACCGGAATTTCAGATTGGTGATAAATTTAAGAGACCGGAACTCCCAAGTGACTTACCGCCACTTCAATTTGGTAGGCATACACTTACTAAGGGACCTCCTTCAAGAGGGGGACTGGTTTACGCATCTAGATTTCAAGGACACATACTGGTCGATCCCAATTCACAAAGTCAGCCGCCCCTTCCTTCGGTTACTGTGGCATGGCTTCCCATGGCAATTCACTTGCCTCCCTCTCAGACTAAACTCTGCACCAGGGTACTTCACCAAAATGTTGAGACCAGGGGTAACACACCTCAGAATGTGGGGGATCAGATGTATCACTTACCCGGACGACATACTCTTAGTCTGCAGAACGAGAGAACTGGCCGTACAACATACCGACTATATGGTACAATTGTTGGAATCCCCGGGTTTCATCGTCAAAAGAGCCAGACCAGGAATGACCCCATGCAAGAAATTCAATTCCTGGGCTTGGAGATAAACTCCAGGTCTCGCATACTCCCATCAACCAAAGCGACGGCCATCAGGAAAGAGGTCCGCAGAGTACTCAAGCTCGATTCCATTCCGCTCCGACAACTGACGCGGATCGTTGGCCTACCCTCCTCACCTAGACAAGCTATATTTCCAGGCCCCTGCTTTTTCGTGCCATGCAACGATTGAGAGCCCGCTTCCTTCGATGGAGCGCCACGTATAACCAACCAGTTCTGCTGACGGACGATGTGCGCCAAGAACTTGGATGATGGCACAACTGCATGCAAGCACGGAACAGTCGGGCCATCTCCGGCAACCACTTGAACTTCATACCAGAATCGGACGTGAGCCGACTGGGATGGGGTGCCACAGGTGGGGAGGCATCCACAGGAGGAACGTGGACAACCCAGGAAACTCTCCATGCATATCAACTGCCTCGAACTACTAGCGGGGTCATTTTGCTATACACAACCTAACGAAAGGACAATCCAATTGTTGGATACTTCTACGGATGGAAAACATATCTGCAGTACGGTACATCAACAACTTGGGAGGGACTCCTTCACAAAAACTGGCGAATTTGACTAAGGAAATCTGCATGATACGTGCAGAACATTTACCAGGGGGTCAAACCCTATCGCAGATTGGTACTCCCGACACAAGAGACGCCAGTGACTGGCAGTGGAACCCGCAGATATTCGCCTACCTGAACGAACGGAAAGGACCCTTCCTACTGGATCTGTTTAGCCAACGCAACAATCAATTACCGCACTTACAGCTGGCTCCCAGACCGGAGTGCTCAGCGGTGGATGTTTTCAACCAGCGCTGGCCATCACAGGGGGCTTATGCCTTTCCACCATTTGTTATGATTGCGAAAGTTCTCCACCACATCCGGAGACAAGTAATAAGTAACCCTCTGGTTATCCTATGAGGACCCAATTCTGCTGCTGAATGACTCAACCCTACTCAGGGACCCAGTGGGAAACCTACACCCTATGCTACTGGACGGACGCCTATCCTTGGTAACCTGGACTCTTTCAGGGGAACATGGGGTACAAACGTTTTATCGACAATGACTAAGAATCTTCTATGGGACTCCTGGACCCTTGGAACGTGAAAGAGCTACTTATCGGCAGGGCGATCTTGGACCAGTTAGGGCATGGGACGGGACCAGGATCCCTTTACTGCCCCTGTTTCCAAGATCATGAACTTCCTCTCGTCAACCTTCAAAGAAGGTATGTGGTCATCGATCTCCTAACCGTTCTTCACCTGGGACCCCCAACTGTCTGTGGTCCTCACCTGGGACCCCCAACTGTCTGTGGTGGGCATATAGGGCGGCAGCGGAGAAGTTACGCCCACCGACAGACCGACAGCTATGGGTGTCATATGTTAACCCTCATGGTCCGGTTTCGGTCACCACACTGGCCAGATTGATCAATGGATCCTCTCCCTAACCGGTTTAGGCCTGTCTTTTGACGCACATTCCTTGCGAGGGGCAATGACATCATCCGTTTTTTCTACCGGGTGCATCCCTAGCAGACATATTAATAGCGGCGGACTGGTCCCATGAACCGACGTTCCAGACATTCTATTTCCGTCCGTCGTTCAACACTGCATTCGCTCGTCTACCTAAGCATTAAAATTACAAAATATGAAGCCTCCTGTCATGTTGTAAAATTGAAGATTATGCTAGCGCAGTGTACTAATAATCTTAATTTTAATAATGACAGGAGGCGAATATTTTCCCCCCCTTTTCGACTTGACGTTCCCACCCTAATCTGAGGTAAGTTAGAATTAATGGGTACTAGTCTAATTCTAAAGATTAAACATTTATACTGGTATGAACTATGGTTTGGATTGCTGATGTTTATATCATTGTGGATTGACTCTATATGATAACATTTATGGTTAGTCAGATTAGTCATTATAAGGATTTATATATATACTCATAGACTTATGTTTTCATACGGTCGATTCCGTATCACTGATACTAGTCTCTCTTTTCTTTCAGTTTAACAAGTCTTATGGATTACTAGGATGACTCAATTCCATTATCGGTTTCAATTTGGATCAAGCTGGATCGGACATGTTATTTGTTACATTATTGACTTGTGATGTTGCATTAGTCAAGAGGAAATGATTGCTCATGCTTGGACTTATATATACTCTGACTTGCTCTGATTGGTTCTTTATTTCAACTATTTTTTTTCTTTGCTGCTATGGAGTTAGTAAAGAAAGTTAATGCAAAATATTCGCCTCATGTCATTATTAAAGTTAAGATTATTAGTACACTGCGCTAGCATAATCTTCAATTTTTCTTGCTAATTGCAGCTATACTGTCCTCATGTAATCCTTATCAGTAAAATAGCTTGATTTATGTAAATGTCTATTAAATGGTATAATACTGGTACACTGGTAACAGGCATCTAGATAGCCTCACCTAGATAGTCTCGCTCTTCCTTCCCTATCCACCTCGTCTCTGTGATCCAAAAAGTACCTCACACCTAAAGTAATGTGTATAGACTATTATTACTATAATTATGCAATGCAACTATCAGTGTGGCACACATCATGGAGATGAGGCAGCTAGGTTCTCGTTAAAAGACTCGGGGAGTGCTAAGAGCCCACCTATTAGGGGGGCACAATTCTTGCCTTGCCCCAGGCTGCTGGCAACCCACTCTATGCCACTGCCATAGCAACAAAAGCATAAGGAGGGGAATTTGGCATTCCCTGGTCTACTAATTGGAGCTTCATAGTATTTCAAACAGAATGTTTCATGACCCCTAGCCCAATCATACAGAGTAAACAATGTAATGAGTATCACTGATCCTCCCACTGGTTGGCTAGGCACTTGGGGATAAATGGTCCATCATAAATACTTACTACTCACAGTTCCAAAGAACAGAGGATATGCTAAGGATATTTCCTGGTTATTATATCCCTCTAGTGATGTCCCGAACGGTTCGCCGAACGGTTCGCAAACGGTTCACCATGAACGGTTCGCCACGGACTCATCATTGAGTAAACTTTCACCCTGTAACGAACAGTCAGCAGACACATTCCAGCCAATCAGCAGCAGACCCTCCCTCCCAGACCCTCCCACCTCCTGGACAGCATCCATTTTACATTCATTGTGAAGCTGCATTCTTAGTGGGCTGTCCAGGAGGTGGGAGGGTCTGGGAGGGAGGGTCTGCTGCTGATTGGCTGGAATGTGTCTGCTGACTGTGAGGTACAGGGTCAAAGTTTACTCAATGATGAGTCCGAGGTGAACCGTTCGTGGCGAACCGTTCGCGAACCGTTCAGGACATCACTATATCCCTCCACCATATTATAAGGTTAAGGACAAGTAGCTACTTCCAGAGTACATCCTTGATAATTTGGGCCCCTGTGACCCCTTCAACACTGTTTTTGGGTTTCCTATTGTGCCTAGCCTTTGGAGATGTGTTACAAGCACAACTGGAGACATATTGCAGGTCTTTTCACTTTATTTGCACAATGGTGGGTGGTGTTTAATTTTTTTATAGCATAGGCAATCAAAAGCTAGCACTTGTTTAACTTAGTGTTTCCTTTGATGTGCTTTCTGCTTCTGCCTCTTTAGTATAAAACAGAACACCATAAGTAAGCTCATAAACTAGTTAGTGTGTGGAAGGTTTATCCATTCCATTGAGTAGCTCTTGTTCTATAATGCTCATGGGAGGATATATATCACTGCTTTGTACTTGAAATCACATTTTGAAGGAACTACAATAAATACAGCAGTTATTATACAATGTACAATGGATACATAGTCAGCAATAGGAAAGAAGATTACTGCAAAGTAAAGCTCACAATCTGAGTAGATAATGGCCTACAGATAGGAAAGGTTGCACGTGCAAATTATTAAATACCTTGTTAGAAAGGTAAATGCAGTTTTAAAGCACAAAGTATATTTTGCTGTCTTGCCCAGAGATGTTCTAGTTATCTGTTTCTAAAGAATAATGAAGATTTGATCATCCCAACTTTTGGCTTAATAACATATTAACAACTTAGGAATTAGATGTGCATAAAATAACAACTCCTCATTGGCACCAGATATAAATAACTGGAAATTTGAAAGATTATAATAAATGTTGACATTAGACCTCCATCAAATGTGTTTATTGTAAATCCATCATTCTAGTTTATTTTCATGTAACCGGCTTTTCTGTGGGCAGCATCACCAACTACCTAATACAGCAAATTCTAAAAAAAAAAATGTTTTAAAAAAAAAAGACAAGAAATGAATGTTGTTTATTTCTGAGCAACTGTTTATGTTGCGCTCTCACTGAACTAAATTACTGTTTCCATATAAACCGCTAATATACCTATTTGCACACACAATTTATATCAGTCAAAGCATCTGAAACGCTTTGATGTAAACAGTTGGGGAATTTCCTATGGTAACGGAAAGATTGTTTAATAGTCTTTGTAAGTGGAAGACAAGCACGCTGAAGATTCTAAGTCTGGTTAGTATCAAAATTCCATTCTCAACAACAAACCTATTTTACTGTGCATACTTTTTATCTCTGGAGCCTTAACTCTCAAATAATATTTACACAATTGGCACCATCTCCAAATCAAGTCCTTTGTATGCAGAGTCTGTAATTAATGGTAACATATTGAAACGCACTTCTGAAGAAGATTAAAGTTAAAGATACCAAACCAGAGAAATCAATTATACTAAATATCTTTGACTTGTATTTCTCATGAATCAGTGGTCCTGTACTTTCTAACATTTGTTTTAATTAGTAAATGGCATTAAGTTAATCCAATCACCTGAAAGCTTAAATGACTTTAAATGTCACTCACAAGGCCTCTATATTGCTATGGATAACATAAACTATTAGTATAAAATGATGAGTAAAGATGTATTTGTGCATAAACACGATTGCAAACTTGCTTTGTTCCCATTACTATGCCAAGTATAAGCTTTTTCAACACAATTCAATGAAGCATAAAGAGTACTTCACTGTAAATATAATGTGCTAACAAGGAAGCAGCTGCATTTGTCTTAAATATTATTTTACAAGATGCTCTCATCAGCTGTATATCTATAAAACTGCCACTTGGTTATTTATATAAAATGTACAAGACAGGTAGAGTGATTGAAAGATAGCTTAAAAGTCAAACAGACATGGACATGTAGCTGAGATAAGAAAGGATAAAGGCATTGATTTCATATTTTTGGATAAACTTTTGACATTAATATCTTGGAAAATAATTTGGTATTTTGATAAAAAAAATTATATGACATATTTATTAATATTAATCTATTAATATATATATATATTTTTTAAAGTGTATCCACAAATAGCAAATCATTTGAAAAGTTTATCCAAACATATTAACAAAAAGCCTATGTTGCTGTACTGTAATGGTTAATACCAAATCTAATCCATGAAGGAGTTTTAAAATGATACAGGTATCAGTTGTAGGTACCAGGCTTAGCAAAATGACAAAAACACAAGAACATTTTCTCCATGAAGCTGTATGCATCAGATAAATAGATAATCAATAGACAAAATACAATGTGTGCGAGTAGAGACAGAGTAGGGGGGGGGCAAGTGGGTGGCAAAGCTTCCTGATTGATATGAAATAAGGAAATTACCTTAGGATGGCATTTTTGAGCTGTGTGCAGAATATCTGTGCCTTTGTGAAAAAATGATTTACATTTCAGACCTTGATGTTCAGATGTGCAAAGGTTCCTTGAGAGCAGTGAGGGACAAAACCTGAAGATTCAAATTGCTGTGTCTCAAGTCCTTTAAATGTTCACCTTAAATAAAGTTAATAACATCCTGATTGGAAGGGGAAACAACAAGGGATTCACAATAAACCCCATGCATAGGACTTGGATATGAAATGCATTGATTTTGAATCTGGCACCGAATGTTTCTGACTAAATGACACAGATTCGGATCGATTGACTGAATTTTGAGCAAAAATGTTTGATTGCCAAATATGAGAATTCGCATTCGGTTTGGAATTAAGCCATTTTCCAAGAATTTTGTCCATTCTGACAAAACCCTTTATTTACTGACTTACCCTGGAATTGTCCAGATAGTAGAATATTGAGACACCCAACAGTCTTATCTTCACAATGAATAAGATCAGAGCTTTCAATTCTGTTGTTACTGCTGTAAAGAATACTCTGGAACTGATAATGATTGTCCACTCCAAACCTGAAATATTTCTTATAAGAAAGGCTCAGTCCACAATTTTCTTTCATTTTTTATTATTAAAAAGATATTTTAATAATATGCACTCCAGGAATCTATTATAAATTTATTCACATGTAATAAACTATTTAGCTTGTAAATGTCTAAGATTGGCCTCCATTCCCAATGGCGTGTGCGATTTACTAATACCAATAGTTTCTTTAAATAGCTGCCATGATACCTAAAAGGGTCAAACATATTTTGTAATAATAATATTCTTGAATATATGTATTAATACATTTACTAAATGTAATTGTAAAGATATTTAGGCCTCAATCTAATTGTAAATGGCATAATTGGATGGATCTCACTTGGTTAATAAATAGTAATATTTCATATGAATTATCTGATGGACTCTGATTTGTGTTTTGCTATGGTTTTATTGCCAAATATTAGCTATACATTGAGTTGCTAAGGCATAAAGCTAACCGCTGTTTAATGTTATAGGGGCTTAGTTGTTACCTTATAGTAATAGACTGTTTACAGTGGGGAACTTACAGGCACCGATAGGGTTTGCGCCAAGAGGGAAGCTGTGAGAATTGGTTCCCAAAGCTGACCTGCAAAACAAGTTGTCAGGGAAGTGGAACACAGCACATCACCAGCCCAATAATAATACACTTGCATAATATGAATCCCAGCAAGAATCCAACTCTATAATCCATTATCGGAATGTGTCCTTACAGGGAAGCTGCTACTTACTGGGGTACTAAAGCATGACAAATTGGTTGCTAGAGGGGAACCCAGAGGGAGTTGTTTCCAGAGAGAAGGGTTGAATTACCATGGTATAGTAAGCCAAATGTTTAAAAAGTGGTATAAACATAAAACATGTCTAAAAGGGAAATAAGAACATGGGAAAAAAAGACTTAAGGGTTGTGAAAAAGGGTCATTTTAAACAATGTTGTTGATGTTTTCCTGCCTAGTTATATTGTGGAAGGAGTTATTCTTCATATTTCAATTACCTGTTTGCTGAATATCTATTCCATTGTGCATCTACACGTGCATCACTCTATATATTTCATGCAATGTTTAAATTATAAAGGGATTTAAAATAATTAGAAGTAACCCTAGTAATATAAGGCCATCACTTACCAAATTGGCTATGGATGTTGTGGAATCTGAAATCAGGAGCTGTACAAAATATGTTCCGATGCTATTGTTGTGATTGACATTAACTTGTCATGTTTGGCAAAGTTTAGTTAAAAATATCAAAATAACAAAACAAAACCTTAATGTTAAGTGAGGAATATCTTAAATATAAAAATCTTGGCATATTATGTCTCCGACGAAATTGCCAGAACAGAGTACATCAGATGCCACTAAACATATACTACAACCTCATTGCCAGCTAGGCACAAGAACAGAAGAGACTTCAGAGCAACATGATGGCTAACCTCAGAAATTATGGAATGGAAAGTGAGCTGGGAAATTATGGAGAAGTTGTGTGATGTTTGCCAACATTTCTTGTTCCCACCTTATCTGTGTCACATTAATCCCATTGCTGTCTCCAGAAAATGACCTTACCCTTCCAATCTCATTTTCTTTTATTCAATTCTTTCTAATTTACAAATGTATTTCATAATCTCACAACATAAAATAAATGTTTTCCATTTCTATAGAACAGCAAAAAGAAAGTACCATTAGTATTGTAAACTAGACAGCAAAATGTTGAGTTGGCAAAGAAAGAGCATATTGCATTGAAAGAGTAAGAGTTATCCAGACAAGGGAGCAAGATATTTTTCTGATAACAAACCTTATGAAAATGTCAGAGCAAATAAAATTTGAAACAACTCCTAATTTCTGCTCCTATATTATGAGGAGGAAGAGTGGAGCGTTATAAGTGAGACAAATTGTCACAACCAACAAAGCCCAGTGGAGCGCTAATATTACAAAGTATAACTTACCCTTATAATAAGGGATACAAATATATACATAGAGGTATCTAGGAAAAAGAGATGAGGAAAAACAATTGGTGCAGTATGTTGAGGCTTTGAGAGATAAAAAGGAGACTTGAATTGTAACAAACTCACATGGTTGAGAGCCTGAAGGGGATAGGCTCAAATCACAATCGCAGTGGTATTTATAGTGAATACCCAACTTCTTCTAAGTTGATTTTCAAATGCTCAAAAAGAGAAGCAGAGGGACATAAACCCTAGTGTAGTATCCTTTAGACCAGTGGAGCAATACAAATGAATAAAGATATTTGCTCACCTTGTTAAGAGCCAATGTACACTGGGCTCTCAGTTAAAGCAGCACTGTGCCTTTAAGAGGGCACAACTCTTCTTTTCAGCAGCAGGAAAATGACAATTCAAGGAACTTGTATAAAGAAAATAAAATAAATTTATTAAACTTACATATATAAAAGGTAAATAAAATACCATTAAATAATGGTCAGATAAAAAGGAGTCCTTGTTGTCCGAGACGCGTTTCACCTAAACCAAGGCTTTTTCAATCGATTTCCTGCTTTCATGAATTTTCGTTTTAAATACTGTAGAATACTTCCTCATTGGTCTAGATGATTTAATTTGCCCGCCGTTGGTCGTCCAATCCTGATGAAATCCTTCAGGGCTTCCGTTGTTGGTGCACTCGAAACCGGAAGTGACGTATCGCAATAGCCGCGACGTCACTTCCGGTCTATGCCGATCTCCATGTTTGATGCTGGCAAGAGCCAGCCAGTCCACATATCGTCCATAAGTACAATATATAGTGTATGGTGCACCACAGAAAAGGAAAAAGAAAAAAGAAAGAGAGAGAGACACATCAAGTCTACAATTAGACTATATTTTAATCCATTAAATCTATTCAAATAAATTTCTTTCTTTGGTCAATATAATAGCCTATAGCAGTTCACCCAAAATGGTTTAAATGAAAAAAAGGGGGAGAGGGAGCAAATGATCCCAAAATTGATTTACATTAGTCCCACCACTGAATAGATGTAATTGACACACATATAAAGTATAATGATCCCAGATATAAAGATTGTACATTTCTATCTGTCTTGATCATGCAATAATGTAATGTCCCTTCATGATAGGATGGTCAATTGTTCAATTGAAGATGTAGATGTGGAAGGGCTGAGAGGAAGAAGGGAGGAAAAAAAAAATCATAAAAAATGACATAATTCAAAATCATTATTTAGACCTTTAGGATGCAAGGTATCCAATTGAAATATCCATTTCATCTCAGCCCTTCCCATCTTTCTCACCAAATCATCACCTCTCCAATCCGGAACTATCTTTTGAATACCCATAAATTGCATTTTTTTAGGATCACTATTATGTACATTTTTAAAATGAAGTGATACACTATGTTTTATAAATCCGTTTTTCACATTTCTAATATGTTCCTGTATTTTACTTGGAGAGTATATATAAAATACATAATATATAAAAGGCCACACGGACACGTCAACATATAAATAACCCTTTTTGTATGACAGGTTATAATGTCTTTTATTTTATAGGTTTTCTTAGGATTTTTTACATCTACAAATTCCCTAATTTGTCTCTTACTGTTATTGGTATTTTTACAAGCACCACAAACACCACAGCCATAGAAGCCTTTAGATTCATTAAATGGGTTCGTAGCTTCTTTAGTCCTCTTTGAGTTATTGTTAGAGAGACTATTTCTCAAGTTAGATACTCCTCTATAGATGACTCTAGGGCGTTCTGGTTAGAAACTATTGAGTTTCTCATCACTTTTGAGGATAGGCCAATGTTTGCGAATTATCTTTTTGACTAAATTACTTTGAACATTAAAGTCACAGATAAAGGCCAGTTCATTTTCTGTAGAGGAAATTGGCTTCTCTTTATATTGTAGAAGGCTTTCTCTCTCCTTAATCATTATTTCCTCATAGGCATTTTCCAATAACTGTTTGTTATAACCTTTATCTGAAAAATCGGTCATAATTTTCTGTGCTTGTTCTTGGAATTTGATAATGTCAGTGCAATTGCGTCTAACTCTCAATAATTGGGCTTTTGGGGCATTAAGGAGCCAGGATGAATAATGACAGCTACTTCCTTCAATGTAGCTGTTCACTGTTTAAAAAAAAAGTTTAAAAAAAAGTGCTGGTCTTAATTGTATTGTTTTCAATGAAAATATTTAAATCTAAAAATTCGACTGAATGTTTGCTGATGTTACTGGTGAGTTTGATACCCCAATCATTATTACCTAGATTAGAAAAAAGTGATCAAGGGATTCACTGTTCCCCTTCCAGATAAAGAAAATGTCATCTATGTACCGGTGATAGGACACCAGGCTTGCACCCCATCTATGATCGTCAAAGATGAACAGCTGTTCCCAATAGGACATGAATAGATTGGCGTAACTGGGTGCAAACCTGGTGCCCATCGCCGTCCCACAGATCTGTAAATAGAATTTATCATTGAACCAAAAATAATTTTTGCGGAGGATCCACTCGATACCGTCTAGAATAAAATCAGTTTGAGGTTGAGGAAAAATATCTGACTTCTCGAGGAAAAATGTTGTTGCTTCACATCCTTTACCATGTTGTATAATTGTATAAAGAGAATTAACGTCAGCTGTAACTAACCAGTATTCTTCTTTCCATTTGATGTCTTTGAGAACTTGAAGGACATTAATAGTATCTTTCAAATAACCAACACAGTCTTTAACTATAGGTTGTAGACATTGATCTATATATTGAGACAGTCTGCTGGATATAGACCCAATACCCGAAATGATAGGGCGTCCGGGTGGTTTGATTAAATTTTTATGAATTTTGGGCAAATAATAGAATACCGGAATTCTAGGATACTGTATATTCAAAAATTCCGATTCTTTTTTGTTAAGAATGCCCAATAGCTTCCCTTTGTCTATCAATCTGATGTAGCTTGCCTTAATTTCATTTGTTGGATCTTTATTCAAAATTGTATAGGTCATAGGGTCATTTAGCAGCCTATTGAATTCATCTATATAATCAGTTCTTTCAATAAGAACAATGCCCCCTCCCTTGTCGGCTGGTTTTATAACCAGTGTATTGTCGTCTTTAAAGTCCTTTAAAGACTTTCTCTCTTGGAGGGTTAAATTGTAATCATTTTTGCCAATGGGTTTAATCCGATTAATGTCCTTCATAACCATTTTCTCAAATGTTGACATCTCATTTGAGACGCAGAATTTGGGAAAAAAATTAGATTTTTCCTTTAGTTCCGTGTGTTTAAAATCATCATTTATTTCGATAGGAATCGATCTCTGTGACAGATTTCTATCGAAAAAAAATTTCAAACACATCTTTCTTTTGAACCTATTAAGGTCCAAATAGACGTTAAATTTATCTAGCGTTCTAGTGGGGGCGAATTTTAAGCCCTTTTCAAGTAATGACAATTGGGATTTGGAAAGTACTCTGCTGGTTAAATTAAAGATGCCATTTTTAATCACTTTTTGTCTCTTTTTCCTCTTTTGTAGAGACATTCCTCCTCTAGTTCCCCTTCTTCTAGAGACCTCCTCCTTTTCCCCGGTGATCTCTGGAAGGAGAGGGGTCCCTTGTATCTCTCTCTCTCTTGAAGCTCCCAAAAATCCTCCTGTCCTGGTGACTGGTCTAAACATGAAAAACTGTTATGTAAGGGTACCCTATCCTCTGTTTTTCTCATTGTTACATTAGTCCTCATATGGTGTCTTTCAAAATGTACACCCTGTTTTTTATGGTCATTTAGTTCTCTTTCATTTGGTCTATGTTCCTTTCTCCTTACTGTTCTTTCCGGAGAGGGAGAATACTTTCTAGTATGATTATATCTCTCTTTTGGTTTGTATGTTGAATGCATTGCTGGCTTAAAGTGAGGTTCTTTATAGACCGAATTGTTATTATTCATATGTCTTTTGGACATATAACATGTATTGTGGAAATTGATGCTTCAGAAGGGGCTACTGGTGCTATTCTTTCACAAATGGGAGATGAAGATCAATTACATCCAGTGGCATTCTATTCAAAAAAGACTTTCAAAAGCAGAGATCAACTATGACATTGGAGACAAATAAATATTCCCCATTAAACATGTTTTTGAGGAATGGCGCCACCTGTTGGTGAGTATTTGCAAAGGGCTAAACTACTATAACCCCAGCAACATAGATGGCCTACTTCTTCACCCGCTTCCAATTTCACATAACCACTTTCCTCATCCCTGCCCCAATGGAAAGTCAAGACTCCAATCCTTCAAGCTGGTCACAGTAGCGGATGGCACTGGGCTGTCCTGAGAATTACATGTATTTGAATGCATTTGTGTAAAATAGCAAAGTTCTATGTGTTAAATGTATTGTATTCGTCTGAATGTTAGGTAGTTTAATTCCCTTAGTTTGTTCGAATGAAACTACCGAACAGTCAGACCTCCCCTGTGTGAAGTGTGCCTTCAATTACCCGTTGCAACATTGTTGCGAATGGGTAATTGACAAGCTGAGTAGCCGTCCTTTGTTCTCGGGGGTGGCCGCCATTCGGGAAACGAACATGTGGCGGCAGCCATTTTAAAACTCCAGAACAGCGGTGTTTTGCCGTCGAGTATCTGGAACTCAAATTGGGCACTCAACTAGGCGAACACCGCTGAGACCTTCACAAGCCTGGTCCGTTCGGTTCCAAACTACCGCACGGCCCCTCGTTCGGTAGATAGAAATAACCGAACAAGGGGATTCAGGCGAACCCTCCCTAGTCTCTGTAGCTAGAGGCTTTCGTGCAGTTTATTCCCTAACTCCAGGACTCCAGTGCGGTCGGTCATTTTATTCCCTCCATGAATTTCCAGAACCCCTGGTCTGATCTGGGTGATTTTTGGATATGTTGTTTACCCAGATCAGGGCTATCAGGGGATGTATAATTTAAAGTGGTACCCCTAAGTTTAGGGGTACATCCAGAAACGGAGGGAATTGGTGTGCTGGATAAGGGGATTATGATGCAGGCTGAGGGGAGGAGATGTGTGGGAGGTTACCAGAGCAGGATTGGCTACTGTACAAATTAATGAAAATCCCTCCCTTGCATGGGAGCAGGCTTTAAAAGGCCACTGTGTGAATAAATCTTTAGTTCTGCTCCTGATACTGTGTGTCATCCAGTTATTGGGATTGCTGCAGGGATACTGCTGTGTTATTTTGCCTGCTGGATATTTTACCCTATGGATTTATAATTGCTTGTTCCTGAACCTCCCTGGGATCTAAAGTGGAGATAGGCTGTGTAATACCAGCTCTCCGCTACAGTCACTTTATGACAATCTCTTCTTTTTTAACGGAGAAACTGCAGAATTGGGCCAAAGACCCAGCTCCATATCACCAGATGGGTTTAATACACATCTCGGCAAGATACATGTTCCCCAAGCACTAATAATCAAGGTCCTATAGTTATGCCACAATTCTCCCACAGCAGGCAACGGTGGTCATTACAAAACACTAGAGCTCGTAAGAAGACATTTTTGGTAGCCATCTATGTTCAAGAATGTAAAAACTTATGTCTAACCCTGTTCAATCTGTGCCCAAAAGAAGAAACCAAACACTAAAATAAGTGGTCGTCTCCAACTATTACCAACACCATATCACCCTTGGATTCATATCAGTGTAGACCTTATAGTTGACCGGCCACAATCACATCAATACACTACCATTATAGTGGTTGCGGATTGGCAAAAAGGGTACACCTCATATCTACTAAAAGTCTACCAACTGCTATACAAACAGCCACTCTACTTTACCAAGAGATATTTAGTTTGCATGGAGTTCCTGATTACTTCTAACAGAGGAACCCAGTTCACTTCCTGGTTTTGGAAGGTGCTTTGTTGCATTCTACATATTCAGATCAACTTAACATCTGCCTTTCACCCACAGACCAACGGACAGACTAAACAAATAAATCAGGTACTGGAACAGTATATCCAATGTTACAATACGTATCTACAAAATGACTGGTCAGAATTACTCTCTGCTGCTGAGTTTGCCAACAATTCACCAAAGAATGAGTCTACACAAGAAACCACTTTTTTCTTAGCTTCGGATATCACCATTCTTGCCTACAAGACCTACCGGCCAGTAGTCCCATCCCTGACCTTCAGAACCATATAAGTCATCATCAACAAAGATTCCTCAAGGCCAGACTGCGTATAAAAGTATAAAAAAAGTATAAAAAGTATAAAAAATTACCATACGTCACATGCTCCAATGTATCAGATTGGTGACAATGTTTTTCTTTCTACCAAACATTCCCATCCTGACAAGAAACTGCATCTTTTATATGTTGGTCCATTCCCTATCATTTCTATCATCAATTTAGTTGCAGTCAAACTACAGTTACTTGCACAATATCAAATACAACCTGTATTTCATGTTTCTATTAAAACCATGGTTGCCTGATCCCTTATCAAGACACACTTGACTTACTGCTGAATTCACATGGGTCACAGCGTCCCGAGAGTGAGAACGCGCTGTGCCTGCTCCTCAGCCGCCGTCTCCATTGGGAACTACGCATGGCTTGCGGCATACCTAAAGTGAAAGGCGTGCCACGCTTGCCAGCCCTTGAACCTGATCCACGTGGCATGCGGCATGGTGGGTGTGGGAGGAACGCCATGCTCATCCTCCAGCTTGCCTCCTCTCGGTGCTCAGTATGGAGCCCTGCCTGATGTTCCCCACACTGCTCCAGGTTCCATTGAGTGTTTCAGAACCCTGGGGGACCAATCTCAGGTAGCAGCGTATGTAGCAGCAGGTTGAGATGAAAATGCAGCATAGCGTCCTTTCCACAAACGGGCCTACAAACTAGGGGAAGCCATTAATATCTATAGGTCCCTAGACCCATCCCTATGGGTAGGTTTCCCCTTTCTCTCCTCTATTTTAACCCAGTCCACTCTAGCATCATTGCTCAGATGTCTTGTGTGCTCATTAGAGGTTACAAGTTTCCTTTGTCAGTTTTTACTGTCTAAAGACTTTAAACTTGTTTACTGATTCTGAACCTTTGTTGCCTGGCTTTGACCCTTGCCTGCCTAACCCTCCCTTTGGATTTTCAGAGACATTTCCTTAAAGGACCACTCTAGGCACCCAGACCACTTCAGCTTAATGAAGTGGTCTGGGTGCCAGGTCCTTCTAGGGTTAACCTATTTTTTCATAATTATAGCAGTTTCAGAGAAACTGCTATAATTATGAATGGGTTAAGCCTTCCCCCTAATCCTCTAGTGGCTGTCTCATTGACAGCCACTAGAGGCGCTTGCGTGCTTCTCACTGTGATTTTCACAGTGAGACGCAAGCGTCCATAGGAAAGCATTGTAAATGCTTTCCTATGAGACACCGCGCGCGCAAGGCGCGCGTGCGCATTCAGCCGGCGGGGCGGATCAGAGGCGGAGGAGAGGAGGAGGAGAGCTCCCGCCCAGCGCTGGAAAAAGGTAAGTTATTACCCCTTTCCCCCTTCCAGAGCCGGGCGGGAGGGGGTCCCTGAGGGTGGGGGCACCCTCAGGGCACTATAGTGCCAGGAAAACGAATATGTTTTCCTGGCACTATAGTGGTCCTTTAAGGTGACAGTGCCTTGCTCTCTCTCTGAGCCCATTCACCCCAAACTGTTACAAATGTCATGACAAGTGAACAATTTTACTTGGAAATGGCAAACCCGGAATTTAAACGACAAAATAAATTGTTAGAATAAAATAAATAAATTGTTAGAATTCCATATGATTCCCTTGGTTTCCTGGAGTTTTCAGTGTAGTGACATACTTGAAAGTACCAAGTGCTTGCTATGATACTGTCGCAGGATTTTTGTACTCAGGCTGGACAGTTGCAGACAGCCTGTCCTCCTATGCCAAAGAGCAGATTTAAAAAAAAAATTAAAAAAATTCCCAACTGTATCCACAACAGTTGCCTAGCCCAAGGGGTTAGCTCATGAGGGAAGATGAAAGACTCATACATTAGCTGAGTTATCCTCTTATTAATTTTGTACCTGTCCCTAACATTGAGAGCTGAACATAGGGCCCATACCTGAGACCTGTCCTGCTTCTTGAGTATACAAGCTCTGTTATATTACCCCTTTTTAAGTATGTGTATTTTATATATATGCATCAGGAGTATTTCTAGGCTCCAGAAACATTTGGGACTTTGGTCCAAGAGAAAACATGATGATCCCTTCACTAACAGAGAGGTGGGGCTATGTCATGACATATCTCTTCTTCTCTATCCAAAAAAGTATGCTGCTCATGCTCTCCTGAATCTCAATGAAAGCATAGCCTGAAACATGTTTATTCTGTACATCTGAGTATTCAATTTACTCCTATCACTCTACCTAACTAATAGAGGAGTGTGCCGGAAAATTCTCCAGCACCTCCTCCTGATAATCCCTTTAACCCCTTAAGGACACATGACATGTGTTACATGTCCTGATTCCCTTTTATTCCAGAAGTTTGGTCCTTAAGGGGTTAAGTAACTTGACAGAACACTAAATTGCTGATCTTTTCTTGTTATCTGTTTCTGCTTTGAAAAGCAGCTGCATGATGTGAAAAAACAAAACAAAACCCCACTAATATCTCTTTCCCCCCTCCACCAGCTGTAGATATCTTGAGGGCTTCAGCCGACAAGTTCCCCCAACACCTAAGCACTGCATATAAGGTTAGTAATAACAAAGTAAATAAAGTTGTTTTAACCCTGTATGTGCCGTAGGGGGAAGGGGACTGCGAGGGAGGAGGGACCAGAGGGCACTATAGTGTTAGTAAAACAACTTTGTATGTGCCGTAGGGGGAAGGGGACTGCGAGGGAGGAGGGACCAGAGGGCACTATAATGTTAGTAAAACAACTTTGTATTCCTAACACTATAGTTATCTATAGAACTTTTAAGGACCAAACTTCTGGAATAAAAGGGAATCATGACATGTCACACATGTCATGTGTCCTTAAGGGGTTAAAGAGAGGTAAAAAAAAAAAGTTGTGCGTGATATGTATTAACCCATTCATTATTGTTTTTGTGTATACACAGCTGCTCAATTTTCAAACAGAAGGTAAACCCTTCCCAAATGTTCCTGTGTTGTTTCTCCATCTGTTCATGAATGAATATGTCTCTTGATACATTTGTCTGTCTAATAAGTGCTTAGACACAAGCAGCATATGATGTCATCACCAGCTGCACATTACAGGAGCCTAACTGGATCATTGCAATAAAAAGGAACATTTTCAAATAAGTGCACACACAACTTTACAGCTGTGTGGGGTGATTTGTAGCAATACATTTGTGGTATTTTCTCATATATATTGAACTGACTAGCTAACTGTCATGTCATGTTAGTTTAACACTCCCTTGGCCACCTTCACTTGTACCCCTAAGATGATTCCTCTTTGTCCAGTTGAAATATTAGAAATTACTTACATGAATAAATAACACTTCCTTTACTAATATAGACAAAATCAAAACGTGCCATACACATACAAAGGATTTTTTAACAAGCAAATTGCGCTTATGAATAATATTTTCAACTGAATAATAAGTGCCTCAATCATTCTGTAGAACACGCTAATGGTATAAATATAGTTTTAGGAGATTCTGACAATGTAAACTGTTGTAAGGAACATTTGAAAAACAATGAATTAAGCAACTGTAGATTGTTCCTAAAGAGCCTCAAATGTGTGGTGGACATCTATATTGACGTTTATACGCTATGTGAAGAATTGGAATATTCAGAATACAATATATGTTAATTCTTTGCCTGGAGTTGTGGGAGGGGCATATGGACATATATAAGGGACTCCCCCCTGGTCTACCTCACCGTCATTGGTCGAGCAATCTACATGCTGCTACTTCCAGTGCATACGGACCATCATTTCACCTACTTACTGTTCATGGAAACTGCTGTCTCCTGCTGTCTGTTTTGCCGTTCTCCCGTATGGCCTTCCGATCCGGAAGCTCCAGCCTGACCTCTGACCCTGTGGACCGAGCAGTCGCACCGGCGCCCTCCATTGGCGTCTTCACGGTTTGGGCTTTTCCTTCCAATTACATGTTGATATGCGGACATGTGGGCTCTATTGCCGCATAGAGCATTCATGTCCTTTTTCTACTTATCCGTTCGTCTTGTTTTCATACGGTGGCCTGGTTATTTTATCCCCCCTTTCGGCTCTTTACAAGACAAACGGGTCATTTAGGCACACGACTGCGTTTGCACGTAATCATGGTAAACAGACTTGTGGGCTCTCTTACCGTTCGTGTCTTTTTCCCACTCATTCGTTTAGTATTCAGTCATTTCCATAGGTTTGGCTAGCCATAGCAAAATGATTCTCAAACATTTATGCCTGTGCTCACGAAAGCATGGCAAATACTCTCCATATATTGCTATTGTTTCCTAGCTCAGGGTGATTTGGCTGGCAGCCCTCTGGGCGCTCAAAACTTGATGTTGCAGTAATATAGAAGTATAAAGGAGACCCTCATACTCGGAAACTATTGATTGACAGAATGTATTTCTTCTATGTATGGGTTGTACATTATAATGTTGGGCTCAGCAGGTCAGTCTGGATGCAGTTTCTAGTTAGCACATCTATAGATACATAGTACACGCATAGCACTTTGTTTAGGATGGTATTTGGTTCTACATTGTATTCTGTGTAATAGTTCCTTAAACATACTATGAGGTTACAATTGATGTTAATACATGTCATTGGCTTGTTTACAAACGTATTTATGCGTCATGCCAATCATTTTCAGATCTCTATGTGAAGATTTAGAGCAGCATTTTCTATCCAGACCTCGAATCCTCTATCTTGTAAGTAGGTGGTCTTGTTAAGGGATACGATTCCAGGTGTTTCATTGGCGTATATGCATGCTAATTTATATATTCATCTTTGTTATTAATAGGTATAGGCCTCTCCTTCCCCTCTCTACCTCCTTTAATAGGAAACACAGTATTCTGTGAAAGGTAGATTAATAATATAAAAATCTAAATATTTTTTTCTCCCCCTTTGTAAAGGAACCGCTGGCACCCCGACCGGGTACCTTCCGCCGACGGATGCTCCTAGTGCTTTCCGAGGACTCCAAGCACTCTGCCTGACACCATAACCACTGCAGACCCCACGAACCACCGCAGCTTGGTTGGGATCTCGCCGTCTCCACCCACTCTGGACCCAGGACCAGGGTCCAGCTTCCAGCAGGTCGACCTCTCTCCGAATTCCAGAGAGCACGAACAGGAACAAGCTCTTAGCTGAGCATAGTGATTATACCCTGGGGAGTATAGTGATTATAGCAATCCCCAGAGTGTAGTTTCTCCAATCCCCCAAACATGAGCCGAAACTTCATGAAGGTACAAGATGATCTCTTTTATTGGCACACAAAGAACCTTCTTTTATGCAGGTCCCCATGCAAGGGGACATCCCACAGGGTGGGACACAGTACAACCAATCACACAATGGTTACATCCCACACATCTCCTCCCCTTAGCCTGAGAGGTAACCCAATTATCCATACATTTTAAAACACACTTTTTACCCAACTTTCATAACTCCAAAACTATACATCCAATATTAATAAAATATTATTAATCAGCACATCCCAAATACAAACATACCCAAAAATCATGCAAATCCTTCCATTAGTTTAAAAGTTAGTTAGAAGTCCTTTGTGACCCAAAGAAAGCATGGCTTTTCCTCCCCAGCGGCAGTGTCCCTGGGACAACTCCCTGCTGGAGAACAATAGACAGGAAACGGGGGAGGAGAAGAAACACACCTTCCCATGGATTCCAATAGGAAGAAACTGTCTTTAGAAGCCAATAAGCCCCAAATAGTCTTTTTAAATGGCAATACACCCCAGGGCCATAGTCATGAGGAAGGAGGCTGGCAATCAGGCTCCTCCAAAAGCCGGGGGCAAAGGGCAGCTTGTCATCTAACAATCCAGGGACAAAAGGCATTTCGTCACACCCTTCCTTTTAGTTGGTGAGCTTTCCCCCTATTATTACCGTATCCACGCTGCAACTTGTACCATTCAATTTCAATAAGTTACAACTACTTTCTGACCTAACAAACACGAGAATAGACTTCAGGTACGTTTACCAAAGGTGACTCCTCAACATCCCAATTTTCTTTTTAGGTTTTACTGGCTTATTAGAGTCTTACGGCATACTAGTGGTAACTCTTCCGGCACCTCCACCTTGTCTACAGTGGTCCCCAGAGGCCTACTCCCATCCTCTACGCTAGAGGTGAAATTTGCCCCTCGAGCCAAATCATAGTTAGCCGCCTCGCACGGTTGCATAGGGAGGGCCTCCCTACTATCTTTGGGCTTAATTGTCACCAAGAGGCCAACACCCCGCCACAAGTGCAGTGGTCACGAATCCCTTCGTGCCAAATCATAGGTAGAGCCTTTCTAGCTGCTTGGCAATTAGCAGGGCCTCATCTGTCACCGAACTTAGTGAATTGTTTGCACTAGTAAGCCAGCCAGTAAAACATCTAATTTTCTAAATGGTGTTTAATATATCTTTCAGTATGTCTCAGATCCCTGATGAAGCGGACAAGTTGTCAAGTTGTCAGGTCCATTTCTCCTACTCAAAAGGGCGATATCAGTAGCCCTGCATCTATTAGGTCTTGGACCATTCCCCACATCACGGCAGAACTTCGTAAACGCAACATCCCTTACTGGCAACGACCAGGAAAGCGGAATGGCTTTGGCTCATGCAGACACATACTGACAACACTGGGGCCAGAGGAGGAACGAGTGGCTCCAGCAACTCGGATCTCCATGCCATGATTTCCTCACTCATTACCACCACGGGGAAAGTTAATGATAGACTGGATAAAATTGAGGCTCATAGACTTCCCTTCTCATCATCTCAGGCTTTAGCTTTTGAAGTTCCAGGTTTACCACAGATACAATCGGGTAAAGTACCCCCGGAGTCAGGAACTCATACCCTCACACCCGCCCATATGGTACCTGCGAATCTAAAAAAAAGACATCCTGGATGCAAAGATGTTAATCTTGTCTCACTACTGATTGCCTCTCGAGATGTCGTGGAGAATCGCACGTACGCATACGGCGAAATATATGTTGTATTGATATCTGGGGATCCTAGACTAAGTAAGAAATTGTCTATCCCGGAGTTTGTCATTGCCTTTGGGATTTAAAGGAATGTAATATGCTCAATACACCCTCATAGGAGGGAGGAGTTGGATCTCTACTTGCACAAGCTGGTGGATTTACGGTCGTTCATCATTTTACAATTACCACCAGTCCTTTTCGGCAAGGGCATCTGCCATTCTGGCTCAGTTCAACATCAAAACCGATTGGAGCAGAATGGACACTGAGCTGTTTTGCAGGCACTTCGTCAGACTGAGGACACCAGCTTGTGCATCCACCGCGCATGCCACAGACTATTGTCCGATCTCCCCTGACATCAATCCTACCATGGCTTTCCCAGGTGCCCAAGTCAAGTTTGACAAACCGGCAAAGGATAAGCTATTGTATATTTCGGAAAATCTCAGGTGTGTAACAATTTCAATGAAGGAACCTGCAGTTATAGTGCTTGCCGCTTGTTGCATGTATGTTCTCACTGCTAACCTTATCTGACCTTGGTAAGTGTTGGTTCTCTGGCTAGTTTTTTAACCACTCACTCTTTCAGACACTTGGTCAATTTCTTAATAACAGGGTTCACGCATGGTTTTCATACTGGTATTATTCACATACCATTAGGTATTGTGGAGTACAATAACCTCCAATCAGCTATGGCTGATACGGACGCTGTTGATACACTGTTACACAAAGAACTAGGGGAAGGTTTCTTATTAGGACCATTTAAGGAACCTCCATTCTCCAACTGGAGGACTAACCCCATAGGTGTGGTCACCGGGAAAACCTCAGGCAAACAAAGATTGATCATAGACCTCTCTACACCTCACTCTTTGGGTATTCCCAGCCTTAACTCATTGATTTGATTTTCGCTGCAGTATTCCACAATTGACAACACATTTGACACAATCATTACAACAGGGATTGGAGGCTGGCTCAGTAAAACAGACATTCAAATTGCTCCTTCAAATTGCTACCCATTCAACCAGCTCTATGGCATCTGCACAGTATCAAATGGAAGGGGCTATACTACTTTTTCACAAGACTCCCCTTCGGGTCAAAAAGCAGCATAAGATTTTTGACACCTTCGGTGAGACCTTGTGTTAGCTTCTATTGAACACGTGCAGGTGCCATACAGTAGTCCACTACCTGGATGACTTTCTGTTTATTGAGAACAATTCCATCTCCCCCTGGCAACTTAAACAAAGCCATTAGGCTATTTTATTCCTTAGGTGTACCAGTCTCTCCCAGCAAAACTGAAGGTCCCGACACCATAGTTAGTTTCCTGGGTATTCGCCTCGATTACGTGGCCATGGAAGCCAGCCTCCTATTAGATAAAATAAGTCATATCATACATATCATCAACCAATACATCCAAGTTGGTTCCTGTAATCGCAAGGAGTTACAATCACTGTTGGGTTCCCTGAATTTTGCCATACAAATCATCCCACAGGGTAGAGCCTTTATCTCCAGACTCCTTAGCCTACTGCCCGGTTTTGCAATGACGATAGTCATATCTCCCTCACTCCACACGCCACCGCTGACCTTCTCATGTGAATTTCTGTTGCACTGGAACGGGAAGAGCATGTTTCTTCCTCAGTTGTCGGTGGACATCCCTGTCATTTGGATGGATGCTGCTGCTACCAGTGGTTTTGCTGCCATATTTGGCGATCAGTGGCTCTGGGGAAGTTGGCCAGTGGACGTGCAGGATATTGAGGTGTTCTACCGCAACTCTGCAATATTCGAAGTATATCCTGTTGTAGCTGCGGCAGTGGCATGGGGCCATTTATGGGCTGGCTGCTCAGTACTATGCATTTCCGATAACCTAGCCACTTGCCATATCATTAACAAAGGGCGTTCATCCTTGCTGGCTATTATGAGTTTCATTAGGAGACTGACTTGGTTAGCAGCCTGTAATCATTTTATTTGGTTTGTTGCCATGTTCCTGGAGTTTTTAATACCACAGCTGACCAGTTGTCTCATTTTAAATTCCAGGCATTCCGAGAAATGCTACCCACTGCCTCACGTACAGCCACGGCCACCCCTTCGTTTCAGGAGCTAGTCATGGATTAAATGAATTAAAGGTCCATAGTTGAGTCCTGACCAACCAACCAATACCCGTCAAGCATATGATAGGGCTTTCTCTTTGTAAAAGAAATTCATGGCTGAAAATACAATTCATGTTATTATTCGCTACTTTTGCCACCTTAAGCTGCAGCTGTCCCATAATACTATCAACCTATACTTAACAGGCATTCAACACCATATGCATTCATATTTCACAGACAACACCAGTTTTCCTTCTTACCCAATCAAGACCATACTTAAAGGCATACACAAAGCCAGCACTCCTATTACGCATTAAAGGTTACCCATTGATAAACCACTGTTCAAGGCCATGTCGGACTTTCTAGATGCAACCCCTTTTGAACCGATTACCAATACGGTCATTAAAGCTACAATCTACCTGCCCTTTTTTGGGTTCCTTAGACTATGCAAATTTACCATCCATAGTAAAAATCATTCCCATGAATGCCTCAAACTATCTATTTAACTTGGTTAGATATCATTATGTACTGTCACTACCCAGTACCAAGACTAGTCAGCTCGGACAACCGGTTCAGATCACATATTACCCTATGCAAAACAGATAGTGTCCAGTGAAGGTTTTGGAGGCTTATCTCCTCACCCTAACTACACCATCAGACACATCTTTGCTGTCACTTCACAGGGCAGTCCTAACTACATCACAGTTCATGTTGAACGTACAATTGTTACTAACAAGACTGGGTTTAAATCCTAGTAGATAATCCAGACACTCGTTCAGGATAGGGGCTGCATCTACGGCCACCTCCAGTTAGGACATACCAGTCGATGGAAGTCATCCACCTTCTCAGTATACATACTGCAGCCCATACACAAAATGTGGAGGGCTTTTGAAAAAATTTAATCTTACGGTATTTCTTTGTATTATGTTCATTGTAATATTTTTTTCTTTGGCAAGATACTGCTTTTTGCTCACTTTATTTACTGGCCTACTGCATACGTCGGTTCTGGCACACTTCAACCGACTTTGTCCTATGGCATGTTGCGTCACTACACGACTTTGTATCAACATATCGATGGTTGCACCGAACACAAATGTTAAGGCTTTGCCTGGAGTTGTGGGAGGGGCATATGGACATATATAAGGGACTCCCCCCTGGCCTACTCACCATCATTGATCTGGCGATCTGCATGCCCCTCCCTCCACACCCTTTATTTATGATACTCTACTTTAGGGGACTCACTTTATTTACTGACCTATCTCATAAGTCAGTTCCGGCACACTTCAACCGACTTAACGTACCAAAGAATAATCAGAATACTTGCCAAGGTCGGGGACACAGAAAGAAACACAACGATAAGGGAAAGCCAAAAGTAAAGGATACTAGAATACAGGGAAATCAAAACTAAGCCAAATTCAATAACCAGAAATATAAACGCTCAGGAACACACTCTCGGACAACCACTAAGGGAAACCACGACAGGGCATTGAGGAAAAGTAAAACTGCCTTTAAATAAGCCCTTTAAAAATCTGATTGGCTGAGATCGGCCTTTGACCCCAGAACATGCGCGCGCCACTCCCGCGTGACGTCACACGCCGACGTCATCATCAACGTGGTGTCCATCAACATGTTGCAGGCGTCAGGTACACAGACGCATAGCTGCTGAGCACAAACACCGCAAGGTGAAGATGAATATGTTACACACACTCTCTCATACTGGTCACTGGAAGTTCAACATGGCACCTCATGGCAAAGAATACTCTGAGTATCTGAAAAAAAATAATTGTTGCTCTACATAAAGATGGCCTTTCAGGACCCCCTACCAGTCCAGGGTTTAGGGATTACCTGGGTGTGTCTCAGGTGTTTAGAAAAAGGGAAAAAAAACACCTTAGAATCTAAGGTGTTTTTTTTTCTTTTTCTAAACACCTGAGACATACCCAGGTAATCCCTAAACCCTGGACTGGTAGGGGGTCCTGAGGACTAACGTTGAGAACCCCTGGCCTAGGCTATAAGAAGATTGCCAAGACCCTGAAACTGAGCTGCAGCATGGTGGGCAAGACCACAGGACAGGTTTTACTCAGAACAGGCCTCGCCATGGTTGAACAAAGAAGTTGAGAGCACATGCTCAGCATCATATCCAGATGTTGTCTTTGGGAAATAGACATATGAGTGCTGCCAGCATTGCTGCAGAGTTTGAAGGGGTCGGGTTCAGTCTGTCAGTGCTCAGACCATATGATGCACTGGACCACCAGGGCTTCTCCACCGGATCACCAGTGACTGCCTTGTACTGTCTCCCCTCCCAGGCAAAGGTAAAATGGAAGAGGAATATGAACTTTTTTAATTATTATTATTATTATTATTATTAAAAAAATAAAAAAGTTTATATTTATTAATCTCCCCACCTAGCCCAACAGACCCACAATAACTGCCCCATACACACACTGCCCCCCATAAACACACACACACACACTGCCGCCCATACACACACACACACACACATTTTCACCCTCACACACTTTACCCATAATACACACACACTGCCTCCCATAAACACACACTGCCCCACCACACACAACTGTACCTCTCAATCCACACACACTGCCACCCAATACACACACACACACAGCCCCCATACACTCACACACTGTACCCCCCCACACACACACTGCCTCCCATACATACACACTGCCTCCCATACACATAAACTGCCCCTTATAGACACACACTGCCCCCCACAGACACACACACACTGCCCCCTATACACACACACTGCCCCATACACACACACTGCCCCCCATACACACAAACACTGCCTCCACACACAAACACTGTGCCCCTTACAGACACACACTGTACCTCTCAATACACACACTGCCCCCAATACACACACACAGTCTCCCATACAAACGCACTGTCTCCCACACACACACACACACTGTACCCCTCATACACACTGTCCCCACACACACACACTGTACCCCTCATACACACTCTGCCCCCACACAAACTGTACCCCTCACTCACACTCTGCCCCTCACGGACATACTGTACTTGTTTCTTTAAATAATCTACCAGTGCCCCACCTGAGATTAAGTTCTGGATACACCCATGACAGGGAAACAAAACCAGGGTAGCACAAAACCAGGATACACCACTGATTGTTACACCGCCCCAGCTATCAAACAACAGATTAATTAGTACAGTGGAGCTAAACTCAATAGGCAGCAATTGCTCAGAGCAACTGTCTTGCAAATACTTCTCATTGAGCTGCATTGAGTAGACTAAAATTAGTGGAGGAAGGCAGCAGGTAAAACTTTATTCGCCTTTCAGGCACTCTGAAATTATCAAAATATGCAGAGAATTGACATTAGACATCCTGGAACAGAGTTCCAGGCTAACTAAGTCACATGTGCTAGGGGATAACGTGCCCCCTGGCACACAAATAAATAACTCAGTATTTGCAGTTTTTCAAGCTGAAACACCGAACATCCAGACTCCCACCACCATGACCTCTTCAAATCACAAAAATGGTAATTGTGGTTGGAAAAATCCTTTAAATATACCTCCAATGAAGAAATGCATAATCAAATTTTCATTGGGGTTATGCCTACTAAACAGTAATTTATTGATTGGATTGATTTAATGGGCAGTTGACTGAAAGCAGTGCTAGTAACTCTTGAATCTATAGAAATAAAAAACAAGAGAGAAAGAAAGTTAATTGAAGGGGTTGAATTTGCCACAGTTATTCTTTATCTTAAAAGGTGGTGTGATATTGTATAATTTTATCTTTCTTTTATTTGGCACTGTAAAATGTCTTCCTTGTAACCAGGACAGAAAATCATTTAGTAATAGCAAAATCATGTATTGGTTCTGACATCAAAAAAGAATGAAAAAAAGCAGTAAGTTTGAATAGTTGTATGCCCAAATACTGGAAAAAATAAGAAGTCTCAGGGGCTGTGTTCAGTAATTTATGGGTCAAGGAATAGACATTATTCAAAAGTTTGTCAAATATGATCTCCTCCAGCACACAGTCCCAGTAAGATGTGTGTGCTGTAATAAGTGTGTTGATTTATTAACACATCGATTACCTATGGTATGTGCCATAGAACGCAGTGCACACCTGTCAGGACTAGAAATGTGGTTTTGCATTTCAGTTTCTACTGATACATTTAAAGAAGAAGTGACATTTTACATATGAGCAATGTTCTCATATACACTTTAAGATATACAACATTTTTGAATTGATAAAAGTGAAAAATGTTTACAGATCATAAAAATGGATGTATACAACTAATTTCAATAACACTATGGATAAATGTTCATGATAGAAAAACCACCATCTTGATGTTGAACACATACTAACAGTTGCAAAGTCTATGGCTCATGTCTATTGCAGAGGAACTGTAGATGCCAGATCCTCATTTGAACTGCTTTTAAAAACATCTAACTTAGGCAAGCACTCTTATAATGTAAGCATGTTCGGGTAAATGCAGCCCACTTGATTTTATATATACATGCCTTATGCATGTTCAAGCTGTGCAGCAGGAGTGCCATGTGGCCAACATAGCTCACACACTTAGGGGCAATCGGTGAAAGGCAGAGCTACAAATAAGGGGTGGAGGAGGAGCTAACTATACAGTGGGGACAGAGCTAAATGAATGTCAGGGCAGAGCTAAATGGGCAGTTTGTGGAGCTAAACGGGCCTATACCCATTGCCCAGTTGTTTCTGCACACTGAGGGAAAGGCAGAAAGGATTCCCAACTTCATCAACAACTGGATACCAGGGACTGCAGTGCCTCCACTCTCCAGTCCATACTGTTAAGCTGTGTCTGTAAATGTGTGTGTGTGTGTGTGTGTGTCTGTCTGTCTGTCTGTCTGTAACTCTGTGTGACTGGTTGTAAGTGTGTATGCGTGTGTGTGTGTGTGTGTCTGCTTGTAACTTTGTGTGTGTGGATTTTTCTGCCTGGAACTGTGTGTGTGACTGTGTGCAAGTGGCTGTATTTAACAGTACATGGGACTGTTTTCACATATGGTCCTACATGCATTTAAAAAAAATCTAAATTAAATACCCCTCACAAATATCACACACAGTCAATAAACGTTTGTATCACACAAAACAACACACAGAGGCGGAGGCGCAGACCAGATTCCCAGATTAAGCCACCAAAGTTTAGCAGGTAACAGGGAAGGGAAAATAAATATATATATATATTTGGGAGTCCAGGACAACTTCCTGGTTTTGCACCCCTCCCTGTCACAAGTACCACAATCCATGTCCCTATTTCACCTTGCACTGCAGAGAGTCCCAGGAAAAAGTATTTCCGATGCAAGTGAGTTAATTTCATAAGGGCAGGCATTAGGAACCTAGGGTAGGATCTGCCAAAAAAGTGGTGCACTGGCATTGTGGAAGGCTTATGCAATGTGATTATATACTGTAACTAAATCCCCATTTACTTTTATCAGGTGTTTTTATTTTTCTAAACCTATTACATTTTGTGAACTTTGAAGTTGCAGTTTAGTGAATGAGTGAATGCTCTGGATCTTGTATGTTGTATGAATTGAACCCAGCAGCATCTTTATAATATGTGCATGTTCAGGTGAGTGCAGCCCGTGTGTGGGTGTATATGTTTACTGTAATATTGTGTAAGTGATGTATATAATTTGTTACATAAGCGCCCAAAGTATTGATCATTACTTGTTTCTATTGTTGAATGTATAACTTATTGTAAGATAAAATATGCAGTAAAATATTTCATTTTTATAAACATTCTCTTCAATATTTTTGTAAAGGATGTACAAATAAAATATATGCTATCTCATCTTGATATGTCTGTAATAGTTATACCAATGGGATGTGCATGTCAAGCACACAAGTTACATGAGATTAATGATACTAGACTTGGAGATTCGATTTCTTATTTTCGGCCTACTGGCAATTTGGCTGAGAAAGCAAAATTTTGAATCACCACATGTCCTACTTACGAAGCAACTGAAACTTTTTAGTTACTTCTGGATTTTGAGTTTATTATTTTCCCCCTGGCGGCAATAGCAGCAAGCAGGCAAATAGTTTAAAAAATGCATGTTGGGGGTTACTATATCACTAGTACTCAAAAGGTTTCATACCTCTCCATGCATCCACTCCCCATGTTGTGAGTTAGTGCATGTCCGTTTAACAGTAAGCAACCATAGGTGGCTTGTTATAATAAAAGACTAGAGACTGGGCAGCTATTGTTGCAAAGTCACTAGTAACATAACCTTGTGCCCCCACCCATAGGTATCAGATGGGGGCTTTAATTTAAAGCACGGTTGGTGGACATATCACAGTTCACTCCCCATGCCTCCACAGTGGGGCTATCATTTGTAAAATGTAAGTGTAGGTATATATTGTCCCACCCATGCCTACACAATGGGGATCTAATTAAATAATAAAAATAAAGGGAGACATGTCCCCCACATGGCCAGAAGGGCTATCATTAAAATAAACAGAGGACTTGGCGTCCTCTCTGGTCCCCACTCATGGTCAGCAAGTGTGGGTTCTAATTAATAAACCAGGGGAAGTCCAAATGTCCCCTCCATAGCCCCACCCATAGGCAGCAGGTTGGGACTCTAATACTGATAATGAGTGATGGACCTAGTGTTGGCACCTGCTACCCATGGGTGGGGGTTCTAACTAAATATACTTGGGTATTGATATGCCATTGTAAACCCCCCAAATACAAAACCCTACTTACCATCTCATCCTAATAATAGTAAGGGGGAGCCAATAATTCTAATACCCATTAAAATAAATAAATAAATCATGATAAAATGATACCATACTTACTATTAGATGTCTTTTTTTAAGCCTAACAAATGGCCCAATAAAGTCCATAAAAACTGACGGGACAGTTAAAAATAAGATTTGCAAAAAAAAAAAAAAAACACGGTGAAAGATTAAAAATCACAGCATTTAAAAGGACACCATAGGCACCAAAACAACATTAGCTTAATGAAGCAATGGAGTACTAATGGTGTATAGATCATGCCCCTGTAGTCTCACTACTAATATCTCTGCCATTTAGGTGTTAAATCACTTTTTTTATACAGCCCTTGTCACTCCTCCCTGAATGTGACTTACACAGCTTTCCAAAACATTTCCTGTAAAAAGACATCTAATGTTTAAACTTTCTTTATTGCACATTGTATATAATTAGAATTTCTTATCTACTGCCCAGTTAATAATATGTTACAGCCTGCAGATGCTCCTGTATGCGATTAAAGTTCAATATACACAGCACAAGACAAACTTCTAAAGCAAGTTGACATGTGATTGAAAATGCAAACCTTTTTTTTTAACGCAGGCTGTGTCCATCACAGACAGGGGAGGTGAGGTTAGAGCTACATGGACCAAAACAAAAGTGATTTAACTCCTAAATGGCAGATAATTGAGCAGTGAAACTGCAGGGACATAATTTATACATTAAAAGTGCTTCATTAAGTAAAATTGTTTGATGCCTACAGTGTCCCTTTAAAAAAAAAAAATCCTTCTTCATCCATGGATGGTTCCACACATTTTAAACTTGCATAGGGTGACAGCCCTTACAAGGGCTTTTCCTACACAATGCAATTTCTGTCATACCACTCTGATTAGTTGGCTTTTATTACCACTGGCTGCTAGCTTTTTAGTGATATGCGCCCCTCATAGCATGGCGAATAGACGTGGTATAAAACCTAAATTTTTACTAATGTAGGAATTATATTGACTGATTGGCTTTTTTTTTTTTTTAATGGGGCGACTGGCTAGTAAGGCGCAGGCAAGCTGCCACATGATTAACCCTCACACAGCCGAGGTTCCCGGTTCAGCCAAATTTCATTTTCATGAGTAGATTTCACATAAACCAAGCCAGCATATTGCCAAATCTTGGAGGTTCTGAAAATAATATTAAATTTGAAAAATTTTGTTCTAAAGAAATAAAACCATTGTTAATTTGGATGGATACGTCCCCCGAATTTCCCCTTCCCAATTTTTTTTTTATTATTGTTCATTTAATTATTGTCATTTGTATTTTATTATAATATTAAATACCTTATAAAAACTATTTGAAAAAAAAATAAAAAATCACTGTGCACAAGTCTAATTAATACTGAAAAGTGAGATAAATCATCCAAATCTGGTAAGGTGTTTAGAATGACCCTTTAAGTATATAGAAACAACAAGAATATATCACCATTACCACATCTTAAATCGACATTTACTGTATCATTTGGAAAACAACAGTACCTTAATTAAAATATAAAAGGACTTGTCATTTTGTTGTTCTGGCAGAATTCCCTGACTGCTTATTAGTGTAGCACAGAAGGAAAAATATAGTAAGTAGATTAAATTCTCAGACTTACAGCATTCTATTACAGTAAACAATGCAGCACAGATGCATCTGTACCCTACATATTAAAAACACAAACACAAGAAACAGTTCAACTAAATACACTTCAAACACTAAAATGTGAAAAAATATATATTTTCATCCAGTGCATTTGATTGATAGATAACAATGTTACC
>OW240913.1:202417352-202427387 GCA_933207985.1 Pelobates cultripes | reverse complement strand
ATTACCTGTATGAATTCCCGGATTCGCCAATCATTCTCCGCCCATGCATCTGACGTCACACGCTTCCCTTCAAAAGGAAGCCGCAACCGCTTCTAAAGGGCTAAATCAATTCTTGTGGTTTGATGTGCTCTCGCTGCTTGCTACATTGTTGCTGTTTCGCTAAAGAACTCTACTAAACTGAATTCCTGTGTACCGAACCTCTGGCTTTGATCATGGCTTCGCTCTACTCTTCACTCCCTGACTTGGAACAGACTAACCTTGGATTCCTGCCTTTTTCACTTACCACAAGGAACCATAATCCACACTATTCTGGAAGCACTCACATGCTCTGTATTATTTCCTACAACAGGAATCAAATCACCTGCTCTGTCAATTTCTATATTGAAGTCTGTGGACTATATTGCTAATTAAGCATTTCTTAATTTTATAAATTATATATTCTTGTGATGCAATTCTGAAACAATATAACAAGTATTCATGCATTATTATTTCAAAACCTTATTGCTGCGGAAGACTGACAAAATTTTAATTCTTTATTTAAATAAATTATATTTTTCTTAAAGTGATAGTATCAAATGTATTATTTCACCTGCGGTTAAGTTCCAAATAAATCTGCCCGAAATTATTACAGTGTGTTTGGGGTCGTTATCATGTTGGAATACTGCCCTGAAGCCCAGTCTACAAAGGGAGGGGATCATGATCTGCTTCAATAATGTCATAGTACATGTTGGCATTCATGGTTCCTTCAAAGAACTGTAGCTCCCCAGTGCCAGCAGCACTCATGCAGGCCCAGACCATGACACTCCCACCACCATGCTTGACTGTAGACAAGACACACTTGTCTTTGTACTCCTCACCTGCTTGCCGCCACACACGCTTGACACCATCTGAACCGAATAAGTTTATCTTGGTCTCATCGTACCACAGGACAAAGGTTCCAGTAATCCATTTCCTTAGTCTGCTGGTCTTCAGCAAACTGCTTGCAGGCTTTCTTGTGCATCATCTTTAGAAGAGGCTTCCTTCTGGGATGACAGCAATGCAGACCAATTTGATGCAGGGTATGGTCTGAGCACTGACAGGCTGATCCCCCACCCCTTCAACCTCTGCAGCTATGCTGGCAGCACTCATACGTCTATTTCCCAAAGACAACCTCTGGATATGACGCTGAACACGTGCACTCAACTGGTCGACCATGGCGAGGCCTGTTCTGAGTGGAACCTGTCCCGTGAAACCGCTGTATGGTATTGCCCACCATGCTGCAGCTCAGTTTCAGGGTCTTGGCAATCTTCTTATAGCCTAGGCCATCTTTATGTAGAGCAACAATTCTTTTTTCAGATCCTGAGAGAGTTCTTTGCCATGAGGTGCCATGTTGAACTTCCAGTGACTAGTATAAGAGAGTGTGAGAGCAATAACACCAAATTTAACTCACCTGTTCCCCATTCACACCTGACACTGAGCCACATGACACCGGGGGAGGGAAAATGGCTAACTGGGCCCAATTTGGACATTTCCACTTAGGGGTGTACTCAGTGGCGTACTAAGGGGGGCGCGGCCCGCCCCGGGTGCCACTGACTAGGGAGGTGCCATGACTTCCAGTGTCATGTGTCACCCCCCCCCCCATCATTACGCTGCGCACAGCCACAGCACCATTGCGGCCCAGCGGGACTTACTTCTTGTATGAGGAGGAGAGTTGCAGGCCGCGGCGTCGCGCAACGTGATGACGACGTGCGCAGCGCCGTCAGTCCGCCTTCATGGATCTTCAGCGGAAAGATCCATTTCTGGGCGGTGAGGCACCCAGTGGTCGGACTCTGGGGCAAGGAAGGCATCATCAAAATATAAGTTATTTTATGTCTTGGGCTGAATTAATTAAAGGGGGAGGGGGGTGGATTAATAAAAGAATTTAAGGGGAGGTTTAATTAAAGGGAGTAGGTTAATTAAGGGGGGGTGGGTTAATTAGAGGGGGTGAATTAATTAAAGAGGGGGTGGATTAATTGAAGGGGTGGATTAAAGAATTAAAGGGGGAGGTTTAAGTAAAGGGGTGGATTAAAAATTAAAGGGGTGGAGGTTTAATTAAAGGTGGATTAATTAAAGGGGGTGGATTAATTAAAGAGGGTGGATTAATTAAGGGGGAGGATTAATTAAAGAGGGGTGGAGGTTTAATTAAAGGGGGTGGTTTAATTAAAGGGGGTGGATTAAAAAGGGGGTGGAGATTAAAGGGGGGTGGAGGTTTAATTATAGGGGTGGAAGAGGGGTAAGGATTAAAGAGGGGGTGGATTAATTAAGGGGTGTGTGGATTAATTAAGGGGGTGGATTAAAGAGGGGTGGATTAAAGGGGTGTGGATTAATTAAAGGGGGTGCAACGCGGGAGAGGTTTATTTAAGGGGGGGTAGGTTTAATTAAGGGGGGGTGCAGGTTTTTTTTTAATCAAGGGGGTTGCAGTATTTTATTTATTAAGGGAGGATGTGCACTGCAGATTTTTGTTTTTTTTAAGGGGTGTGCAGGGTTTTTATTAAGGGGGTGTGCATGTTTTTTGTTATTAGGAGAGTTGTGCAAGTTTTTGTTTTTTTATTAAGGGGATGTGCGGGGTTTTTTATTAAGAGGGTTGTGCATGTTTTTTTTTATTAAGTGGGGTGTGCAGGATTTTTTTTAATTAAAGAGGTTGTGTAGGTTTGTGTTTTTTTTATTAAGGAGGGTATGCAGCTTTTTTTTTTAATTAAAGGGGTGTGCAGGGTTTTTATGTGTAGGGAGTGTATAAAATTTATGTGATCGGGGTGCAGGTTTTTTGTTATTAAGGGGGGGTTGTGCAGGTTTTTGTTTTTTTATTAAGGGGGTTGTGCATGTTTTTTTTATTAAAGGGGGTGTGCAGGTTTTTGTTTTTTTAATTAAGGGGGGTGTGCAGGGTTTATGTGTAGGGAGTGTATGAAATGTATGTGTTCAGTGTGCAGGGTTTTTATATGAAGGGCAAAGGGCAGGGGTTTTCTAGAAGGGGCGAGACCAGGGGCTTTGTATAAAGGGGGAGGGGAGGAGTTTTCTAGAAGTTTCTCACCAGCCCCTTTCTACAAAAGCACTGGTCTTCCCCCTTCTACAAAACTGGCACATTTATACAAAACCTCTGCCCTGGCCCCCTTCTACAAAACCTCTGCCCTAGCCGCTACATCTTTTGAACCCAAATCCCTTTCCTATGCTATTTCTAAGGATCGGCTCAATGAAGTGGTCTGGGTGCCAGGTCCCTCTTGTTTTAACCCGTTGAAAACATATGTTTCACGGAGGGTTAATCCAGCCTCTAGTGGCTGTCTCACTGACAGCCCCTAGAGCCGCTTCCGCAATTCTCACTATAAAACTCACAGTGAGAAGAAGCTGGACGTCCATAGGAAAGCTTGGCCAGTTCCAGATGTTTTAAGCGTGGACCTTATTAAGAGGGGAAGTGAACCTTTCCAAAATAGAGATGGGCCATTCAGTCCTGTTGAAAGGCAAGGAGAGAAATCAAAAGGGAAGAGTCGACAGCTGACCACTGCATGGTTCTATAAGGCTATGCCTAATGGCGAAAAAATTCTTAGAACGTGGATGGTGTACTCTCCATCAAAACAAAGTTTGTTTTGTTTTTGCTGCAGACTTTTTGCTGTTGATGACAAAGTAACAGGGACATCCAGTTTTGTTACTGGGTTTCAATTGTGGTGGAAGCTGAACCCAAAGGTGTCTGATCACGAGGCTTCTGAGCAGCATCTTAAATGCTTGGAGAAATGGAAGACCTTGAGAGCAGGATTGAAGCTACAAAATGCCTTGATCATGTCCATTAAACAGTGGACAGAGAGAAAAGGAAATGGAGGGATATTTTGCATCGCCTTTTGGATGTAACTGTTTCTGGCTCACCAGAATCTTCCCTTTCGTGGTCATAGAGAGACCATGTCATCCGCAAACAAACGCAACTTCCTGGAATTGGTAGAATTGCTCTCAAACTATGATCCCATTTTAAAGGAACATTTCATGAGGCTGAAACATGCTGTTGCATCTGGAAAGAGAATGACTTCCTATTTCTCTCCAAAAATTCAGAACGCATTAATTTGTCTTTTGGGAAATCATGTGAAGGACAAAATAGTGGCTGATATCAAGAAAGCAAAGTACTTTGGGATTCTTTTTGACAGCACCCCTGATGTGATCAGATATGTTCATATTGAAGGGGACAATGTTGAAGTAAAGGAATCATTCTTGGGCTTCTTTCCTGTTGCTGAAAAGACTGCTGCTGAGCTCACAGAAAATATCCTGCAACATCTGGAGGAAGATGGACTAGATATAAGCCTTTGCCGTGGTCAAGGATATGATAATGCTGCAACTATGGCAGGGATTCATGGTGCTGTTCAGGCAAAAATAAGAGATTAATCCCAAGGCTTTGTTTATGCCATGTGCAAACCATTCCCTGAACCTATGTGGGGTGCACTCATTTGGAAGTGTTGTTTCCTGTGTGACCTTTTTTGGAACATTGGAGAGAGTGTATTCCTTTTTTTCGGTTTCTACACATCGTTGGGAATTGCTGATGGAGAATTTAGGTGCAACAGTGAAAAGACTTTCACAAACAAGATGGAGCGCTCATTATGATGCTGTGAAGCCAGTGAGGGCAAATGCCAGGAGAGAAGGCAAAGGACGCTGGTCTCACATTGCCAGAGGAAATGAAAAGGGCTATGTTTGAGTGCCTTGATCGTTTTCATCACGAGTTGGAAATTCGTTCCCAGGCAATTGAAAAAATCCTTTCAATGTTTGCTGTTATTCAGCCAAACTCTCTGGTTGTGGCAACAGAGAAAGATATTCGTAATTATACCCCAAAATTGATAGATTTTTTACGAATTCTCTAATGAAGACATCTTTAGGGAAATTGAATGTCTTCAGAGGCATTTGGAAGCTGCCAAGATCAGTGTTGAAGAAGCAAAGAAATGGACAGCATTGCAGTTCCTGGAGTTCATTGTTAAATGGGATTATTGTGAATCTCTGCCAAATTTGTCACTGTGTTTAAGATTCTTTTTTACTCTGTGTGTGTCTATTGCTTCATGTGAAATAAGTTTTTCCAAATTAAAACTGATAAAAAATTTCTTTCGCTCAACCATAAGTGAGACAAGGTTGACAAATCTGGCTATACTTTCAATTGAGCATGAATATGCAAGGAAGATTGGCTTTGATGAAGTAATCGATACATTTGCAGAAATGAAGTCTCGAAGGCAGTGGATGTGTATCATTGCAAATTACCTCTGCCGAATAGACTGAGGGGGGGAGGGGTGCAACATTCAGGGTCTGCCACGGGTGCCAAATGCTCTAAGTACGCCCCTGGGTGAACTCACTTTTGTTGCCAACGGTTAAGACATTATTGGCTGTGTGTTGAGTTATTTTGAGGGGACAGCAAATTTAAACTGTTATACAGGCTGTACACTTACTACTTTACATTGTAGCAGAGTGCCATTTCTTCAGTGTTGTCACATGAAGAGATATAAAATATTTATAAAAATGTGAGGGGTGAACTCACTTTTTTGAGATACTGTATATATTGTAAGTGGACAATTGAAATATATTTTGCTTGCGTGTACATACAATCCTGCACTATGCTGTGCCACAGTCAAGGTCAAACTCACTAACATGCAAACTAAGGGGCTCAATGGATAGACAAAGCCAGACATATCACTGGGCCTTAGAATGGCTGGACTTAACGTATGATTAAGTAAAGCGAGTCATTTAGAATAGTCAGACAGCCCAGGTCAGGATTGGAGATGGAAAGATAAACGTAGAACAAAGCCAAGGGTCAAGGATACCAGTAGAAAGGATAAACGGGATACAAGCGGAAGCCATATACCAGAAAACACATACCAAAGAAATTTAGCACTCTCAAGCTACAAAAGACCACAAGACAAGACAAGGAAATTATGTAAGAGGGAGGCTTAAATAGGGCTAAGTGAGAGCTGATAGGCTAGGGAATCAATTAGGGTAATAATTGAACAGATATAAATTGAGTACTAGTCTATAGGTAAATTATGTTACTTCCCCTTTAAAGGGCCAAAGACAAGGAGGGTGCTTGCCCCCTAGCTTGTCATTGTGTGAGCACATGCACATGCACACAAACCCGCGATGTTGGCCAAACGCCAGCATACTGCAGGAGAGGAGAGCTGGAGACAGCATGGACATGGCAGGACCCAAGCGGCGCGGCCGAGAGGAGGTATGACAGCTACTACCTTAGGTGCCAGATAACTCAGAACACATTCAGAAGTCTTGTGGAGTTCATGCATCTACGCTTCAGAGCAGTTTTGGTACCATAAAGGGAACAACATTATTCCAGCTCACATGCTCAAGTCCCCATTAAAGGAATTTTCGGCAACTTATAAGAGTCATCATGAGCACTCTGACAGGTCTATTGCTACGCAGCACATTGTGTGTTCTGACACCTTTCTGTTATGGTCAGCATTAAAATTATCAGCAACTTGGACTTCAGTAGGTCTTTTGTGCAGTCGAACCAGATGGGCTAGCCTTTACTTCCCATGATTATCAATATGCCTTTGGTACCCCTAACGCCGTTTCACCAGTTGTCCTTTTTTGCACCACTTTTGGTAGGTACTAACCACTGTTTCAGAAAACCGAACACACTGACAGTGCAGTCATAGGTGCACTGTTCCACCTCATTTTTATACATTGGGTGCAATACATGTGGACACAAAAAAAAAAAAAGGTAACAAGAATTAAAATTATGGAAGAGGTGCAGAAAGGAATATTTTAATGCAAATAAGGGAAAAAAAATAGGCACAAATAAAAAATTAACAAAAAACAGCCTAGAAAATAGCACTATACATTTTATACATAACCACCAATGTTACAATTTGAGCATGTAATGGGTAATTTTAAGCCTTCTTAGTATAATATTCAATATATACAGTAGTAATAAATATGTATTATATATAAATAAATATATTTATTTACACTCTTAGCAAACATCTGCTTTGGACAATACTTTACTTTCTTGTAGCAGTTTTTGCAGCAAGCATACACTAATATGATCCTTAATTCTCCAATTCTTGCATATCACAACATATAGTAATTCTGCAGTAGAGTGCTCGAAAAATAATTAACGCTAAACTATAGCTCGACTGAGCAGATTTTTCCATTTATATAAATCAGCACCATAAGTATGGATTATTTTTCTGTAAGAAAGTAAAGGGGAAAATGGTCACATAATTATTTTCTTTTAATAAAAAAAAAAAAATTATAATTAAAAAATTGAAAATCAGCTTGTATGGGGTAAATATAATGGCAGCAGGTGCTAATCCTGCGTACTAATGCAGTCTTTTCGCAACACAGCCGTTTCTGTTCAGTGATTAAATCCCTCTGCCCTAAAACAATGCACAAATGTTTTTTGTTTTTTTTTTTGCTTTGCATGAAGAGCAATTTGACAACTGTAAGAAGCTGGTTCCATGACATTCTGTTGGCATAGATTAGTAACTAGCAGTTAAGAGACTTGAAGGCATATTTTCATGGGCAGTTAAAATCTGTATTAGGGTTGGATATTGGCATGAAGGCGCGCATGGGTCATTTTATGGAAGGTTTTTACTTAAAGGAGTATACTATGTTTGGTGCAATCAGTATTATTCACTAAATACTGAAATTTCACAACTGAAGATAAAATAGCTATTCAGGAATATATCTCTAACACAGCTTCTATACCTGAGCCTCATTTGACTAGCCGTCTTTAAAGGACCACTCCAAAACCCATAAAGCTCTTCAGCTTGCTGAAATGCTTTACATGTCAGGACCTTTCTCATTTTAATTGCAGTTTATAAACCTGCCAATTTCTATCTGGAATCAGCACTTTTATAAATTTCATCAGAAACCTGGCTGGCAATCATGTGCCTCCTAACATAAGGAATAGACAAAGAGAAACTTTAATTTTAAGGGTGTGTTCCCAGGGGCGGGTCTATACTGAGAAAATGTAGGTGATTTAGTAATAATTTATGCAACTAAAATGTAATTTAGAACAAGAGCAATGTATCTTATTTACATAGGATGATTGCTAAATACAATTATAGTAGTTTAAAGACACATTACTATGAGTGTTATTGTTGCGGATCTCAGAAAAGCGGGACATTGTGATAGAAAAGATAGATTTGGGTCCAAAATAAGGACTGTCCCTCCTAAATATGGAAACTTCCACTAGATCCACAGAGCTGTTCTGCTAGATTGTAGCTATCTCCCCTCCAAGTCACAATATGCATCTGAGTACTGTGAGCATCTCTGCTGGGCCCTGCATCAGTTCTGCCTTTCCCGATACCTCCCTCTCTACATGGAAAGCCATGTGTGTGCTCAAAATCTTAAGCAAACATGGTTTAAAATCAGAAGCATATTAATGCCTCTGAGTGGTCTTTTCCCTGGCACAGGCTAAATATGGAGGGCTTGCAAAGGCTGCAGATATATCTGCAACTTCTGCAAGCTATATTTACAATGAAAAAAAAAAAAATTAGAACACTGCTGGCACTTCCATCTCTTCGTACATTTGGCTAGATTCACTTCAGAAGAGCGGCATTCGGTGGAAATACACTCCCGAACAAGAGACACAGACTAAGCGTACATACAAGCTGGTTGCATTCGTATTTCTGTTGTATTGTGATCTCCCGAAAGAGACTGACCGCACAGCCTGATTTCATGGAACTGTTTTGGGCAGGAGCCTCGTGTGCGGTCTGTCAAATTATGACCTCCATGGAAATCCTGATTCCCTGAACCGATCGTGATTTTTGGATATGTTGGGGATATGACTTTTGTGGGGTTTCCACGTGTTTTAGGGGTACTTTGCAGAGGTTGTTAAAATGTATGTTTTTTGTGCCTAGAGCTAATTGAGTTTGTACCATCCCTGACTCAATTATCTCTCAGACACAGGGGAGAGATTATCTTGTTTTGTGTGGGAGTGTCTGTAATCGTGTGTATATTTTTACAGTAGTCTACTCTCAGGTCCAATGGGGAGTGCACTTTGCATGGGGACCTGCATATAAGGCCAGTTGTGGCTGCCAATAAAGGAGTTCCTGCTTACCCTCAACATAGAGTCTCATCTTATGTGTGGAGGGAACAGCTGTATCTACTCTGGGGATTGCTATATCACTATACTCCCATGGTTATAATCACTTGCTCTTGTAAGAGCACACTGCTCTACTCTCTGGATTAGGAGAGGTCTACCCACTGGAAGCTAAATCCTGGTCTTGGGTCCAGGGTGGGTGGAGGACAACGAGACCCCAACCAAGCTGTAATGCTGGAAGTGGGGACTATGAGGGTTATGTTGTCTAGTGCAGTGCTTATGGTACTTAAGGATTACTAGGAAGCAGCGATTGGCGGAGACACCCAGTCGGGGTGCCAGGTGGTCCGTCACAATCACTATTTACTTGATAAACCTCAAGTGAAAATATGCATGTATTTCTAAATCTTTGACAGGTGAGGCCCTAACTCCTTTTGCATCCTGTGTTCCACCTGTCTGTTAATGTATTCTTCCTGCTTCTTCACGCAAGGTGCTTTCGAAATACGCCAATTCCGCTCACGTGACCGGATATGGCGTGAAGAAGCAGGAAGAATACATCAACAGACAGGTAGAACGTAGGATGCGTTCCAACTGAGAAAAAGACTGCAAAAAAGATCAAGAAGCCACATTTAAGGAAGTACAGGACATAGCAGTACTATTTACACCAACTGAAAAAGCCAGACCCGGCAAAACGCATTTTGGTGCATCATTGGACATTCTTAATGGTTTATTTTTTGTTTATTTTTATCCATTGTTTTAATCAAATTTACTGACCCTACCTGATTTCTGCAACAGATTCCTGGGAGAATATTGGATTATCTCCAGATTATCTGCATTGGGATTTGGATCACCCAGAAAAGATCCTAAGGACATCCACACCAGAGCCAGGTCTAGTATATGGCTCTACTTTTGTGAGTGTGTTTCTAAAATAATCAAAATAGGTGTAGGTTTTAAAGATATCTGCACTATTATATACCCCTCTATCTTTTCAGCATATACGCTGAAGAGAG
>OW240913.1:202237352-202412352 GCA_933207985.1 Pelobates cultripes | reverse complement strand
TTAATTTTATTTAACGTATTTCCATATTTAATTTTTTTATATTATATATAAATATATATATATATTTTTATATATATATTTAATCAGTATCAGTCTACGTGTAATTTGAGAATATATATATATACACACACACACACACACACACACACACGTATATAAAATAATAGGAAAATACACCTAGACAGTATGTGTGTGTGTATATATATATTATATATATATAAAAATCTAAGTATACATTTATTTTTTATTTTATTTTTACACTTTAAAATTTATTTTATTTTTGGGACCGCCAGCGACCGGGTAAGTAATGAAAGACCGGAGGGCATACTATTACGCCCGGCGGCGTTTAGAGCCACCTAAAATAGGGCGTAATTGTACGCCCTCCGGTCTTAAGGGGTTAATAAATTGAATGGTTATATTTTTTATTGATTGTTTCCTCTTTTTATGGGAATCCTATTATTGGCAACTAAAGTGATTGTGGCACCCTGTTATCGGATATCTTATTCAGTTGGGAGGTTGGTAGTGACCTCTAGACAGTGGCTTGCCTGCATTTTATTCCACATCACTTGCTCCACCCACCTATTTTCTGTCAACGTGTACATTTGGCTCAGTCCTTAAGAGGTTAATTATTATTTCCCTATTATCTTATAGTCAGTTTTTTTTCCTATTTATATGATATTAAGTTAAATTAGATGTACCTTTGAGCCCAGGGTTCCAGACCTTCCTTTGGGGGATTCTTACATGTATTCCTCTCCTCTCTTTTGAACTTTGCTTTATTAATCCTATCCTCATATAATTTTTCTTCTTATTTCCTTATTTTTTCTGTTTTCGGTCTCCCCCCTTCTTCCTGACTATTTGGCGCCCTTTTGCGCCGGTTTTTCCTCACTACTGTTCGGCTATTTTCATGTATGAGTCAACCCCTTTTGGCTGAACTCGCCACAAATCTGTGCCATTCGTTTGTTTGACTGGCATATGGTACCGTTCGACTATTTTGCAGCGTTCAGATGTTTTGCCGCGAATGGTTTTTGTTCTGCTGTTTTGCAGTGTATTGATTGTTCATTCGTTTGTTCCCACGAATTAGTCCTATCTCGCTGAGCTTTCGGTTCGCGAATTGGATGCGTTTGCAGGATTTTTTGCCTTGTGTCTACCCTGTCTGCTGGTCTGGGCCCTGGTGAGCTCCCCTACCTCTCACTCTTTGATGTAACTAGTCTGGGGTGATTAACTCCTACTAGCCTGTACTATTATTGCTTTGTTCGGGGTCTAGTATTGTACTGGGTTTTTATTATTGTGGGTCTCACAGAATACAATATGCCCATGTCTAAGGTGCCTGCCCCCCTTCTCCTGGTGAGATTGATATACATCAAGGCATGGGGAACCCCTCTTCAGTTTCTAGTTCCTCTTCATCAGTGGTTGGCCCTATGTCTCATCCTGACATTGCTCCCACTGGCTGCAGAAAGTTTGGGCCCACCGGCGCACCTGCTGTGTTAACTTACTCTGCCTCCAGAACCCATATGACTGGTCACCCATGATAGCGTGCCTGTATCACGCAAAAGAGCCTTTCCATGCCAGGCAGAATGGGCAAGGCAATGGAAATGTGCAAGTGTACAACCTGAGAACAATTTCGACTCAGAAATCAGGTCTAGTGAGAAGTTTAATACTGAGTCCTTGAGTGACTAATGCTCAATTATGTGAGCAGGGCATTGACCTTTTGACCCCCGCTCAGTCCGTGGTGACTGAGTGGCTCTTGAAGTGACTCCCCCGCTATTGCGGGCTCCACTCTCCTGGATCCATCTGGAGAAGCTATGTTCGACCCGGATGATCTCCATCACCCGAGGTTGGCTGAATGGCTCCCAGTAGACCATGTGGCACGTTATCTAGAAAACTGGGTACGGCGCCCACTCAGCAAGGCGGCCCGGAGTAAGCTCAGCGCTGAATGCCCACGGCCTTTGGTGCCTAATAAAGTTTGTGAGATCCCAGTTGTTGACCCCAAAATGACCCAATTCCTCATTAAATTGGGTTGGAACCCTCGTAAGGGTCTGGACTCGGCCCTTAAGTCGTGCTAAGATAAACACTTGGGCATGTTTGGTCCCTTGGCAAAATTGTTCGACCTGGCAGAAGACGCCAGAGCTGAGAACAGGCAAGTTGACCTGGAAGAACTCAATTGTTGGGTACAGAGTGCAATCTGCATTGCAGGCAGTGTTAACACCTTCCTGTCCATAGAACGGCGTAAAGCCATTCTCTTTAAAATAGAGCCGAAATTGGCCAATCTGGCGGGCAAGGACGCCCAGGGCCTCTTTTTGGAGGACCTCTTTTTTTAAAGGACCTGGGGCATTTTGTTGAGGCTTTTACAGCCCTTGATAAAGCCCAATCCTACATGAAGAGGGTATTTCAAGGGCGTGTCTCTACCAGGGCCGGCAGATTCAGGGGTCGTCTGTCCGGCCGTTCCAACTACAACTCCCGTGGCTCGGGATGAGGCTCCTCTGTTGGTACTGTGACCTATCAATGGATCTGATTTGTCTTGGCGTGCGCACTCTGGTTTAAGTATAGATTTAACCGTTGGGCTCGTGTTTCTTGTGGTTTCACAGCTTCATGCAGTGCTGCTTGATGGTCATGACGTCCTACCAGTATGTTTTGCCTAAGTTGGCTGGTGTCCACAACAGGCTTGAAGTTAATTTCTGTTGTGATGTTCCTTGGACTGCTATTCACGGGATTTCATTACCATGTTTTCCGACTGTTCGGATCGTCTGTTGGTTCCGTTTTCTGTCTCCCCTCTTGATGTGTCGCATTCTCTAAAGAAAGAGGAAGCTTGAGAGGCGGTACTTGCTGTTATACCTGGATGGGGATTGGCTGGTGTCTCACTGTATTTGTTATATTTTTTTCAGTTGTGTTCTTTGCTGCTAGTGGTGGACAGTAAAGAAAGGGTTAAGCAACATGAGCATCCGTGTCTTTCATAAAATCATGACTTTTCGTAAGGAAATCGCAAAATCGTGTAATTAATATGTGGCTATGAATGTTATGCCATAGCACACTTGCTGAGTTCAGTGAGCTCTCTAAATGAAGCAGTCAAGAGCAAGACTGCATAATGTAGGCCATTGAAAACGAGCATGTGGCCATGGTTTGTAAGCCAGGACACACCTCCTGAGCACAATTGTATAAGAAATGGGTACTCTGGCACACGATCCTCACATTTTACTGAAAGTCTGAGCTGTATAAATTTCCTTTAAGCTTTGCTCACCCTTTGTGTGCTTTTTTTTGTGAGCAATCCACATGATTTGCATGAGAAATACATTAATGTGCACTAAAGAAATCCAGGTTGCTCTGTTCACAGATATTCTGCAACACTGAGACACTAACTTACTCTAAATATAAAACAATAAGTGCACGCTCAGCTATTGCTTGCTCCATCCGTGAATAGTAAGTTTTATTACAGTCTCTAAATATGTTTAGGACAGTCTATGTTTTTTTGTAAAATCATTTTTGAGCAGTCTTGTCACAAAGATAATATGCGAGTTTCCCTTCCGTACAATTCTTCGTTGGGGTTATGCTGTGAAGGTTATGGTCCTTAGTATTTCCATTTATGAAACAATATCAAGACAGACCTGAGCACTATTTGATCCCAGGGCCTCTGGCCATCCCTCCAACATTACCTGGCTTAGCCCAATCAGAACTCTAATTTAGTTATTAGGCAGTTATTTAATCTAGTTAATTTTGCAGCTCCCCACCGAAAGAGCCTGAGGCTGGATTATGGTCTATATGGAACCATTGGTCCCATATAATTATACCTTAAACCTAGCCTGAGGTAACTCTTGTACTAAAGTAGAGATATCCTGATCTTTTACGGATACTGAATGTACATGGATTCTAACATATGTAGGATAACAAATCCATGGAGACAGGAAAAAAGACAAACAGGGTTATACATGTGTGTAAGAAGTTCTAGGCATTTCTGGCAAGAGAATCATCCACCTAGCAAGTTAATGCAGAGAATAACCTGCAGGTGGAAATATGCCTTCACAATTAGAACAGTCACTTCTCCAATGGTAACAGTACATAATTCCTTAAAGCAGGGGTCCTCAAACTCCGGCCCCCCCGATGTTGCTTTACTACAACTCCCATAATTCCCTGGCTATCTATGTAATTCAAAGAATCATGGGAGTTGTAGTTCAGCAACATCCAGGGGCTGGAGTTTGAGGACCCCTACCTTAAAGCATAGATGTCAAACTTGAGGCCCACAACTAATATGTTTGCTGCCCGTGGGCCGCAAGGGAGCGCTGAGTGTAAGCTCTCCCTGCTCAGCTTCCCGCAGTGATGCCGGAGCCGGAATATAACTTCACTCTGGCTCCCGGCATCACTCTGCCACGCGAGAGGGAGCTGAGCATGGAGAGCTCAAAATCAATGTAAGAAAGGTACACCAGGTAAGAAATCCACCCAGCTCTTCCAAAGGTAGGGAGGCTGGGTGGATTTAAATTAATATATATAGAAATAAATATTGGGGGGTGGTGGAGATTTTATATATATATATATATATATATATATATATATATATATATATAAACAAACAGAAAAAGTACAGAGATGGCGCTTCAGGATATCCAATAATCAGGGTGCTGCTTAACCAAAGTATATTGCCACTACATATACTCAAAAAGAACAAAATGACACAAAAAAAAAAGGTAAAAGCGCACACCAAAAAGGAGAGGAATATATTACCTGAAAATATAATTACAGGTAGTTGTAAATAGGTAGTTCCCTCCCTCAATGGGTGAAAGTGGTATTCAAGGGTACGTGGTGTACATTTCCTATGTGGAAAATACATAATAATACATAGTGAAATCTGTATAGCACACAAATAGAAATGGAAATGTATGGGCTGAAACCACTCACACTTTTTTGAGCCACTTAGAAGTGGGCTCAGAACTTATCTCGCCTTTATGTCACTTCACAAGGACAATAAGAGACTCTTTTTCCTTTCCAAATGGATCCACTATGTAGTGAAGGTCACATATAAAAGTAGGCTGTTAAATGGAGGCAAGTATACTGAGATCCGGATTGCAAGCTTCCTTTCCACGGATCCCACGCACTCTAGGGGCTGATCCTCCCTTTTTTTGTGTCATATATATATATATATATATATATATATATATATATATATATATATTTATTAATTAATATATATACCTCCAGCATCAGATTTTCCCCATAGGAAAGCATTGAATAATGCTTTCCTATGGGGAGATCATAATGTGAGTGCAGCCGTTGCCGTCCGCCAGCGAGAGAGGAGTGTGGGCGGAACTGAGACCCAAGTAAGTGACTGAAGGGGTCTCTTATCTTAGGAGGGAGCCTTGCCAGAGCGGAAATCTATAGTGCCAGGAAATTGAGTTGGTTTTCCTGGCACTATAGTTTCCCTTTAACCCCAGTAAATGCTATTGAAGCATTTCAATGGCTAAGTAGTGCGGCTTATGCAAGTATAAAACATACCTTCAACTCTACCTCCCTGCTCCAACATTGTATGGATAGACCCCATTTGCTTATAGGAACACTATATGGTCAGGAACACAGACGTGTATTCCTGATCCTATAGTATTAAAACCACCATCTAGCCTCCCTGTCCTCCCTAAATATAATAAAATCTTACTTGTATTCAAGACCGCAGCTGTGGCTCTGCCCATGACCTGCCTGCTGACATCATTAGAAGTGGTGGTCTGAGCCAATCACAATGCTTCCCCATAGAATTGGCTAAGATGGTCAAGGAGGCAGATCAGGGGCAGAGCCATCACAAGTCAAACACAGCCCTGGCCAAATCAACATCTTCTCATTGAATCAATGCATCTCTATGAGAAAAGATCAGTGTCTGCATGCAGAGGGTGGAGACACTGAATGACAGTACTGCACCAGGAAGCCCCTCTAGTAACCATCTGGGGAGTGGCCAATGGAGTAATCATTACCTTGTAATGTAAACACTGCATTTTTTCTGAAAAGACAGTCTTTAAAGCAAAAAGCCTGAATGGAATTATTCTACTCACCAGAACAAATGCAATAAGCTATAGTTTTTCAGTTGAACATAGTGTCCCTTTAAAGAGGGTTGTAACAAGTGTTTGCACACTATGGATTTAATTCAATAGTGCTTAAACCATGTACAAGCTTACACTGCTTCCATGGGCATGGCATAGTAAGGTTCAGGCTGATTTGCATTATGTGCTCTGGCTGTCAGGATAACCTGGCATTCAATGCACAGCAATACATGTTTTTTTCTAATAGCATACCCCATATAAATTGGTCAAATATTCCACATATGAATTGTGAACCATAAACTGGTTACTTACCTTAGTTTACATGAGCTGAGGTGGATTTAATGGATTACATCAAATGATCACAGTTTTCATTTTATTACGGCAGTTTGTCATGTAATGTGCAGAGAAAGGCTAGAAAGATTTAGGGGTATTAACACAAACCCAGGTATTATGGAAAAAACAGGTATTATGGAAAAACCGATAGGGAAATTGCAATCCGAAGTTCAAAATAGAGATGAAACAAATTTTCTGATTGATTGTTTTGTCCTTAAAGGCTTGCTCCAAGCATCATAGCCACTAGAGCCTGCCAGGAGTACCCTGGCCCGGTTCCCTGATATGAGGCAAATTATTCAGCAACAGTTATCTGGCTCCCTGCCGGGCTTCAATGTTGCAGAAGTCACTGGCTGAGAGCATCAACTGACAGCTATAAACTAATGAAGGACAGACTGTGCATGAAAGTTGCACAGAATTGACATTAGCAAGCTTGGAACTCTAGTTCTATGCTCGCTGATGGCACCCATCTGATGCTGCCAAATGTTGAGTTATACTTCTGGGCATCTAAGGGGTTAATCCATGTATGTACAGCAATTTAATGCAAAATGCTGCACATACAGACTCCAGGTACCATGACCACTTCAAATCACTTAAATTGTTATGGTGCTTGGGGTAACCCTTTAAATTTGAAAACCCAATTTTCAATTATCTACAATTCACAATTAAAAGGAACTGTAGTCACCAAACAACTTTTGCTTAAAGAAGCAGTTTTTGTGTATAAAAGCATCTCACTGATGTCTCACTGCTCAATTTACTGCCATTTAGGAATTAATCACTTTTGTTTCTCTTTATGCAGCCCAAGTGAATGTGTGAATACAAAATGATATCATTTTTAAACAGATGTAACTATGTTAAAAAGTTTTTTTCCTGCTCTGTAAATTTAACTAATTACATACAGGAGGCCAATACAAGTTCTAGCAAGCTATTAACAGAGGAGGAGATAAGAAATTCTAAATTAAAAAGCATTTGCAATAAAAAGTGCAAACATTAGAGGACTCTTTACAGGATGGGTTTAGGAAGTGTGTGTAAGTCACATGCAGGGAGGAATAATTTAACTCCTAAAGGGTAGAAAATTGAAAATGGAGGCTGTGGGGGCATGATTTATACAACAAAACAGCTTCATTAAAAGGGACACTATAGTCACCCGATCAATTACAGCTTATTGGAGTTGTTTTAGTCATTATAATCAGTCCCCGCAGGCAATTTAATGTAAAACACTGCCTGTTTCAAAGAAAAGGAAGTGTTTACATTGCTCCTTAAGGAGACCTCTAATGGCTACTCCTTACACGGCCACTAAATGTGCTTCCAGAGTCAGTGTTGCACAGTGATCGTTCTGCATGGACGCTGAACTTTCCCCATACAGATGCATTGGGTTCATGCATCTTTATTAGGAGATGCTGATTGGCCAGGCCGGCTCCTCCTCCTTGATCAACTCAGCCAATCCAATGCTTTTCGTATGGGAAAATATTGGATTGGCTAAGATAATCATGTGCGGCGCTGGAAATAAAGTACATTTTCTTACCTTTTAAGGGGAGCAAGCCACCAAAATGGTGGCTTTAACACTATAGGGTCAGGAATACAAATTTGTGTTCCTGACCCTATAGTGTCCCTTTAAGCCCTACAATCACACGTGAATCTCACAGTACATGGTAATAACAATTACCGTATATACTCGTGTATAAGTCGATCTCATGTATAAGTCGAGTGCAGTTTTGTGACCAACAATTGTGAAATATGCTATGCCTCGTGGATAAGTCGAGGGTAAAACTTGGGGCTATGAAATTCTGTGATTTTTATAACTATATACACACACACACACTCTGCATTATATACACACACTTATACAAACACACACTCATACAAACAAACACTCTGTGTATACAGGGAGTGCAGAATTATTAGGCAAGTTGTATTTTTGAGGATTAATTTTATTATTGAACAACAACCATGTTCTCAATGAACCCAAAAAACTCATTAATATCAAAGCTGAATATTTTTGGAAGTAGTTTTTAGTTTGTTTTACTGTGCATAATTATTAGGCAACTTAACAAAAAACTACTACTGTGCATAATTATTAGGCAACTTAACATTAAAAACAAATATATACCCATTTCAATTATTTATTATTACCAGTGAAACCAATATAACATCTCACATTCACAAATATACATTTCTGACATTCAAAAACAAAACAAAAACAAATCAGTGACCAATATAGCCACCTTTCTTTGCAAGGACACTCAAAAACCTGCCATCCATGGATTCTGTCAGTGTTTTGATCTGTTCACCATCAACATTGCGTGCAGCAGCAACCACAGCCTCCCAGACACTGTTCAGAGAGGTGTACTGTTTTCCCTCCTTGTAAATCTCACATTTGATGATGGACCACAGGTTCTCAATGGGGTTCAGATCAGGTGAACAAGGAGGCCATGTCATTAGATTTTATTCTTTTATACCCTTTCTTGCCAGCCACGCTGTGGAGTACTTGGACGCGTGTGATGGAGCATTGTCCTGCATGAAAATCATGTTTTTTCTTGAAGGATGCAGACTTCTTCCTGTACCACTGCTTGAAGAAGGTGTCTTCCAGGAACTGGCAGTGGGACTGGGAGTTGAGCTTGACTCCATCCTCAACCCGAAAAGGCCCCACAAGCTCATCTTTGATGATACCAGCCCAAACCAGTACTCCACCTCCACCTTGCTGGCGTCTGAGTCGGACTGGAGCTCTCTGCCCTTTACCAATCCAGCCACGGGCCCATCCATCTGGCCCATCAAGACTCACTCTCGTTTCATCAGTCCATAAAACCTTAGAAAAATCAGTCTTGAGATATTTCTTGGCCCAGTCTTGACGTTTCAGCTTGTGTGTCTTGTTCAGTGGTGGTCGTCTTTCAGCCTTTCTTACCTTGGCCATGTCTCTGAGTATTGCACACCTTGTGCTTTTGGGCACTCCAGTGATGTTGCAGCTCTGAAATATGGCCAAACTGGTGGCAAGTGGCATCGTGGCAGCTGCACGCTTGACTTTTCTCAGTTCATGGGCAGTTATTTTGCGCCTTGGTTTTTCCACACGCTTCTTGCGACCCTGTTGACTATTTTGAATGAAGCGCTTGATTGTTCGATGATCACGCTTCAGAAGCTTTGCAATTTTAAGAGTGCTGCATCCCTCTGCAAGATATCTCACTATTTTTGACTTTTCTGAGCCTGTCAAGTCCTTCTTTTGACCCATTTTGCAAAGGAAAGGAAGTTGCCTAATAATTATGCACACCTGATATAGGGTGTTGATGTCATTAGACCACACCCCTTCTCATTACAGAGATGCACATCACCTAATATGCTTAATTGGTAGTAGGCTTTTGAGCCTATACAGCTTGGAGTAAGACAACATGCATAAAGAGGATGATGTGGTCAAAATACTCATTTGCCTAATAATTCTGCACTCCCTGTATAATGCAGAGAGTGTGTTTGTGTAGTGTGTGTGAACTGGGTGGGGGGAGGGCATTTTTATTAAAATTTTTTTTATTTTAATATTATTATTTTTTTATTATTTTAATTTTTTTTTTTGTCCCCCCCTCCCTGCTTGTTAACTGGTCAGGGAGGTGGGCTATCTTAATCCCTGGTGGCCCAGTGGCATGGGCTGTGACGTGGGGGGGCTGGCAGGAGGCATTTACTTACCTTTCCTGCAGCTCCTGTCAGCTCCCTTCTCCTCCGTTCCGGTCAGCTACACTGTAAGTCTCGCGGTCTTGTTGCCGCGCGGATCGTTGCCATGGCTCTGACAGCCGCGGCTCTCTAAGTTGCCATAATACGGACAGTGACTCGAGTATAAGTCGAGTGGGGGTTTTTAAGCACAAAAAATGTGCTGAAAAACTAGACTTATACTCGAGTATATACTGTACACATTTTGAACACATAGCTGTCACACAAAATTAAACATGTTTATATATAAAAAGTGAAATTACGTGGGGGGCGGAGCCAACTACCGAGCTGATCGGACGCCATTTCTGACAGCTCCGACACTCACCCTAATATTTCGCCTCAATCTTGAGAATCCAGCCTGATCCTACCACTCCATACACACACCCCGACTCGGGAACCCGCACCGCACCGATAGATGCCCTTCTTTATGAAAAAGACGGCACCAAAGAGGAACAGTAAGCCCGGGGCCTACTCCACGCTCACACCACTTACTTGGGAGGCGCTCCTCGGCGGAATCCACCGGGGACCCACGAGCACCCCTGTCACTGGACCCCTCTCCGACCCTGAGGTCCACATGCCAGCCATGGGGCGACGCTCCCAGAAAGCCGGTATACAGACAGACTGCAGAGACATTGGGGCCATGCTCCAGAGGCCTGCAAGGCCCAAACTGACCCTAGAGGAAACCCAGCCGACCACTACTCAAATAGATCATCCTGATCAAGCAGAGAGGAATGATCTCGGCACCATGATACCAGCACCACCGGAGGGATCACCTCCAGCGACGAAACACGACCTGCAAATACTATTACAAGACTTCCATAAAATCCTGTCGCAGGAACTAACAGGACTTAAAGCGGATTTACAAACCACAAAAGACCGGGTACAAGCTACGGAGGCTGAAGTGACCGACGTCATAACCAGCCTAACACAGGTACAAGACTCGGTACAACAGCTCCAAAAATCCCACCACAACATGGCCCTACACCTGAATGCCCTCGAGAATAGCCATAGACGTAACAACATAAAAATACGAGGTATCCCGACAAGTGTCACCACTGAGGAACTGCCGCATTACACAAGACGGCTTTTAGCAACCATCCTACCTCCAGCGGCGATAAGAAAACTGGTGATAGATGGAATATACAGGATTGCGGGTCCCCAAAGAACCACCACACAAACAATCCGAGATGTCATACTCCGTTGCACATCATCCTCGGATAAGGGTCTAATAATGGCGGCGCTGCGGGGCAAGACTCCACTGAGGTTTGAGGAATCCAGCCTCACCTTTTACCAGGACCTAACGAGGGCCACATTACAGTGGTGCCGCTCACTTCACCATGTGACCCAACGACTACAGGCCGCTAACATACAATACAGATGGGGAGCGCCGGGCTCATTACTAACGACTCATAATGGAACTACTCACACACTTACATCACTCGAGGACGCCCCATCATTCTTTGCAACGCTAGGGCTGAAAAACGCGGACGCACAAACCCCAGAGGGACAGGAAGAACTGGAGGAAAGCGCTCTACCGGCTCCACGTACCGGCCAGACACTCCGCACGACCACCTGAACACAGCAGGAGGAACAACTATACGGGACAATATATAGTGACTGGAAGTTACTAACCTTACTAGCTAATACCTATACCATGCCTGCTTAGTTTTATATGCTTAAATCGTTTAAATTGTTCATAAGTTAAATACTCTGGCGCAGACAATATTGACCTGAGCGATAGGGTCCCCTACTTGACCCCCCTGACGGACAGGGATTTCCTCTCTGGTGGCATCCGTGCCCGTTAAAAATTACGGCGAGATAACAACCCCCCCCCCCCGCTGCCCCCAAGGTTAGGGGTAAAAAGCTTGACAATACACATTTGACATTATGCAACACACAGAGATGAGAGAGCAGTCAGTGGGACAATGAGAACACTCCCCAACCCTCGTGACCTACAACTGTAGACAACGACACCCTCACTGGCGACACTCCTACCCTGGGAAATAGCATGTTATTGTCCCTTAAAAACAAGGGCCTGAGCCTACAACGCAATGTACTTACACTCAACACAGTCGCGGACACCTTCATAAACTCAGACCCACAAAACGACGCTTAGATCTCTTTCCTGAGTACTGACATGTCCTGTTTACCCTGACAGACGCAGATCTAATCTCTGACATGCCCTATCAAATGCAGTAAATATCCAAAAACGTGCTGTTTAACAACTGTTATGTTTCTATGTCACACAAATGTATGCCTGATCAAATACCTATTTCCGCTGTTGTGGCAGAATAGGTACAATTGTACCACTTTCGCACAATTAAATAAAGAATTAAAAAAAAAAAAAAAAAAAAAGGGAAATTACTCTGAATTAAATTAAAAATAAAGAAACCCTGTTGCGGTCATTTTCTTTTATTTTAGAAATACTTACATTTAATGTTCAGACTTCAGCAGGGGACTTGAAATTGTTGTGTAGAAACAGATTGTGGAACCAGTATCTTTGTCAATAAACATGCTTGCTCAAAACCTTCAAATCGAATGTGAAGAAAATTGACACATTCAATTTCTTTATGTTCATAAAACAGGAAGCACTACAGCTATGTGTAACATGCATGTTTTCAAAGCAACAAAGGCATTGCAGTGTGATTGATGGGACACAAAATCGTTTCTCCTTGGGGTAAAGGGGGGTGGGAGACAGAGGTCATGACCTTTGAATTCACAGATATAACAATGTAAGGCATGTCTTTTCTGTCCTGATTTTGTAACCTAGAGCAAGGAAACAAAACATCATGACTGTAAAATCTATCAACGCCTTTGCAACCAAGAGGCCACGATTAAGGTGAGTTGAGCCCTTCAATTCTAATGATCCTGCTAATTAAGTGACAGATCTGTTAGCCCAATCATTAGAACTCAGCTGCCACTACATATGTACTCAGCATCAGTGGTATAGATAACATAATTCAGTACATTTTATGAAGGGAGATTACAAAACATGCACCTACATGTTGGCATTTACTTTAATGCTGCTTTGTGGTAAATAATTCTCATAATTGGATATGGTAAAATTTTAAATTAAATCCAAGAACAAGAAAAAAAAAAAATATCAATAATAATCCCCACACATTAGGAATCAAACCTCACTCCCCTATACAACCTTAAGGACTTTTAAGTAGAAGCCAAAAGGTAATACCCCACAATTGTTATGGAACTACAATTCCTACTGTGTTTTGCAAGCCTGGATTCTACCAAAATACCAAGGTGACTGTTGTACTATTACAGCTGGGGATCTGGAACATTTTTGCCAACCCCTTGGATAAAGTATAGAGCAATATTACGTGGAAATTATTACAACCCAGCATGATGAATAGTCCATAATTAAAGGGGCAGTATGGCACCCTGTGCATACAGCACAATGCAGGCCTCTCTAGCAAGGAAGGGAAATCAGTCAACCAAGCAGCATGTTGGGTCTGTAAATAGCACAGAACAGCTTCTCCCTCCACCCCCTCTTTTTCACATGAAAATTATGCCAGCTCCAGTGGTGCGTAAAATTGGTATGAGCCAAGGGAAGTAGGTTATGGCGAATCCCTCCTCTCTGCCTTCACTTAGCATGGATTTTTCAGCACGTTGCACAAGGCTAGTCTTGTCTCTTTAAGGAGACACTGGACCCTAATTAGCCAGCATTCCTTGATGTGGGTGATAGCTAACATAGGACAAGAGAGCAAGCAGAGGGAGGAGGACGTGTGGTAATATAGGAGTACATAAACCCCCCCTCTACTTCTCCCTCCTCATGCCTCCATGCTTGTTTTCACCACAGATTGCCACACAGAGCAGCAACGGCTCATACACAGACTAGCAGCTAACACAGGCACCCACGTTACTTTGATTGACAGCCGGACAAATGTTTCCCCTGTTCGAACGCTCATTATTAGAGACTCCAGCCCTCGTTCCCCTCCTTGCCACACCGCCGGAGGCGGAGTTGCAAGACAGCTCTGTCTCTGATTGGTAGAACGCAGGAGGACAAAGAGGAGAAGAATGAATCGGATACGTCTTAACCCCACGTGGGGTTGAACCAGTGACAAGGGGTTCCTTCCCCCTCTCTCATTGGTCAGCAGGGAAATGATAGGCAGTCAGAAGAGAGTGGCGATTAACGTTCCTATGCTTTCTATTGGTTTGTCCAGAAAGCCCCCCCACCTCCCTGGCGTCCTTGGGCGGTCTCTAGTAGCGCGTTGGATTCTGGTTATGGTAGTTTCTATTGGCCGTTGGCGAGCTGGAAAGAGAATGGCCCAGGCTACAAAGACCAACTACAACTCCCAGCAGATCTTTGTGTTTTCCCTTCAATGTTGTGAATATGTATCAGAATGTTAATGATTTGCTGCTGCTAAATTTGGTCATAGAAGTCACCTACACAGAGCGTGTTGTTGGAGCTGCTGAGAAGCGGTAGCTTAGGGTTGTGTTTTTTTTTTCTTTTCCTTCCTTCTTACATCGTCTTGAACGTTCTGTCTTCCTCATCAAAGTGTGCGGCTTCCGAACGTTCGAAGAAGAGTTAAAAGAATCGAACGATCAATGTTATTTCATCGAGGAATGGAAAGAAGGAAATGGGGAAGGAATGAAAATAAATAGACCACACTGGGATTTTAAGGGTTGCAAAGAGCAGACGAGGCAATAAAAAAAACAACTCAAATAAAGAACAAATCTGCACGCTAAAACCTTCGAGATCTGGGGGATCGTTCACAGAGGGGAAAAAAGGAAACCGATCTACAGGGGAACAACTTATTGTTACAGTGTTTTATCCGGAAAAAGGAGATCGGGGGAGACATATCTATGGTGGTTCCTGTTTTTTTCTTCTTCTTCCATCCTACTCATCAGAAAGTTCTTTAAAAGCAGCCGCTTTGTTCTCCAGGAAGCCAAGTGTATTTTTTTTTCTTTTTTATAATTATTGAAACATAATTCGTTTTTTATTTACTGGCTCTACTTGATTATTCCTGTTTTCTCGTGGGGGTATCCAGCTTGTGTTGATTTATATTTCCACCTCTTCCCTGTGACAGTGGCCACCCCCGGAGGGTAAGGGTGTCACGGAGCGTCACTGTGTGTAGACAATGAGAGTTCGATCGTGACTATCGATCGCGATCTGTGCCCTCTCCTCCCCCCCCGTGGAATGTGGAAGGTTTCGGTCGGTGGATCAGAGATACCTTCGGGCTGAGCAGCAGCAGCGCCATTAGCATTACTATTAACAGGGGGACCCCGGGGGCAGCAGCGTTATTAGCTGGATCACAAGCTAAAACTCTTCCCACCCCCTCCTCTTCTCCACCTCCCTTTCCTTTACCCTGTTCACCAGGGGGATACCCCCCTCTCCTCTCACGTGGGCTCCTGCAATTAGTAAATGAACCTTCGTGCTCCTTGGAAGAGGTACCGAACAAGCGGCTTGGATGATTCGAGACTTGAGCAAGATGTATCCCCAGTCCAGGCACCCGGTGAGTAGACGGGGTGTGATTTCCATCTCCACCTCTTACCCTTCCTTATAACACAGGGTGGGCAAATGTAAATACCCAGCGGTGGTAGAACTACAGCTCCATTGATGCTTTGCCAGCTAGGGATGTACCTCTTGGCCTCTCTGATTTAACCCTTGTCTTTCCTGATCGTTGCATGGCTGTGGCAGGGAAAGGGTTTATTGCATGACCTCACCGCTCATATAGTAACCCTTTGCGCATCGGAGGGGTTTCCATTGCCCTGTTTTGTAATGCATTGAACACCCAGTTTGTGTATAACGAGTTAATACCCTTAACCCTATCAGCCCCTTCCATGTCATATCACAGTAGGACCCGAAACCTCTCACACATTCCCTAATACACAGTGCTGTGAAGGAGACCTCCACCATGTCTTGTGTGCTCTGTTTCTTTGTTCCATCCTGACATGTTTTTAATGTGATACTGTGTTCACTCTCTCTCTTCACCCTACAGTGTGGTCCTTTTTTGCATTCCTGACCCCTCCCCTAATGCTAAGCTTCTCTCATGTCCCTTCATATGTAGCTGCCTTACAATTCCGCCTCTTACATGGTGGCATTAAACCCCCACCCCTTAAGCTTTTTATTGTATTCAGAAGTCACAAGGAGAAAATTGTTTTTTCGTGGGGTTAAATATCTAATTGAAAATAAAATTCCTGATGAATGTGCACTATTGTTGTAGATGGGACAGTTGGTGCTTGTGCTGAAGAAGCCATTAATTCCTTGGATAAGTCTCCCCCACATTGAGTGAGCTGTATCATTTGATGATTGACACAACCCCCTTCCCCCTTTGGCTTGGACTGTGTGCTTCCCTCCTATGCTTATATTGGGCAGTTCTGCCCTCCCACCCCTCTATTTACCGTGCTTATCTTGGACTATGTGGATTCCTTCTCACACATTGCACTGTGATGTCCTTTTTCCGTTTTTTTTCTTGTGATGGTAGCACCCTTTAACCCCATCTTTTATGTGATGAATGGATTTATTTAGGTATTTTACATGAATGTCCTCAATCCTTTACGCCCAATAGATGAGATATTGTATAGTGCCCTGGGCCATTTTGACACTTTTTTGTACATATTTTTTATTTTAATTAATAATAATTAAAACAAATCTTAGTTTAACACCAAATTTCACTCTGTTGTGAATCATGTAGCTACAATACAGAGCTAGATCTATTCAAATACATTGAGTGGACAGGTGAAATTCAACTCAACTGCTTTGTTTGGCTTATGAACCGCAGGAAATACAGTAAGCTTCATCCAAACAACTCAACCCAAGTGTTCAGCGTGACTCATCTACACTGTGAATTAATGGAATGCCTTGATTAGAATAATTAATAAAAAGCATTTTGAAGACTTAACAGAGGTGTCCTAACAAGTTTGGTCTCCTGGCATTTCTGGCCATTAACTTCATAATTGGAACATACAGTGATCCTTTAATACACTATTGTGTAGACTCTGAAGTAAGAAGCTGACAGAAGATTGACTTCCCTCCGCCCCAGTGACTGATCTTCTCTCTACAGCAAATGACCTTCCTAAAGAAAAATATGCTGTGGTGTTGTGGCCATTTTCTTGTAGGCACAGTCAAAACTAATCTGCAGAGTGGCTGAAATAAAAGAAACCAGCAGAGCTCAGCCATATCTAGTTTTAAATAAATTTTTTAATTTTTTTATTTTTTATTCTTCATTCTAAAAAAAATACAGCTCTTTAATAGGACATTACATCAAGCAATAGGTACTAGTGCCAGATGAATCTCCATTCTGTTTTGTGGAGCTCTTAATTTAAAAAAAATTATATATATATATATATATATATATATATATATATATATATTTTCCCGGTGTTAAGTACATTTTGGCATTGTAGACTTAATTTTATTATTTATTTATTTTTTTTTAAACCTTTTTGTTTTATTTATTTTCTACAGGTTAGATGTCAGATAATGAATGCATGAGCGCAGTAAGATTTAGGTTTATGGCTGGAGCTGGAAATGCTCAGTAACTGGTGGCAAATTACATATAAGGAATCCATGATAGCGAGAAAAGAGGTTACGCTATGCAATTTAACATTTTCTTTTATAGCCACCCTTTTAAGTGGTAATATTATTTACATCTGATGATGCATTCTCTCTTTTCATGGAACGTCCTTTTAGCTTGTTCTTTTTACTTATTTGCCAAACCATCCTTGATTTTACTCTGTTTTATTACTTTTTTTTATTTTTCCTGAACTGGCTTCAGTTTATATTCATCTGTGGCAATATAAAAACATAAAATTCTCACTTGTGTGGGATTCACTAGGAGCAAGTGCAATTATTTCTCTCCCATATTAGAAGGCAAAACTGGAAAGTAAAAATCAATCAAGACTGAAAAACACCTGTTTTGTTACAGATGGCCTTTTATTCATTTATTGTATTGCCTGATTGGGAAACACTGCTTTTGTGTTTGTGTAAGCTCTTTAGAATTTTTGGACTTTGGTTTTCGTGCAGGGATTATAATTTGTATTTTAAACTTCTTTCTTTATGGGGCAAACCCACGCCTTACTGGCAAAATAAAACCTGCTACTGATACTTTCATAATTAATATTTATTGTTTTTAAGGCTCCGCATCAGCCAGCTCAGCCCTTCAAATTCACCATATCCGAATCGTGTGATCGGATTAAGGAGGAGTTCCAGTTTTTACAGGCTCAGTACCACAGGTAATGCTGTTTACTTTAGCTGATCCGTATATTTGCTTAGCCCTTGTTGTCAGTCTTTTTTTGTGTGTGTATGTGTACATAAGGCGTTAACTGTTGAAAGGGTTTGGCTTCTTCCTATAGGAAATGCAAGTTAAAACACCTTCAGCTCCTGAAAGCCAAATATGTAGCAGGGTATATCCATTATCTACAATTACAAGCATGTGCTTTTATAAACTGCTGAACTGTTACAACAATGGTACAAATGCAATGCTGACGTTTACTTTAAGGTGATATCACCTCTGTGGATTGCCTCCTTCGGTGCTTAAGATCAGAGGTGGATGGTTTTAAAATGCTTTCTGTATTATAAGCCGGCATGATTAAGTATTTCTTGGAAAATGGGGATTGGGGTAAAATGATATCAAGTTGAAAAAGACAAACTTGCTTCGCATTACTGGAAAACAATAACTGGAAACCATTTAGTGGTACATGACTTCATCTCCCAGTAACACGGAAAATTAAAGAGAACCATCGTCGGACAAGGGGTTACTCTAATCATACCATCTCTTGATTCTAATTCTGTTTACAATGCAGGATTACGCCTTTTAATCCCCTTTCATTTAAGCAACATGCAGTGCAAAACACTGCATCCGTGAATGGATTGAATAAATCCGCAAGTGCTATTTGTAAAACTGACTCTATATGGTTTGTGAAAACTAGTGAGGTCTACTGAAAGCCAACATACAGTATGCCAAATGGTAAATCTGACTGTGACAATAGGATTTCTTATGTTCTGTTTGACTTTTGCTATTAATCTGAATTTACTAGCGTACACCTTTTTATTCCATAGAGAATCTGGTGTAAAGGCATATACTGTATGTTTCTAAGCCCATTTAAGACAAATACTTGTGTGTGGTATTTTTTTTTTTGCATGGAAACATAATCCGTTTTGTCTATTATTATTATTACTGCATGTTAAAAGCAATCACTTTATATAAAAAAATGCAAGTCAGTTTGTGTTACATTTCTAAAATTACTGGAGGAAGTTGAAGAGATGTGTCTTCTATGTAAAGCTTTAGGGGATCCAAGGGCCTTGCTTAAAACATTTAGCTAAAACATGAATCACCACCTCTGCAATTGATTAGAACATCATACTGAGCAGGTAGAGGAAAGACTTATATGTGGCTTGTTTTTTAAATCTATAATTCAAAATGTCTGTAAGAAGGAAGCAGCAAGCAGTATTACATGCTTAATTTCACAGGAACAAAAAACAGCATAAATTCCATGTTATTGGTTGCAGAGGTCTGCTTGACCTAGTAAAAATGATACGATGTAAATATAAAAAATAAATAAAAAAATTTGTCATTGTTTTGCACAGCTTAAAGCTGGAATGTGAAAAGCTGGCCAGTGAGAAGACAGAAATGCAGCGACATTATGTTATGGTAAGAAAATGTATAGAGAATTCAGTGTGTTTTTTTTTTTTTTTTTTTTTTTTTTTTTTTGTGTGTGTGTGTGTGTGTGTGTGTGTGTGTGTGTAAAATACTAGGCTTAGACTTCTTGGGCTTGCTAGAGTATTGGTAATATACTGGAGGGGCTAATTATTTTTTCTGTTTTTCTCCTTAATTTTAGTACTATGAGATGTCGTATGGCCTGAACATTGAGATGCATAAACAGGTAATGTTGCCTTCTCCGTCTCTCAATCTTAACTGTTGATGCGAAGTTACCTTGTAAATGTGTAAATTGTATATTGGAGCACTTGATAGTAGGATGAATATGTCCATTTGCTGTTTATTTTGTGTGAGTGCCACTTTATATAGGGGGCCTATACACTGTTCTTCGATAACAAGAGTAAGAGTTTAGTACATGACAAATTCTTCCAGTTAGAGTGTTGTGGTTTTTGTACATGCTTCTTTCACAGTTTTTTTTATTTTTTTTTTATCTTGACTTCTATCTTTCTAAAGTTATTGGTCTGTTTACCTTTTAAAATATATTGATCAGCTTTTATATGGATTATTTAAATGATTGGTCTGTTATTTGTCAAAGATTGTTTTATAAGGTGAAGGATGTGGGTCTTTGACTATTTGTTTAGTTTCTTTTTTAAGTTTATCTTATAGGCACATGAAGGTTGTAATTTATACTTAAATCTCTGTATGAGCTACTTAATATCGATTTTGTAATATTGTAAAAAAGTACAATACATGGTTTGTAAAATTTGAAAAGTGCTGAAAATCAAAGCAATCATGCTCTGTTGCTAATTAGTAAAATGTAAGCGATAAATTACATTTTAATTCCAAACATTGAACAAACAATCATGTTAAGGGTTGCGTTTACACTTTAATGGGGATGCTGTATGTGTAATTATGATTGGAATAGAGGATTACCGTGGATTAAGTTTAATTAGAATATAATTTTCCATTACTGGCTTTTTTTTTTTTTTTTTTTAATTTTCATTGCTCAAATTAGTAATGTAAACAACACAGCCATACTTATGGACAGCATCATCTACTTGTGGCTCAAATGAATTCTTGCACCAGACCTGCTTAGTAATTATCAGTTTTTAATTGTTATACTAGATCTAAATTGTCTATGTCACTGTCTACAGACAGGGAATTAATTAGCCTCTTTATATAGTTTAATGATTTAGGATTTAGTTTCTGTCCTGTATGTATTTATTCATGATAGATATAATATATATATATTTTTTTTTCTGCATGTCTAACTTTAAGAGTGTGATTATATGGTCATATCCTATCTTTCCCTGGTGCTCTAGGTTTCGCTTGGTTTTTAAGGCTTAAAAAAGAAGCCACATAATCTCCCTTCAACTCCAAAATTGATCTTTATACAGCCTTCCTAAATGCAGTCTTACACGGAATCCTGCAGGCTGTTTATCGCATTAAGAAGTAGAGACAGCCTTGCAAAACCACCTACTTACTATATTTTCTTCTAATCTCTGCTTCCTCCTCCTTTCACCAAAGCAGCGAGGGGGAGGGAGCCAAAAGGGGGGATATATGTCTTTGTTTTCACCCACTAGACAGACAGCCTTGGTTCCTTTGCCTCTCTTCCAGATGTACTTACACCATACCCTCGCAATAGAAAGCAGGTTATATTTTTGTAAAGTTGCCCTCGAGCATAAAAGGACAGACTGCTACAGATCAGATAGATTTATTCCTCTTGGAGCTTAAGAACAGGGATATTCACAGACTTTTTGGTAATATCTTAATTGCAGGAACCAATCTGAGTGTTTGTTTCCCTTCCATGTGTTTTTGAAGCCATCGATCAACCTTTCCTCAGGAAAGTGTTTAACGGGCATGTTTGGCACAAATATGGCTTTTCTTTTCTGCTTTCCCCATAAAAGATTTATTTATTTTTTCCTAGCCCAATTTAAATACACTGTTTTATTTTTCTTCTCCTTTCCTGTGTGAAATATTTATTTCACTGGAACAGAAAATGAAGAGAATGTGATTGATGCAGAACTCCTCTGACTTGGCAAATTGTTTGCAGGATAAACACACTCACGGCTTTTAAATATGAGGGGTCGATGTTTCCATCCAAACCTCTTTATCTCCTGCTCCCCCATTCGTTGTGATGCTCATCATCACTCATCCAGTGTTGATTTTGATAGACTATTAAAGCGAAACCTATGGGGAATTTGTCATTCTGAAAGGAAAGCTAATGCAATTAGTACCAATTAAACTACATTTAGTAAATTGGATTTAATCTTAATTAAGCCTGTGTAATGTTGCCAATTTTTAACAATTATGTTTGAGAACATAATTAATTTAATTTTTTGTAACTGAGTAAATGGTGTTAGCCTAGATATAAAATACTTTTATTTTTTTTTATTTTTTTAAAGTTTATTTATTTTTTGAGGAGGTGTGCAAGATTGCCTGACACATAGTGAGGTGGCAATTTTAACAGTTAAAGAGAAGTGCTCAACTGTTCTATTTTTGGTCTGTGTTAAAGGAAAATGCATGAAGAATCTTGGGTTAATATTAAAGAGGGGAAGGCAGTGAACATTTAATACATTGTGTGTAACATGGCATGTATGACTAAGTAGAGTAGCAACACAAGTCAGTACATTAAACCGTTAATGTGCCATGCATCAGATGTTCATACGTAATTGCTCTCACTCACCAATTCTTGAGAGCTAAAGACACTACTCCACCTTTCAATTAACCCCTAGAAATGTAAATTGATTAATCACATGAGAATTAGAAAAAGTGATGCATGAAATTCTGACACGGCACTGGAGGAGTTAAAGCGAAGCACGGAACCCTCTCGCCATGTAAATTTTATTGCTAGACCTGGGCAACAGCCATTTTGAAGTGCTGCTGAAATATTAATTGAGCAGACATGAAAGGGCTCGACAGTCTGATAGGATGTCATAATCGTAGCTGCTGCAGTCGATGGTAAATGATGATAAATGGCATTAGAATCCTTTTAGCAAACTGTAATAACTTCAAGAAGGGAAGCAGTATGGATTTGCATTATATCTGATACCCTCTAGTACCAAGTGGATTGCCAATACTGCTTGTTTAGCATTTTCTAAGGGCAACAGGATATTGATTTTTGACTTACAAGGAATGGCTCTATTTTCACTATTGAAAAGTATTGCAGGTTGTTAAGAAGAAATTGACTTGAAGGGGGCTGACTGCTGCCCATCATGGAGCAAATAAAGCAGAACTGCTGAAGCATGGTGGAGCAGCAAGATGGGCCCTTAGCAATTTGTTGCTATTAATTTACCATGCTCGACAGCAAATCAATCGGCATCTACTTCATCTGCTGCAGAAAATGCTGTCCAGGGCAGATAAAAGGCCCTGCGTGTTACACTGAATAGACTGGATTTTCCAAAAGGAGGCTGAAGTTAATGTGTAAATAGGCAAAATCAAAGCTGTGGCTGTAGAAGAAGCTGTTTTTAATTAGGTTGGATATTTTCCCCCCTCCTTTTCTTGAGCTATTTTAGAGAATAGCAAAGCATGAAAGATTTAAAGCACACAGAGGCATATGTGCATTGAATTGTAATGTATACCATATTTTGCAACCTGAAACCAGCTTTTGGTATTTTGTGTAATGGGTCTTGGATAAATATCTTCCAGAATAAATTAAAGGTCAGTCTATGTATATTTATGTATTATTTTTCTATAGGTGTTTTTATTTTCTGACAAAGTTCAGTTTAATTAAATGTTTTGTTTTTTTGTTTTGTTTTTTAAATCCTGCATTAGTTTCTCTTGTTTACTTAGTCAAATTCTTAGTTATATAAACCTCTACAGGTTTTGTCATGTAATCCCTCATTTCTCATTTAAGTTATTTTATGAAGGTGCAGAACATATTGTGGTATTCTTACAAGTGAAACCTTAAATACAATCGATCTGTTTCTTAATTCATAAGAGAACTATTGCTTGTGCTCTGTGCCTATTACTCTGCATGGCCAGGGAGTGTGCAGATGGTTTCACTTCTTCTGTTAGCACTTCTGAAAAACTCACTTCAGTATTTCCTGGAAAATAGGAGAAATGAAAACTGCTGCTGTTAGCTGTGGTCACTTTTTTTTTTTTTAATTCTGTACGTAATAAGTAATTATAAACTCTAACTATACCTTTATCCGAAGAAAGCCCAGAATGTTTGCTCCCTGCAGACACACATGAGCGTCAACTGGTTCAAAAATGTTTTGACTCTAAGCAAGGTGATTACACTAGTGGACTCCTTGCAGTATAGCCACTCAAGCATACTGTAGTGGTTATGGTGTTTAGAATGCCCCTTTCAGATCTTGGAGTACATGAACAGTTTTTTGCTTACAGAACTCTTGTAACCATAGAGAAATCCTTAAATATATTTATCACCGCGCTTTTCAACTCTAAAAAAGAAGACATGACAAACACAGACAAACATCTGTCATCACATAATAATTTAGAGGCTTTTAAAAAAATGTTTTTACCTGAATGAAATCAACCCACAGAATTAAGTCTAAATTACAACCAACCAACTATTGTCGTTTTTTTTTTTTAATTTTTTTAATTTTTTTTTTTTAAACTGGCAGTTTGCTCATTGAGCAAGTGCAAATAGCAAGTAGTGATTATCTCGAAACAAGTTTGTAAATGAGTATTTTACCAACTCCAGAGCTCAGCCATTGATATGCTGGCAACTTTCTTAAGTAAATATAATAGCTGTAATCTGCCTCTCTAATTGTTGAGCTCGAGGATGTAATATTGTCAAAAATTGTACATTGAATTTCTTTATAAAATGAAAGACCATCCTCCTATTTGCACTCCTGACAGCATCTGCAATCTGTGTGTGGTTTTTATTTTATTTTTTATTTTATATTTTTACTTTTCTGTCTTCTAACATCCTGCTTAAAACCAGTTCTGGAAATTTTTAAGAGACCCAGACAAGAATGTTTACTGCATTTTGGTAAACCAAAGTATTACTCAGTGGCTTTAAGCCACATCCATTAAACTGTGCAGAAATGTGGTTTTGCAGTCTTCAGCAACCAAGCAAAACATGTTATGTCTTCAGAGCTTGGTTTCAGTTCCTGTAATTTTTTATTTTTTTTTCTCATGTGTAAAGTGAGAATCTTTGACAGTCATATGGCAGATGTGCTTCTAGATGGTTACTTTTTAATGCATTAGCCCATTCAGTTTCTGATCACAAGGAGATTATAAAGAGTCACACCAAGTACCATTACTCTATTTTACTTAAGTGGTTATAGTGCAAAGATGCTCCATGATGCTGATTTTCCGCCTCTTAACCCCACACGCGTGTAGGGTCATCTCACTGGGCTGTCAGTCAGCAAATTGGAATACTCATTATTTTAAATTTTTTTTATTTAAAAGAAATGCACGCAATATTTTTGTGTCTGATCGCACACACATGGTGTGCAAGGCTTGGTTGTGTGAACATGTTGTCAAAGATCAGGCTGCCTAACTCTGAGACAACTTATCTCTCTCCAGCTTCCCGGTAAAGAAAAACATAAATCCGTTTTTGAACAATATCTTTCATATTTGCTGACCGAAGTTCATTTAGGAATTTATGTCCCGTCAAACTTATCTGGCCATGCCAGACTTCAACTCCTATCGCACTTAGAGATTATTTCTTGTTTAACGGGATTGTGAGGCAACCACTTGCTAAACTCCTTTTGTTAAATATAAAAAGTCAACCTCATTCGATGGTTGGCAAGGCCTTTTGTCCACAATAGCTTTATATAGCAAGTCAACAAATAAATAATGTGGGATTTTTTCTGATTAATTATACTCATTAACAATTAATTTTTGGATATAGTTTCCCAAGTCCAGTATGCATCACTAAAAATACAATACAAAGCCATAGACTCCATCAGTAGTAATCATTATAATTTTATTTTAGTGCAAATAAACCCTTTTCTCTTCTCCCTTTTTTGGGATCGACCGATATCTTTTTGAGCTGATAATCTGTGAACTTTGAGGCCGATAGCTTACCGATATTCTGTACATTCTACTGTGGTAGATGCACAAAATATACATGCCAGTCAGATTTTTTTTTTCAAGAATATTTATATATATATATATATATATATATATATATATATATATATATATATATATATATATATATATATATATATATATTTTATGTGTGTGTGTGTGTAGTGGATGCAGTGATAGTATTTGACTAGTAAATGCGGTTTGTGTAGTGGATTCAGTGTGTGTGTGTAGTGGATGCAGTTTGTGTGTAAATATGTGCGGTAGGGACTCCCCTCCTACTCACCCCTTACCTGTCTCTTAGTGCCCCCCCCCCCATTCCCCTGTTCTTCTCCCTTCTCTTTTAGTGCCTCCCTCCCTCTACACCAGTCTTCCTTTTCCCTCCCCTCCCCTGTACCTTAGTGTCCTCCCTTAATGTTCCTTTCACCCCCTTCATGTTCTTCACCCCCTCTTCCCTGTCCCATAATGTTCTTTCCCCCCCTGCCCTGGGAGGGGGGGGGGAAGCTTTCTTGCTCCAGGGCCCTCTCTACATTTGTTCCACCAGTGGGTTGGGTAGGGTGTGATTGCATGCCGGGGAGTGGGGGATTGCAGGGACCACGGGGTCCAAGCAAATGCTTGCCCAGGATCCAATCAATATTAAAGATGGCTCTGGGTCCAGCACGGCTCTTTAGTCCCCTAGAGGACTAAAACGTTGACACAAATGAGTGTGTATATATATATATGTGTGTGTGTGTGTATATATATGTATGTGTATATGTGTATATATATATATATATATATATATATATATATATATATATTGCACAATAAAAAAATTTGAAAATCATCTACAGAGTCTTGTGAGTGCACATTTCTTGGAATATATATTTATATATGAAAGATACGCTTGGCACTCCACCAACAAAAATATAAAGATGATTCCATGCCTGGATGCAAAAAGGAATAATGGTGCTTTAATGTAAATCAAATAACCATAGTTGCTGTGTACAAAAATCAATAAACGTTACTTGCACTCCTGGATTTAGAATATGGATGCCCGGTGCTGGTCAGGCACAAAATATTTTTTAATGTCCTAAATTAAAAGTTAGATTTTATTACTACTTTAATGAAGTCCTTGGAGTGCGGTCATTTATATATATATATATATATATATATATATATATATATATATATATATATATATATATATATATATATATATATATATATATATATATATATATCTGATTGACGTTTAGACCCATTCGTTAGACACCAATCGTGTGTGTAAACTTCTCTCAATTCAGTGCTACACCATGCTGGTGCTCACAGAGTGGAAGTGTAGTGTCCGAATATAGAGTGAGAAGAGGAGGGGGTCCATTTAAAGTCCCATAAGAGTCAAAGTAGTGTGTTGTCTGATAATAGACAAATAATAGATAATAATACTCATCACTTATTGACCGGGTTCCATTCTTACGACCCGGTTGTTGAGCGAATTGGTTGGTAAGTGAGGAGTTAAGGGATTCCCTGCTCTGGTGCGTAATTTCCCCAAACATAGACAAATGCACCAGAGCAGGGAATCCCTCTAATTCCCACGACGGCTTGCCTTTACCACCCCGCTAGAGAGCTGGTCGTAAGTGTGAACCATCGTAAAACCGGAAGGTCGTAAAATGAGTACCACCTGTAATAGACAAATACAATATAATAGTATAATTTATAAAATACGTATTACTCATCAATGCAGACATAATCACAAGAGTACAAGGCTTATCTACTTAAATACGATCAACAAGGCTGCAGTACTAAATTGCTAAAATACTGCGCTTAAAGGTGCCTATTCGACATCGTTGGTATAATTCAAAGTTGGATTGCACCAAGGCACTGTATTTGGAATTGTGGACTTAATTGTGAGTGCCAAGCTACGTGTGTGTGTGTAATATATAATTTATTATTTTTTTCTACAAGATATACAGCTCAACAGCAACATATACTTTCTATCCATCTGCAAGCTTATCTGCACTCATGTCACTTTAACCCCAGTATCACAACTCAACTTTGAATTCCATCTGTCATTTTTGCTCAAAAATACTTTAGAAAGCGAGGTTCTTGCAAGGTAGGTGAGCAATGGCCTTCCGCGTGAGTTTAGCTCCACTGAGCTAAACAAACCAGGAAGTAACAGGATTGATTGTCTGCTTGAAAGCTAGGTTACTTTATAAAAATGGCAATTTCCATTAGGATCTGTACTTTTTTCATAAAATTGAGAGAGAAAAAAGAGGACACATTTAAAGCACTTCAGTAAGATGGAGTACTTTAGGGGTCAAGAGAGTCCCTTTAAGGGGCTTGTGTGACTTCAAAATTAAAGGACCACTCCACATCCATAAAGCACTTAAGCTTTTTGAAGTGCTTTTTTTTGTGGGAGGAGTATTTCATTATAAAGACAGTTTATAAAAGTGCTTATTTTCTATGATAAATTGCCATGTTTATAATTATTTGATTAGATACCCACTAGCTATCTACCAGGCATCCAAAGAGGTTTTTTTTTTTCGTGCTTCCATTGGCTTACCCAAGATAAAAGGATGGACAGGTGCACTTTATTTAAGCACTTCTACCGCCCCTCTTCATATCTCCAACTCAGACCTCAGATCAGAGTGCTGTGCAGTGTGGGTGCATTTATGGAGGGAGAAGGCTTTAGAGGCTTCTCAATGCAAAGCCTTTGATGAGCTAATTCCCAACGTAGAGACTGTTGATTTTCTTCAGAGAAAAAAAGGGGAGGGCTTGCAAAGGCCGTAGTTCATCTTTTGCAAGATCTTTTAATGTAAACCCATAATGAATACATGCATGGAAAATGCTTGCATGTATTTATTGGGAGTATATCTACTAAATCATTTCTCCTATATATTTTTTATTTTTTTTGCCCATTTGGGCAGTGGAGTGCTTTATTAACTTGTCTCTTCTAAGTCTGCTTGTTACCACAATTCTATGTGAAGTAAAGTACTAGGGCAGTGATGGCTAACCTTTGGCATTACAGTTGTTGTATACAATGTTTCCGATGATTCTCAGCCACTGGATGCATTGTGAAAAGCAAGCTTTTGCTGAAATAGGGAATCCATTACTGAGTACACAATGTTATAGATTGGGGACTTTATTTGTTTCTTTTCATGTTGGAATGTGCTACTTTAGAGGAAGTGGCTACATTCACAGCTTTCATGTACAGTGCAAAGGTCCCCCTCCCCTTCATGGTTCCTTGTTATTGGTGACACTGAAGGGAGAGAAGGTATAAAGCTTTTCTCTTGCTGTGATTACTGCATTGCCAGAGGGACGTTCAGATGCCTTGCTTAGGTGGGGAATGCATAAATCTAAATGTGACAGGTTCTGCGGGTTCCTGTTCTCTTGTATTAGATACTTCATTACACTGCAGGCAAATCTGATACTGAAGGAATTAATGGAGCATAAGGTTATTTATTTAACCCTTTACCTGCAATGACATTTTTCAATAGGACAAGAGGAAAGACCAGTTCTGCATATTCTATTTTTATTTATATATTTTGACATTTATGTCAAATTACTTTTCCTAGTAGGTAATTACTATAAAATATAGGAAAACTCCTCTACTCCCCTCTCCCCAAAAGAAAGGGAAGCAATTAAATCCAATGGACTAAGCCATTCAGCATGTTTACAACTATCCACATTTTGGAGTAAGGAGGTTAAATTTCTTATCTCTACAGCAGCAAAGGGAACAGCTCTTCTCCAAATGTTAAAACTGCTTGGTAGAAACGCAAGGAACTGCCCCTGAATACTACTTAAACCATAGCCACTTCAATAATCTATAGCGGTTATGGTGTTCATAATATTACACTTAACATTTTGAAATCCTATTCTACTAGCTAGGTCTTAAAGTGAACCTGTAGTCTGTTATAAAATAAGCTTTCCATCACATGAAACTGGCGAGAACAAAGGCGTGTTATACTGCAGACAGACATCTGCGTAGTCCGGCTGTCCAGGAGGGAGGGGGAGTGGATTTTTATTTTTTTGCTATAAGATTGCAAACAATCTATATGTCTGCTAGCAGTTTCACTTGCACAATGTTTACATGAACTTTGCTGCATATTATATTTATGCAATAGAAAAATCGGAGTACAGGGACCATTTAAGTTTCTCACCACTTTAAGCCTGAATGATCCATGGCACATTCATGGTGAATTTCTACTCACCATGGATAAATGTTAAATCGTCAATTGCTAGTGGAGTGCAGAAAGTTTTAGCTGTGTGAGTTTTAATGAAATACAAGAAAAAAAAAAACATATAGAACTCATGCATATTTTTAGGTGCAACATATTATTATTTTTTTTTTTTTTTGAATTTTCATTCTGGCTTTTCCCTTTGAGTATCTGATAAAAATTGTTATACTTCTTTCATACTTCACTATTCAGCTAAGTTGACTCTGTATTAGAAACTCTGGTTGTTCCCAACTTTGCTAATGCTTCTATAAGATTCTTAAAGAAACCCTACAGCATTGGGAATACAAATATGTATTCCGAACATTATAGTGCCTTAGTCATCATATAGGTGACTGGGTCCCTGCTGCAAGGTTTAAAAAGGTGAGTTTACTTCCCTCACAGCACTGGTCACTGGCATGCTTCTCTGCCTGGTTTTAAAATCGTTTCTCTCTATGTGGGTCTTGATTCTAGATTTTCTATAGAGGAAATCTCAAATTATATGGCAATGTGCTTGAATCACGTTTTGGCTCTGAGCCCAATTACCTTTAGAAAATGTTTTAAGAATGTGGTGTGTGGTTTTTTTTTTTTTGAGTGGGGTTTTATAAAGAGCGCCATGTGGAATGTCACTAGATTGGTTACTTTTACAGCATTGTACAATATATATTTTTGCTAGCCGCTACACTTAAGTACATTGAGATTTGGACTAGATAGTCAGTATCCCCACTTATTGAGAAAATGTTGTAATCTGAGCAGAATTAACCATAGGTAGCTGCCTAGGGCCCAAGGTTTAGACGAGCCCCAGAATCATGACTTTGCTTGGTCTCATTCACCATCCTTTTGTAAAGAATGAAGAGTCTGCCCAAATTGGAAACTGCCCAGGGTTTTGTGGGATATTAAACTTTCTTTGGTTGTAATGGTGCTTGGTAAGGTTGTTTATTTACGGTTTGCATTTTATTTGCATTCTCTTTATAAATAGATATTTACTATAGCTTTAGTGGTTTGACACTGTTTTTACCATTGGATGGACGATGTATATGCCTTAGAAGTAGTTGTGTGGTTAGAACAGCGACATGGAATTCAAGCCCCAGAGCAAGTGCCCCTTTCCAGAAAAGACTTATGATGATGCTGATTTGCCAGTTTACTGTAGACTGCATTTGACACTGAACATGTGTCTAATGAAAGTGTATTGTAGAATTTTAGTAGATTTGCTATAACATATAACAAAGTTAGCCATTAGGCTTGTTTAAAAGGATGGGTAGCCCAGACATTGTTGCATTCATCTTTTGTCACTGTCAAAATTAAGTTTATGAAACACAATTAGGAGAACTAAACAGTCAACAGAAGGAGTTCAAAATGTCTTTCTTATTTTAAACTTAAAAGGATCATATTAATATCATAAATACCACAGCACGAGGTAGTAGTTTTTGCGCTTAAAGTGTGCCCCTTTAAAAAGATTTTACTCTTAATCCTTTTACTTTTTTGTTGACTACAATGTCTCATTTACTTTTAAAATGTAACCTAACCTTTATAAACAATTACTTAGAATATTTAAAGAGACACTATAGGCACCAGAACAACTACAGCTTATTGAATTTGTTCTGGTGAGTAGAATCATTACCTTCAGGCTTTTTGCTGTAAACACTGCATTTTCACTGGCCACTCCTTAGATGGCTGTTAGAGATCCTTCCTGGGCTGTGGCTGTCTAAAATGCATCCAAACATTCAGTGCTCCTCCCTCTGCATACAGACACTGAATTTTCCTCATAGAGATTCATTGATTCAATTAATCTCTATGAGAAGATGCTGATTCAGCTCTGCCTCTTTGTCAGTCTCAGCCAATCCTATGGGGAATTGTGATTTGTATCAGGCTACCACTTCTGCTGATGTCAGCAGGCAGTGGGCAGGTCTAAAGGAAACAGGGACAAAGCATGCAGCTCCAGACTTGAATACAAGTAAGATTTTACTATATTTAGGAAGGCATGAGGGGGACAGGGGGACTAGATGGTGGTTTTAACCCTATAGGGTCAGGAATACATGTTTGTGTTCCTGAACCTATAGTACTCCTTTAACCTTACATAACTGACTCAATCAATTAAAGGAACGCTGTATTTCTGACACTATAGTGTCCATCTGTGCGTGTGTGTGTCCCACCTGTGGCAAATAGAGAGTTAAAAATACTTTAAACACTCACCTTATTTTTGGAGGCGGCAGAGACGCTGACTCAGTCTCCACCTCCTCCAACATCCCCATAGGAAAGCATTGAATCCTCTGGGGATATAAAGACGATGGATGTCCTCATGCCCAGTGTGAGGACATCAAGCATCATTTCACGTAGTTAGGCTCTGTAAAAGAGAAGGAAGCACCTCTAGTAACACTTTGGTAGAGATATGAAGTGGTCTGGGTGCCTATAGTGTCTCTTTAATCTGTTCTGGCTAACTTGTACAATAAGTGGTAATATATACAACATTTTATGTTGAGTAGAAAAAAATTTAAATAAATCTGAAATAAGATTTACTTGCAATTAAGTGTTTGGTTTTTTCCCTTGCTGGAGTTGTAGGGAATATGACCCATTAAAAAACAAAACAAAAAGAAACCCATTAAACTGTAACCGTATGGCTCCTTTTGACAAAAACTTGTATAAGAATGCCTGCACTGCCTTTTTAATAGTAGGTCAATTTCCTTGGTGTGTCTGTCCTTCAACCATCTCATTTTTCTTCTGTGTATTTCAGGACTATATTTCAATGCAATTTGCTCTTTTGCCTCCTGGCTATCAATGTGTTTGTTTAAGCAAATTGCTGACCTTGTGAAACATATTGTATTTTTATTGCATTTCTTCTGACATTGTGATAAATGTTGATTTTATTTAATTTTTAACTGAACTTTATGACTTGCAAATAACTGTTCATTTAAGCGTTGACAAAAGTAACTTGGCTTACGTGTATGGTTTACTTCTGCTTATCAACTTTATGGTATGTTAATATTGCGTGATTAAAGGTATATGCAATATTTTTTTTAATTTTTTTTTTTTCCCCTTGGACATTGATTTACTCAAAAGTAAACAGAGACAAAAGCACTTGAACACTCTTGGTTTAATCAGTTTGCTCAAGCACTCCAACAAGCTGTCAGATTAGAAAGTTTAAGTTCAACCATTCTGCCCTTCAGCTTCTACTGGTGTTCGATCATTCATCACCGGCACGGGAAAAGCATTATTGCTGACGTGTAGAAGTGCATCTGTAAATATACACCTACACAAAATGGCTTTACCAGTCGCAAAGTAAATGTTGTTAGGTAACCAACTGCTGAGCAATAGCAAGCATGTTTTTCATGTTTTGTTATAATTGATTTGGCTAATGTTTAAAGGACCACTTTTTTCCTGGCACTATAGTGCCCTGAGGATGCCCCCACCCTCAGGGACCCCCTCCCGCCTGGCTCTGGAAAGGGGAAAGGGGTTAAAACTTTTTTTCCAGCGCTGGGCGGGGAGCTCTCCTCTTCCGAACCTCCTCCTCTCCGCCCATTCGGCTGAATGCGCACGTGCGGAGACAGCCGCTAGAGGCTTTGGAGGAAGGCTTAACCCATTCATAAACATAGCAGTTTCTCTGAAACTGCTATGTTTTTAAAAAAAAATGGGTTAGCCCTAGCTGGACCTGGCACCCAGACCACTTCATTAAGCTGAAGTGGTCTGGGTGCCTAGAGTGGTCCTTTAAGACTAGTTAGACCAAGTGTAAAAAAACAAAAACCTTACGACTCTAAATGAACACTACAACGTTACTAACAGAAACCTGTATTCCCAACATGGTAGGGCCCCTGTCACTAGTTAAATACACGTCCCTTTCATTCCTTATAAATAATAAAATAATTTTTCACTCGGCTTTTTCCAGTGCTGAGACTCTCTCTGCATTTCCTTCTCTGTGTTGTTCTAATCCAATGCTCTCATAAAATGGCATTGGGGACCAGATACATGTGCACAGCAAGTTTCCCCATAGGAAAGAATTGTATTCAGTTTTTTTTTTTTTTTTGTTCGGTTTTACTTGCTGAGTGCAAAAGAAGCTTCTCTATTGACAGTCAGTATGACCGCCACTAAAAGTGGATTTAACCATACAATGTAAACCTGTTGGAGGACCAGTCTTGCAATCACTGCTTGTGGTAGTGTACTGGGATGTGCATGTTCTCAGGGAGTCATAACATCATCCTCAATATGCATATTACCTGATTAATCCAGTGGGATTCCCCCCCCCCTCCTTATCACCACCACCACTGTCATCAAACTTTCATTGTGTTTGCGCTGTGTGAATTTGAAGTAACAGGAAAGGTTAGGCTGATAAGATAATGAATCTAACAAAACATGGCTTATCGGCCAGATAAAGTGAAAGGTTCTGGAAAAAAAAAAATCAACATTCATCATTTATTAAAATAATTTTATGTAAATGTTATTATGGGTCAAATAGACAGTCCCAGCAGTCTGAGTAGTGCAAATGCTGCCTTTTTATGAGAAAAGCAGTGTTTACACTGCTGCCTAATGCCACCTCTAGTGGCTGCCACTCAGGCACCCACTAAAGGGATTTTAAGGGTTTGGTCTTGCAAAAATTGCAGGACCGACGTTCAGTGTGGCGAAACCAACCTCGCCACTGTGAACTGGAGAAGCCTGGTTGCTCGCCTGCTCCCTTTGGACTATGGCCCTGCAGGTTAAACCGTTTATTTCCCCTGCAGAAAGGCTTATTTGTGTGATCTGAGTGCCATTCATCTAATAATGTGCACTCAGATCCCAGCTATCTGGGGATATGTGAAATGTCTGTGTGTTATGTGTAAATGTGACTTTATGTATTTTAAAGTGTTTTGTGTCTTTTTGCAACCATGTGCTTAATGGAGTCTTGTGTCTATCCTGGGAGATAATTGAATTACTCTCCAGGATAGAAGACTCTGAAACTGGTTTGGGCCAGAAAGCCATGCTTCATTTAGTCACAAAGGACTTTCCCTTAACTTTTGAACCCCTGGTCTGATTCGTGCCATTTTTTAATATGTTGTTCCCCTGAATGGATTGATTATGAAAATGTATGTTTTATGTTTGTGACATGTATATTTTAGAAGTTAGAAATATTGTGTAAAAACTGTATTCCTCTGCCGGTGATAATGAGATTACCCATTGTGTTCAGTAATCATATCACCTGCAGAGGGGAGGATTTTGTGTGGGAGTGTCTGGGTGTATTGTACGGATTGATTGGTTGTTTTGTAACGCCCTGTGGGCTGTACTATGTTTGTGGATTGGGAATAAAAGAGACTGTATGTGACAGTACAGGGAGTTCCTGTTTTAACCCTCAAAGTGAAGTGTCGTCTCATTATTGGGGGAAGGATTTATTGTATGCTGTTCCAGTTTGACTGCTAGGAGAGTAAACCTATTCGTATGGTTCCTATTCAACTGTCTACAGCATTCATATGCTTGAGAGCATTCATATGCTCCTACGGTTCGGTGATTGTGGTGTCGGCTGCAGTGCTTGGAGCAGGAAGCGCTAGGAGCATCCTTCAACGGAGGTACCAAGTCGGGGTGCCAGGCGATCCGTTACATTGGTGGCAGCGGTGGGATGGCGTCCTAGTGCGAGGTAAAGCAGCTCAGAGACACAGTTCGTGGATTTACAAATTGAGGGCAACGCTAGCACATGTGCAGCGCCCCTGGGAGCAGAGGTATCCAGCGACTTGGAGCAGACAAGTATGGAAAGCTCTGGCGATGATTGGATGGCCGAGGTGAGGCAGCGAGTGGCCCAGTATGGGGATGATTTACCCATGGAGGTACGCCGGGTGATCTGGAACCAGGTCACGGCCGAGCGAAACACAAGGCTGGCCCGAGAATTCCGGCTGGCGAAAGAGAGAGAGTATGCTCAGCGGAAGGAGTGTTACAGCAGCCGAGTAGAGGCTGCATCCGAGGAGGCTAGCCGTCTCCCCCTGAGGCGGCCGCAGGAACCCGAAGTAGGGGTCCTCATAGACTGGTCCTGTGAGGAACCACAACAGGCAGGTGGAGATGGGACCGGCCCAGATCCCCAGCAGCAGCCGGAGTTGCCAGGTGCGGAAGCAGGTGGTCCTTACTCGCAAATGTTGAGGGACCTCACAGACTGGTCCTGGGAAGACCCACAGATGGCAGGTGGAGATGGGACGGCGGTCTCTCTACCGGCCCTACAGGGATGCTGGGCGGTCGGCCCAGATCTCCAGCGGCAGTATGTATCCCAGGGAGCTGAAGGTGCAGTCCTTCCTCCCCAGCGGCAGTGTGTACCCCAGGGAGCTGAAGGTGCAGTCCTTCCTCCCCAGCGGCAGTGTGTACCCCAGGGAGCTGAAGGTGCCGTCCTTCCTCCCCAGCGGCAGAGTGTCCTGCAGGGAGCTGAAGGTGCCGTCCTTCCTCCCCAGCGGCAGAGTGTCCTGCAGGGAGCAGAGACCGTCAGTCTCGCACCCCAACCACAGGACAAAATAATGAAAGGGGAGACAGCTGGTCCCCCTCTCCACCAGCAGAGAGAGTGTCAGGGAGAGGAGCCTGATACCCCTTCTCCCCAGCGGCAGTTTACAGTTCAGAGAGAGGAGCTTGTTACACCCTCTCTCCAGCGGCAGCCTAACCCAGCAAGGGGAGATGTTACACCCCCCAACAGTGCAGATGGGACTGTAGTCTCTGCACTTACAGCACAAGTGGTAGGGACAGTCGGTCCTGTTCCCCAGCCACAGAGCGGTGTATCCAGAGGGGAGACAGTCGGTCTCTCCCTCCCACAACCAGGCTCCCACCAGGCTACTTCCGTGGTAGCACTGGCATCAGGGCAGAGTACCGCTGGTCTCTGCCCACTCAGCAACCCACCAAGGCAGCCTAACAGTTGCCCACACAGTCGTGGTGAGGCACCTGGACATGGACAAAGTTCTCCTCTACCCAGGTGTAGTAACCAGTTATTGTGGGTGGGCTGTACTGCTGTTTCTGTTTTGTGGGTGGGTTGCTGGACTAACCAGGGCACTGACCGGCAGGAGGTCAGATACCCTGTTTGTCTAGTTGGTAAAGGGGAGAAGTGTGGCGAAACCAACCTCGCCACTGTGAACTGGAGAAGCCTGGTTGCTCGCCTGCTCCCTTTGGACTATGGCCCTGCAGGTTAAACCGTTTATTTCCCCTGCAGAAAGGCTTATTTGTGTGATCTGAGTGCCATTCATCTAATAATGTGCACTCAGATCCCAGCTATCTGGGGATATGTGAAATGTCTGTGTGTTATGTGTAAATGTGACTTTATGTATTTTAAAGTGTTTTGTGTCTTTTTGCAACCATGTGCTTAATGGAGTCTTGTGTCTATCCTGGGAGATAATTGAATTACTCTCCAGGATAGAAGACTCTGAAACTGGTTTGGGCCAGAAAGCCATGCTTCATTTAGTCACAAAGGACTTTCCCTTAACTTTTGAACCCCTGGTCTGATTCGTGCCATTTTTTAATATGTTGTTCCCCTGAATGGATTGATTATGAAAATGTATGTTTTATGTTTGTGACATGTACATTTTAGAAGTTAGAAATATTGTGTAAAAACTGTATTCCTCTGCCGGTGATAATGAGATTACCCATTGTGTTCAGTAATCATATCACCTGCAGAGGGGAGGATTTTGTGTGGGAGTGTCTGGGTGTATTGTACGGATTGATTGGTTGTTTTGTAACGCCCTGTGGGCTGTACTATGTTTGTGGATTGGGAATAAAAGAGACTGTATGTGACAGTACAGGGAGTTCCTGTTTTAACCCTCAAAGTGAAGTGTCGTCTCATTATTGGGGGAAGGATTTATTGTATGCTGTTCCAGTTTGACTGCTAGGAGAGTAAACCTATTCGTATGGTTCCTATTCAACTGTCTACAGCATTCATATGCTTGAGAGCATTCATATGCTCCTACGGTTCGGTGATTGTGGTGTCGGCTGCAGTGCTTGGAGCAGGAAGCGCTAGGAGCATCTTTCAACGGAGGTACCCAGTCGGGGTGCCAGGCGATCCGTTACATTCAGCAACTCCATGCTCTGCATGGAGAAGCTGAGCGCCACCCATAGATATGAATTGACTCCATGCATCCCTCAGATGTTAATTTGTGCGGTGCTGCAATTTGCCACACCATAACATTTTAAAGCTGTGATATTCAAGTCAGCAAGACTTCAGTAGTATATTTAACCGCATACCAATTTCTTTAACTTTATTTGTGTCATTAGTAGACATCCCATTGAGCATTATTATTATAATTATTATTATTATTATTATTAATTTTTTATTTTTTTTATTTTATTCAACGCTGATCTGGTATATTGAGTGGGAGGGTGAGCACTAGTTAAACATTCGTGGTATTTTTTTAAATTTAATTTTATTTATTATTTTTGTGGGCTATTGCTCTTAATCCTTTATACTGCAACAGTTAATATTCTTTGTGTGTATCATTATAAATATATTAAATTCTTTTTGAAGGGGGTAGTTTAAAATGTAAACTTTTTTTTTTTTTTTTTTTTTGTAGTCGAAATCTTTTGTTGTAAAGTAACAAACTGCATGTACAGGCAATAATGTAGCAGCTGTTGATATGCAAGGGTCTTAATGCATTGAGTAGTATTATAACATGTAGCGCGCCTAATAGCTTTCTGAAATCTGCAGCAGGATAAACAGGATCTTCATGAATGTATGTGTTCAGGGATGCATGACCCACATAACCTACAAATTTGATTGGAAGTTAGAGGGCTGGCATCGACTGATGGATAGCAGATTAGAATCCTGTGGTTAGCAGACTAGAAATTTGTTGTCGAACAAGATTTATCAGATGCAATTAGAATTTCAAGTGTTAAGATTTAAAACCAAACAATATATATATATATATATATATATATATCTCTGAATCACTCTACTCTCCTAATTTTTTTCTTTTTCCCAGAATCTTATTTATTTTCTTGTTTCTTTTATTTTTTATTATACAAAAAGGAAAGTATATGTAAATCTGATGAATAGTCTCCTCTCCCTAAAGCTGTCTGTTATTCATCAGAAGGCAGGTCGCAGTTCAGTGAGCAGAAGAAAAGATTTTAATAGAAGCTGTGCCAAGGGCTGTAATGCATCATTTTAGGGCCCTAATTACATTACAATGACAAATATCAATGGTGACAACAGCAAAACCTACATCCTTTAATGGCTGTACTGGATAAAGAGTTTGGGCTCTGCGCCATTAGTTTTAGACTCTCTTTCAAAATATAGCCCATTAGGAACGTGTTTCCATAGTGTTGTTGGGCAGTAACTGAAGCCTGGTTGGAAAGACCTGTGAATGCCTCTCAAATGCATGGCCTCATGGGACTACAAAGGGAGATTTCATGATCCACGTGAGAGCGTTGTATCCTAGGCAACAAGAGACTATCACATGGGATGGGGGTTGGTTTGGGGTTAGTGCTCAGATTAATACTGAAAATGCAAATATTAAAGAGAAGGAAAAATCACCTAATTTCTCTTCCACCACAACTAACCAGTACTTATTGGGGGATTTTGAAGTATGTAAATGCTGGGCATTCCCTATATATTGGGATATATATATATATTTAACCATAAAAAAAAATATTATTTATATATATATATATATATATATATATATATATATATATAAATTTTTGAGAAAGGTAGGTTCTCCCGAAAGCTTGTCATTACAAAATTCTGTTAGTCTAATAAAAAAAAGTATTACAAGATACAAATTTTATCTGTTTTTATCTCTCTCTCTCTTATGTTTAGTCAATAGATACATGTTTACTTCTTCAAAAATCATCAAATTTCTAGAGGTAGTTCTATTTTGCCTATATTTCTAAAGTATAAATAATTGTCAGATGTATGCAAATCGCCACCTGTTTAAATCAGTGTTGCTCTACTGTGAACTCTGACGTAGAGTTCTGTTTATCCATTTTGCTTAACTTCTGGTTAGTCGTCCCTGAGTAACTGTTCAGTTTCAGCTCTGGAATAAAGTTGGATATGGTAGTACAGATGACTTTTTTAGCAGTAATGGTTGTAAAAGGTTTAATCTCTAGGTAGAGTGTTTGAACCAATGCACCTGTGTTGTTTTATGAGAGAGCAGTTGCCTGTTTAGGCATTATCTTCATTTAGCAGGTGGGTGGATGTTTTGTGTCCATTCACTGTGCAATTGCATTATTGCTCAAGCAGAATACCACGCTATTTGCATCTGTAAGAAAAGTTTATAACACATTTAAAAATTCTGCATAAATGCTTGCTTTGTTCTTAAAATTGAGAATACTTGCACCGGCTAGTTTTGATCTAACAGATGCTGGCTGTGGCTCAAGGCTAAAATACTGGACTATTGACTTGTATCTGTGGAACAGACATTCTCTCGTTAACTTGCAGAAACCATGTGAACTTTCATTTCTTTTGAAATGTGATCAAACGTATCGTCTCTTGAAATTGACTGTAATGTTTGGCTTATCGTGGTTGCATCCTTTCCTCTAATGTACTGTTGTGTTTATTTTGCCTTCAGTGACTTCTCAGGCACCAATCCTTCTGTGCAATCTACTAGCTACATGTAAGATAAGCTATACATACTTGAGCAGTTAACTCGTTAGATGGTGTCAAATGCCATACGGATGTGCGCATTAATGAGTCACTGTCAGGTTTCAAGGCTGATTTGGCAACCTCTGCAACCTTCAATGGTTCACTGATCGAGCTCTAAAGACTGAAAAGAAAAAAAAAATGTAAATTATGAATGGAAATTTGGCTGTTCCTTTCATCAGGACAAAATTTTTTCAGATCTAGACTTATTAACATACTTCTAAGATGAACAGTTTGGAGGAAAGCCACCCACCTACTGGAGATTTGTGGTTATTTTGCAGCTTAATGTCCCCCTGTATTCCCTACTTAGGTGTTTATTTAAGACCGTGCAGTTGGTATGCATAATTCAGTATTTCAAATGTTAATACATTCTGACATATGAATGTTGTTTTTATTTATTTATTTATTTATTTATTTTTTTTCCTCTGTGTATAGGGAATGTATTGCTTAATATAAGACTCATTTCTTACTTGCCTTTCTCTCTACAGGCTGAAATTGTCAAGAGACTAAATGCTATATGTGCACAGGTCATTCCTTTCTTGTCCCAAGAGGTAAGAACTTTGTTTGTAGGTGCCAAGTTAAAGTGTTTTGATTTTTTTTTTTATGAGGGGTGTTTCTCTCTCTTTACCCCCTCCACTTCTGTCCCTCTTCTCTCTTGCTACCTGATCTCCACGCACTTGCATTTCATTTTTTTTTTCTTTCTGTGCTCGACTACTATCCACCGAGTGTCTTATTAAAATTCAGAAAATATAATTTAAGTGCACTTATATTGTGGAAAATGTTATAATGCTGTGAGCGTAATTGTCATGGCTTCTAGTGTGGTCCAACACGCAGAAACTTTGTAAACATATACATAAAAAAAAGGAAAGGAAATAAAAGGACAGAGCGTAAACCGGACCTTAGAATGGCCGGACTAATACGCTTGAGCTAGAGAATGGTCAAAGGGAAAGCAGAGGTCAAGGAAGCCAGAAATACTCAGATACCGTTTAAACAAGCCAAGTCAGGAGAACCAGAATTCGGAATAACCAGGGAAAAGCCAAGATCAGGATACCAGGAAGTAATATTCACAAAGATAAATGCACTCTAGGGAACCAGGAACAGGAAAGCACGACAGGGCAAGGAATTGGAGTGAATTAGGGATTTAAATATCCCTCTCTGGGCTCTGATTGGTCAGAGGGTGACCTCTAACCCCAGAACGTGCGCTTGCATTTACGCTGTGACGTCACGCGCACATCCGTATAAATTTGAGGGGTGGAGCTTGTGGTGTGCGCGACCACGTGGTCAGCGCCATCTTTGATTTGGGCGCAATGACCAGAAGACGCGGAGGAGCAGTTCCCGGCTCGCCGGTGAGCAGGTAACCTCGCAATATCTGCGAGGTCGTGCCGGTTGGGCACGGCTGCGCCATGTGGCGGGCCGGGAGCCGCAACAGTACCCTCCACTCGAATACTGCTCACCGGGCGGGAAGGAGCCGGTTATGAGGGAAGCAGTTTTAAAACGACCGGATAAGACTGGGCACATGAAACTGGTCAGCAGGAACCCAACAACGTTCCTCAGGACCATATCCTTTCCAGTCAACTAGATAAGACAAAATACCCCTGGAGCCACTTTAGTGTATCGATTGCAAGTAAGAGGCTTAAGCAAGGACACATGAAATGAATTGGCAATTCTCATGTGAGCAGGAAGTGCCAATGAATAAGCCACAGGGTTGATACGACAGAGGACCCGAAAAGGACCTATGTACCGAGGGGCAAATTTCATGGAAGGAACCTTAAGTTTGACATGACGTGTGGATAACCACACCTGGTCTCCTGGTTGATAGACAGGATTGGCACCCCGTCTCTTGTCAGCTTGGATTTGAGCACGTTTTGATGCCTTCTGCAATGCTGTATGAACGGAATCCCAAATGTCATGAATAGAATCCAAACGGGTGTTCAAGGCAGGAATATCAGTGTCTGAAAATTCAGAAGGTAAAACAGTGCGGTGATAACCCTGATTTACAAAAAATGGACTATGATTAGAGGATTCATGAGTTGCATTATTTCTGCCAAACTCAGCCATGGGTAAGAGTTCGTACCAGTTCGTAAATAAGATTCTAAAGACTAACTGGCCCTCTCTGCTGCGCCATTAGTCTGAGGGTGATACGCTGAGGAAAATGAAAGTTCTATACTCAATTGCTTACAAAAGGCACGCCAGAACCTAGCTATTAATTGGGTACCTCTGTCAGATACTATGTTTTTTGGCACTCCATGTAACCGAAAGATCTCTTTCAAAAATATTTGTACAAGATCTTGAGCAGATGGTAATTTTTTAAGCGGTACAAAATGTGCCATTTTTGAGAATCTATCTATGACCATAAGGATTGTGTTAAATCCGTTTGAACTGGACAGATCCACCATGAAATCCATGGCTAAATGGGTCCATGGAGTATTAGGTATCGGCAGTGGTTGTAGCAGCCCAGGAGGAGATTTGTGAGAAGCTCTAGCAACGGCACATATTTGACATGCCCCTACATAATCTTTGATGTCGTTCCTAAGTGTAGGCCACCAGAACCTCCTGGAGATAGCAGAGAGTGTTTTATGGACTCCAGGATGACCTGCTGTCAAATTATCATGGGATAATCCAAGTACCTTTTTCCTTAATGGTGGTGAAACGGACAGTTTATCCGGAGGTCTCTCCACGGGTGCCTGAGTTTGATCTGCCATTATGGCACAGAAGAGTGGAGGACACTTTGGAAATCGTAGTGGCAATAAGGCATTCTGGAGGTATGATAGGGAATACCTCTTGTTCAGGAACCTCATCTGTCTCAAACTGCCTAGACAGCGCATCTGCCTTGGTGTTCTTGGCCCCGGGCCTGTACGTAATTACAAAATTGAATCGGGAGAGGAATAATGACCATCTAGCCTGACGAGAGGACAATCTCTTAGCGTCCCCAATATAAGCCAAATTCTTATGATCGGTAAAAATCAGAAGTGGCTCTTTGGAACCTTCTAAGAGATGCCTCCATTCTTTAAGGGCAACTACAATGGCCAATAACTCCCTATTCCCAATGTCATAATTTTTTCTGCAGATGTTAGTTTTCGAGAGGAAAAACCCACAGGGATGTAAAGGCGTATCAGGACTTTCTCTCTGAGACAGAATGGCTCCTACTCATGTTTCTGATGCATCTACTTCTAGAATAAATGGTTTGGTTGGATCGGGATGTGTCAGGACAGGTGCTGAGGCAAAAAAAGATTTTAATTGCTCAAATACCTCCCTTGCTTCCTTGGGCCATGAATTGCAATTTGCTCCTTTTTTGGTTAGGTTGGTAATAGGAGAGATTACAGAGGAAAAACCTTTAATGAACTTGCGGTAATAATTCGCAAAACCTATAAAGCGTTGTGTAACTTTAAGGCCTTTGGGTAATGGCCATTGGAAGACTGCTTCCAATTTGCGTGGGTCCATTTTGAAACCAGACGGAGATATAACGTACCCAAGAAATTGTATCTCAGTCTGGCCAAATTGGCATTTCTCCAGCTTACAGTAAAGGTCGTTCTTTAACAGGGTTTTTAGTACTGTTCTCACATGTTCGTGATGTGTCTCTAAATCTGGGGAATAGATGAGAATGTCGTCTAGATACACTAAAACGAACATGTGGAGATATTCTCTAAGGACATGGTTAATGAAATCCTGAAACACCGTTGGGGCGTTGCACAGTCCAAAAGGCATAACTAGGTATTCGTAATGTCCCATTATCGTATTAAACGCGGTCATCCACTCGTGCCCTTCCTTAATTCTGACTAGGTTGTAAGCAATTCTGAGGTCGAGCTTAGTGAAGACTCGGGCCCCTTGCAACCTATCGAATAACTCAGAAACAAGGGGTAGGCGTTTTTTTATTGTTTTTCTATTCTGACCCCTATAGTCTTTACAAGGGCATAGGTATCCTTTTTTAGAAACGAAGAAGAACCCAGCCCCAGTAGGTGAAGAGTATCCACTTATTTGACCCTTTTCGAGAGCATCCTTTATGTACTCTTCTAAACAAAGATTTTCTTGGGGAGATTGTGCATATACTCCTCCTTTAGGGGGCATAGTGCCTGGTAACAATTTTTTGGCACAGTCGTAGGGTCTATGTGGTGGTAATACCTCCAACTGTACCTTGTTTAATACCTCCTTTAAGTCCAAATACTGCGGTGAGATTTCTGTTCAAGGGAGGCGCTATGGGTATATTGAGGGTACCAATTCGTTGTTGCACCTGTTTTAAACAAATACCTCCGCATTTCTCACCCCAACTCACAATTTCTCCTTCAACCCAATCTAAACGTGGATTGTGTTTCTGGAGCCAAGGGAAACCCAGTATTATCGGACATGTAGGTGAAGATATAATTTGAAACACCATTTCTTCAGAATGTAAGATACCCACTGAGACAGTGATTGGCAAGATTTCGTGCGCGATGAGAGGCTGGGTAAGAGGTCTCCCATCAATAGCCTCTACTGCTATGGGTCTATCTTTCTGCCTTAAGGGCAGGAGATGTTTGGCAGAGAATTCCTTGTCTAGAAGATTCTCCGCTGCCCCAGAGTCAATCATAGCCTCACACTGTACAGTGGTTTTCTTACAAGACAAAGTAATATTAATAAGGAAACGGTTCTTAATCAATTTAGGGGACATATACATCACACCTAAGGTCCGTCCCCGAACGTGCCTTAGGTGTGCAAGTTTTCCGGCTGAACCGGACATGAAAACCTTTGATGTCCCCTTTTGTGTTGTCTCTCTGCCTCAGTGAGTTTAGCAATTCCCAGTTGCATGGGTTCAGGTTCTGGAGGTGGAGCATGGCTAATTACCTCTGGGTTAGAGAAATGAGGGGCTATGGATAAGTTAGAACGTCTAGCGTTCTTTTCTCTCCCTTTTGGCTCAAAAGTAGTTTTAAAAGCTGTTAGGAATACATTGTAATCACGGGCAACTGGATTTCCACTCTCCCATAAGGGATTAGCCCAGGTTAAAGCCTTACCCGTTAATTGGTTCATTAGATAGCCAATTTTCGATCTATCTGTAGGGAATAAACCAGGGGAAGCTTCGAAGTGATATTCAATTCGGTTTAGTAAACCTCTAAATTCCTTAGAATCAGCTCCAAACCGAGGGGGAGGTGAAAGGATTATGGATAGTGGTTTGTGTGCCACAGGTGCTACTACAGGTGGCGGAGCCACAGGCTGTACCGGAGGTACCAGCAGTTCTCTGGAGCAAGGTCTGGAATGCTTGGGCGAATTGATCTAACCTGTGGTCCATATCCTCCACCCTACTCTCACAGGCAATCATATGTTTGCATAGTTCCGCAGGATCCATGGCCCTGTTGTAATGTCACGACTGCTAGTGTGGTCCAACACGCAGAAACTATGTAAACATATACATAAAAAAGGAAAGGAAATAAAAGGACAGAGCGTAAACCGGACTTTAGAATGGCTGACTAATACGCTAGAGCTAGAGAATGGTCAAAGGGAAAGCCGAGGTCAAGGAAGCCAGAAATACTCAGATACAGTTTAAACAAGCCAAGTCAGGGGAACCAGAATTCGGAATAATCAGGGAAAAGCCAAGATTAGGATACCAGGAAGTAATATTCACAAAGATAAATGTACTCTAGGGAACCAGGAACAGGAAACCATGACAGGGCAAGGAACTGGAGTGAATTAGGGATTTAAATATCCCTCTCTGGGCTCTGATTGGTCAGAGGGTGACCTCTAACCCCAGAACGTGCACTTGCGTTTACGCTGTGACGTCACACGCACGTCCGTATAAATTTGAGGGGCGGAGCTTGTAGTGTGCGCGACCACGTGGTCACCGCCATCTTTGATTTGGGAGCAACGCCCAGAAGACGCGGAGGAGCGGTTCCCGGCTCGCAGGTAAGCTTGCAATATCGGCGAGGTCGGGGGCGGCTGCGCCATGCGGCGGGCCGGGAGCCGCTACAGTAATGCAGCTGTTTTCCTATCATGTACGCTCACTGTTACTCAGAATTATGTTTGTCAGAATGGCTTCTAATAAAGTTGATAGAAAAATTGCCAGATTTGGCAGAGAACCATTCTAATCTCTTGATAGGCATTAAACATTGGCAGAAGTGTGGTAAAGCCTATCAAATGGAAGTGCTTCTGAAAGTAAACAAAACCTGCAGCTTTTGGGGAATAATTTCTTTAAAATAAGTGCAAGATTAAATAATGCTTTTTCTTGTAGCACCAATTTTCTTATAAAGAGCCCCTGCTGGTTGCGACTAGGAGTACAATATGAAGTGCTGGGATACAGAGAATGCTTAGTAGGTCATGAAGTGAACAAGGTTTCCATGTCAATATGTGATAATTGGTTTAGCAGCATTTAGATTTATTCTGATTGTTTTATATTTTTAATACCATAATTAAAAGTTGTGATGTGGGTATTTTTTTGCATATATAAACTGAATCGCACATAAATCTAAGTTCACTTGCTCATAAAAAATACAGCCATTTTATTTGATGAAATTTTATTTTGCGAACTAAAGGAATCCTTGGAAATTTAGATCTGCATATAGAAAGACAAGGTTGTATTCATTTTTTGGTCCCCCACCCAGTTTATCTTGCACATGTAAGTTAATTTTACATTTACTTTTGCTTGCTTTTTGATAAATCTCCAATGGAGAAGCTAGGCAATATAATGATGTACAGATATGCTGAAATCAAGGGAATTCCAGTTTAAGTTTACATTACTACACAATGAGATGAACCTGCATGCAATCTAGTATCTCTTCAAACATAATTAGGTAAAACATGCTGATTAGAATCTCTTATCCATATGTGTAGAATGGCATTTGCAATTCCTTGAGGATGCCCATCTAGCAGTTAATGAGTTCACTTGCACAAAGACACCTTACCACACCAATACAGAGGGTTTTGAGTACTACAGACATTAAGTTTCATGGAGCCATACAAGACAAGGAAAAGACACAATGAAAGGATGCTAGCCAGTACATAGAAGATCCTACCAGGGCTTTTTTTTATTTTTATTTATTTATTTTTTTACTGCTGGCTGGATCCTACAATCTCTTTCTCCCATTGCACACTTGCTGATTATGCAGTTGTGAAACTGGTGCCTCGGTTTTCAATTACATGTAAATCCCAAGATACTTATAGTTATGTCCAATCATTAGAGAGCAGGTATAGGGCCTCCCACCTTTCACACTTTGCTCCTGCATGTGCTACATAGTGAGAGAAATTGAATGAGTTACTCACTTTGCTATTTTAGAGTTTGGACAGACATATTGACCAGTAAAGATAATCAGTGAACATCTGCCCCTTCATTTGTATGTTGACATTTGGATATCTTTTGCACATACCATAATTACTTCTGCTCTGCTGCCCTGGTACTAGGAACTGACATGGGACCAGATACAACTGGTTTGTGAATACACTTTGAAGTCTAACAGTGGATAGTCACTCGACTCCTTTCAATTAACCCCTTATGGACCAAACTTCTGGAATAAAAGGGAATCATGACATGTCACACGTCATGTGTCCTTAAGGGGTTAAAGGACCACTATAGTGCCAGAAAAACAAATTCATTTTCCTGGCATTATATTCCTTAGGTCCCTGCTCCCCTCCTCCCCCCTTCAGGTCCCCCCTCCCACTGGGCTGAAGGAGTTTAAAACCCCTTCAGCCACATACCTTAATCCGGGCTCCCTCGGCACTGGTGACCTATCCTCCCCCTCTGACGTCAGCTCCCGAGTGGACGTTTTGCGTGCTCAAATCGATTTTCGCATTAAGTGTCACGGAAGCGCCTCTAGCGGCTGTCAGGAAGACAGCCACTAAAGGCTGGCTTAACCCTGCAATGTAAACATAGCAGTTTCTCTGAAACTGTAGGATGGTTTATGTTTGCAGCTGCAGGGCTAAAACCTGGGGGAACTTGCACCCAGACCACTTCATTGAGCTGAAGTGCTCTGGGTGACTATAGTAGTCCTTTAAATAGAACCAGAAACTTACAAACTAAACAGTGCTGCACCTGAACTTCCCTATTTGGTGTCTTTTGAAACACTGGAAGGTAGGTTTTGAGTCACAGCCAATTAAATGCTTTTTACACAGGTTTAACTAACAATCTTTTAACTCCTATCCTCAAAAGACTAATATATTAGTCTTAAAGTGATACTCTGGACCTTTAGAGCACTTTAGCTTTCTGAAATGCTTTATGTGCAACTGTGTGACTTTTTTTTTTTTTTTGTTGTTGCCATTTTGCAATTTTACAAAAAGTGCAAATTTCAAAATAAATTGACACTTTTTTTTTTTATAAATTAACCTTGTTACACCCTGTGGCTGTCAATCAGACAGCCGGTCATGCTATTTCCTGGTTGTTTAGCTCAGTGGAGCTAAACTCAAGAGGCAGGTAATTGCTCGGAGCACCTGCCTTGCAAAGACTTCTCATTGAGCTGTACTGGAAAGTCTGTGATTAGACAGCCACAGAAGGTCTGGGCTGGGGAACAAGAAAAGACATTGCAAAGGCTTCAGGTAAGACATCTGCAGTCTTTGACTCTTATTTTTTTTTTAGGGAAGTGAAATGTCCCTTTTAACAAGCTTTATTAAATATATGAAAGATAAATATTTATTAAATATATGGAAGACTAGCGGTGACGTTTGATTATCACTGTTGCAGCAACGGCGTGATCATTTAGAATTGTATTTTATTTTTATTTTATTTATTTTTTAAGTTGAGCAGCCTTATGTGCAGGGAAAAGAAATAGTACTCTATCTTCGCTACTATAGGGATTTTAGTTGGGTTCAATGATTCTGTATTTGTTTTCTTCTTCAGATAGCCTTCTGTTTTGTTTTTTTTTTTTTTTTTTTAAATATATTTTATTTATTTACGGAAAATAACTACTAATGTCGCTGAATGACTTTACTTAAATGGCACCAGTGCTTTGAACAGGCCATTACTTTCTAAAGATCTATCCATACCATTTACTTTTGCCACATTCTTTTAAAAAAAGCTAGGGCAGCCTCCCTATCTAGCAGATTTACCTACTACTCATGGCAACAAAACTGGTCTATATAGTCCAATAGTGAGGGAATGTGGTCAACCCGATCTGTGTACAATTCTTGTGCTTGTGTGGAATTATTTGTAGCATTATGGGACAGTTAGCTGCAGCCAGAAGCAGAATGAGATGGGCTAAATGGACCAGGCAGTAAAAGATTCATGGCTGGCTCTTAGTATAAGTGTAGCTGTGAATGAATTTAAAATCTGAGTTGCTTGAACTACATGTAGGATGGTTTAGTTGGTCACTCAAATTGTTGTTTAAAAGATTTCCTGCATTGATAAGAATAAGGTGTTTCACAGCCTTTTCTGCTGCCAATAGATGCATTCTGTTTTGATGCCTATGGTTGACGTGTGATCATCTTTATGTGCTCCTAATCGTTTGATTCCTGTATACTGAAAATGTGCTATAAATTTATTGCCAAGTCTTTGTATTTTTTAGATTTTTCTATCATTGTCTCTGAGTGGGAGTAGGGGTGTTGACAAAGGATGTGATTTTAATAATTTATTAAGATTGATGCCTTGTTCCCTAATAAGGTATGTGCATTATTTATATTGCCTCTTGATTATTAAGTAGCCCAATTACAGTAGAACATATCATTAGCATAACATGTTATGACTGTTTTTTGGTGAAATAGCTGTTCCTCAGAAGGCGTCTCTGCAGACAGCCGAGATACAGGAAGTGGGTTTAGAGAAGGGCGGTGTAGATAAGAAGCACAGACCACCAGAGACAGTAGACCAAGGTGTGAGATGTGGTGTGATATTTTCCACATATCGTGAGAGGCCATTGTGGCACAGCTCTAAAGTTTTTTGTTTGTTTTTTACACGCATACATGTATGCGTGTGTTTATATTGTGAGTCTCCACATTTACTCTATTCCAAGAATATTAGTTTTATAATTTGTCTGTCTTTACATATTCTTAAATAAAATATTTTGTTTATATGTACAGAGTTATTGTGTTCAGTTTATAACATAATGTATCCACTTTACTACCAAGCAAGTTACGTTCCCCTGTCCCCATGAAATTTTTCCTTTTCCCCAATTCACGGTTTATAGTCTTTCAGTTTTGAGGCTGTATTGATACACGCTAGACTGTGTGCATCTCTATACTGGCACACTGTGTGACTGAGTTTTCACATGAAAGTACTTCTTCTACAGAGTAAGTTTTCCTAGAGCAGCATTTGATTGGTGCAGTGGGGAGATTTGTAGCGCATGCACCCTAACTTCCCAATGCAAGAGAAGCATTAGTTTGGCTATAGAATCATTTGATTGGCAGATATCAATTTCAATGTTCTTAGCCAGTGAGGTGGAATGGGGGATTATTTCTTCAATTATTATAGTGAATTCAAATTTAACACAATTGAGGCTAAATAGCCAAACTCTGAGTGTAAACGAATTGTTGAGTTTCCTATAGTTTATTTTAGCCTCACATTTTCTATTTAGATTTCAGTTTGCTAGAATACAGTACCTAGGTAATTAAATTACACAAAATAAAAGTGTGGGGGGAGGGTGGAATGCAATTAAACCATTGACTCTCCTCCCCGCTGATCTGTGGTAAACCAATTTTAGCTGTGCCATTTCATGAGGTCACTGGAGAAATTAGCCGTGCAAGGATATGTACTCTCTGCATAGTTTATTCTACAGCAGTGTTTATGTATAGACACCAGTAGTCCCAGAAGCAGGCAAATGTTTACTTTTTCTTTTGAGTTGTAGAGGAAGAAAAATGAAGTTAATGCTGATAAAAATCCTTTTAATTATTTCCTTGAAAGGCATCCGTCCCCCGTTTACTCCCCCCAAATCTTAAACTTTGAAATCCATGTAACTTTTAAACCCAAGTCGCTCTGTTTAGTTTTTGTTGTGAAGTGGGATTTCTGGAAATAAAACACTAGAAAGTTAAAGTGCTTTGGATGAACACTGCTGAACTGTTTCCAGCTGCTGTTGGATTACTGTTCATATCATGATTAAGCTGAAAGTGATGGGATTTATAGCCCAACGATCACTGGCACAATATACCAAACTATCATGGTCCTGTTTTGAAGCTGGTAGGAATGTCAGATGTGCGTGAATAAATGACACAAAACCGAATCAGCTGAAAATTGAGTTAGTAGTTTTTTCAAAATGTGTTCTTTTGGCCTAAAGGTGTCTGGGGATCAGTGAAGTGAATGACCCCGATCGGATGCTCTTCTTCTTCTTCTTCTTCTTTTTTTTTTTTTTTTAAAACTCCTTCTCCAAGACCGAAAACCCACCTAAAAAAAGTGGTTAAAGATTACTCCAAGCATCAGAGCCTGCTGTAGTGTTTATGACCAGAATACCCTGGCACGGTTCACAGTAATGGGGCAAATCACTTTACAACAGTTTGCCCTTTTACCTGGGTCCCCACTGATTTCTTGGACTCTTCTTTAGCCTGTAATGACTCTGGAAGTTGATCCCACTCGTCATCATTTGGCTAATGCATTTCTCTGTTTAGGAATATGCACAGAATTAGCATTAGTCAGCCTGGAATGCTAGTCAAACCTCAGGCAGCAGAGGCGTTAAACTTAGTATATACAGTATTTAATTGCAAAATGCTGTACATACAGATTCCAAGCACCACGACTGCTTCAAATCACTGAAGTGATCATGTTGCTTGGGGTAATGATGTAATAACTGGTAAGCCAAGCCTAAATTGTGAATTGGTGACCATTTATTTATCTTTCATTTGATAACCACATGAGATCTTTACTGCTTCAGAGAAGATAAGTTTGATCTTATTTTTTATTTTTAATCTCTTTTATTGTTTTTCATTTTTAGCACCAACAGCAAGTTGTACAGGCTGTGGAACGTGCCAAACAAGTGACAATGGCAGAATTGAATGCAATCATTGGGGTATGTTTTCTTTCTTTTCTAGAAACTATATTGGTGGAAGTGTGTGTGTGTGTGTGTGTGTGTGGGATTTATTTATCCATTTGTTTGTGACCAACAACTAACTTCCTAATCAATTTAGAAATTTAAAGAGAAGTGTCAAAAGGACAGATATAACAATGTACCTGTTGAACAAGTAGTCCGTTACAATTGTGACCTCAGTGGATCTTTTGTAACCTGAATTGGGACCTGACACTAGAAATGGCTAAATCCACATGATCAAAGGCTATAAAAAAAATGTCACCAAGTTCTCATGACATCTATCCTTAAATGTTGTAAGTTGTGTTTTTTTTTGTCAAGCTGAAATAAAATGGCATGTAAACCACCAAATTTGATTAGTTTTGTGGTTTAATAACCTCTTGTGCAATGAGTCGTTCTATGACTTACATCAAACAGACAAACAGCCAGTACTTCTTACTCAACACTTCTTTAATTAGATGTTGATACAAAATACATTAAATAGCGGTTACCTGGCACAATGTGTTTCTCTGTAGCTAAGTTTGGTAATCACGCATGTGGAGATCTGTAGTGATATCCAAGAGTGTTTTATCTTTTTGATCCTTATGGTATGTGCACTCACACTGGAATTGTGGGTGCATGTATGAGTGTCGTCACCCATAATTTGCTCTAATTAGTTCTTTGTGTTTTTATGTTTGACCTCCAACACTTTGCTAAGCACTACACATTTATGTTCTTTATGGGGAAAAAAATTTGCAGTGCTGTCTTTATCAAAAATATATTAGGATTTTACAAAGAGCAAACCCAAATGCCCATGAGGAATGATTCTTCTCCACCTCCCCCGTTCGATACTATAGTAGACCAAATTAGTTGGTTAGAACTTTTATTCCATATAAAGTATGCAGATTGTGAAAGTCTCATGTGTATACTGTTAATCTAGGAATCAGACTTGTTAAGCGTGTTCAGATAGTTTAGTTTACTTTCTAGCTCTATCTAAGACACTATGTCAAAAAGCAACCTTGTTGAAGATCTGCATCCAGGGTTTATTTGCTAGACTTGGAATTGAGCAAAAGAGCATATATTAAAAAAAATAAATAAATAAATTAATAATAATAATAATGTAACCAGGATATAACGGCAGGGCTAAATCCCATGCCATTAGCCAGGCTTCAAAGCTACTCACCACTGTAAGCCTGGAAGGGTACATGGGACCCTAACAATAGGTTATATATTTTTTGTTTTTGTTCTTCTGTTTGGAATTATATTTGCCAATTCTCAACAATTCCAAGTATAGGGATTAAAACCCATTAAAGAGCCTATTCTTACCCTTTTCCTATCCCTATAAGTTTGGTTTGCTGCTTCAGTCACACTTTCTAACCACTGCAACTCCAGGAATGTGTGCATTCCATTGCACTGTGACTGATTTGTTACAGAAATAAACTCCACACCAAAAACAACAAAGTGATCTGTGGCTCAGCCCTGCACACCAGTTGATTAGTGTGTTCAATCACTGTAACAACTGCATCCTGTGTAACTAACCTAAGGAGTGACATCACTGCACGACAAAGGCTGCTATCTTCTCACACCAACTTAAATAAAACCAGACAAACACTAATGGGCTGATTCGGTGCCTCTCCCACATTCCCCCCACTTACTCTTTCCTTGATCTGAGAGAGAGAGCTCAAGAGAAGGGGGGAAAGTAAACGATCCCATATGTTAGCACTACAAACAGCAGCTGTATTAACATGTTCTGTCAGACTGTGGATCTGGCCAGTCATTCTGTTTACACTGACAATGCAAAAGAGAAACATTGAAGTATTGTCTGTTTCATATCACAAGGTAGAGATGGGAAAGCGTGAGGTTTACTAACACATTACTCAAATCTCTAATTATACAGCTGGTGCAGGCCGCAGACTTATTATAATGAAGGTACTACAACTGTACTTTTCATATATGCCTCCTCCCCGATGCTTTTTCTTTTGTGTATAGATTACACATAAAAGTCTTTTCCTCTCTTATTCAGTGTATCAAACACACTTTGAAATGCTAATTATTCCATTTACTTTCATTAAAATTCAAATTGCCGAGTGAAGATGTGGATAAGGGTCGCCGAATAATCAATCTGAAGTGAAGATATTGCTTCAATTATGCCTCTGTCTTTTAACAAGGAAATCAGCACTCTGTGATCCTTGCTGACGGAGCTAGAGCGCAATGTTCTGATTGTGGCCTGCGTTTAATGGGCTATTTCTTATTCTGTTTTGTGCCCCTTTGACCGCAGGAGAATAGTGGTAGTCAATTAAGGGTTATAAATGGAGAAAGAGTAACCTTTTATTTTCTGTGAAGTTCCCCAATAAAAGACAAATCTGAGTAAGCTGTGTGCAGCAATGCAGAGCATTTGCTGCAAGCCTTCTGACTGCACGTACGCGTTTTGAAAAGGCACATAGTGTCTTTTTGAGATTGCTTGATTTATTTATTTTTTTCTCTAGATTTATTTATGAATGTGATGTTCAGTATTGCTAGATAATTTGTGTGGACACAAAGAACAGAGAACTCTGTCCATGAGCACTGTCTAGCATTTACAGCACACTTAGGTAAAGTGCTCTAAAGATGGCTCAGGAGCTTGCAATCTAGTGTTTAGAATAGAACGTTGTGACAAGACGTTGAAGTGGAATTTGAAGTTGCTCACCAGAAAGCTTTAGAGTTATTTGCCAATACTATTTAGTTTTTGAAGTAACCTTGGAAGGTTTTAGGCACCTGGAGAGACCTGCTAAATAGTAGACTCTCAACGGCACTGAATGTGGGGGAGGAGTAGAATCATCTGCTGGAGAGACAGAGTTCTGGGGAGCAGCTCTGAAGACTTTTTTTGGAATCAGGAAATTTCACGTGAGGTTTAATTTTGCTTTGTTGGCATATGTGGCCTGGCCATCATTAACATTCTCTTTTTGAGCCGAATGACAATTGAGGTCTCTGTATCTTATAGTGCTGCACCTGCCACAGGTCCATCCATTCATTGCTGAGGAAAATGGTTTTTGTAGTGTTTTTATTTTTTTAAAGCTGGTGAATATAAAATAGTAGCCACCACTTCATCAGAAAGACTTGACACTAGTTTAATAGTCTTATCTCCTCCATGGTCAAACCTTGCTTCTTTAGGTTCAGAATGTGAAATGGTCTGTGCATTCCTCCTTTATACACTCAGTCAGGCATCATGCAGTGGAAAGATGAGCATATTGAGTATGTATTTACACTCATTGCTATGCATTTTTGTCTCTTCTTCTTGAGCCTGCTATTGGAACAGATTGTATGTTATGCACTGCTGATTCTTATACTGTAGAACCTAAACAACAATTTGTTTGCAGATGCTGAACAGGGTAAAAAAAAAAAACTAGGTTTTTTTAGTAGAGGGTTTGTGAAATTAAAAAAAAAAATGTACATTAGCTAGGGACATTTTTTTTTCTTCTTCTTTTTCTTTAGAAACCAAAAAAACTCTTAAAGCTATTACTTCACATACGCCACTCAGTATTGCAGTAGAATCAGGAGCTCGATGATGCCACCACACTCCTCACCCAACCCGAATATCCTATCCCCACAGTTTGGGCACTAAATGTATTAAACCAGTGTCCAATCTTTTAGCATTTAGCGTTACTCCCTTTCCCTTGCTCCTTTGATTGTATAGATATTGCTATAAGTCTCCATACTTGTAAAAACATAACCTTTTATTGTAAAATTTAAGTCATTGTTGCCCTGTAGAGGCTCTCTCGTAGCTTTCTAAGATGGGACCTGTTCTCTAGGCTCAATCATTATCAAAACCATTGCACCAAAAACAGAGAATATCAGAACTCCAAAAAATTAGCAAAAGCTCAGAGAAATGGCAATAGCGTGGCCTTTGGTTAGTCCCTGCTCGGGTCTCAAATGTTTTGCCCACTTGTGCCATTACAGAGAAAACCTATATCTTTTACATATCTGACTGAGTTCACCCATCGGAGAGCCCTAGATCTAAAATGCTGGCATGTTACCTCTACATGAGCAGTACCACAAACCCAGATGATCACCTCACCTTTTTTGGGTTACGTCAGTGAGGTGTATCCGATACGTCGTCAAAAAAATGACTCAAAAGAAACAGAAGTGTTGTCAATTTGCTTCTATCTAGACTAATTATTAAATTCATGTATTTTCTTAAAAGAACATACTCGCAACAGTTGTTAGGTGATATATGGGAGAGCTCTTCCACTGTGAACCATGGGAAGGTTTGGATTAAAATTTAGATTTCTACTTTTGTTTTCCGACAGAATCTTATTTAAATCCTTATCTTGATCATACTGTTGTATGCATTATCTCCATAAAGCATTCATTAAAATTTGTGGTATGGAATGTTTTACCTTCTAGTAGAGAAAGGAGGAAAAAATGGAGCTCCAAGTTATGGAGCTCCAAGTGATACTCTATTGTGATAAAGTAGGATTGTAGTGCTGATACTCCAACCTCTAACCATTTCTGAGAAAAGATGCAGTAAAATCCAGAATGAGAATCAATTCGGTTAACTACATCTGATTTAATAAATAAGTGAATGTGATCTAAGCTGTCCTGTTAATTATGTAACATTCTGCATTATGTTATCTGTATCTGGTTACATTTCAAACCCTTGAAATACTATTTTTATAATAAATTTCAGCTATTTGGATTGTAAATATAGCATACTGGACAGGTGATTGTCTCCTTGTGAATGTTTCATTATGATTTGCCCTTATCTCATGTTCTTATCTTGTTATTAATGACCTGTGTTTACAGAGATGGGGGAACATACAAAAAATGAGAACTTAATTTTAACAGTTACATCTTTGTTTGCCTAGTGCTTGGCTTCGTCATTATTTAATAAGCTGCAGAACAAACAGTAGTCTGACTTCACCTATAAGTTAAAGGGTGTGCTGAGACAGACAAATATTTATTTATTTTGCTAATGTAACATCTACATGGTGTGATTTAAAAGACACACAGAAAAATGGATCTGGTTGCATACCTATAGTAAAAATATGTACCCACTACAGATAATAATGAATAACTCACACAAAGTGTGTGTGTGTGTGTGTGTGAGTGTGAGTGAGAGAGAGCAATATGTGTATATAATATCTCATCACTGACTGCGATGATTCTGAGCAAAGATTTCCTGCACTTGCACTTCGGTGCGCAAAGGGGTGTGGCATGAAGCACACTGAAGCAGGTCAAAAGGCAGACAAGCAGCGAGGACCAGGTAACATGGGGCCCTGTGTAATGCGGGCTCACTGGCAATGGTAGATTAAACCAGGTGCGCTGTAACTCAGATCAGTTTATCGTTTTTTCAAAAGTGCCAGTTTCTCATAGAAACTGGCTTTGCAAATGGACAGTCCACACAATTCTCTCTGATGGCGAACATGTAGCAAGCAGGCCACACACTACTACATGACTGTATGTCTACTCCCTTTCTTCTCTTTTGTGTCAGGCAGGTACCTGAGTAGGAGCAGTGTTATGCTACACTACTGTCAGCTATTAGGGAATGGCTAATGTCACAGATTCACGTGATTTTGAAAGGTTTATTTGCTATCGTGATAAATTGCACAACATAATGGCTACATCTAAAAGACTCTCCCAAGTCAAAATCAGGACTTGTTTAGACCAGGAAAAGATATTTACTTAAAAGAATTAGTTCAGGCTTAAGTAGCCAAACAAAATTCTTAATAAAAATATAGGAAAATTCCTGTCTGTATGAGGGCAGAGAAAAAGACTGGTGTGTGTGAAGGGAGGAGGGTTTATACACTTGGTCTCATTTGAGTCATAAGCATAATAAGTGATGCCGGCATGATTAGCCAGGAAAAAGGAATTAATAATAATAATATTAGTCTGTTTTCAGTTAAGCTATTTTGGCCTTCATTTGTAAATTCACTTTAAATTTACAATGTGTTCTGCTTTAGTAATTAATCCTGTCAATGCTAAATATTTGAAAATTGATCTTTTCATGGAATCTAATTTCTTAATTTAAATTTTTTTTTTTATAAGCTGGCATTCTTTGTAATATCCAATACACTTTGTTCTTACATTTTATAGCGACATATGTTTCCTTTTTAAAATAACTCTCAAGCCATTAACTGCGCTAATAACAATAATTTCATAAGACCTAATTATTTTTTTTCCCTTTTGTAATCAGTGCTGTTTCCAAGCATTTTTTTTTCTTCATCTGCCATTGTCTGAAAAACTCAGGGAGTCTTTCCAAACATTAACCATAGCAGCCATTTGTCATTTTTCTTTTACTTTTCCGAATCTTAAACCCCTGCTTGAGCAAATGTCTCAATAAGTGAAAGTACACATAAATGTTAAGGCTTCAGAAATAAAGGCTTAAATCATGCTTCTTCATTCCTAACATGAACTAGTGATGCTATTCATTAGTTCCAGAAATGCACTTGAAATATCAGTAGCTTTAGTTGAAGTTAATAGGGATGAATGGCACATGAGTCGTATGTGGCATCGCTTCTGTTTCTCAATGTGTGCATGCATGCGCCTTGTGATGCTAATCTTCACAGTAGTTCTCATGACTGGTTAAGCAAAAGGAGTTCTGCAAGACTGCACTAGTGGCATGGAGCAAGAGGAGGTGCTCTGCTGACAAGCTAATTATTATACCACATAGCAAGTTTTCAAGCATTTCTTTGAGATCCAATTAAAGACGTAAAAAAAAAAAAGTGGTTCCAAAAGAAGAGTTTTATGACAATAACTACAGATTTTTTTTTTTTTTTTCTTAGTTCTTTTATGTCATGCCTTTTTCATAGCACAAAATGCTTTTTTTGTGTATGCATACATAGGAGAATTTAGGCTATAATATCAACCTCAATCCATTGTGACAACTCTGGGGACCTTAGGAAGTTCACTAGAAAGTGCTATATCTTTGAACATATTATTTGTGCCTTTAGAACTGCCTATGTTGTCAGAGAAATGGATTACCTTAGTCATTTCCAAAGCTGGTTAATTTACAAATAACAGTCATATCGTTGGTTTATACTTGCTGCAAACCTTAAGACCCTGCATTGTATAACGCTACGGAATTTGCTGGCGCTATATAACGAATAAAAAGAATAATAAAGAGAAGGAAAGTAGCCAAAAGCCACAAAAAAGGGGAAAAAAGAAATCCATTCTTAGAGATAAATGTTGAAAAGACTGAGCCAGTATTTTGTAAAAAGTAACTCTAACACTTTGTATAAAATATTCTTATTAAAGGGACACTATAAGAACAAAAACAACTTTAGCTAAATGAAGCAGTTTTGGTGTATAGATCATGCCTCTGAAGTCTTACTGCTAAATTATCTGCCATTTAGGAGTTAAATCACTTTTGTTTCTGTTTATGCAGCTCTAGCCACACCTCCCCGGTTGACTCACACTTTACAGTGGTGTTTAGGAAGGCTATACAAGTTTAATGAGCCACTAGGGTTATATAAACAAAGTAATTCAAAGGGACACTCTGTCATGTGGTATCTCTTCCGGGTTCGGCATTCACGCTATGCGGAGCCGGCCTCGCCCCCATCTGATGCGGCTCTCTGACACTACTTAGAGAGACCGCGCCAGAGAGAAAGCGCTTGGTGATTGTGGGACCTACTTCCGGGTATAGACGCTGGCTCCACAAGATTCTCTCACAAGCCTTTCTAAACCTTTGAAGATAAAAGGATTATGCTTCATCCGCTAGAGGATTACTGGAGAACAGACACTTTACCATTTAACAAGTGGACTCTAATACTGATCTCTTGGAGGACAGCTCACATTAATCTTAAGTATAACTTCCAATTTATTATCTGGAATCTCAGTTATTAATGAACTGTTTCTTGCTTGCTCAAATCCTCTCTGCTGCATACACACTAATTATATTGAGGATAACTCCCATCAAGCTTAACCACTATGAACTGTTTCTTGCTTTGCAAATATTCTGTTACCTGCATACTATTTCTATTGAAGCTTATTCCTATCAACCTAAAGAATATTATTCAATACATCTCTGAGGAAATACTTTATTGATGAACGTTGTATTGTTTGCTATAACCAGCAATTTCTTCTTATTGAATTATTACCTATATGCTTTTCTCTTAAGTTTATCACAATCATTAAAACTTTGTTTGATTCTCTAATTGCCAGCAATCCTCTCTTTTCTTATTCTAGTATTGATAATTTAAAGATTCTCCGTTTCTTCACTATTGTAATTAAAGAGTTCTACAAGCTGCAGTGGAGTTCCAATTCTAAAAACCCTAGTAGCATAACCCACTCCACGCACCAAAATAACTTAATCTGATGATTTAACCCCAAGGATGCCTCCAGATGCGATCTCCACTCCACCCAAGGTGGCATCCGGCTTCCGAAATTTCACTTACAGCATGCACAGAGTGCCACCGGGCAAGGGAGCCATTGATTGGCTGAGAACAGTCAGCTGACACTTCCAACCAATCAGTGACTCCCTATTTACAAAACTGGCTTGGTGTTTACAATACTATACTGTGCTTTATTCCCTAGGCCCCTCCTTTATAAGTGGGTTAAAATATAATAAACTTATCTGGGATAATGAGATGGACGAAGTTCCCTGCACATACAGAGTAATCTACACTTTTGTGATGTTTCAAGTAAAAACACTGGACATTCAGACTCCTACCACCATGACCACTTTTAACCCCAGAACGCCGTAACTGCGTTCTACCCCTGGAGGTCCACGGTACTTACCTCCGCCACAATCCTCTTCGGGAGGACAGCCCAGGCAGCCCTTCCACGGCAAATATGGCCCCCTATAGCTGGCTGTGGATCTGCCAGAAGGGGGACTGTTTGGACTGTCACAGTCCCCTGCTGGTGGGAAGTATGAAAAAATTATATATATATATTTAAACATGCTAAAATTAAAGGATCATTATAGGGTAAGAAACACAAACATGTATTCCTGACCCTATAGTGTTAAAACAACCATCTAGCCCCCCTGGGCCCCTCATGCCTCCATAAATATAGCAAAATCTTGCTGTATTCAAACCCGAAAGTTGTAACTCTGCATGCTGTTTGCCTCAGAAAAACAAGCAGTCTGCTGGCATCAGAAGTGGTGGTCTGATCCAATCACAATGCTTCCCCATAGGATTGGCTGAGATTGACAAAGAGGCAGAGCCAGCACAATTCAAACACAGCCCTGGCCAATCAGCATCTCCTCAGAGATTAATTGAATCAATGAATCTCTATGAGGAAAGTTCAGTGTCTGCATGCAGAGTGAGGAGACACTGAATGTTTGGATGCATTTTATCCAGCCCTGACCCAGGAAGGATCTCTAACAGCCATCTGAGCAGTGGCCAGTGAAGTTATCACTAGGCTGTATTGTAAACACTGCATTTTCTCTGAAAAGACAGTGTTTACAGCAAAAAAGGTAATGATTCTACTCACCAGAACAAATTCAATAAGCTGTAGTTGTTCTGGTGACTATAGTGTCCCTTTAAATGTGTGTGTATATATACATCTTATATATGTAACGTCATACGTAGTGTATTTTAATGTTAATATAATTACATGTATTAGTATTAAAATACTTAGAATGAAGTTACATATATATGATATAAAAAAAATATATTTTTTATGTATGTGTGTGTGTGTGTGTGTGTGTGTGTGTGTATATATATATATATATATATATATATATATATATATATATATATATACACACGTATAATTACAATAATAAATATATTTAAAAAAATAAATTATACATATGTAATTTCATTCTAACTGTATTTTGATATATATATATATATATATATATATATATATATATATATATCGGTAACAACATACACTTAGAATGACATTCTATATATATCTTTCTATATATAAAATACAAATAACCGCAAATATAGATAAATCTATATAATTACATAAATAATTACATAAGTATACACAAGGAATTTAAATACATATATATGTATATACTAAAATTCTACATGTATATTTAAGTAATCTTTTAACATAATTATGTGATTAAATTAATTAAAATTTGATTGACGTGCCTGACAACCCAGGCAGAAAGTGCAGAGAATTTAATTTGCAAGCACTATATTCAACCCTGTAACTTTCCAAGACACCATAAAACCTGTACATGGGAGGTACAGTTTTACTTAGGAGACTTCGCTGAACACAAATATTAGTGTTTCAAAATGATAAATTGTATTACAACGATGATATTTTCAGTAAAAGTTTTTTGCATTTTACACACACGAACGGCACTTTTAATGATAATATTGTTGTAATATGTTTTACTGTTTTGAAACATTCATGTTTGTATTCAGTGAAGTCTCCCAAGTTTAACAGTACCCCCCACGTACAAGTTTCATGGTGTTTGGAAAGTTTAGAGAGTCAAATATAAGGCTTTTTTCACATTGAAATTTTCCAGTTTGGTAATGTTGGGACCGTATGGTTGCCCATTCTTTTTTAGTAGCCACTTAGTCACAAATACTGGCCAAATATTTGTTTTTTGCTTTTTTTCACACACAAACATATATGAACGCCAACTTTGGCCAGTGTTTGTGACTAAGTGGCTACTAAAAAAGACTGGACATACCCCGTTTGCAACACCTTGGGTTGTGTACTTTTGCAAATGGTATGCCATCATGGGAGTAATTCTCATTCCTGGGCTACCACACGGTCTCCAAGGTTACATTACTAATCTGACTAATTGTAATGTGAAAAAAATGGAATGTGCTATATTTGACCCTGTAACTTTCCAAAACACCATAAAATCTGTTAATGGGACTTTGCTGAATACAAACATGTGCGTTTTATTGCAGTAAAAGCTAACAGTATTATGACAATTACAGCTAAAATGACAGGAGAAACTACAAATTTAAAAAAAAAAAACCTCTTTCTCAGTTTTTAATTTTATTTTATTAATAATAAATTATGTTTCATATATGAATAGTTCATGAGCAATTAAAGCCCTGTTTATCCTGAACAAAACGATATATAATAAGTGTGGGTGCACTTAATATAAAAGAGATGAATTACGGTTGAACAGAGATATATAGCGCAAATTCAAGTTTTTGTTTGTTTTGTTTTGAGCAGAACGTGTACTATTGACTACGTCCTGAAGGGGTTAAACAAGTGGTAGTCATGGTGGCTTTAGTAACCCTTTAAACCTGCAATTTTAAACCCGACTCACCACAAATAACGCTAAAGCTTTTTAAATTGTTTTTTGTTTAATTTAATTTAATTTATAAATATTTTCTTTTTTAAAAACCACTTCTGTGTTAGTCCTAAATTCTTGGGAATAACACATGCATATCATGATTTACCAAATGGTCAAAGGTATTGTTTAGAGATACTACAACACAAAGCAAAATGTGTCTGGCATTCCAGGAAATTGGTTACTTATGCCATGAGTAACCAAGTGGACTATCCCAAATCAATAGTTTTAAGAAATCTATTAATGCACCACCGGACCACAGTACCGTTTAAATATAAATAGATCATGGATTTTTCCTTATAAATTTCTCCTTTACATAAAGTCCAGTTTACTAAAATTGAAACTGGCGAAAACCATATCTCCCATGCTTACCTGTCTACCTGTTATCTGTCATCATTTAAGATTAGCATTCCTTCTAGCTGAAACATATTAACAAAATCTATTGTATTGTGCAGTGTGGAAACCACTGAAGCGTTTGTCCTGATAATGTATTATGTCCATTTTGTTTCTTAATTACAAGGCATCTGAAAAACTGACTTATTTTCCAACTATAACTCTATTGTGGATGTCCTTTTAACAGAAAGGGCAGGTGCACAGTATGGAACCTAGCTCTTATCACACTGAAATAGTTGGGAAAAGAGGAGTCCTATTTTGACCTTTTTCTCCCAATTTAAATGGAACGGAAGTCCTACATTGCATTTCTGTTTGTATTCACCTACGCAGACGACCTTCTTTCGTATAAATGTGCTATCCTATTGGGGAAAAAATAAAGCATTTTAGCATCTGAAATACAGAACCTTCTTTATTTTATTATTTATTTTAATATATAGCTGTCACATTTTAATGATAGGAAGTCGGCAAAATTATTTGCCATCAATTGTGAAGGCAATAACAAGCTTTGGTGGTTTTTTCACACTCTCTGTGTTAAGTGCTTTCAGAATGACAGCGTAAACTGTGTTTGAGAACTCCAAGGAAGTAAAACTGATTAAAATGTTCATGCTTGAATGCGGCTGATGGAATAGTTCATTTGGACTTTCTGTACCTCCTGCAGTTCAAGCTGAAATATTAAAATTCAGTGGATTTAATTCTCTCTCCCCTCCGCTCAGGGAAAAAAAATAAAAAATAAATTTTTAATAGGTTTTAAACTCATAATTCATTGGCTTGGAGCAGCACATATTAAATCTATTTAAATATTAGGAGGTGACTTAAATGATTTTTGTCCTTAATATTCCTTTTCAGAAATAGAATTGCTTTTGTTTGGTTAAAAAAACAGTAAAATAAAATTACTCGTTCTTTGTCCTTTCACATCACAATGATTAAATTGATTTCACTATCTTTTAAGAGTAGACATAAAAATATCACCCCCCCCCTCCCTTCCTCCACCCAAATCCACTAGAAACTGGGAAGGCTATTACATATTTCCTAACAGTCCTAGGTTTCCTGGAACCATCCTTAATTTTGTCTTCCTTCCCTATTAGGCTGCTCGCTGTAATTTTTCACCTATGGTTGTTTTTAAAGGATTCATTAAAAATGGTATACTTTCCTTATCTTTATTTTGAGCCAAATGAACCATTCATAAGATGGGAATTTAAACTAGTGCTTGTGCAGTTTGTATGAATTTGTTTTTGGAACATTAGGGTTGCCACCTTTCTGGGGGAAAAAAAAAATTCTTGGCCATGCTTATATACATGTTTAATTATATATGTGTGGTATCACTTATATACCTAAACCCACCAGATATTGTGTAACATCAAGGAAGCGTCAACATAGAAAAAAAAATGCGAGGGCGCTGGGAACTCTCCTCCTTCCAACGTCATCGGCTGAATGCGCCGCGCGCATTCAGCCAATACATAGGAAAGCATTCTCAATACAGGGAGTGTAGAATTATTAGGCAAATGAGTATTTTGACCACATCATCCTCTTTATGCATGTTGTCTTACTCCAAGCTGTATAGGCTCGAAAGCCTACTACCAATTAAGCATATTAGGTGATGTGCATCTCTGTAATGAGAAGGGGTGTGGTCTAATGACATCAACACCCTATATCAGGTGTGCATAATTATTAGGCAACTTCCTTTCCTTTGGCAAAATGGGTCAAAAGAAGGACTTGACAGGCTCAGAAAAGTCAAAAATAGTGAGATATCTTGCAGAGGGATGCAGCACTCTTAAAATTGCAAAGCTTCTGAAGCGTGATCATCGAACAATCAAGCGTTTCATTCAAAATAGTCAACAGGGTCGCAAGAAGCGTGTGGAAAAACCAAGGCGCAAAATAACTGCCCATGAACTGAGAAAAGTCAAGCGTGCAGCTGCCACGATGCCACTTGCCACCAGTTTGGCCATATTTCAGAGCTGCAACATCACTGGAGTGCCCAAAAGCACAAGGTGTGCAATACTCAGAGACATGGCCAAGGTAAGAAAGGCTGAAAGACGACCACCACTGAACAAGACACACAAGCTGAAACGTCAAGACTGGGCCAAGAAATATCTCAAGACTGATTTTTCTAAGGTTTTATGGACTGATGAAATGAGAGTGAGTCTTGATGGGCCAGATGGATGGGCCCGTGGCTGGATTGGTAAAGGGCAGAGAGCTCCAGTCCGACTCAGACGCCAGCAAGGTGGAGGTGGAGTACTGGTTTGGGCTGGTATCATCAAAGATGAGCTTGTGGGGCCTTTTCGGGTTGAGGATGGAGTCAAGCTCAAATCCCAGTCCTACTGCCAGTTCCTGGAAGACACCTTCTTCAAGCAGTGGTACAGGAAGAAGTCTGCATCCTTCAAGAAAAACATGATTTTCATGCAGGACAATGCTCCATCACACGCGTCCAAGTACTCCACAGCGTGGCTGGCAAGAAAGGGTATAAAAGAAGAAAATCTAATGACATGGCCTCCTTGTTCACCTGATCTGAACCCCATTGAGAACCTGTGGTCCATCATCAAATGTGAGATTTACAAGGAGGGAAAACAGTACACCTCTCTGAACAGTGTCTGGGAGGCTGTGGTTGCTGCTGCACGCAATGTTGATGGTGAACAGATCAAAACACTGACAGAATCCATGGATGGCAGGCTTTTGAGTGTCCTTGCAAAGAAAGGTGGCTATATTGGTCACTGATTTGTTTTTGTTTTGTTTTTGAATGTCAGAAATGTATATTTGTGAATGTTGAGATGTTATATTGGTTTCACTGGTAATAATAAATAATTGAAATGGGTATATATTTGTTTTTTGTTAAGTTGCCTAATAATTATGCACAGTAATAGTCACCTGCACACACAGATATCCCCCTAACATAGCTATAACTAAAAACAAACTAAAAACTACTTCCAAAAATATTCAGCTTTGATATTAATGAGTTTTTTGGGTTCATTAAGAACATGGTTGTTGTTCAATAATAAAATTAATCCTCAAAAATACAACTTGCCTAATAATTCTGCACTCCCTGTACTTTCCTACGGACGCGGGCATCTTCTCACTGTGAAAATCACAGTGAGAATCATGGAAGCGTCTGTAGCGGTTGTCAATGAGACAGCCACTAGAGGCTGGATTAACCCATAGGTAAACATAGCAGTTTCTCGGAAAATGCTATGTTTACAGCAAAAAGGGTTAAACCTAGATGGACCTGGCACCCAGACCACTTCATTAAGCTGAAGTGGTGTGGGTGCCTATAGTGGTCCTTTAATACTAAAATACTACTTCCAATAAGTGTATTGACTCTGTGTGTCAGGGTGGTATAATGTGTATGGTATAGCAGTGCGTTGTTGTTTGTGTATACAGTGTCTGGTGTGGGTATGTATAGCAGTGTGTGCATTCTAAGTCTCTGTGTGTGGGTGTGTATGGCAGTGTGTCTATCTATAATGTATAATAGAGGTGGGTATTCTGGCTTCATTTTTCTCATAATCTCCCAGAAGTAAGACAAAAGTATCTGCCTTTCCATTGCTAATATTTTTGTATTACTGTCACTGCAAGCTGGATTTTATTTGTGACTACATTATGTATTCTGTATTCTTTCCAATGTCATAATGCATATTAGCCATAAAAAAGACAAAAAAAAACAAAAAAACAACCCAAAAGGGTGTTTTTATTTTGTTTGTTTTTTATTCATGCATGCTGACTAGTTAAAAAAAAACAAAAAAAAAACAATGCAAGATATGTGGGCGTTTAATTGATGTAATAATGCATTTTTAATCACCTATTCAAACATAACTGCTTGAGGGCTGCACTTGAGAATCAATACTTAACAATATTGATTCACTTTATGTTATGTGGTATACATAAATCTGCATAAAAATATCTACTGCTCTTTTAGAACACTAATGTTTACAATAATGGGATTGATGTTGGACACTTCTACCCAGAATGTAGCCCGTGGGTCAAATAAAGCCATGAAGGATTTTCTTCATGGACCCAAAGAATAACTGAGCTTTATTGCATTACCTCATTGATATTATATTTCTACATTACCATAAGAACATTAATCTTAATGATTTACTGCCCACCGCAGGTTTAGAAAGCATTTCTGTTTTTTCCCTCACTTTACAACTCTCATACACAATAAGGTTTAATCACTCACTTCATTCATTAAATTGTAGTGAATAAATTGTATTGTAGGTGACTTGGAGACTTTCAAATCTGCCATTGTTGAATAAGCCTCACTGTTCATTAAGCAAAGGTGGTTAAATTCTATGGATTCTAAACTGTCATTTGTCTATGTCTGGAAATCGTAAATGAACATATACTAAATTATTAATTACATTTTTTTTTTTATAATATGAGGCTGTATTAAGGCTGTCTGCATATATATTGATACCGTGTTATGGCATAAATGAGTATAGCTCTTTTAACCTTGCTACATTTAATTTACAATTTTAAAGTTTTGTATTAAGTAATTACAAACCCACATATTTTTAATTCCTAAATCACAAGCTCCTGAATTTGACACATACAGTTTTGAGCAGTTTGGGTGCACTGGGAAATAATTTGGCAAGTATAACCAGGCAATTAATTATCCACTCACTTGCTCAGTTGAGTCTCCACTGACCTCAATAGCCAAGTGGACTTAAGGAATGAACAACACAATTGGTAGTTTGAAGTTCATATAAAGAGCTTCTGTGCCATAATTTTCTACAGTATCCAAATTGCTTTAGGTATTATTTTGAGTTAAGTACCTGAAGCTGGGGAGCTGGCCCTGGATATCCTGTAGTTCTAGCCTTCAGGCTGGTAATCCAGCACCTGCATTTGTAAAGGTGTCCAAAACATCTAACCTGACACCTGTTTTTTCTCTGGTACTTGAGGAGGCGAGAGCAGTTATTTCCTATAGAATGTCACAGAATATGTGGTCTGTGGTTATATGGTCTAGGACGTTACATCTGGAGGCCTAGAAAACAGATGTTACTAACAAGTATATTGCTCTCTATCAAGTTCTAGATATGTATAGCTAATGTACAGCAGATAAGTCTTTAACGTTTCATGTGATGGTTCATAGATTTTGTTTGTTAATTCTAAAATATATCGAAACGTGCGGATTGTTCCCGATTGGATTGCTTTGTGGAACGTTTTGCTGAATGGTTCATGGAATATCGTCGTTCTTGTGGTGAAATTGGTCCCATAGGAATAAATGGCAAAATGTTCAGCTCTTCGCTGTAGCATTTATAGTTTGTAAAATACGACCATTTGAAGATTGCAACCGCCAAAATACTGACCTGTGCCAGGCTGGAGCAACAAGTGATGTCATAGACAGAGCCTTTTGTACACCTGCTAATTTTTTTATAAATGTATGTTTTAATGTAACTGTGAAGCACTTTGGGCAGCAACGTTGCAATTAAATGTACTATATAAATAAATAAATAACAGTTACTCCACCCACTCCAGTTGTAGACTACTGGTGGAGGCAAGAACACTTCACACAATTTCCCCAGAAATTGTAGCTTTTCTAGTTCATTTTTGTTGTCCTGTAAGTCCTAGCTCATTATTTAGCCATACTTTGCCAAAGGCTTGTCATGTGACGTTGTAATTCATCCTTCACTTAAAATGTCATGATATATATATATATATATATATATATATATATATATATATATATATAATATATTGGAGGGAAGGGGTTTAGAGCGTTTCCTTTTATTCTTTGAGACAGACGTTTTTATTAACACTTCCCAGGCTTCCAGTTTACTGTTTGTTTTTCTTGGAATCGATTCTTAAGACGTTTTGAAGCTTTAATGTTGAGTCATCTGCTTCCTTAGGGCATAGAATGACCACCATAGTGAAGACAAAAGTGTCAGTTATGATTAATCTGTTTGCACGTTACACTTGTAATTCTTCAGTCTTTCTGCTTCTTAACAGAATTACCAACGCAGCAGTTATTGCAATGTCCAGCATCTGCTATTTTACAAACCATTTGGCACATTCTGTAAAGAAACTAGATATCTCTGTGGAATAATGCTTGTAACATTTTTTTTCTTTTTGATTTACATTTTTTATGATTAACGGCCTTGGGTTGCTGAAAATAGAAACTTTCTTGAAGGCTGGAATTTCCTAAAGGGGTATATTTACCAGTGTTCATGTCTACACTTGCATATTAAGAAAAAGGGGGGGAAGGGGGGAGGGGAGAAATAAGTTTATTTTTTTTATTTTTTTTATTTAACTGCTTTAATGGAAAACTATTAGATTTTGATGTATTTACGGTTACTAACTAATTTCATGTTGAATCTAGCAGCTTTGGGGAATATGCTGAGAGGGCATTCATACAAGTCTTGATATTCATGCTTGCGCACCTATGTGACCGACTCGCCCACGTAAATATTCACCTGGTGGTTCTAACTCACCATGTTTATTCCCCAGTTCACTGGGCAATGTAATTTTGAGTTGCTTCACTGTGCCCTGAAACAAAATGCTTTTATTTGTAAAAATGTTGCAGTGCATTTCCATTCCACCTGCTTGTTGTCATTAATAGTTTTTATTAATTTTAGATTTCCTTATTGGTTTCCTTTAGCAACAAAATAGTCCATGGTGCATGCAGTATTTTCATTGGCTGTAAAAATCATTTTTTTTGTTGTTTATGCTTTGTGTCCGTTATTAATACAAAAAAATTATGATTTGGGATTAAAGTGGCTTTGTCAACTTCTGGAATCTTTGCACGTTTTGCAAAAAAAAAAAACCTTGCCCCCCTATGGTAACTTTGCAGCTAGAGGAGTGGTGCCCCATGGTCCAAGGTGAGTTATACTGCCTCCTTTCCTCCCAGAACTTTCATCTTAAATTTTTTAGCTGCAGGTGCTCCATCTGGCAGGAGCCCTCCAGTAGGTGCTCCACCTGGCAGGAGGTTGGAAATTGGGTTATGGAATAGAAAATAATATTAATAAAAAATATGTTGGTGAAGAAGTATGACCTTAGAAAAATTACTGTAAATGCTGACTAATATCTGGCACAGCAGTTTTTTCTGGACTGTGCTTCTAATAAACCTCAACCAGCTGCTGATGTGCCATTGCCTAGCTATCAGGGACCATACAATACCAGTGAATAAACCAGGCCATAATTTATCATCTAATAGATTAGAACTAACCCCAAACTATGGGAGGGCACGCTTAAAGCATGTCACGGCTGAGGACATGCCAACCACCTGATAAGTGTCTGCAGTGAAAGGTCTCTACAGCACTGTAAGCTGTTACATCACAACGTTTATTTGCACCGTCCTGGTAAAAAACTGATCGGGCCCACAGAAAATCCTTTCCGTATGAGGGGGAAGACGCAATATTTTTATTTATTTTTATTTATTTTTATTTCGAAATTTTTCACCCAGGGCAATCGCCCCTGTGTCCCCGCCCACACTATGCCTCAGCATGTTCTTTGCATGCTGGTAGCGAAGAGCAATGTGCTATCGTGCTTTCTGCAGGAGATATATAATCTATCTATCTCTATCATACAAGATCCAGCAAACTCACTCTTTCACTACACAGCAACTTCAGAAGTAATACTTTAGAAGTATTTATTTATTTTTAAACCGCTAACCTACGGAAAATAATTGGGGGTTTGGTTATAATATATGTTCATACGCTGCATAAGTCTGCCACAACATCAATGTACCCAGTTTTTGGCAAGTCCTATCCTAACATTCGAATGCTGGCCCTGTTCAGCAGCAATGCAGAGTAGGCACCTGCCTGCCCAAAACGGCAGGAGCCTACTCTGCTTTCGTGTTGGGAGGACCTGGAGGCAGGGTGAAGGATCTGGGAATCAGCTCTCCTGTCCTCCCGCTAGCAGGTTGTGTGGAGTGTTGCCACGCATTCCCATGGCAATGCTCCACACAGCATTGCGTGTGAGGACTGGAGAGCTGCATCCAGACACATACTTACCACCACCGGACCACCACGGCTGGCTGTGTCCCCCCTCCTTCACCAAAGGTAAGAAGAAAGGAGGGGGATAGAGAAAGACTCTTCAAAAAAAATTTCATGTATCTTTACCACCCCCCCACACACACAGCACCCCTTCTCCCCACACACAGTATCCCTACCCCCCCACACACCGCAATCCTCCCACACACACAGCACTTTACTCACACAGCACCACTCACACACACAGCACCCCTTAGAGACACACAAAGTACCCCTCACACAAAGCACTCCACACCCTTACACACAAACATACACTGCACCCCTTAATGCAGTATGTGTGTGTGTGTTTAGCAGACTGTCTGTATGTGTATTCAGCAGACTGTGTGTGTATGTATTCAGCAGTCTGTGTGTATGTATTTAGCACACTGTGTGTATGTTAGTGTTTGAATGTATGCAGCGGACTGTGTATGTTTGTGTGTGCACGTATTCAGCAGACGTGTACGTATTCAGCAGACGTTGTGTATGTTTGTGTGTGCGTGTATTCAACGGACTGTGTGTTTGTATTCAGCGGACTGTGTATATGAGTTACATTTTATCTATTTACATCATTATTTAAAATTTGTATAATTTAACTCTCTGTGGTTGTGTTCTTCTTTTAAAACAAAATATGTTAATTAGTTCGGACAACTGTACGAGTTGTTTTTTTCTAAACTTAAACCTCAGTATTTACATTTAATTGCCGTGTTAGCACTTTGAGGGGAAAAAAGTTGGAATGTATTGTGGTTTGGGAACTCTGGCTCAAAAAGTTTCGTCATTACTACTCTAGTGCATAACTCTAGTGGCGTCCTATTATTATATGTAGCTTCCCTTAAGCCTGTGATAAGGTATACAGGCCTTTACTAAGTGCTTCCCACCACTGCATTGTATGTTTGTGCATGAATGATAGTTGGCTAACGTTCCATATGAGGAAATGACTTGTCTGCTGCATAAGTTTCAAGTATCTCATTGTACTAAGTGTCATGTCTGTGTAGCTGATAGCCATGCTATAACAACTAAAGGAACCTTTTGCTCTAATATACCTGCTGCAAAACATGCAGAAACAAGTCTTCTTAACTGTGACAGTAAAGCGAAACCTGTGCAAACTGCTTTAAAACATATTTACATATTTTTAAATGCTAATATATTATGTGCATACTGTTAAATCCGTTTGAGCAGAATTTGTGCAAATTGTGCAGCAACCCAGGCCGAGTTTTTTTTGTGATCTGCTGGAGGTCAATGTTGGGATTATGTAGGTTCACATGGAAATAGTCCACTCTCATGGTAGCATTTCAAAGAAACATTCTTTGATACTTTGTCACTGGCTAAACACATTGCAACATGTGCATTAGAAAGTATTGTAGGTTATCTGTAATTAAAGGGACACCATAGGCACCACAACTTTAGCTTAAAGGGACACTGTAGGCAGCCAGACCACTTCAGCTCATTGTCCCTATTGCATTTAGTGCTGCTAAGCAACATTGCAGCTCAAGCGAAACTGTAATATTTACATTGAACACTAAGTCTGCCTCCAGTGCGTCTGCCTGGTATCTGACACTGGACGTCCTAACTCTCTGTGTGAGGACATCCAGAATCCGCTATTTCTCCATATTAACCCCTTAAGGACCAAACTTCTGGAATAAAAGGGAATCATGACATGTCCCACATGTCATGTGTCCTTAAGGGGTTAAATCATTGATTCACTGCCTTCCTATAGAGAGGCCTTACGCGCGCACAGCACTCGCTGTGCATGCGCATTAGCTCCCGCTCGTCGGAGGAGGCAGAGCCGCAACCCAGCACTTAAGGGACATAGATGGTGGGATAAGGTAAGTTAAGGCTTTTTAACCCTTTATTTACCAGGGAGGTGGCGCAGAGGGAGCTGCTTGCAAAGTATACTTGGCACTATAGTATCCCTTTAAAGGAACACTATAGTGTTTGGAATACAAAGCTGTATTCCTGACACTTTCTGTTTAAAATGGCCGTTTCGGACCCTGCTCCTGCCACCCCTTACCCCCTGTTTAAAGGTGATTTACTCATCTTTTTTCTAGTGCCGCTAGGAGTCTCTGGCCTTAACCCCGCTCCGCCTTCTTGGCTGAGATCATCAACCTTAATTATCTCAGCCAATTCAATGCTTTCCAGTAGGAAAGCATTGGGAGGCTACACTGCACCAATAAGCATATTTTTATAGAGATGTATTGAATCCATGCATCTCTATGGGGAGCATTCAGCGTCTCCATGCAGAGCGTAGAGACGCTGAGCAACCCAAAAAGCACCTCAGTGGCTATCTGAGTGACTGACTGCCACTAGAGGTGTTCTTTGGCAGTAATGTTAACATTTACTGTCTGTCTTTGCAGGCTTTTTAATGTAGACACCAGAACAACTACATTAAGCTGTAGTTGTTCTGGTGACTATAGTGTCCCTTTAATGAAACCATTTTGGTGTATACATCATGCCCCTGCAGTCTCACTGCTCAGTTTCCTTTTAAGGGGATGCATAAACAGAAACAAAGGTGAATTGACGCCTAAACAGTAAGCTGAAAATTTATATAACATATATGCAGGTTTTTAATGTGAATATCGACCTAGTGTATTCCCTTGGTGAGAACCTTTTAATGTGTGATCTCGATTAAACAAGCAAACATTTGCAGTGCTAAAATTGTCACGGATGACTGTGAGATTTTGTTACTTGTACAGAACATAGTAGAATTTACTTAAAGGACCACTATAGTGCCAGGAAAACATACTCGTTTTCCTGGCACTATAGTGCCCTGAGGGTGCCCTGAGGGTGCCCCCACCCTCAGGGACCCCCTCCCGCCCGGCTATGGAAAGGGGAAAATGGGTTAAACTTACCTTTTTCCAGTGCTGGGCGGGGAGCTCTCCTCCTCCGATCCTCCTTCTCTCCTCCCCATCGGCTGAATGCGCACGCGCAGCAAGAGCTGCGCGCGCATTCAGCCGGTCACATAGGAAAGCATTCATAATTCTTTCCTATGGACGCTTGCGTGCTCTCACTGTGAAAATCACAGTGAGAAGCACGCAAGCGCCTCTAGTGGCTGTCAATGAGACAGCCACTAGAGGATTAGGGGGAAGGCTTAACCCATTCATAAACATAGCAGTTTCTCTGAAACTGCTATGTTTATTAAAAAAATGGGTTAAACCTAGCTGGACCTGGCACCCAGACCACTTCATTAAGCTGAAGTGGTCTGGGTGCCTAGAGTGGTCCTTTAAACTTGTGGTGACATGTGTAACATGCATATCCTGCTATCAAACTACGTAACTTATGCACAGTATCTCGAATTATAAAATAACATTGATTTTATGCTGCAACAGCATGTGGTTGTGTAAAGTGTCTTTGCTTTACACCCATAGGTTGTGAATAATAAGGTATGCGTCACTGTATAGGTTATTCTCCTTAATCTATTTAACAGAAGTTGTCCTGCACCCAAATGAAGGTTCTAAGCACATTGCTGTCTTTACTGAGGTCAAGCACTCCCAATTCTAACCTCTCAAGGGCTTTCTCTGTGCTTCCAGTGTGCTGGTAAAAATTACTTTAAACTCTTGTCAGCACAGTTACTGGTGCATGCATCACAGTCCCACTCAAATAAACCTGTCACAACACAGAGTCAGCAGCAAGAGAAGAGTACAAGGGCACGCCTCTAGCTTTTCATTCGAGCATCACTAAACGTGCACAGAGTGCCCAATTATTTCAGCATTATTGAGCAAGCCTACAGGAGAACCCATGCCTTGCTACATTAGATTTTCTTTAGTAATTTGCTCAAGTACCGCTGAGGACACTTAAAGAGCTTAAAACGGTGGCTGCAACCAGTTCCCTTTTCTGGGTTGTTAATTCAGGTTTATGCTTTCAAATTAACTGTCTCTGCATGCTGTGCAACAGGGCTAGAAAAACATGTTGGCACTAATTTTCTCAATTTTCATTCTTTTTCCTCTTTATCCGGACCACTTATTCAAAAATAACCAGTATATTGTATATATGTTTTTAAGGTTTGTTTCAATATACCCTTTGGTAACTAAAAATAAAATGCTTGTTTTTATGTAAAATAAAGCTGTAATACTTCAACAGTAAAAAAAAAAGTACTGATATTAATTACCCTCTGGTTATTTGGTCAGTAGTTGAACCCGTTGTTTCTATTCTATGAGCTACAAGGAACGCTCTTAAATTCTGCATGGTTTAGTCAGATATATGATTTGAAACTGCTTTTAATAAATGATAATTAATTTTTTTGTTTAATTTTTATAAATAGTTTTATTTTTTTATTTTTATTTTTTTTGTTTAGGTCTACAAAAGAGTATTATCAGGGCTTTCAGATTGACATGCATTTTCTTTTATGTTAATAGTTTTTTTTTTCTAGTTGTCCATATTTAAATTAGGACTCTAGACTCTGTATATTAGTCACATTTTCAAAAGTTGTACTATGAAGCTGTATTGTTATCATCTAAACAGACATAGGTAATTATGGTTTTATATTCAGAAATGAAAGACTCTGTACAGTGGTGGTCAATATTGGCTTTCTTCCAAACTTTAAAATATATGCGGAAACTTGAAAAGTGTCCATCTCTTTGGCAGGGCCTTAAAATGTTAAGTCCTGAGTACTAGCCAGGCCTTAAAACTTACTTGCTACTAGAAGCCATTGTATGATCACAAGGGATGAATTTCTACTTGCCAGGGCTTCCGTTTTGCTCGCCATTGGCTTTTGGCGATTGGAAATTTTGATCCTTCACTTTTGGTATACATTTAGTACTTGTTCATTATTGTGATAATGCAATTGTTACTGTATTGCTCACTGTTTTGAGCAGGCTCAATAACTCTGTTTAATTTCTCACAGCAGCAACAACTCCAGGCACAGCATTTGTCTCATGGGCATGGTCTCCCTGTGCCTCTGACCCCACATCCTTCTGGTCTGCAACCTCCAGCCATTCCTCCAATTGGTAGCAGTGCAGGATTGCTTGCCCTATCCAGTGCCCTTGGTGGACAATCCCACCTTCCAATAAAGGATGAAAAAAAGCATCACGACAGTGATCATCAAAGAGGTCAGAGATGAAGCATGTTAAGATCTGTATCAAAATGGCTGTTTATGTAGCAAGTGAGGAATAAACAATGCTAATATTTCTCTTATTAACTTATATTTTCCCTTACTGCAATTATCAATATGATGTGTCTTTTTCCATGCATATTGCATCATGTAGACGTGGCCATATCTCTGGCTTTAGAATGATGCACCTATCAAATTTAAAATGGCAGGAGGGGTACCTTTTTAAGTCTTTTTACAACACTGTGCGTTTGCGTGTCCTAGTTCTATACAGATATAAGTGGTAGCTTTCTAAAGGTGCAAAACTAACCCTCTCATATAACTTATTACCTACTGCTTAACTGACTTCACACTCTATCTAGAACAGGGGCAATCAACCTTTTACTACATACTGCGAACTTTTGTATCTTTGTTGATGGTAAGAGTTCCTTACCGCCCACCAGTGCCATAGTAACTAATTTTATTTTTATTTTTAGAAATAGTGTTTAAAAAAGGGAAAAAAATTTACTTACATTTATCTATTTCCTTTTTTTCTATTTTATTTTCTACTTTTTTTGTGTGTGTGTGAAGGGTGCTGCGTGTGTGTGTGGGGGGGTGCAGTATGGGGGGGTGATAAAGGTGATGTTTGTGGAAGAAGGTGCTGTTTATGTGGGGGGCAGTGTGCGTGAAGGGTGCAGTGTGGGGGTGTGTTAGTGGTGCAGTGCATCTGAGGGGGCAGTGTGTGTGTGTGTGGTGTAGTGTGTATTTGTGAAGGGTCTATGCTGTGTGTAGGTGGGTGAGATGTGAAAATCTATCTTAATGTCTTCCCCTGCCTTCTTCTTACCATTTACCAGGGAGGGAGGACAGTGGTGGCATGTTCACATTAGCCTGCAGCTCCTCTGGCTGCAGGCTGACTCCTGTCCTCGTGTGAGCACAGCACGGTATCAGAGCATTGCCACGGTAATGTGCGGCAACTCTCCGACCAACCTGCTCATCGGAGGAACACAGACTGTCCCAGGCCATTCCCTCCCTCTGCTGGAACTAAGTGTCAGCAGGTCGGTGAGGGAGATCTTTAATCTCCTCACCAGCCTGAGAGGGCTTGCAGCCAGGCTGGCTCTGCATGGGCCAGCAGGGGAGATGAAATGATCTCCCCTGCTGGCCCTGGGCCATGGCCATTGAGACCCACCTGGCGTTTTCTGCAGAAACCCACCACCGCCCTCATGAAATCCCAAACCGCCCACTAGTGGGCGATAGGGGCCAGGTTGACTACCCATGATCTTCTAGATAGTGCAAATGCATGTCTTTGTGTATCGCTGTAAAATGTGCACTGTCATAAGTAACTATTTGCTTTTACTCTTTTTCCCCATATGATGTTTGTGAATTGCTGCTTACAGACAGAGATTCCATCAAGGTAAGGCCAATTTTTGCATTCCCTTTGAATTCATCTTTCATTCATATATGTCCAATGTTCTTTATACAGCGAACACCGTTCTTTACGAGGTTACAGTACATTATAAATGTTATGCATTTAACAAGCATTGTGGCTAAGCGCAATGATGAATGATAAAATAAGATGGTGGGGGAATCCTTGCATCTATGATAAATGTGCGTATGAAGCATTTAAAAAAGAATTATAGGCTGGATTAAAGTGCACTGTCTGTACATTTTCTCCTGAAGTGCTTCATGACATAGCTTGAATATCTGTAATGCCAGTGACCTTGCACTCATAAAACATAGTAAACATCCCAGAGTCATCTTCTTGAGATAAAGCAGTTTAACAGAGCAGTCTGTAAGAGAAATAGTAAGAAAGCCAGTATTCAAATAATTCAGAAGCTTAGACACTGGTTGTTAATATGTTGTGGGGTAACTTATATTAAAGTGCAGTATAAAATGGTTCATTTTAGCATCATGGTTTTGATTATTCCAGACCTTGGGTGATTTTGATTTGCTCACATTATGTATTTTCAGTGAGAGATGGAATGGGAGCATGATTAATGGTTTCAAAATACGTAGGATACTTGTTTTTGTGACCCAATCTGAATATTGAAAGATAGATTACTTTGCAGCAAAACTGGGGCTCTTGAATAGGTTCTTACTTAAAAAGCATAGATTACAAATTGAGCATAGAATTCCGTTTTAACAGATTTTAATTCCTGTGCTCTTGTATTCTCGTACTGAAACGTGTTTTATTGATGTAAACTGGTATGTGTGTGACGGGGAAATGCAAAAGAATAAAGTACTTTGTGTGTCTCTGTCTGTCTATCTATGTATCACTAAAGGCTAGTGAAGAGCTTTTCCTAACATGTGAAAGTTATTTAATTGGTGTCTTCAACTGAAAGTGCATTAAGAAGCAATGGAGTCCTCTTATGCTACTTGTACAGCAGTGGTGATGCCATTCCTGAATTTGAATAGCTAGTAAACTGTAACTCCCTTGACAATTGGCAGACAAACAGACGGCGAGTGGCTGATAAAGTTTTATTGCATTCTTGCTTCAAGCACCATGACAAGTTATGTAATTTAAATTGGTTATGATACTTGGAGTATGTATGTGCACTGTTTCTTAGCAAAACTTAATCACCCTGCTGTTCAAGCTGTAACTCCTCTTCTGACCGCATCGTCTGGGCATAATTAGCCAGCCTAGAACAGGAGTTTCAAAATGGCTAATGTCCGTTCTATGCATGTTTTGTGTCTGTATCCTCGGGGGTGGGGAGTGGGGAACCAGGATGGAAAGGATAACCCTTTTTTAAAACACTGTCTTCTTTAAATAGTTTTTGTTTGTTGGAGTAACCCTTTAAGAGTTATTTTAGGATAATACGTAGAGTCTCTTACATAACTACCCCTGACATACACCTGGAAATGATTTTATTTTTATTTATTGCTCTAAAGACCTCAGTCTGTGCTTGTGGGATGCTTGCTGTTGTAAGGCATTTAAAATGTTGAGTAAGATTGTGTCAACGTTTGAGGCCCAATGCCAAATCTACAAAGTAAAATAATTTGCTAATTTCCTAATTGTTATGCAGCAATGACATAAGAAGCAGTTAGCGGCTTGTTATGTTCTGTGCTCCATTAAGTGTCTCCTTGTTCAGAAGATGCTTTTAAATATTTTTTTTTTTTTAAAGTCAGTTTTTTGGTGTGAACCAAAAATGGTTTGTAGCCTAAATTCTCCATAATGCTCAGGAGGCTTTTTAGAGTAATCTAGTCACATCTGCCAAATTTAGGCATCACTGTCTTATGAGCTTAAATGTGCTGCTTGCCAACATAATTTATTTCAGGGTCCTTTCCTCCTAAACATTTAACAGGTAATGAATGTGCCATAAATTTCCGTCTCCTACATTTTTTTTTTTTCTGGTCTTCTCTGCTCCTAATGTGCAAACAGACAGTTTTGGTACTCTAAGTAATTTTTGGCCATCTGTCAAAAGGAGATTTCAATACAAATTTCAATTAATGGTGCCTGATGTGTGTTTTTTCTTTCCTTTTTTTTTTCTATTTTTTTTTTTTTATAGCTTCACTAAAAGCCTATAATGTGTAGAAAATTCCAGATCTACTTGAAGTAATTAGTGTAGCATGTAATGAGCGCTGCACAGGCCCCTGTGTAACATTTTGATATGGTAGCAAAATCTTGATTTATACAAGGCGTCGGGCAGGTTTAATTGTCAGAGCCACTTGACTGTGTTTTTCTTGACAATGTCGATTATTAAAAAGGGCGGTTTTTAGGAGTACTTGTAAAATGCAAATTGAAACTCCCTGAATGATTCATGCTATTAAGCAGCAATGTTCACCAACAGAAAGGGGGCATAAGCAAAAAGATGCATAAAAACTACTCACCTGCATTCATTGCTTTCTTTTCTGTCCTCCTGAAATTAATTGCTTTTTAGTCACTTTCATTAATAAAGATGCGCTGTTAGTCATGCATTTTTTTTCTTCTTTTCTAGTTGTCAATATGCTTCTATCTTTGAATCGCATATATATGGTTTTAACCCGTGACTTCCTGTGACTTAATCTGAAATAAGGTCACCAGTTCTTGACTGTGGCAAGAAGAGGAAATGGTGTTTCTTGGTTTATTAAGACATAATGCAATTTTAGACACATTACCACTGTACTCTCTCCCCCCCCCCCCCAAAAAAAATGAAGCAAAGTACATTTATTTCACTGCATTCTTTGTGCATGAAACCTTGCCAGATTGACTAATCGTTTTTAGTTATCTTTTAACATTTTTACTACAAGATCGTGCTTATGGTTATTGCAGTTGGTAACTGGCATTCTCTGTTGAAGGGTAGGGAAATCTAAGGTAACATTGCTGTGATACATTATTTTATTACTTATGTTTAACGTGCCAGCATCTGTTCAAAGAAAGGCAAAATACATAAGTAATTTGTAGCACAAGTATAGTCCTCTGAAACAAAAAGGTCTTCTTCAAACTAAATAAAAGTGTAAGGCTAAAATAATAAAATATCCAGAACAAAGAGAGGTGCTCCTATCACCATATGTGTGTCACTCAAAACACATAAAAATAAACAGTATACAATAAAAAATAGGTGAGGGCACACTCCAAACAACACTTATAATTACCCTTAGTTGAAAGATATACTCCGTATTTAATTAATTCCTGTATAAAATATGTAAGAACAGGAAAAAAAAAACACACATAGGGTAATAACGTAAAAAACCTTAAAATTTATAAAACAAATAAGGTTTCACTCACATGGTCATGAGCCACTTAAAATAAGCTGGCTCAGACTAAAAGCGTAGAAAATATCCGTTTGTGGTACTTCACACACCAGGCTGTTTCCCCTTTGTGGTCTCTATTTGTAATTAAAATATTCCAGGATGCAGGGAATAAAATAAAACTTTATTGGACACACTATCATAAGGGGTAAAAACAAAACACTGGGTAAAATAAATTAAAAGTCCACTATATAAAAACAAACTTAACGCGTTTCGGCTAGAGCCTTTATCAAAAGTCTGTTTTCCTCAGTATGCTTCAGTCTTTAAATATTCGTTTTGGCGCCTTTTTGCACGTTTTTGTGTCCTCCTTTGATCTTCTTCCGGGTCTGGATGGCATCCTACACCTTAGTCCTTCACTTCCGGTTCACGTTCTGACGCAACTTCCGGTTTCGGCGTCATGACGGAACTTCCGGTGACATCACTTCCGGTTTTCGATCTTCCGGTTTCGGCAGAAATTGCCAATACTTGTAATGTCTTTTTTCAACAAATTATTGGCAAAAAACTAACTCTTAACTCCATTAAGAACTCATTTACAATAGTTTCCATAAAATGAAAGGAAAAGAAAAACTATCTTTGTAATCATCATTTATAGCAATATTAGACCATTAAACATATAAACCATTAATATACTTTTTATAATTTTTCTTCTTAAAGAGGGGAAGAGAAAATGATATATAAATTAATTTATATACAGGTACAAATTATTTGAAAAAAAGAGAGATATTCAAAAACTATGAGATCAACCCTATATAATCAAGAAAGGAGTTAAAAAATTCTCCTATACATAAATTTATATAAATAATATATAAAAACATAAATATAAGAGCAATATATAAATTTAAGGGGCAATTTAAAACTAAAAAAGTGCATATATATATTAAAGATACAAAATAGATCGATTATATGTATGGGGTGATCTCAAAGTCAACATTTAGTCCTTGTGGACTTAAAGTGTCTATATCAAAAATCCATTTCATTTCTATTGAGGAGACATTCTTTATCCCCTCCTCTCCAGTGTATCTTAATCTGCTCTATTCCAAAAAACTCTAGACCTTTTGGATCTGCATTATGATGATCTAGAAAATGTTTCGATACACTGTGATTTTCATATTTCCGATTAATGTTGTAAATATGTTCTCTAATCCTGATTTTTAAACACCGCGAGGTTCTCCCTATATATTGCAGACCACAAGGACAGATTAGCATATATATCACATCCTTACTATTGCAAGAAATAAAAGACTTAATATTATATTCTTTTTTTGTGGCATTTGATGTAAACTTAAAAATCTTTTTATGTTGATCTTTCCTCAATTTACACCCCCTACATACTCCACAATAAAAAAAGCCCTTAGGTTGTTTTAAAAAATTAATGCTTTTATCCACATCTAAAAAACTTTTTGTTAAAATTTGTTTTAAATTTTTTGCACCTCTAAAAATTATTTTTGGTTTTTCACCAACAAAATTTGATATTTTATCATCTGTTTTTAAAATGTGCCAATTCCTATCTATAATTTTCTTTAAATCCAGATTATTTGTACAGTAATTAAAAATCAATGGAACTTTATTATCCTCTTCTCTTAAATTACCCTTCTCTTTATATTTCAAAAGTTGTTTTCTATCTATTTGCTCAACCTCTTCAGAAACCCGTTTTAAAAAATTTTCCTTATATCCTTTTTCTTTAAATTGCTTCTGTAAATAACCTACTTGTTGTTCATAATCTTCCTTTTCAGTACAATTTCGTTTTAATCTCAGCATTTGTCCTTTTGGAATATTTTCAAGCCACGGTTTAAAATGGCAACTTGTACAATCTATAAAACTATTTACATCCACTGTTTTAAAATATGTTTTACTTTTTATTTGTTGATTATCTATATAAATTAATAAATCTAAAAAATTCACCTTAAAACAACTAAATTCATACGTTAAGGAAATATTCCATTCGTTAAAATTTAAAAATTCTAAAAAATTCTTTAGGGATTCTTCATCTCCATTCCATATTATAAAAATGTCATCGATGTAACGTTTATAGAGGACCAGATTTGCCCCAAATTTTTTTTCACTGGAGTCAATAAATATTTCCTCCCAGTAAGACATAAAAAGATTAGCATAACTTGGGGCAAACCTGGTCCCCATAGCCGTACCTTTGGTCTGTAAATAAAACTTATCTTCAAACCAAAAAAAATTATTCCTCAAAATGAAATTAATCCCTTCTGCAATAAATTCAATCTGTGATTCTGGTAAATCACCAAATTTCTTTAAAAAATATGTAGCAGCCTCACATCCCTTCTCATGTTGAATATTCGTGTAGAGGCTGCTTACATCACAGGTAGCCATTATAAATCCATCTTTCCATTTAAAATCTTCTAAAATATTTAAAAGGCTCATTGTGTCTTTAAGATATGCTTTACATTTTTTTACTGGACCTTGTAAAAAATGGTCTATATACTGTGATAGGGGAGATAAAAGTGACCCTATGCCTGAGACAATGGGTCTCCCTGGTGGATTATTTTCATCTTTATGCACCTTGGGGAGGATATATAAAACGGGAATTCTAGGAAAATTGACATTTAAAAAATCAAACTCTTTTTTATTTAAAATCCCTTCTTCTATACCTTTATTCAAAAGGTTTTTATAGGATGACGAAATTTCTGTCATCGGATTTTTAGAAAGGGTCATATATGTAGTTTGGTCTTGCAATTGTCTATATATTTCTTTCAAATATTTTTCTTTTTCCCAAATAACTACTCCCCCCCCTTTATCCGCTGGTTTTACTACCACATTCCGGTCTTTCTGAAAATCACTAAGTGCATTTTTTTCTCCCATGCTGAGATTATTTTGATATTTATTCACGCGTTTAATTTTTCTAATCTCTTTAAGACACGATTTTTCAAAAATATGGTTTTAACCCGTGACTTCCTGTGACTTAATCTGAAATAAGGTCACCAGTTCTTGACTGTGGCAAGAAGAGGAAATGGTGTTTCTTGGTTTATTAAGACATAATGCAATTTTAGACACATTACCACTGTACTCTCTCCCCCCCCCCCCCAAAAAAAATGAAGCAAAGTACATTTATTTCACTGCATTCTTTGTGCATGAAACCTTGCCAGATTGACTAATCGTTTTTAGTTATCTTTTAACATTTTTACTACAAGATCGTGCTTATGGTTATTGCAGTTGGTAACTGGCATTCTCTGTTGAAGGGTAGGGAAATCTAAGGTAACATTGCTGTGATACATTATTTTATTACTTATGTTTAACGTGCCAGCATCTGTTCAAAGAAAGGCAAAATACATAAGTAATTTGTAGCACAAGTATAGTCCTCTGAAACAAAAAGGTCTTCTTCAAACTAGCTGACTTAAAATGTGCAAGCCACAGTGGAGACACACTATACAATGTTTTTTCAATATTTGAGGTACCATTGTAATAGCTGGCGTTGACACCAGACTGATGTCATAGGGGAGGGGTGCCTTGTTTTCGGGAGTGTTCGCAGTTAAGGCAATTTGGGTAGGAGGGTGTAGGAAATGGGAGAAAGAGCGACTGTAGAATTAGTGCATCACCCTTGAAACCTGTTTGATAGCAGAAATATCTAACTATATCAGAGTATCTTTAGACTCCAGTACTTGCCTGCAGAAAATGTGAGGCATAAAGGTTAAGGGGGCGGTTTTTACCTTCACTAATTTCAGGCAGACCAGGACTTATATTTTAGTATCATTCCACATACATTTGTACCAGTTCTTCCTGATGTTATGGCCTCTCCGGGCGACACCACCATCTATGCAGTACAGGAATAGGAAAGATTCGCCCATTGTTATATTCACACCTCCCCCCATCCTCCATTAAAAAGCAAAACAAACCTTAGTGTTTGTTTTATTGCCAAATGTTAAATAGGTCCTCCCATATATTAAAAAGCATTTAACAGATTTCCTATTTTTGATATGTGAATTCTGTGCATTTTGATACTTCAAGATAATAAAACACAATTTAATAGCATGTGTGGTGCTAAATTAAAAAAAATAATAAAAAAAAATAAAAACTCTCTTGTGACTAAGTGGCTACTAAAAAAGACTGGACATACCCCACTTGCAATACCTTGGGTTGTCTACTTTTTCAAATGGTATGCCATTTTGGGGGTAATTCTCATTCCTGGGCTACCACACCGTCTCAAAGGTAACATTACTAATCTGGCAAATTTCAATTTGAAAATGGAACGTTCCATATTTGACCCTGTAACTTTCCAAAACACCATAAATCCTGTTAATGGGGGGTACTGTTGTACTCGTGAGACATCGCTGATTACAAATATGTGCATTTTTTTGCAGTAAAACCTAACAGTATTATTACATTCACAGCTAAAATGTCAGACGGAAATACAAATTAAAAAAAATAATCTTATTTTCTCACATTTTTTAAATTTTATTCATAATAAATTATGTTCCATATATGAATAGTTAATGATAAATTAAAGCCCTGTTTCTCCTGAACAAAATTATATATAATAAGTGTGGGTGCACTTAATGTAACAGCGGTGAATTACGGTTGAACAGACATATAGCGCAAATTCCAGTTTTTGTTTACGTTTTGTTTTGATCAGAACGTGCACTATTGACTCCGTCCTGAAGGGGTTAATGAAACTTAATTAGTGTATGTTTGTTTTTTTTTGTTTTGTTTAGAGAAAAATTTCACCACTTTTTTTTTATTTTTTATCTGGCTAAGCAGCCATATTGGGTCAGACTATTGTTATCTGATCAACTGCTACTCAACCTAACTTGCCTGCTTCTTCAGTTTCACGTAGAGCAATTGCAGTAGGCATTTAGGTTGAGCAGCAGTTGGTCAGGTAACAGTACAGTCTGACTTAACGTAGCTGCTCAGCCAGATAAAGCAACGTTTTATAAAAAAAAAAAAAAAACTTTACATCATTAAAAAAAAAAAAATGTAATAAACTTTAAAAAAGGGAAAGAAGGGAAATTTAATGCCAGTCAACCTTTCATTTTTATTGACCTTGAAAATAGTTAGGGCTGCTTTGATCTTGTCGAGAATCAAACCTCCAAATCTGCTGCGCTGAATAGAACTATGCTCTTAGAGACAACAAATTCAAAAGCACTAAATGATTAAAAAAAAATTATTCAACAGATTTCTTAAACACAGCATCACTTAATGCTAAGTAAACTTTCATAATGTGTATTAAAGGACCACCATAGTGCCAGGAAAACATACTCGTTTTCCTGGCACTATAGTGCCCTGAGGATGCCCCACCCTCAGGGTCCCCCTCCCGCCGGGCTGGATGCAGAGGAAGGGGTTAAACTTACCTCTTTCTCCAGCGCCGGGCGGGGTGCTCTCCTCCTCCTCTCCTCCCTCTTCTCCTCCTCTTCGGCTGAATGCGCATGCGCGGCAGGAGCCGCGCGCGCATTCAGCCAGTCCATAGGAAACCATTCACAATGCTTTCCTATGGACGCAAGCGTCTTCTCACTGTGAAAATCACAGTGAGAAACGTGGAAGCCCTCTAGCGGCTGTCAATGAGACAGCCACTAGAGGCTGGATTAACCCTAACATAAACATAGCAGTTTCTCTGAAACTGCTATGTTTATAGAAAAAAGGGTTAACACTAGATGGACCAGGCACCCAGACCACCTCATTAAGATGAAGTAGTCTGGGTGCCTATAGTGGTCCTTTAAACACTGATGTGTGAATGCAAATGTATATATGCATATGTCTCTCTATCTCAGAGCTTCCAATTTCAAGTTCCATGCTACTAGCCAGATCTTCAAAGGTACTCCGGCAAGCCTGGAGGGTCCATGGCAAGCTAATCACAGGTGAATTTCTACTCGCTAGGGCTACATTTTTACCCTTTAGTGGCAAGTGGAAATTTTGAGCCGTGTTTAGGTCTCTCTCTTTTTCTGTGTGTGTGTGCGTGTATTTGTATATGTATCTCTGAAGAGTTATATAGTCGGCGGTGAAACATGATCTGCTAACAATTGGTCTGCTCTGGTATTAGCCAATGTAATTCCATAATAATTTTAAATTCCATTGTAGTAAATGTCTTCTTATGTGCTGTATTTCTGCAAAATATTACTTTTATTTTTTTTTAATTTAAAACATTTAGCTGCAAATTCCCACTTCAGATTTATTTGCCTAGAGTGGCATGTTCGCTTTTACTTTTGCCATTTTCTTGTTTTTGTGGCCTAACCAGAGAGTAATTCTCTCTTATTCTGCTGGCTTGTGATGCAGTAATTTGTTTGGGATTAATTGATATCTGCCTCCGGGCATGTAAACTGTGTGGGATGGAACAGGTGCCATAACTCTAAAGAATGTGTTTTTAATTGTTTGTTTGTGGAACAGATGAATAAACATCTTTGGGGCACGTCTGGTCCTCAGGTGGCAAACAGGAGTAAATTAATGATATGATTGGCTAAGGCAGCCTACTTCATTACAGTCTTGTCCAGTTACCGCATGGCTGAAGTGGAGTCATTTTGAGGAGTGTACATTTTCCGACATATTCCAAATAAGTCTTTGCAACAAAACATTTTGTTACACAATTGGATTTGGGTGTTTAGTCAAAAGACATTTGCATAACTCTTTCTATAGATCAAAATATATATTCCATAAGAGTTATAAAAAAAAAAAATGGACAAGTAAGGTTTAGTAATTTTGAGTTTTGTCTGGACTTCTCACAAATGTATTTTTTGTGTTTGTTTTTTTGTGTGTGTTTTTTTAATTTAATTTATTTTTTTAATAAGTTTTTTGCTGCTTTATGAAACTCTTGCAGTCCACATCTTATAGCACACACAAACTCAGGTTAGAAATGTCAAGTCTTACCTTCTATCACTGTCTTATCCTCTACTTCCTTTTGATTGGCCATACCTAGGATTATTTCTGTAGGTTTACCTTACATTTTGTCATATGTAATTCTACTTGTGTAAATGAGATTCACATTAATAGTAATTGGCACTTTCTGCCAATAGTATTACCATCTAAAATGCAAGAGAAATGTAACAAAGCAATATCATGTACTTTAAAGGAGTTACTTACATAGGTTTTTTGTTTTTGTATGCACTTTCTGCCCATCTGCTTGCTTATTACTATTATTATTATTTATGAAGCACCAACAAATTCTATAGTGCTAATTAACTTCTGTTGTCCACTAGAGGCATTACCTCAATTTATTTATTTTTTATTTACTCAAGAATTGAATATACTCTGCTGTTCAGGTTTATTTATTATTATTATTTTTAAAAATGTTTAATTTATTTTGTTTGTCTCTTTATAATTAACAATGGATTTTACATTGAAAGCATAACTACATGTCAAAATATATTGGATATATTGGATAGGCATGTAGATAAATAAAGAACTGACACATATGGAATGTGTACAGAGCACTACTGAATTATACTGTGTGCTGTGTTGTACATTTTTTTTACTCTACTAGATTGTATTTTTTTTCTCCTTTTTGTTTTTAAGTTGAATTATCCACTTTATTTTTTTGGATTGCCAGGCAAAGTAACACTTTGCAGTAATGTTGTTGTTGTTTTTTTTTGGTATGGTAACAACAAGCAAGCCGAGTAACAGAAGTGTGAAAGCTTAATTTGTTCGAATAGCGCTAACATGGTTCTCAAAATAAAAGGCTGGCTGTCACACACTGACTTGCTAACACACTAGGCTTTCACTGTCATTTATACTAGCTGTTTTGGCTCTTCTTTCTCCCACAAAGTCGGGTCATAGTAACTTTTTTATTAATAAGTTTGTGTGTTTAAATTTTAAATTTAATACCTCCTCTCCCCCTCTCCACTCACACACACTTACCTATCCTGCCATTATGATTTCTGCGCCATTGGGATTCTACTGTGCAAAGAGAATGGTCTTCTTATTCCCATATGTCATAATCACTCATAGAATAGGTAGCTTGCCAATCCCTATCCTTTGTTTTTGGTAAAATGAATCATGAAGGGGGTGGGGGGCTGTTTAAGGTACTCCCCTACATCTCTTAATACTCTTCTACTTTGGGATGTCGGAGTGATACAAATAGCATGCTAGTGGTTTCACAGTTTCCTAGGCACGTTTTAATGGTTAAAACAATAATAAAAAATAAAAAAAACAGTTAAACTAATACTTGTTTGTATCATGTAGTCCTGTCACATGGTCCCAATTCTCTCCTTATATATAAAGTTTCCAGTGGAAACTGCAGTCAATTGTATATTTACAAACACTACTGCTTTTTTTAAAAAAAAATCTTTATTTTTATTGTGCATGGGAGAAAACACAGGCTTGTGGTGCCACGACAGTGTTGACAAGCATTGCAGTAACTGACAGGAAAAGACCGTGCCATGGCATGAGATAATTGCACATTTTCTATAACACAACTAAACAAGCTAATCAATGCCTCACATGTAAGTTAATTAATTAGCAGGATCTAAAATGGGCTTTGTTTTGCTTTGAGGTACTGCACTTCTTATAAAAATTACCCACTAATTTAAGGGATAATCTAATAACAGAAATGTTCCAGCTGGTGTATAGGGATTTCAGCGGATAGGCTAATGATTAGTGTGGTAAGTTAAAACAAGTGGTAGTGCTTGAGAGAGGTGTAATGCTGGCAGCCGGTGTCTGGCTTCCTGTTACCATGTGGGAATTAGTAAAGGGAACTGCTCATTGACCCCTGAGCATCTGGGGGGCGGGGAGGGATTTGGTCGGTGTGACTGTCCATTACGGACTGGTGTAAGAACCTCAGCAAATATAGAAGCAGTAAAACTTGACTAAATATGCATAATATAAACTAATAATATAACTGGGCTAAAATTGGACTTTGATTGGTGTTCTATTCCCTTGGCACACTTCGGGGTTAAGTTGAGCCCAAGTCCACTAGCGGTGTTTCAGCCAGTATCAGCCTCCGAGCAGGGTACGAAGGGGACTATATTGGGTATGTCCCAGGAGTGTGTGTTTTGGGTCTGTCCAGCCCCAGGCTGCGGAGAAAATAGTCAGCGGGTGGTCTCTCACTGGGTGGCTACGAGTGTGCTTGATGGGCCACATCTGTAATGGATGCCAACCTCGCGGAGGGTCCTGATGACCCGGCTGACTGAGCACCTCCATTCCAATGTTGCCCTGCAGAAAGTTGAATTGTGATTCTTCGAATGGGAATGGGCATTTGTTCTTTAGTGTATCCATTACTGCTTATTTGTTCTGGAGTGTCTGGAATCGAATGAGGACATCGCGGGGTGCGGCTGGGCCCTGGGGAGCCTGTGTAGTCTGTCCACTAATATGGTCTTCGCCTGCTTGGGGAGCAATATTGCCAACAACAGGCGCCGGATGAAGTGGGGTAGCTCCGTTACCATTTCGGCGATGCCTCTGACTTTTATGTTGGTGCGTCTCTTGGCATCGTCCATTGCATCTACGCTGGCCTGTAAAGCCTAGTGAGAGTCCTGGAGTTGCTCTATGTGTTCCGTTGTGCCTGACTGGCATTGTGCTATGGAGGAGACGCCTTCACCCTGTCCTTTATGGCTGTAACCTCCTCACGGAGTACCGTTATGTCTGTGCAGAACTATGTGCGCAGATGTTTCAAAAGGCTCCTGGTTTGTTGCAGGAGCCCCCACATCCCCCAATTGCACCGCCGTGAATGGATCATCTGTCTCTGGTATGGCGTCTTGGGAGTCCAACGGGTCCTTATACGATGTTAGGCCTTGAGTCTGGCATCCTCCCCTTTTTGTGTTTAGGCAGTGCCAGATATATATATATATATATATATATATATGTATATATATATATATATATATATACATACATACATACATACAGTTGATAAAAGTATGACAGCACACACAGTCTTTAAAGGAATTTTAGTCTTTATTCATGCAAAATAACCAATGAATATATATGTATAAAAATATATATATATATATTTCCTTCACTTGACAATAGACGGAGCTACTTTTTTGTCATGCCTCCAGCAACCACAAGAGACAGCTGTAGGGAGAAAACAGTTTCTTGGGATCCTTCGTAGACCTCAGTGTTGTACTCTTGCACATGCGCCAGATTGCAATGCTGAAGTCGGCTCCTGGCAGGCCAAGAGGCAGAAGTTTAAGAGGACCAGCCAGAGAGCATGGCGGCAGCCGCGATGCACAGGCTCGGCTATGTATAACTTGCTTTCCCCTGCAGCAACCTGTGGCAAAGTCACCAAATTATGCAAATATCCCAGGTGGTGATAGAGCTGCTTTAAAGGAACACAAAACAGATTTAGCTTAAAGAACCAGTTTTGATGTATAGATTATTAATATAGCGCCAGCAAATTCCATAGCGCTGTACAATGGGATCATGCCCTTGCAGTCTCACTGCTCAATTCTCTGTGATTTAGGACTTAAAGCACTGTGTTTGTGCAACTGTAGCCACACCTCCCCCTGATGGGACTCACACAGCCTCCATTAAAAAGAAAAAAAAAAAATAGGGAAAAAAAACAGAACTGTATATTTACTTGAGATATTTTTATCTCCTGAGTCCTGACTGTTAATTTAATCACCCATAAGAAGCTGTTGCAGGCTCTAGCATGCCATTAACAGAGCAGGATTAAACATACTGCAATGAGGAATGCTAATAAATTTAGGCTAATTTTTAGGAAGTGTGCAGGGAGGCTGTGGAGTTGTGGCCAGGGCTGCATAAAAATTGTGATTTAAACTAAATCACAGAGAATTATACAGTGAGCCTACAGGTGAATGATCTATACCAAAACCACTTAAGCTAAAGCTGATTTTGTGTATGTACTCATAAATGTCAGGAAGCAATTTGTAAGTAATGTACAGGAACACGGCATGCACCATAATCACTGCAGTGCTATGTGAGTCGCTGGTGCCCAACGTTTCTCAATGATGCTCTTCTCTCCATCTGTTACATTGGCTGAGCAGCGAAGAGACAGGAGTGTGCAGACAGGTATTTTGAGTGAATCCACTAACACTTTCAGCCAGTGAGCATGAGCAGGGTTTAGCTCAGGAGGCTCTGTGCCCATGGAGAAAGTGACTGGCGTTTTGCAGACCCCAGGTGATAAGTCAAACAGTTAATAAATGGTTTGACAACGTACATTGAAGAAGGTGCCTGGACAAGTAACTTACAATTAATATTGTGTTACAATAGAATATGAGCCCAATATAATGCATTTTATTATGCTAATTTCCTATTACACATTTGAAATTATTTTTATAGTAGACATTGACATAAGATGTATTTTATGCTTTCTCCTTGTATTATAATCCTTCTATACCAATAATTAAACTTTGTTCATCTTCATTTATAATTAACTATAGTGTATTTTACAAACACATAGGATAATTGAATATAGGAGCAGTAAAAACTCATTTATACTATTAATACAGGTATGCATTAAAATCCCCAAACTTGCCTTTGTTTTATTTATCTTTTTTCCCCTTAAGACTTTTGTCCTGCAGAGTAGCAAAATAAAATTGGAAATGTTAATGTGTGACAGCAAGGCAGGAGAAAATGATGTTGCCATGGTTACATGGCTACTTTGTAGATGCTTTGCTAAGATATAGCTGAACTAGAAACAGATGTCTGATTTGAGTATTTTCCTTCCGTCAATGTAAACAAATAACTTGTAGGCAGGTGTTACAAATAATATGGAAATCCTATTAAGAGGCAGTGGGTTCCTGTCATCCAGGAAGCCCCTTCCACAAAGAGAGCTGTTGTCTGAATCATGCAGTCATTTCACATTAGCCATTATCTTCCCCTCAGGAAATGGTTGTTTCTGTGCGCTTAGTATAATAAATGTTTGATGGTAATTATTTTTCCCCATCTCTTATCACCTAACTTTGTAAGGAGATCATTTTAGGGAAACCATAACAACTTCAACTTAGTTATACGTGTTTGTAAATGTGGCTGCTTGCCCTTTTATCTGTTTTACATTCACATGATTACATGCAAATACATGTAATAGTCTCAGAAGAGCCTCTATTTCTTTTTTTCTTTAGTAATGTATGCATTTGCGTGTATTTGTGCAGGGTTGTTGTTCATTTGAAATTTGTCACATTGTACCTGCTATTACTTTCACTCTCACGGTCCTGAAACAAGTAAAAATGTAATTATACAGCAAAAAGGTTATGTTTCAATATATTAAAATGCTATATTTCTATTGTGTTTATATGACCTATAGTTCAGTATGTTTACATAAACTGCAAGACTAGTGAGCACCTCCTCATTCTAATTCAGTTTTTCTCTTCATGTTGCCCCGAGAACTACTTCATAATGCTAATAATGTGCACTCTGGTGGTCTTTTGTTGCCCTAGCAACAGACCATAGGGCACATGGTATGCGAAATGCATGAACATCTGTGAGTTTTTTTTCATCTTCTCTAAACATTGCTAGTCCTTGGCACTGATTGGGCCATTCTGGCTTGTTCCTGTGATATTGCGTGAGCAGGGATAAGCTCAAGAGCTCCCCTGGGCCCTGCCCTAAGTGGCTGGCAGAATAGAAAGTGAAGTGAGATTTATCCAGACTGTGCTTTCAGTGGTTGAGGGATTTGGCCTGACAGTACTCTCAGTGGGATGTTACTTGCTTTTTGCTACACAGGGACATGAATAAAAAATGATCTGATAAATCTAGGAATTATTGGGCTTATTGATGTGCCTCTGAAAAATCGAAACGGAAAGTGACGGGATTTCAAATGTCTGCACCACAATTTTGTAATAATTCGCCGGCGTTTGTCACATTTTTTTTCATGTAAAGTGTTAGATTTTTTTTTTTTTATATATATAATTCTAAAATTCCCTGTAACATCATGGCATCTGTTACATAAAAACATTTATACAGTGGAAAAACATGTCTGATCTGCTAGCCTTTTCAGATCCACAATAGAGGCCATGTTGTAGCTCACAAATTGTTCTGTTTGATTTTGAAAATGAATGATAGTGCTTTTCACACATACTATTGCCACTGAAGAATTCTCCCTTTTGGAAACATATGAAAAATCACATTTCCATTTTGTGAATTAGTGCATTACACAGTGGAGCAAAAATGGCGTTTATTTAAATACTATTCTGTGAAATCTTTTAGGATAGCTTTATCAAATGTTGCCACTCGATGTTCTTAAGGACTAAATCTCCCATCATTCTCAATGTAGCACGTGTTTCCAATATACATTCGTCCCGTGGATTTTGCCAACCTGTAAAATAAATGTTGCCACATTCACTGCTTTAAAGATAGAATGACTTATTTCAAAGAGAGTTGATCACCGTATTGTGCGATGGTACTCTTATGATCCTGGAGTCATGTCCCATTTCAGTTTTAGATTCATATTTTTATTTCATTTTAATATTCACCCTGTACCTTAGCAATAATTGTCAAAACTATTTAAAAGTTCACATTTTTCCCCTTCAAATCTAGAATTAAATTTGGTTTTGTGGCAGCATTTCACTTGTTTATTTGGTTAACATTTACATAAACACTCTTTTTACAAATTCTGCAAGTATTTTATTTTCAAATATATGGAGGTTGTGGTTTTGTCCTTTTATTTGTACATTTTCTTTTATTTTTTTATTTTTAGATCTTTGTATTTGTTTAATGTTCCTTATATGTAGGTATTAACACTTTTTTAAAACTAATTGTCTAAGAAACAAAAAGGCAGGGACATGTACATTTGTTCCAAATGAATACTGAAAGTATTTAATTAAATCATTGTTTTTTGATATGGTGGAAAGGAGGATATGCACATATTTATTTGAGGCCCAGAGCATCTTTTATCATAAATGGTAATGGATAAAATGTATACTGTGATTCCCTACAGGGCTGTAAATTTAGATTCTTTGATTTGCCCAATATCTTGTTAGTTTGAGAATTTGGCACTCTAGCTTGTAACTGTGTGCCCTGTGATGCTCTCAATTCAAGGTAATCACTGTTAAAATGTTAAATGATTTCTTTGTTATAGCAATCATGGCAGATCACCTAGATAGGCTTATTGGTATAGTCGTTTACTGATTATTCATTACAGTGATTTAAGTTTTGTCTTTTGCTAAGTCAAACTATTAATAAATGTGTAGCCGAAGTAGAACAGTTCTGTTATTTGCGATCGTAATTTTTTATCATTCCCTAATCTAGGACAGTATAGTCTATATATACTGAATGCAATGGAATTTGGTATGATGGTTTTTACCTAGGTTGTTATTGCTGTTGTAGAATTTGTTTTATGATATAAACCTCTTCATACTGTGTATAGTTATACGTAAGAAAATATCCTTGCTTAATAAAAAAAGTCAGTGTTTTGTATGGCCTCCCTCAGAATGCCAGAATGGGGCAGATTTGAAGAAACTGGGCAAGTTGAATGCAGAAAATACAGTGAATACCCAAAAAGCTGTCTGCGTCTGAAGAGTGCTTAAAGGTCACCACCTTGAGGAACAGAAGGAAGTGCATTAAAGGCTCTGCTCGGCAACCAAAGATTCATTGAACCAAAAGACTTTATGCGAGACATTATCAGTGCCATTCTCACCCCACATTCTGCTATCTATGTGCATTTTACCTTTACATTAGAATAGCTGTTAAGGGGTGACATGCTCTAAAAGATCAACTGTGTGTAAATCTCGCAAAGAGGGCATATAGCTCGATGAAACGCAACTCTGAAATGAGCAAATCATGTGACTTCAAATGTTTAAGCGTTTGGGTTTTTTGTGTCTCTTGTCCCCCACCCCAACAATAAAGCACTTGATATCCAACTAAATGTCTATCTACGCAATTTCCCTAGTCTATCTCAAAATGAGCGAAAGAACGAGATTCAGTTGCAATTTGTTTGCTGTTAGACAGTTTGTGAATAGCCAAATGTCAAGGTCATAATATACAGTGATTTGGCTCATGTTAACAGCTTAACTGAATGGAAGTATGGCTGAATTTATATATTCATGTATTTATTTTATGAATAATTGAATGGGTTTTGCATTGCTGACTTTATGTTGAAACAGCTGTATGTGTCCAGCTGAATGTCCTTTTGGCTGCTGTTTGGAGCTTAATGAATAAACCTCACTGTATTACGATGGATGATTGTGTTTTGTTGTGTGTGTTTTTTTTTTTTTTTTTAATATCATGGATTAGTACAGTCAGCTACTGTACTATATGTTTTAGTTTTTTTTATATATCTTCTTGATAATAAGCGGTATATGACCAGTAGCTTTTGGCCTCTTCACATCACACCACAGAGCAACTGATCAAATGTGGTTCGACAAATAAGAAATTGTTGTAGAATGTGATTGTAGAGAAATACTTGTCAACCTTAATAGAACTGATTGTACTGCTTCAGTGACATTTTTTTGTTATATTTCCAAGTACTGGCTTTGCTCGATAATGTAAATAAATATCTGTTGAGTTTGACCTACTTATGTTTTTTTTGTTTTTTTCAGCAAATGTTGAGCACGTCCCTTATTTTCTTTGAATTGTACCTGTCATGCTTCAGAAATAAAAAAGCATTACATTTTACCTGGTATTGTGCTAGCAGAAGTGTAAGAAGGATTAAGACCGGGAATAGCAGGAGTCCCCTTCTATAGGCAGTTCTCCTGCTCTGTCGCAGTAACACTCACCCTGCAAGCATATTTCACACTTGCATGGGTGAGTATTGGACATTCTAATGCTGATGTGCTGACAATGAAGCCAATGTGTCTGCATCATTAGTGAGGATTGCCTTGTTTGGGACTCTTGCAAAAGCAGGGCCAATCACATTCTAGAGGTGAGGAACATGGCAGTACCAGTAGCACCCACATACCTCTGCAAATGGTGGCACTGGAGCAAAGGGCGGAAGGCGAATACTATTATACTAGCTCCTAAAGCAAATAAATATATAATTTATATTAAATAAAATATGTACAGCCTTACAAGCAATTAGTTAATGTTTCACCTTGTAAGACGTGATCATTTTAAGTAAATCTGTTAGTCACACACATACTGTGCACATGGGAGTTCCATAGCATGGATAGGACTGCCTGAGATTGGTAAAAATTACTCGCTCCCAGGCAGCCGCTGCCACCGTTAAACATAAGATTATATAAATACCCATTGAGATATATATATATATATATATATATATATATAATTTTTTTTTCCTGTAGTCTTGCTTTTTTTCTACAGTAACCTAACAAAACATTTGTATTGTCATTGAAGCTCTTCCATTATTATATCCATCTTGCTGCACAGATAATGAATATGTTCTCTATTATAGCAATTGCTAACAGTGTCCTCTCACATAATGCCCAGGCAGCTATCGTTCAGGGCCTGTGGCTAGAGTTAACATCACTGGATTGAAAGCAAAGTTCTAATAGTTCACAATAGTGATCTGTATTTGCTGTGTGAACATGTTCATAGCATTTTGCTTATCCCCCTCACCCACTTAACCTTGTCAGTGAGGACTTCTACAGACATTGAGCAGCTGCCATTTGAGTGACCCATTCACACTTGCATCAGTCTGTTTGTAGTGGGTTGTTTGCTTTTGATTCTTGTTGAGCTGTTGACAAAAGCTTTAGGTACAAATGCGAACAAGCTAAAATGGTGCTGTGCCAAAAAGACCTGGCGATAGTGCCCTGCTTGTATTTCCCAAGCTTTGGAAACATAAAAAGACAATCGAGGAGGGGCCTCTTGTCATCACACTCTCTCCTTATCTTCCTCTTCAGGCCTGTATTCTGCTGCAAATGATACTTTCATGGTGCCCAGTAAGGCCTGTGCTTAGCATAGGAAATGTAATTCATCATTTTACTGGCTCTCAGATGCCAAGTTAATTGAGACATAAAAACCTCGGTCAAAGCAGAATGTAAAGTAAAGCGTGCATGTTATCTATTAATCAATATTTCCTGAATTGCCTCAATGCCTTGTTTTTTTTTTCAAGTAGATGTAGGCGTGTAAATTATTTTATTGTTGGCACATAGATTTCGTTGAATCTTATAGGAATACAGTCTTTGCAGTTTTTGGGGTGGGAGTGTGGAAGCAGGAGATTTCTTGGTGAACATGTAGAAAAATTTTCATAGTACAAAAGCTGTTCTTCATCATTTTAAGTATTGGGTTGTACATTTCATTAAGGGAAACATTTTCTAATTAAGTGGGGCGGAATAAAAACTGGCTTTCCTGGACGACAAAATAGTAAAGGCAGTTGTCAATGTAATGAGTGACTGAGGATTAAATGAAATCGTATACCCTGGAATAGAATAGCCCGTAGAATTAGAAGTCATTTACTGGAACATAATTTAATTTGAATTAAGGGAAATGGTTTTTGTTTACGGAAGACTTGATGTACCTGACAGTTGGTGTGTTCTACATTTTCTTTCACAGTTAACATTTTTATAAGGATATTTTTTTTTTTTAATTATATAACCTATATAATATTTTATATAATCTATTTTTAACAAGTAAAAGTGCTATTTTAAAATATGAAATAAAAAAACGTTTGGAAAATCTTGGTAGAAAAAAACCCAGGTAGAAATCCTTGAAGCTATCCTCTTGTTGTGCGTGTGTGCGTGTGTGTGTGTGTGTGTGTGTGTGTTAAATTGTCCTTTTATCACATCTAATTGTTATGACCCAGGACATACTTGAAAACGAAAGCCGTATCAATGTATTCTTCCTGGTAACATATTTTATAAATAAATAATTATCCCAGACTAGTGTTCCTGCATTATCTGCTACAGGTTGGTTAATGAAATGACATTAATTAGTAATTCTACTTTACTAAAGGATTTTATGATGAAAATTAGAACAGCCCATCTTTTGAGATACATTAAACAGCAGGTAAATTGTCATCCCTTGTTGCAGATTGGTAATCCTCAATCTGAATAATTATCTGTCAAAATTGTTACCTACCAGTATTGTTCCACCATGTGACTGTAGGATAATTAGCAATACATGTGTTTTAACATTCTTAAATACTGTGGCGATGAGGTGGCACTCATAACACCATATAGCTCTTGTGTTCCTTAAACCTGTCCATGTGCCTTACCAGCAGACTACATTTTTGATATACGAGCAGTAATGCCATGATGTGCAATAATGAGGCAAGCAATGAAAACCTTTTTTTTTTTCTTTCATATCCATTGTATACCATTCACATGATGATTCTGTATCGTCTGGAGAAAAAAAAACCAAACATACAACAAGTGTATTGGGTTAAAAAGAATGGCTACAAACGGTGCATACTCTCCAAAGCACTGTTAACTTTAGATGAAACACAATTTGCATTTTACTTGATGTTATTTTACTGCATTTTTATTCTCTTGTTGGTTTGACACTCCCTCTCAGTATCCCATGAAAGCAGAGAGCAGCTTTGCTGTAAAAGGAGAGGTGATCTCCAATTAGGCACATTTGCACACTATAAGGTATTATAGCATGTTGCCAAAATCTTTGTCAGCAACTGTATCCTGCTACTTTATTGCATAGAGTGCCAATATATATGTGAATATTCAATTGTATTCTGCTTCTTTATGATATAACCAAAACTGTCTTTAAAGGACCACTATAGTGCCAGGAAAGCATACTCGTTTTCCTGGCACTATAGTGCCCTGAGGGTGCCCCCACCCTCAGGGTCCCCCTCCCGCCCGCCTCTGGAAGGGGGAAAGGGGTTTAAACTTACCTTTTTCCAGCGCTGGGCGGGGAGCTCTCCTCCTTCTCTCCTCCTCCGTTCCGCCCCATCGGCTGAATGCGCACGCTCGGCAAGAGCTGATAGCTCATTCAGCCGGTCGCATAGGAAAGCATTCATAATGCTTTCCTATGGACACTGGCGTGCTCTCACTGTGAAAATCACAGTGAGAAGCACACAAGCGCCTCTAGTGGCTGTCAATGAGACAGCCACTAGAGGCTTTGGGGGAAGGCTTAACCCATTAATAAACATAGCAGTTTTTTATGTTTATTAAAAAATGGGTTAATCCTAGCTGGACCTGGCACCCAGACCACTTCATTAAGCTGTTTTCAGTGTTATATTTCTTGTGGCAGAATTTCCCATGCATCAATCATACTACATTATATAAAGGAGTAAAACAAATAATATAATACAATCATATTTATTTTTGTGGTGGGGTGGGTTTAGGGAGTTGTGTCCTGTAGTTTGCTGCAAGGAAAACAAAATGGTTCTGTAAATTACAATTCCATCTTCTGAAAGCTGCCTCCTGCTCTCAAGGACAAAAGTGGAGCAGAAGTTGCAAGCTGTTTGCATCTAGCTCTGGTATTCTTGAAACCAGCAGATTTCATGATATCACTGCATTAAAGGACCACTATAGTGCCAGGAAAACAAACTTGTTTTCCTGGCACTATAGTATTAATAGGCTCCCGCCAGGCTGAAGGGGGTTAAACACTTACCTTTCTCCAGTGCTAGGCTCCCTCGGCGCTGGGGACTCTCCTCTTCCTTCCGACGTCATCGGCTGAATGTGCATGCGTGCGCATTCAGTCAGTCCATAGGAAAGCATTCTCAAAGCTTTCCTATGGATGCTGGTGTCCATTTTGTATTTTGAGATCTGTGTGGGTTCATAAAGAATACAGTGCCATATTAAAAGTTGCACTATAATATATTTTATATATAGATAATTTGTCTTCGGGGGGTGGGGGGTGGGAGGAGTGATGGATTAGGCAACCCAAAATGTAATCAGAAAATCATGCTTGTCAAGTCAGTTCTCTTGCACATTAAACATGGCAAACAAGAAGTTATAAATAAGTATATAAATACCTAGCTTAATATAATTTTAAATAATGTATTAGAATCTTTCTTTGAACATTGTACAATGTAGTAATTGAGTCAAACATAACTTGTTGGTACTCTGCAGAGTTACAAATACATAGAATTCTTATGCAACCACTATAACACCTATTCAGCAAAGCGGAAAAAAATACCCCATAATGAGTCACACTTCCTGTATGTTGTGGTAAAACACGTTTTAAGGAATTTCATAACTGAAAGAAGTTTGATTGTTAGTTGTAGGACCTGATTTTTTTTTTTTTTTTTATTGATTGATTTTTTTTTTTTATTTTTTTTATGCATTTGAGACTCGTTCTTTGCTCCTTGAAAGAGTTAATCATGCCTCCTGTATAGAATTTATAGGTCATGTGCTTCGTTCTTTGGTCCCAGGTTTGACACAGCTCAGCTCATTTGTTGTTCTACAGAGCCCGAGGTAATAGAAGCAAAGCTGCTTCTTTAATTTCACTAAAATACTTGAGCATATCTCATTATAGCCACCACAAAGCTCTCGACAGAGAGGCTCATAGGAGCAGTGTCAGTTTAGTGTGTTGCCACAGGGGAACAGAGTGTGTCCTGACATGTCTGGAAAACATGGCAGCGGTGCTCATTGTAATGTGATAGGCTTAGCTTTGTTCGGGTTTTTTTTTTTTTGAGTGTCCTTTTGACACTGCTAATGACTGAGAATATAAAACGATACCATATTGACAAGCTTGGTCTCCTCCCAGAGTAAATTGCAGAAGTTATTTGAGACGCTTGAATAATTCCTCCCCTCTTTCTACCAATCATCCCCCCTCCCCGTCTTGCATTTAATTGCTGGTATGAAAATGTGTATTCATTTCGCAGGCTGCTCTAGGTTGAAGCTTAGATTGCAGGCACGCACTTTTACAATCTACCCATCCTCCCAGCAGACACATCTGTTGACTAAGTGGATGTTCCTCTATATTACCTACCACATCCCTATTAAAGGAAGGCTGAGGGCTTAGGCAGAGTTTGACACTGCTACGTAGAGGATGATGTGATCTACTGTATACATTTTGTATGCATTTGAGACAGGATTTGGGGACAGTTAAGCAAAAGTAGTGACTTTCTCTTTTTTAGAAAGGGTGTTTAAATTGAGGAATGGGCTGGAATAAAGGTGCGTTAATATTGTATTTAAATGGACACTCTACTGCCCAAATATAAAATATATATATTTTTTTAAATCACTGTTTAATGGATATAATTCAAATGAAACCATGAATGTATTAACATTTTCTAATTGGGGTTTTGTAAAAAAAAAAACAAAAAAAAAACCCGCTTACAAAACCTGCATGCCTCTCGTCTGCTGCCTTTGCAAGCCCACCCCTTCTAACTCTGCCTAGACTTTTTGTGGCTGTCCAATCACAGACTTCCCAATGCAGCTCAATTAGAAGTCTTTGCAAGGCAGGTGCTCTGAGCAATTACTGCCTCTTGAGTTTATCTCCACTGGGCTAACCAAACCAGGAAATAACTGGACCAGTTATATGATTGACAGACGGGGGGAGGGAGGTGCTTTAGGGATCTTGAGTGTCACTTTAATGGGGCTAAATAATGTTTTTAACACTATAGGGTCAGGGAGACACGTTTTGTGTCCCCGACCCTATAGTGTTTCTTTATATGGTGAGATAATTGTTCTAAAAAGTGACTGGATAATTGATAAATCCATTGCAGCCCAGAAGAAATGGCTTACATTCAATAATGGTACCAAATACGCAACAGTCAAGAAACCTGACTATTTTTTTAAACCCAGTTTTCATTTTTACTGTTGCATGTGCCATGTCCAGAGTAAATAATGCGTTATTGGAAACTGTTAGATAGTCATGGTTATTTACCACGGTAGAAATTGTTGGGAATGCAACTGTGGCGAAACTGACCTCACCACTGGGCATTGGAGAAGACTGATTGCCAGCCTCCTGCCATGTGACTATGGCCCCTGGGATGTATGGCCCTTTAAAGACATGATTTGAGCATAATGGATGTGTTGTGCTACTGCTGGCCATTTAAGAACCATCTGGGGACATACTGTGGAGTTACTGGGTGGCCACCATTTCATGTATCAGAGGCACATGGTGAGAACAATGGATGAAGCACATGGTGAGAACAATGGATGGCGGCCATTTTAACTCACAGACACTGTGTGGACTTTTCTACACGGTGCCATCTCGTCGGTATTTGGTGCAGTGGTTTTGGACTATAGAACAGGGGACACATTTAACCGTAATTATTTTTAAAATAGCCTGTATATGTTCTGCGGAATCTGCATTAAACTGTATCTTCCAAAGTGAACGGATCTGGCTGAATTTTGGATATGTGTTTCACCCAGATCCCCCGGTTCCGAGGATATACTTATGGGGTTGTTGCATGTTTTGGGGTCCCTGTGATATGTTTTGTAAAACTGTATTTCTCTGACTGTGATAATTATATTACCCATTGTGTTCAGTAATCATATCACAGGCAGAGGGGAGGATTTTGTGTGGGAGTGTCTGTGTGTATTGTACGGATTGATTGGTTGTATTTCAAAACCCTGTGGGCTGTACTATGTTTGTGGATTGTGAATAAAAGAGGCTGTATGTGCAAGTACAGTCAGTTCTGTTTGACCTCAAAACGAAGTGTCATCTCGTTATTGGGGGAATTGGATTGTATGCTGATTGCCAGGAGTGTAAGCTGATTGTATGCTTTTCCTGTTCAGCTGCTTACAGCATTCATATGCTTGAGAGCATTCGTATGCTGCTCTGGTTCGATGGTTGTGGTGTCTGCTGCAGTGCTTGGAGTCCTCAGGAAGCACTAGGAGCATCCTTCAATGGATGTACCCAGTCGGGGTGCCAGGTGATCCGTTACAGCAACTTTTTTTTTTTTTTTTTTTACTAAAATAGATTTTTAGTTTCTTCAGAAATGTGAAATTCACTTTGAATTCCTGAAAATTCTTACTATAGTAAATAGCCCTGTGATTTTGTCACTGCAACATAATTGCAGAAGATTCTACTTTACAAATTGATCTCCTATTAAGTAATCAAGTAATACCAGAAAACAACAACATTTGGGATGGTTTGGTGCCTGCGGCTGCCTAAACATACAACCATAGTTTGTTGCAGTGTTGTGTAGTCAATGTTATTCACTGATGTATAGTTTGTGTGTGTGTACACATAAATATTACCCATTTATAATGCATAAACTAATTACCTGTACTTTGCAAGCAAATATCGAACATTCTTTATCTATATAATTGGTGACAAAGTTTGTTGACCTATTGTGACTGAACCCATGATAAGTGTCTCAATCTTTCTGTTGTATTTGTAGGACTAATGCTACTGGGATTACTGTTAAATCAAAAACCCTTTTGTAATATAATAATCATAACAAAGTATTTAACCAGGAAAGGTACATTCAGATTACTCTGGTTTTCAAGTACTTCCTGCCAGTCTTATTTATGGATTGTTATTGCTTTTAGTTATACAAATGCCATACTATAACATCCGCTTTCCCTTCAGAATATTGTAACAGTATGGCAGTATATTTTGAAGCTTATTATGGACTTTTACATTTTTAAAAATTATATATATTTTTGGGATTGCTTTATTGGCCAAACTAGTTTAATAATCTGGTGGGAAGACTCCTCTTTAATATCAGATTTGAGCTAAGCATGCTGGAAAGTTTCCTGAATGGGGGAATTAGATTTACCACTTGAATATTCCCTATTACATCTGTCTGAAACGTGTCAAAACATGGCCATGGTATCTTACATCTAAGTGTTTTATAGAGGACGTGGCCGATAACTGGAGCTAGTGTGACCAAGCAGGTTTGCTATTTTCACCATATTTTCCTTGGACTCGTCACTTCTTTATTTTGATGAGTATCTCAAGAACAAAAATAATTAAACCATGTAATATATATAGTTATATTAAAAAGGGATATCTATTACTTGATTACATAGTTACGTAGATATATAGGCTGAAAAAAGACTTGCGTCCATCAAGTTCACCCTTTTTCACAGTTTTACCGTTGATCCAAAAAGAAAAGAAAACAGTTTGAAACTCTTAACAATTTTGCAACAAACTAGGAAAGAAAATCTGTTCTTGACCCCAGAATGGCAGTCAGATCTTTCCTTGGATCAACATGCAGATTACAAGTTAAAGGAAATGGGTGATTATTCAGACTGTTTTAACTGCAAGGCAAATAAATAAACTTAATCTTTATATATAACCGGTTTATGAAAGGTCTGTTAATGAAAACTGTAAGGAGTTTGCAAAAAATGCTAATTTAGTGAGATACACTAAAAACCAATAAGACAATCCCCAGATGGTTAAACCTATTTTTGCAATGTCTTCGCGTAATGATATCTTTATGGTTTAAAAGACTCTGATCCTGGTTAAAACAAAAACGTTTTATGTGTTACATGTGCATTTTTGTATGTGTGTTTTTGTGTATCCCTTACGGTGGGGAGGTTTGTCTAATGTGTGTGTGTGTGTGTGTGTGTATATATATATATATATATATGTGTGTGTATATATATATATATATATATAATATATATAAAAACATTTTTACTGTAATATATATATATAATGATTTATTTTTTATTTTTGATAATTTAATATTGGTACTTCATATGGAGTTGGCTTGAAGAGCCCTAATTCAGTTTAAAACTTGTATTAGGTTGCAGTAATTAAGAGATGCACTCTATACCACAGCATTGCAATACAAAGTTGTTAATGTGCCTGGTGTAACACATTAAGGATTGGTTAGTAGGATGTATAGTAGATTAGTCTCTCCAATCATACAGGCCGCGTCTGCAGCATTTCTTGGCTGCCCAAATTGGGATCCAGACAGGCAGCCCCATGCCTGTAGAGCAGCTTGTTTCTATATTAGAAACTGCTGAAACAGGAAATAGATTACAGCTGTACAAGACCCTCTCCCATGGGTGCCCTTCGTTCTACATCTTCAGATTTTTTTTAGAACCTCAGATTTCTCCCCGCCTCCCAAGCCACCTTATAATAGGACATTAGCTTTCTAAATTTGTCCTAGGGCTACAAAAAACACTTTTTTAGGTTTGAAAATGCAGTGATAGAAAATAGGAATGTATGTACTAGGAACACAGGCATTGTATGCTTTTAGTTCAGGACAGATTTACCTAATCTCAATTCAGGCACCATTACTGTACTATTCCTTGTTCATTCTCCCATTGGAATAGCAGTGATCACGCGTACTTAATGAAGTACAGCATGCATTGTTTAACAAATTGCAAGTGGTCATTTTACCGTGTTATTTTATCATGTTAAATGGAGCATGGAGACTCCTTTAACATGTCAGTTTCACAATCTCTTCACTGAAGCAATTTGACATCTTTTTTTAGTCCATTATGAATAATGTTCCCTATTGACTTATATCACCAATACAGCACTTCATTAGGTTTCAGAAATCTTCATCCGTTCCGCAGTTTAAGAAGACTGAGCAAAATTTCCATTACAGGAGTGATGTGCAGTTGTGTACATTTTGTGAGGTCATACCCAAATTCATATATTTTCTGTTTGCAGCTAATATTTACCACTAGATTGGATATAAAAACATAAGTGTTTATGGATTCCTATTTGTATGCATGTAAACCATTATTCCCAAAGCAAAAAACAAATTGTACTTAGTGTAACGGTGCACTTATTCTTTTAGTTCACGCTTCTATTGCTGGGAGAATAGTTTGTCTATCCATTTGTGTTAGCAGCAGCTCTTTATGTTAAACTCGCAGGGCAAGCTACATAGAATCTTTTAGCTGCCATGAAGCAGCAGGTAGCCTAGGTGATTAGGTTGGATAGCGCTAGCCATTTCTCTGGATAGCCTCCTAGTCACGTAGGGTTATTAACACGGCTGGCTTGGGAGTGGGGTTTGGCTGCCATTGGTTTTATTGTGGGGTTATGCCTCCATTCAACTCATAGAAACCCATTGGCTATTGCCTATCTCTGACGATCTTTTCACCTACTGTCCTACACAGGCTACATGTTCTGTATGCTGCCTGCTGTGTAACTGATATCCTGAGCACCTCGGACGTTTTGCTCTTCTCAGGCTATACTATACATATTGTTTTGTGCATGCAGCACACTTAGGTTTTATATAGGGATTTTTATACCCATATAGGTATTTTTCAACCCTTTATATGTGTTGATTATTACAAGATACTTTCTCCTGCTCTCCTTTTTTTTACTTTACTCAATCTATCATATTTTAACTTTAGGATCTTGTTTGAATAAAGTTTATTATTTTTTGTTGCTTTGCTATTACCTTTGAATGACTCTACTCTACTTATTTCAGTAAGGAGGGTTTCTACCTTTGTTAGGAAGATTCCCTTACCTTATTTGTATCTTTTTTCTAATTAACTTGGGTCATGCCCACATTACCTCTCTGACCATATTTATGACCACGTATTAGGTTTTTCCTGATATGTTGTCTTCCTCTTTTTCTCAAAAAAGGTATACTTTTACATAAAAATAAAAAATACATTGATTTACATGAATTAAAGTATTCACTGTGTACACATACTTTTATGGAAAATAAAGAACTACACATGTTTATCAGTCAAGCACATTTTAGGATATACAGTATGCCAATTTTAGTAGTAGGTCATTGTTAACGATGAAGGCAGTGACTGAATTATAACCTTAAGTGATTTAAAATATTAATTTCAACAGATTGATGTAATTTAGAAATTATACACACACACACACTCTACAGACTTTAACTTGAATCCATGTTGGGTTTATAATAGACAAGTCTTCTTTGAATACACATTAATCTGCAACTGGGTCAAACTTGTACAAGGTCAGCCTGGATTGGCACAAAAGATGTAACCTTTCCTATTAAAGAAGCAAGTTTAAATATATAAAATGAAAATTTAATTTTGTCACTCTAGACACCACAATACCTAATGATTTAACACCCAGAGTTTGTGGAAACATTAGAATTCTGCTGCTCTATATTATCCATTTCTGTGTAAGTCTTTGTCTTTTGGGTACCAGGAAATGCATGAATGAAAGTTTATAAAAACATATTTTAGCAAGGACATACAGCTCTACGAATAGGCATGGGAGGGATGGATGTATTGCTTAGACATAATAATGTGAGTTTAGAAACTTCTATATTTCTCTTTTCTGTTCCCTGGGTATCCTGGCCCTGGGGGATTGCACTCTACGGAGTGAAGAAAAACTTTAGTTTAATTTCTGCTACTGCTAGTTTGTAAAGAGTAAAAATATAAAGAAATCAATGCTGTAACTAAAATGTTTAGGTTTCCTTCATTCAGATATATAATAACCCAGAAAAAAAGTTGTAGGCAAATGACAGTAGCATAAAAGAAATTTGCAACATAGAGCCAGAGATAAATATTTTCATGAAAGGGTCACTATAGTCAACAGAACAACCACAGCTTAAAGGAGCACAATAGGGTCAAGAACAAAAGCATGTATTCCTGACACTATAATGTTAAAACGACTATTTAGCCCCTTTGGCCCCCTTTGCCTCCCTAAAGATGGTAAGATCTTACTTGTATTCATGTCTGAAGCTGCTGCCTCTGCCTGTGAACTTCCTCTGACATCATCAGAAGTGGTGGCCTGATCCAATCACAATGCTTCCCCATAGGATTGGCTGAGACTGATAAGGAGGCAGATCAGGGGCAGAGCCAGCATGATTCAAACACAGCCCTGGCCAATCAGCATCTCCTCATAGAGATGAATTGAATCAATGAATCTCTATGAGGAAAGTTCAGTGTCTGCATGCAGAGGGAGGAGACACTGAATGTTTGGATGCATTTTAGGCAACCATGACCCAGGAAGGATCTCTAACAGCCATCTGAGGAGTGGCCAGTGAAGTTATCACTAGGCTGTAATGTAAACACTGCATTTTCTCTGAAAATGCAGTGTTTACAGCAATAAGCCTGAAGGTAATGATTCTACTCACCAGACCACATCCAATAAGCTGTAGTTGTTCTGGTGACTATAGTGTCCTTTTAAAGATCTATCTCTCTATATATAATATAAATCTCCATGAAGAAAGGCACACGCTGGGCTTTTTGAAGAAAATTATTTGTCTTTATTCATAAATCACGGGTTACAGCTAATCAACGTTTCAGTCCATCATAGGACTTTCATCAGGATCCTGAAGAAAGTCCTATGATGGACTGAAACGTCCATTTGCTGTAACCCGTGAGTTATGAATAAAGACAAATAATTTTCTTCAAAACGCCCAGCGTGTGCCTTTCTTCGTGGAGATTTGTTGATTTGGCTGAAAGAGCACCGTGGCACTTAATGTGAGTGCAGGATCGTGGAATATACATCTAATATTTTTCTTTTCTTTTTTTTTTTTAAATAAATCTTTTCATGAGTGACTATCTGACTTTATGATGGTATGCTAAATGTCTTGTTGCTTTCTTTTCAGAGTTCTTCGGTATCTCCATCTGCAAGTTTCAGGACTTCAGAAAAACACAGAAATTCAACTGATTATTCTTCCGACAGCAAAAAGCAGAAGACGGAAGAAAAAGACATAGCAGCTCGTTACGTGAGTACTGATTGATCACCTTTTTATGCAAATATTTATATTCTTTCATTGTTCATGTACTTAACACCCTGCAAATGGAAACTTCCAACTAAACGTGTATCTACTAAAGACTTCAGTATATTTACCTACAGAAAGCACAAGTAATCACCACAAACTCAAATGACATTACTCTGCCATCGTATTCTTGGTGTAATTTTTTTTTATTGACGTGCTTTCTCTGTGACAAACCGATCTCTTTAGAAAAGGTTGAAGACTTTCATATCTAAATCGGGTGTTTGTATTTTTAATATGTATTACATGATATGCTTTCTATTTCAACACGCATGTCATGTTTTAGGATTCCATACTGCAAATTATTTCATGTTATAAAAACAAGTAACATACTGATCACCTTGGTGCAGTCTGGGAATCCTAATATTTGACAGAACAGGGCATGTGTGTCTTAAGTCTGGCAGAGATAAGTAGTAATTAAACTTTTGAGCAGCACGTGCCCTTGTTCTAATGTCAGTCACTGAAATATCTGTCTCCTGGTACTTTAACTCTTGTTAATCTCGGAAAGTACTGGGACTCTGGGAATTATCACACTACTCTAAACATTAACCCCTACACTGTACTAAATATTAATCCTTACACTAACATTGAACAACCGCTAGAATGCATTGACATTAACCCTAACCTAAAAATATAATGCAAAAGAAAAGATGGTGTTTATTATGTTAGTGTATATTATGGGAATATGATGCGATCGCTATCTTTTTTCTAAACTCAACCTTTTATTTCATGATGTCTCCAAAACCACTTGATGGCATTATTGTTATATGCTTTTCTGTTGTGTATCCTTTGTGTGTGTGTGTGTGTGTGTGTGTGTGTGTGTGTGTGCGCGCATTAATAGAAGGATGTTATTATGAATAACCCTCTGCTTCATTTATCATGCATTTTTAAATTGTCAGTGACCTTAAAATTTAAGCTCAAAATAGACAAATGTGAAAATATTCTTCAAGTCAGCTATCTTTCCCATCTCACTATTTTGGCATTAAATTTTGAATTCTTGTGGGAGTCAGTTTGATATTCCTATAGTCACACTTTAATGAATAATCCTTTCAAATTTGAAATGGTGTAGAAGGTTGATGTAATTTCAGAAGTAACTTGCTTTCAGATTTGAGCTTGATACAGTTTAAAGGGACACTATAGTAACAAATACAACTTTAGCTTAATGAAGCAATTTTCGTGTATAGATCATGCCCCTGCAGTCTCACTGTACAGTTCCCTGCATTAACAAGGAGTTAAATCGCTTTGTTTATGCAGCCATAGTCATTCCTCCCTGCATGTGACTTACACTGCCAACACTTCCTGTAAATTGTCATCTAATGGTTACACTTCCTTTATTGTAAATTCTGTTACATTTTGAATTTCTTCTCTCCTGCTCTGTAAATAGTTTTATACACCCTACAGGAGCTTTGTGTGTGTCATAAAAGTTCAATTTACAAAGTAGGAAATAAAAACTTTTAAAGTAAGTTGCATTTGATTGAAAATTTAAAATTTTGTTTTCACGCAGGCTGTGTCAGTCACAGAAAGGGAGGTGTGACTCGGGCTATGCAAACAGTGTTTTACAAAAGTGATTTGACTCCTAAAAGGCAGTGAATTGAGCAGTGAAACTTCAGAGGCAAGAAAACTGCTTCATTAAGCTAAAGTCATTTTGGTGAATATAGTGCCCCTTTAAGAGAAAGCACCATCTGACCTGTTGAGTACTCACACCTTGAGAATTCCCTCATTTGGTTTCGAACTGCTGAGAAATTACAATCTCTGTAACAAATTCAGAACGTATGGGGTCCATCGTCCTAAAATTAAAGTGGTTATGTGTGTGTCTTTTGCCTTTGTATTTTTTCTTTAATGGTTGCTCAAGGAGTAATATTTTTTAAAATATATATATTTATCATATAACGTGGGTGTAGCAATTTTCTAGATTATTTTTTAGTCATTTCCACCCCACATTTACTAGATTTTAACAAAGTAAAAGCGCAATAAAGATTCTAATTCAAGTTAGCCATTCAAATAGTGCATGGGTTAACAAATGTATATGTTGCAATACATTTCTTAATATACAACTTACAGAGAAGGTTTATGCAGGGACAAATGAGGCATACGTTTTAAATGAAGAGGATATATATACATTATCTGCAGTTTCCGTATATATCAAATGGACATAATATTTCTCTGCAAACTGACATTTGATTACCTGCGGAGACAACATTCTTCCATACAGCTACTTCACTCGACTGATGGATACCCTTTTTGGTGCTGCAGCTGTTGTAGGCTGCCATGGTGTTAAACATGCTATGTAAGTGTAGTCTTTAACAGTTGTAGTTTTAGAAATGGCCCATCATTGCCTTAGTTGATTGCACATTTGCATATATGAGAAGTTTCTCCACTGTGGTGGACCCTTTAAATTTTTCTTACTATATGTTAAGTCATTTTTAAAAAAATAAAAAATTATTATTTTATTTTCCATACAGGACAGTGATGGTGAAAAAAGTGATGATAACCTGGTGGTGGATGTTTCCAATGAGGTGTGTGTTAAGCGTATTTTGTTTCTGCTTGCTTTATTTTGAATGTGTTTGTGCATGCTTTGCATGGATTTGTAGACATAGTGCTTTGCAAAAACGTTAACACATCACTGGCACAGTATTCAGAACTTCTTTTCATTTTCTTACTGAAAGGATCCCTCCTCACCCAGAGGAAGCCCTGCCCATTCTCCTAGGGAGAACGGTTTGGATAAAGCCAGGCTACTAAAGAAAGATGCTCCTATCAGCCCGGCCTCCATTGCATCTTCAAGCAGTACACCTTCTTCTAAGTCCAAAGAACTCAGCCTTGTAAGATGGTTTTACCTTTATTCATAGTGTATACTAGAATCCTTTAAATATAGCTAGCGAGAAAACTGTTTTGTTCTCTGCAAGGTCAGCTCTAACATTTAAAACTACTTTGTTCTCAATTAATTCAAACTACAGGCAATCATGTTTGTTTAATTCTGTATTACAATTTTACATACATTTTAGGGATTCATAGAACTTAAACACACACTCCAGGTTTGTGGACAGTGTTGATGCATTTTAAAGCTGGTGTCTGATTATGCATGCTCAAATATGAAACTGTCCTGTACTTCCCTCTACCTACCCTCCTCACATCCTGAAGTATTTTGTTCTGTAATGAAATCAAAATACTGGTGGCCTTTCATCTGTAATGCGTAATGGATGAGAAGCCACTCAGACTGAAACCAGTATATAGCATGTAGTTCTCTTATCAGAATTGGGGTGAGATAATACCCACTTTGTGAATTTAGTCTTTTAGTTTTATTTTTGTTTTTTTAAATATAATTAAAGTTATCAGTACTATGAGTGGTATATCTGTTAGCAGGTTTTTATCCCCCACCTCCCATGACTCCTCTCCCGCAACTGTCAATAATTACCTACTTAGCCCTCATTGAATACTTATCTAACAAACTACTTTGTACCCCTACTTTTACCCTCTATGTCACTATACCCCACTCCCTCTAGAATGTAAGCTCATTGAGCAGGGCCCTCCACCCCTCTGTTCCTGTACGTCCAGTTGTCTGGTTACAATTACATGTCTGTTAGGCCACCCATTGTACAGCGCTACGGAATCTGATGGCGCTATATAAATAATAAAATAATAATTAGTATCCTAATTTATTATGGCATTGCCTTATTGCAGAGGTGTTGTTCACATGTATTATGTACTATCTATCTACCTGTCTATATTTAGTAAAGGTTCAGAATCTACAGATTTTTCAGAAATCTCTTAACTGATAAATTACTTAGCCGAAAAATAAAATAACCATGAATGAACTGAACTGAAATATTCTAATATGCAGTATATTAGACTGCTGCCTTTCATTGGTTTACAAATAGAATGCATTAAAAAATAAAAAAAATAAAAAAACAGCCATTTATATTACCCTTGTACCTATGGCATATAGTATTTAAGTTTCCAATATATATACAAACCACTGTTTAAAATGTTAGAAACTAGTCTTGCATTGGTTACAGATTCTCCTGATGTCCTCTAAACACACCTTACAGGTGTGTTTCCGTTGATACTCCCCTGCTAATTTAGTCTTGTTGTACACTCCTATGTTATGAATAGATAACTTGAAAGATATGATTGCAAAACCACATATGTTATGACTCGTCCATTAGGGTTGTTGACTTTAGCAGGGTGAGTGTTTGAGGTTTCCAGTAAAGTAAACCGTAAAGTCAACAAACTGTTTACTTTTGGGAGGATTCAAGTCATTTAGCATGTAACTTTTGATTTAGCCAAAGATCATATTATTGTTAGTGACTGTGTAATGCTGATGTAGTTCTTGCCAGTTTTCATTATGTAAAGACAAGAATAGTTGTAGAAAAGATTTCATGCTTGTTTTTATGTTGTATTTAACTTTATTTTGTTTCTATCTTATCCCAATGAAGAATGAGAAGTCTACTACTCCAGTTTCAAAGTCAAGCACACCCACTCCACGAACTGATGCCCCTACGCCTGGCAGCAACTCTACAGGATTGCGGCCTGTGCCAGGCAAACCACCAGGAGTTGATCCATTAAGTGAGCTTTTATTTTTTCTACTTATTTGTGTCTCTCAAGATCCTTTTGGTTGCAGAACCAAATGTATTTATTTCATTTTCTTTAACAGGACCACGGTTCCTATACCTGACACATTTTGTTGTTTTTAAAGGGACACTCCACTGCCAAAATCTGAATTTAAAAAAAAATCACTGTTTAGTAGATATACACTGAATGAAAACATCCATTTATTTAATTATAATTTTTTTTTTCTATTGGGCATATATCTAAAGACAGCTTGCAACATCTTCAGATCTCTTGTCTGCAGCACTTTGCTACTCCTCTTCTCCTAGGCCAGCCCAAATATATAAAAGTGACCATTTCTAATTTTGAAAATCTGCACTTTGTAGAAAGAAAAAGAAAGACACACTCATCATACAGCACTTTATCAAGATGGAGTATAAGTTTATATTTGTTATCTGATTAACATAGCATTGTTTTCATTTTATGCATATAATACCAACCAAATAATCGTAGAGCATATGTAAATGTCTACAGTAAAGCAATACATTGCCACTATAGGTTATGAATAAGTTGCTTCCCTCAAGAATAGGTCTCATTGAAAATGAAACTATCCTTTTGAAAAACTCTGTTATTATCTGAGTGTTATTACATAACTGGTCTTTATAAATAAATCACATTTCTTTTATTAAAGGGACACTATAGTCACCAATCCAACTTAAGCTTTAAATTATGTCTAAAACAAACCAGTGGGTGCTGATGTAGTTCAGATGTTCTCCACATCAATCCTCAAGTAGTTCTTACTGGAGAATTATGAGAATGTTTTTCGTTTTGGCTATTGGTGTCATTTTTTTCTGAGAGATTTGCTTTTTTGAGAGGTGCTATTAAAGAACAAAACTGGAGAAACTCGGCTGTATTTGAACAGCAAGAAAATAGCTAAATTTTAGTTTTTGTATGCTCAAAGTATAGCTTCAGTAGTGCTTTTGCAAGGCATATGCAGTGTTCATTAAAAGAAGAAAACTAGGATTTTCTTTTACTACTTGGCCTGCACAAAATCCGCAGTATATATCTTACTGCAGCTTTGTTGTGACATTCAAAGCCTTGATTGTCTAATTTTTCCATACTTTACACTTTATTAATTTCACAGTAATGTAGCTACATTTCTAATGAAACCTAGCTGAGGTTGTATAAACATCATGTTATTTTGAAAGGATTGTCAATGTGTATCTGTGTCCATTTATTTGTATGTCATTTTATTCATATTCCGACTGTTTCCTGATTTGTTTAATGAGAGTATAGAAAGGATTGATTTTACCCAAATTATATCAAACTGACTCTTGTGTAATGTGATTCACTTTAGGTCTACACAATTCTGACCATTGATTTAATTATTCGATTAATGGAACATTTCAGAGTCTCTAAACACTGGTCTGGTCCAGATTCTGAACCTAGTACTCTTTGGTTATCTTAATCTTAGATTTAAGATGTTCCATGAAATGTAGGGCTTTTTGTTTTGGACCCACTGATAAAGTGCCTTCATCAGTAGAATATTTATACTCATTACCTCATTACTCCGTGCATGACCAGAACCAGCTTAAAGATAAGAATTTACAGCACTTTGCAATATTGGAAGCAGGGGCATGATTTATACACCAAAACCACCTAATTAAGCTAAAGTTGTTTTGGTGCTTGCAATGTCCCTTTAAGTTACTAACCTCTTTAGCCTAAGCAGGTCCATGGCATACTTACAAAGGTACAATTCTACTTGTCAGGGCTATATTTTCACTCATCCGTGTTTAGCATTTAGTGGTAAGTGGAAATTTGAGCCTGGTGTAAGTTTAATAAAATACTATTTTCCATTCTCTCCTTCATTTTGTTGACTAACATAGACTTTGAAGTGTTTTTAATTGACATGTGTATTCTCCACAGCTCATATCTCTTATCTTCTAGCAGCAGGTCTTAGGACACCTATGGCAGTCCCATGTCCTTATCCCACCCCATTTGGAATTGTACCACATGCGGGAATGAATGGAGAGCTGACCAGCCCAGGGGCAGCATACGCCAGTCTTCACAATATCTCCCCACAAATGAGTGCCGCCGCAGCAGCCGCTGCTGCAGCCGCCGCTTATGGAAGATCTCCAGTGGTAAGTGTTTGGTCTTCTTTAAAATACAGTGTGCGTCAAGTATTTTATTTTTGTTTACTTTCTAGTAACTATCATTGTGTAACACTTCCTGTTTTCAAACAATTTATATTATAACACATGGTACAATATGCTTTCATTGTGCATACTCACACATTTCGGATACAGCATGAATATGGTTTAGCAGTGAGCAGAGGTGAGCTCAGTTCATGGTGTCTTCGCACCTGATTTTGATCGGTTTTGTTAGTTTAGCCATGAACAGCCACTATCCCTTTTCATTTAACACCAAATTAACCTTAGCTTGTTTAAGACTAAGGAGAGATGGCATTGATAGCAGAATACATTATGTAAGGATTTAATTTGTGTTCACGCTATCACTGTATAGTTATCTAACATCAATTTTATTTTTACTGAATAATCTGTATATCTTCAGCATTTCATATTCGATGTTCTTGGACTGATTTAGCAAAGAACAAACATTACATAGAAATCAAACTGGCCAAATATGGGAGTATAGCACCTTTCTTAAGCCATAACCATATTCAGCGTAATTTAAAAATGTCAGCATCCACATACATTTCCTATATGCCGAAATCAAATGATCACAAAACATTTAGGAGAATAAAATCATTGTTAATAAATATTCTTGTAGATTAAATACGGTAACTATTCCACGTAAAACTCTGACTGCTAAAACTCACTTAATCCATTTGCTTTTTTTAGGTTGGTTTTGATCCACATCATCATATGCGGGTCCCAGGCATGCCTCCAAATCTGACAGGCATCCCTGGTGGAAAACCGTGAGTATTTAACATTACCGTAATTCATTTGTGTATATTGATGTTGGATATTTTGCAAATGTTGGCATGTGCTATTTATTGTCTTACTATATCCTCTTCAAAAGAAAAATGCATTTGTTTAAATGGGCAAATTTTGCATATTTACACTAGGAATTGGCTACGGGTGTAGTCTGAGGATTGTGACTACTGAAGACTGTGAAACTGTAATTATTGGGGCAAATAACAGGGAAATTGGACACACCAGTAAGATATCCATGACTTTAGGCATAAGAGATACTCAACTGAATATATATTTTGGATCCACCACCAGTTTTAACATCCTTGCATTATCTTCTTTATATATGTACTATCTATCATTAAAATCGTTATAACATGCAGGGATTGGGTCAGTTCTAACTGAAGATAAAAAAAAAAAAAACACTCATCATGGAATTTAGTATTTAGTTCTTGCATCTTACAGGGATGGTTGAAGTGGCCCATATCCATCACCCTCAATCCCACTGTCACACAACTTAACTGTTATCCTCATAGTAGAGGTTGACCTCTACAAAAAAGGACTTCACCATGGTCAACTGTTCAACCCAAGAGTGAGGAATGCAAGTCCCTCACCATATTGTGTGTGGGGCATAATGTGTAATGTTTTTTAGCCTGATAGTTCCATAGATTTATTGCTTGCATGCAATAGTTTTCTCCAGTGAGATTGATAGCATTACCACACAGGACCTCTTTGGATGACTGTTTTCTACAATCTGCCTTTTACCGAAGATGCTATAGGCCTTGTCTTTTAAGTGTCCAGACCTCTGTTCCTGCTCTGAACATTTGTCCTATTACAAGCTACTCTTCTGAGTATATCCACTGGGTTTCATCACCCTCTTTTTAAATGTGTGCATTCATAAAATATTTGAGGAGAAAAAAAAACATTTCCACAGCATAGGATATTAGTTGTCTTGTGATAACACCATCTTGTGTAGTTGTTCCCATCTTCATACCTGTGCTAGGTAAATAAAATGTAAATGACTAAAGGACTTAACAACCACTATATTACTGAAAAAATGCTTCTCATAAAAAATATGAATTAAGCAATGTGTGTTTTAGTGAGGAGAAATGTTCTCTTTAGATTCTGAGAGTAGATAATACCAAATATATTGTTCTGTGTAATTTTAATTTGTGTGTATGTAAAGGATAAATATAATAGTTAAATTTTTGTAGGTATTTTAATCATTTATACTTAATGTTTATTTTCTCTTATTTTTGCTGTAATTAGGGCCTATTCATTCCATGTAAGTGCTGATGGCCAAATGCAACCTGTCCCATTCCCTCCTGATGCTCTGATTGGTCCAGGAATCCCTCGGCACGCGCGGCAGATAAACACACTAAATCATGGAGAAGTTGTGTGTGCAGTTACCATCAGCAACCCCACGAGACACGTGTACACTGGTGGGAAGGGATGCGTCAAAGTCTGGGACATCAGCCACCCAGGAAATAAAAGCCCTGTGTCACAGCTTGATTGCTTGGTAAGTGCCAACAATTCAGTCATTCTTTTCCGTTCAGTGTTGTTTTGCAGTATATAACGCCTTATTAGAAGATGTATAATAATCCTACAACAAACAGAATGAAAATGGTACCACGTCAGATTTTATCCGATATTGCAAAGAACGTTAATCTGGTCACCACATCCCAATACACATTTATTTTTCTGTTGTTTTTGTTTGTTTGTTTGTTTTAAATCTGAAAAAGACTTTTATTTTGTCTCTGAAATTGTTCCTAAAACTACTCTGCAGGGGTATATTTTCAGTGACTGAGCTCCTGATAAATGATATAATGTAAGCCACTCTCTTGGTGAAGGACAAAAAATGTTGCATGATTGTGTTTCAGCAATTACTATATCGACATTTAGATTGAACTATGCATCATTTAGAGTAAGTTGTGCCGTTCAGCTTTGAAAAGTTTGGTTGGCCTTACTGCTTCAGATTGTAATGCTAATTAAGATGAATTACCTCACAACACTAAATTTTCTAGATCAAGTTTAAGTACTTGCCTAATGTCATGTAATTTTCTGGCATTAATCTACTTTATCATTGTCATAACTACAAATAGCTCATTAAAAGCAGGAGGGAATGCTGTGCTTTTGAGATTTCTACTGCCGTGTTTAACTCCTAGCCCATGGGATTCATAGCAGTAACATTTTTTTTTTTTTCTTCTTAATTTCTCCTCGCTGAACAAGCACCAACTTCTCACTCACCTAACTCTATTAGGGTTTGTTATCACAACTGTAAACCTGTTAATGTCCGCAATCATATGTGAAGTTGATCAATCCGTTTCCTTGATGACTTTTGTCTCTGCAGAACCGAGATAACTACATCCGCTCCTGCAGATTGCTCCCTGATGGGCGCACTCTTATTGTCGGAGGTGAAGCCAGCACTCTATCCATTTGGGACTTGGCAGCTCCTACCCCTCGTATAAAAGCAGAGTTGACATCATCTGCTCCAGCCTGTTATGCTCTGGCTATCAGCCCCGATTCCAAGGTCTGCTTCTCCTGTTGTAGTGATGGCAACATTGCAGTGTGGGATTTACATAACCAGACTCTTGTAAGGTAGGTACTATGACTCATTATTGGTTTTAGATAATGAACTACATAACAATATGTAATACCATATTTATATTTAAAGGCAATCTACGTGCAGAGTATGTAACACTTCAGGGCTTGTTCACTAAACAGTGAACTGTAAATTGAAAACCAAAGGATGTGCACAACAACTGTGAACCTTCTCAGTGATTACTAATACTTGGAATAAAGATATCCATGTGGCTAAGTTCAATACTATTGTTCTTGCCTTGTGTAAACATCACTTAACTGTGTTTCGAAACAATTACCGTGACTATTCCATTTAGTTGACACCTTTTTTAATCGTTATACTATTAATTTTATTTATAGAATGCCAGCACACTTTAATGGCCATTGACCACAAATTATTTATACCTTTATTCATAGCTTTGAGTTAATGGGTAGTGGCACTCCAATGGGATTTACACCATTAAATACAATCTTGAAAATCACCTCTAACCTGTGTTAGCCTATTTTTATTTTTTTATGACCATGAATTTTAAGATAAAACAGCATGTAAAGATTAATCAAATTATATTGTCATCCAGTTCAGACAAGGAACTGACAGGGCAAACATTGCCAATGAAAAGGCAAAATAGAATTATTGTTTAATTTTTCCTCTTTGCACATGGCAGTCCGAATAGAGAGCATTCAGCACAGGACAGAGCCTATAACCATGATTGACAGGGAGCTAAACTAGAGGCATCAAGTTGCAGGGTAGTGGGATAGAGATTTATGAAATTATGTTTACTGTTCTCTTTATTTAACAAAAATAAAATGTATCTATTATTTAGTTCCCCCTTTATGTGATAGCTATTGAGCATCACTGATACGTTCTTTATAAATAAATCTGCATGTCAACTTGATTAAGGAGGTTTTATCAGGAAAGTAACAGAGCTTAAACATTGACATTTAGATTAAACCTCCAAATTATTTTTCACAGCCGTATATTACTACTGAATTTAGCACCAAGGTTGCGTCATATCAGATATATGCTTGTGTGTCTATCACACGCACGCGTGTAGATGAAACACTGTCACACTGACCTAGATGTCTTTGCGTGCTGCTAAAATTCTCTCCAGTTACCTTGGACCTTACATGCAAGGTAATAAGTTCTGCTAGTCTCTACATCTCAAGGTCAATATATCAGTCATTATCTTCAAAGTCCCTTATGCTTGTATCGCATGACCTCCACAGCCGCACTAGCTCGTTATCTTTTGTCTGTCACATTTCCTGCCACTCCGTTTATTTTCTCAGGTATCCTTTTGAGACCATACACGATATCTCGCACATATCATTCGACTTGATAAATGTGTCTTGTGTCAAGAGTGTATTTTTTGTGCTTGTTATGCTGTTATTTACAATGTACTCACTCTTGCTGTTCTACTCCTTTTAATATAAATGTGTGTGAACATTATAACGTCATCATACTGTAAATTTATATATAAGGGGGAGGTGTGTGTATGTTCTGTTAAGATATTGGTCTTAAATATGGATTGTGTTTAACAGACCCTCAAGATCAATGATTAGTTGAGTTTATGTCCTTTATAGGTTAGCTCAAAAACCTTTTAATTTGCATGAACTGGGAGTTTCAGAAAAAGTGAGTTGTTTGTTCACCCTGCCCATCCTATAGCATTCAGTAACTTGTTTTAAAATAATGAGCTGTGATCTAAACCATACAGGAGCAGCAGCAAGTGTTCTCTATGGAGCTGTTATTTACATAAATGTTTGTTAAAGTCACAGCAGTGGTCTGCCCTGTTTCATTCTTCAGCGTCCTATTGTGAAGATGGTGCTCTGGTTCTGCAGAAACAAACTCTGTCTGGAGTATCAGCAGCTATTGCTCGCAAACACTGCCCATTCAACAATCAATTTTACTAGGTATTGGCAAATATATAAACTAGCCGTTGCTTTTAAACAAGGTTGGGGAAATATACGTTTTTCTCTTTATTTGTTATAACACCTTCCAGCTTTACGGTCCATAAATTCCTTATTCTGACTAGATTTCAGACACGTTAGACAGTGTTTTGCTTTTTTTAATCACGGTTATATTTGTATCTTTAGACTTTGTGTCCTCGAGGGCAGCAAACCCATGAGTGCAATGATAATGTTTCTGAAATGAAATAACATTCATCACACCTGATGATGTAACCCATAACCTCCCCCCATGCTCCCCCCTTTTATTTGTGTAAGAATTTGCATTAGTGAGATAGAACATTGAGCAAAGCTGAAATAATATGAGGTTATTTTGAGGTTAATGTAGTGTGACAAAAGTACTCCTTTCCCTTGGTACCTTGTCCTGGGATTGGGGTGTTACACACAGTCTTTTCAGGCTTTAGAGACATTTCACACGCTGGATGAGGTAAAAGGACTTGCTCTTTTTATTGTGGTTCCAAAATAAATGCACAGTAAGGTATAAAAGGTTGTAACAAAATATATAAAACAAAATCCTTGCTCTTCTGAGCACTAACTAAACAAAATAATTAGCTAACTGGGTTGGATGGCTTAGCCCAAAAACCTTACTGTTTCAGGGTTTTTCAGCATTCTGTTTCCACTCACAGAAATCAAACACAATCTCTCTCCTCCTTTGGCAGGGGAGTACTTAATAACACCTGTAATTAACAATCCTTTTCAGGTGAGGTAAATTAGGATTGAAACTCTGGAACTAGACTTCTCACCTGTAGGTTCCAAGCAACTTCCAAAATGTGGAGTGGAGCACTGGCCCACCCTACTCTCCAAGTGCTCCACCCCAGTGCCCAAATATACACACATTTAAAGTGCAATATTCATTTTAACATAGCACATTTCCCTGGGACTAATTACACAAAGTAGGAACATTGCAAAATCTGGGGAGGTATATAGATTCCCTCCAGCACAGTTCCTTGCTTTCGGTCACAGTAGATACTTTGTGGATATTTCTGTAGCAAAATGATTGTTTTCATGTTGTCCCTAGAGTAGTACTGGCTGTGTTTCAATGGTTTTCTTTTGTATATGCATATTACTTTACGATTACTAGGGCTTGTCTATAGATTTTTTTTTTGTATATGACCTATCCATGGTAGACTAAATGAATGAATGGAAAAAGCTGTCCCTTTCAATGTACAATTTTCACCCCTATCTTCTTAATTAAAACACCCATTTTCCTCTGTGACTTCTTATGTTTTCAGAGGGTTACGGGAGTTGTAGTGTAAATGTTTGCATATCAGAGTTGTGCATTCTTATTTCTTAACAAGAATGACAAACTTTCTGCACAGTAATTTGTGCGGGGTTTTTTTTGGTTTTCCCCTAAATATTTTTAGATATTGAACAGAAATGCAGTTGGTGAAATATATAGTTTAAAAGCAATAATGGAAAAATGCATAGAAAGATTAAACACACAACAGTACTCGGTCAAACGTTATTCTACTCAACTCTCATATTAGAGCCCTATCTTTAAAGCATGACAAACCAGAGCCTAATTTCAACCACCTTAGGACATCTGTATACTTTGGAAAGACCACCAGGTATTCAAATTCTTGACTTGTATCAACCTTTCACTCTATCAGAAGGTTGCTAACCTATTTATGTAATTTCAACCATTTATATTCCTTTAAGATCTACAGAGCTAATGTTGATAAACAACCAGTCAATATTCAGATGGTTTACATCTCAACATTTCTAAATATACATTTGATTTTTGCATGATTTTAACTTTAAGGAAATGTGGCATGTTGAATATTAATATTTTCCAGCAGAACATGTCTGACAGTGGTTGGGAGGCTACGTGCTATCTGATTACAAATTCATCTGACTTTTGATTGTGCTATGTCAGCACAAGCCTGTTTCTCTTGCTCGATGTTCTACTTGATAGACATGATGAAAAACTGGTTTTCTCCATCACAGTGATAGGAAGTCAAGTGATTAGCACTGAATGTTGTTATACTTGTTAACACTGACATCTCAAATCTAGTTTGCTTTCTAAACAGTCAATTCATTCTGCTTACTGGAGGTATCCCGGCAACATTAAAGCATGATTTTCTAATGAGTTAGTGAGCAGTTTGTCTAGGATTGCCCTACACAGCCAAAGTGATGCTTAAGAAATAAAATTAAAATGACCAACAATCCAAAGCCTAATGTATAGTTTGGAGGAGGTCACTATGGTTGAAGCCTTCAGATGTGTAATGATTTAATGGTGGATCAACAGACCTTAGATTATGGCTATAGTATGTTGTTTTAACACATGTGGTGTGTTCAGTCCCATTTAGAGTAATTGTGATCACCCTTCTGCCCCAGCTTCAGAACACTGAAACTCTGCACCATCCACTCTGAGACATTAGCTTTTTAACCCCTTAAGGACACATGACGTGTGACATGTCATGATTCCCTTTTATTCCAGAAGTTTGGTCCTTAACCCCTTAAGGACACAACTTCTGGAATAAAAGGGAATCATGACGGAATATTTCCGTCATGTGTCCTTAAGGGGTTAAGGGGTTAAAAAAGGAAGTAAGCGGATTGAATAACCTTCCAGAAGAAGGTGTAAATGATAATCTGGTTTTGGTAAGGCCATAGTTGGATAAACCTTGTATTGTTTGACTACTACACCTTTGAAGCCACTCTAGTACCAATATGTGCTATTATTGGTTTTTCTACTTATCTTCTATATTATCCTCATTTGTGCCTTCTACCCATTCCAGCAGTTATGGGGGTTAAGCTTTTCTTTTTTTCTCTCACTCTCTGCATGATAGTGTGCTATTGTGCTAAAGGCAATCTGCTTTCTGTAATAACTGTTACATTTATTGTTTTAATTCTTGCAGTGATGTATTTACATATTTCACAGTTCAGATGCTACAGTAGGCATGCTTCTGATAAACCGAGGAATTCCCCTCCAGAAATCTGTGAAGCCGTAACTATTTGTGAGTTGTAAGAAATGGTGCGCGTCTGCTAAATAGCAGATATGATCTACTCTGTTGCAGTACTTTTCTGTAATTTTAAAGGTTGCACAGAGAGAATTTCACATTTAATTTTTAATACCTGTGTCGAACACTTGCTAGTTACATATTTAAAGGGACACTATAGTCACCAGAACAACTACAGCTTTTTGTATTTGTTCTGTTGAGTATAATCATTCCCCTCAGCCTTTTCAGAGAAAATGCAGTGTTTACATTACAGCCTAAGGACTCCTCCACTGGCCACACCTAAGATGGCTACTAGAAGTGCTTCCTGTGGCAGTGCTGCATAGTGTGCATTAGTGCCATTCAGTGTCTCCACCCTCTACATGGAGACAATGAACTTTCCACATAGAGATGCATTTATTCAATGCATCTCTGTGAAGAGATGCTGATTGGCCAGGGCTAGGTTTGGCTTGTGCTGGCTCTTCCCCTGATCTGCCTGCTTGACAGTCTCACCCAGCACTATGGGAGCATTGTGATTGGCTCAGAGAATCACTTTTGATTATGTCAGCTGAGCAGTAAGATGTTAATATATATACAGGGGCAAGTTACTGCCTCTATAGTGTTCCTTTACCTAGTCTAACATTTGTGTCAATGAACACAGTTTTCTAGCTCAGGACCTTCTCTGCCAGCAAATTCTTGTCTTCATGGTTTATTTAGCTTTTTTGGGGGGCTGAAATCCGCAACGTATAAAAATTGAGTCCATGTTCACCCATAAACATTGGCTTTACGTAGATTGAGCTTGCAAGGTAGGACCGGTCCTTATAAGGATTTTCATTTCAGAAAGCTCTGACGGGTGGATCTCCCTTATCAAAGGACTTGCGTGGGAAAATTCCCAGCCTAAATTTTGCATAGCGTGATAAAACTCTCATAAGGGCCAGTGCAACAGTTTTCGGTGTGGTCAACAGTATGTCCCGCCTAATCTTGTTTATTTTATTAATAGCCTTAATAGCGCCACCCTCCATCATTGCGCCCCAAGTACCTCCCAGTTCAGGGAGTTATCTGTTAAAGGACCACTATAGGCACCCAGACCACTTCAGCTTAATGAAGTGGTCTGGGTGCCAGGTCCAGCTAGGGTTAACAGAGAAACTGCTATGGTTATAAATGGGTTAATCCAGCCTCCAGTGGCTGTCTCTTGACAGCTGCAAGAGGCGCTTGCGTGCTTCTCACTGTGAAAGTCACAGTGAGAAGACGCCAGCGTCCATAGGAAAGCATTGTGAATGCTTTCCTATGGACTGGCTGAATGCGCGTGCGGCACCTGCAGCGCATGCGCATTCAGCTGAAGAGGAGGAGGAGAGCTTCCCGCCCGGCGCTTGAGAAAGAGGGTAAGTTTAACCCATTCCTCTCCCCAGAGCCCGGCGGGAGGGGGTCACTGAGGGTGGGGTCACCCTCAGGGCACTATAGTGCCAGGAAATTTAATTTGGCCAAAGGAAATTCCCAACCGAAAATATGGAAGAGTCCAATTGATAAGTCTAAATAATACAAAAGTATATACAGTAGCGAGTGGAAATAAGTGTGGTAGCACTAAATGCCACAGACCTCCTGAGTGGAACCCCCTTACACCACTCTAAGAAATGCAAACATATAATACATACAATACAGTAGGTGGATCACACTTCTGAATATATCTGTAAAATACACAAAACAATATATAGTGTGATATTGTCTGTACAAATAATATATAAAGAGGAGTTGTAGTCTAGTACTCACAAGCCCAGAGCCAAATAACAACATGTGGCTCTCATGGATAGCGCTGTGGGACTTTTCTTAAGGATGTCCCTTTCCTATTTCCAGATGACCATATGGTTGTTCCGGCTGAGCATCAATAAAGGCTCCACAGATAAGATGATATCTTATTACTCTTATATCTTATTATTATTTTATTACTCCACAATTCGGAGTTAAAAACTATATAAAACTCTTCAAATAAACAAAGACTATAAAAGTATGTCTATAATGACATATGACTATAGGGCTCTATAAATCATAAAATAAGTCCTGCCAATTGGCAAAAAAGTCCCAATAAAGATGTCCGAAACGCGTTTCGCCCCGTACCAGGGGCTTCTTCAATCGGTTCTTTACAATGTGGTCAATTTGTTGGTGTTTTGCACTCCTGCTTTCCTCTTGGTTAAATGCCTGGTGCTCAGCTGCACAAAAATACTATAGCATGTAAGCTCATCGAGCAGGGCCCTCAACCCCCTCTGTTCCTGTACGTCAGTGGTCTGATCTCAATTATGTGTCTGTTAGTCCACCCATTGTACAGCGCTACGGAATTTGTTGGCGCTATATAAATAATAAAATAATAATAATATATATATATATATATATATATATATATATATATATATTATATATATATATATATATATATATACACACGTACCGTTGCCATTGGAATGCAGTGTACTTATATGCAATGTTTTCTCACTCCTTGCTTCTTGATTCACTCCTGTACCTCCTCTCTGCTTCCTGTGCGGAGTGACTCTCACTTCCTCCCAGCATTGGATATTACGGGGACCCAGTTGTGCTGTTAAAATGCTGCGGTACCTGACTGAGCTCCCTGGCAATGACCATCTGGTGGCCTTAAGTGCATTGGACAAGTGATGGGCCCCCCGAGCGTGCGACCCCGGTGCAGCTGCACAGGCGGTAGTTCCACCGCTTATACAAAGCATGACACAATGATGACATAATGTCCTTATTTATTTAGAGAATGAAAAACAAAATAGATTATTAATATCTTGGTTTGCTATGCCTTCGTTGATTGGCATACTTGGTCCTTCAAGTTACTCATTAAATCATTGTTTACTGTCTTTTGCCTTACGTTGAGAAGCAATGGTTGTTTTCTAGTGTATTTTTGGAGAATTTGATTATGCTGTTATTTAATAAAGGCCAGAGGTGGTGAGGCAGTGGCATTTGTATACAGATGCACAAACAGATGGCGTCAACTTTTTATATTGGTACCCTGGTGCAGTTTGGATTTGCAACATTTGTATGTTATATGGATTTGTTTTAGAGAGATCTGTTTATTTATCTTTGCCTTCTCAGTCTTCTTATTAATAATTATGACTGTCAGTTTGCTGTTGAAAATATTGGTGCCCATCACAATCTACAAATGCAAGACGTAATTAGCCAGTCTTTGTATAAGATTTGCCTTCACAGACAAACTCAGACTTCCTCCATCAGTAGCTTCAGCCTACCCTCTGCATGTAAAAGGAAATTCCTTCTGTCAGAGCAGGCTACAGTCTGGAGTTTATTTCATGTAGGGATTAAAGTGCCTGGAGCCTGTGATATTGTCACCAGCTCCATGAACTACGTTGCACAGCGCTCAAATTATGATTCTCATGCAGCCATATAGAATATAACTAACCGCTGAGAAGATGCTGATTAGGTGAAAATAAAGATAATAGTATTTAAAAAAAACACAGTTTGTCACCTTACAAGTGTTATCTTCATGCGTACTCATAACATAAAATGGGTAATATCTGCACAGTAGTGTTTTTTAAGACCTTTTTGCTGTTAAATCTGATATATAAAAAGCTTACTATGTGGTTCAGTATCTGGTTATTACATTACATTGCATACCTGCACTGTTCTGATAATAAGATGTGACCACACATGAGTGAAAGAACAATAGAAATCAAAATTCAATAGAAATTGGCACTTTTCTAAAATGGAGGACAAAAAAAAAAAAAAGATAATCTACACACACACACACACACACACAGCAAGCTGAAGTCCTTCTTGTGTTTGGAGAGTGCCTTTAATTATTTGTGACTGATTTCATTTTAGAATGTGGTCAAACATATGTGCCCTTTATGAACAAAGCAGCACATTAGGATATTTAATTTATTTTTGTTTGTGTTACAATCCAGGAAATACCCAAGAGGAAAAAAAATTACCCCCAGCGGTAATATTTGAAGCTCCATGACTAAAGAATTTGGCTTTTGACCACCTTGGCTTTTGACCACCTTAATTCATATTTGCCATGCACCACATAGCATATCTTAGTTTAAAAAAAAAAAATAGTTTTTGCTCATTCAGTAGTAAAACAGCTGTACATGTATTACAAGGAAATATTGGCATTACCCTTGAGCATTGCACAGTTATTCCTTGTAGACATTGCATCATCTGTTATTCCCAGTATTTAAAATTCTTTCATTCATATTGCAGCAATGCACGTTTAATAATGTAACCTATGTGGGTTTCACACCAGTAAAAAAATGTGTGTGTATTGTAGGCAATTCCAGGGCCACACAGATGGAGCCAGCTGTATTGACATTTCTAATGATGGTACCAAGCTCTGGACAGGAGGTTTGGACAACACTGTACGCTCTTGGGATCTGCGTGAAGGACGACAGCTCCAGCAACATGACTTCACATCACAGGTAAAATGAAAACACTACTGTGATTTTTATAGCAAGTGCAGCAAGGTTTTCTTTGGTTTGAATGCAGTTCTTCTTTTCTTCTTGAGATGCCTTAGCGGCAGTATATGAAAGCTGGGTCAACACTAGAATTCGATCTTTACTTAACATGTTTGTTTTTTCTGGATAAAGCCAAAAATATAACCCAGAATTAACCACTGCTTAGAGGTAATTCCTATAACCTTCTTTTACAATGTGTTCCTGAAATGAGCAAAGTAAATCTAAACTTTCCACTTATACCAACCAGAAAAATAAAGAATAATAAAAAATAAAAATAAAACATTTGTTCTTAATGAGAACTCCTACAATCTGACAACTACATATTATATATCTATATAGAGGCATACACGTAGTTCTGTATAAAGAACAATTTGAATGCTGGCTTGCAGAATTTTACCTGCTCTTTCTGCCCAACTGCCACTTATTGATATTTACAAAAATCTATAACAGGCATAATGGCTTTATAAAAACTGTTAATTGTGTGTTTGCATAGAAACCGATTATGACAGCAGGTAAGAACCAGCCAGTTTAACTTGTTTATTTCCCTGTTTCATAGTTTCATTCTTATTATTTTTCATGAAAGGCTTAGGCACATATGAAGCATTTTTAAATGCCCTGTGTTGACCCCATTAATTGTAAAGATAATTCTGTTTTCTAATATGATTTAGAAAAAATGGTTTTATTCCATAATCTGAGGTTGACACCCTCCTCTCTTAAATAAGTCATTTTCTAACACTCATCTTTACTGCACATTGCTAAATCTATTAACACTTTAGGAGAGTTTCATACATCAGCTTTCCATTATTCCTCTTACACGTATACAATTTGAAGTTATCAACGTCACTGTTACTTTAATGTGAAATTATGGTATTCACATAAATAAATTGACAGCTTGGTTTGCCTGTACTATATTGTTATGGTTTTTATTTCCCTAGATCTTTTCATTGGGTTACTGCCCTACTGGTGAGTGGCTGGCTGTCGGTATGGAGAACAGCAACGTGGAGGTTCTTCACGTAACCAAACCAGATAAATACCAGCTACACCTCCATGAAAGCTGTGTACTTTCTCTCAAATTCGCCCACTGTGGTGAGAATTTATTTTATTATATTTGTTTGTTGTTTTGTGTTTGTTTTTTTTTTTTTTTTTTTTTTTTTTTTTTTTTTAAGTTCTTTATTCCCTGGCACTAGTAACTATCAATTTGTCTCCCTGCAAACTGTTTCTTTTACTCCTGCATTTTAAGGTTTATAATGCATAAGGTGTACAATTACTGAATTTTTAAATTGGTGTCAAAACTGATAATGTGTGTGTGTGTGTGTGTGTGTGTGTGAGATTGTGGCCTTCCTGCAATGTATGGATTATAGAATTATAAACTAAGGGAGTTTAGTCAAATGGCAGCTGAGTGAGTGGGTGGGCCAGAAGCTATAGTTTGTAATTCTAGGTCTCCAGGTACAGCTCGCCACAAGCCCCCATCTTTGTTTGCCACTAAAACCATCTCTGGGGGCTTTTCTGGCTACACAGGAAGATGGCTGCTTGATACCCCGGTACACAGAGACCTTTGGGGAGGAGAATGGACCTCTCCATCAGAGCATACCTGACTATTCTGTGAACTTGCTTCACAACCGAGACCCTGGGGGCGATACCAAGCCCGGGCTCTGCAAATAGTTCCCCGCTGTGCCTTCACCCTCCCCAAACAGCGGACATGTACTAACCCCGGATTGGCAATCTATCCTGCCCATGCTACTTACCAGGTCAGAACTCGGTCTTCTCGGAACAGCTCAGCTGGGTATCTGCGAGAAGGTCGCTTCTGCATGTGCAGACTTCATTGGACTCTCGAGTCATGCAGGCAGATTCCAAGTTTCAGGACGTGACATCAATATTCCTTCACCATACCCAACTCCCACTACAGTCATATACATGCTCATTGGTTCAGAGACTATTGAATGCAGCTAAAGCAGTTCTTCAGCTATTCTTAAGGCAGTCACCACTATTGGTGCGGTGGAAGCTTCTAAAACCCGAAGCAGTCACCATGAACGCTTGAGAACAGTACACGTACAGATAGCATTATTGATTGGGCTTCCCCAGGTTATGCACTGTCCTTAGTCGCAACATGAAAAAGCACAGTTAAACAATATTATAGACCAGATGGCCCTCTCGTACAGGTGGTGGTGCCTCGTGGGTGCTTTTTTGCTTCTCACACTTATTATCCTCTCCCTCTCTACCACCAACTCCCCCTTTTTTTTCACTTTATCGTTTTGCTCCTTTTTTTTTTTCTTTTTTTTTTTTCAATTTCTATTGAATTTTGATTTCACAGTTTCCAGGGATGCTGTCTCTCTCTACACTGTTGTATATCTTCACATTACCCCTACTATGGGTCTGGATTTACTATTCTGCTTATAGCCCTCCCACCTCTAGTTCAGTGTTTTCCGTGACACACTGTGGGTCTACACCCTATTGTTTTTCATTTATAATACTCCTGGAAGTGGTTGACAGAAGAAGGCATTCCCTTAGCAAAGTAGGGGCTACTCATGATTTACTGAGGTTAAAATTAGCAAGTACCTACATAGGGGAGATTTGATATATTCTCATTTCTGTTAGTGTTAACAATAGAAAAACATTTTTTCCATCAACAAATGATTACAGTACAATAACTCTGAGTATACACATGTATACTCAATGTGATCTCAACTTCAATATAGACCTGGTTATTTCTATTGTTGCCTATCAATGTCAAAATATTGACATCTAGTTTTTCTTCTGTATTATTGCTCATTTTGTATTCTTAATAAAAATTCTATTAAACATAAAACCATCTATCTGGGTTTGGTGAAAGTATAGGAATATTCCCACATTGTAATCTGATGTGGCATGTTTAAACAGTATACTGCATTTTGAAATGTACTAACATGGCGGTGTTGTGTAAAGTTTAAATGAAATCATGCTAAACAATCATGTTTGCCACAATGTAGCCTTACTTATAAAATGCTTGCATGTGTTTGATTTAGAGTAAAAAATTATATACATCGACACCTAATAATGAACACAGACTTGAATTTACATCTGTGCCAATAAATGGTATGGAACACAGGCTTATATTTTCCCAGAATTCCCAGAAAAATACATTGTACGAAGGGTATAATTTAAGTATCTGGAGGCAAACTACTGAAAGAATAATAATCAGCCTTCACTTTGTATCATGCATGTACAATAGTCATTTGTTTAATAAATATATACTTACAGTTATGGGAAAAATAAAGTACACCGTCTTTGAATTCTATGGTTTTACATATCAGGACATAACAATCATCTGTTCCTTAGCAGATCTTACAATTAGGTAAATACAACGTCAGATGAACAACCCATGACATATTAGACCTTGTCATCATCTATTTAACAAAAGTAATGGCAAAATAGAGAACATGTGTGATACCTGTTTCATCTATGTCTTCACATTACCCCTACTATGAGTCTGAACTTACTATGCTGCTTATAGCGCCCCCCCTCTAATTCAGTGGTTTACCTCACTCACTGTGGGGCATATCATTTACTATTTTTTTTTTTTTTATTCAGGTAAATGGTTTGTGAGCACTGGAAAGGATAATCTACTAAATGCATGGAGGACACCTTATGGGGCCAGCATATTCCAGGTAATTTTATAACAGAAAATAAAACTTTTCATTGTGTGTGTTTGCTTAAAAATGATAAAAAATAAAGACATGCCCAGAATATCATCTAAATTAATGCTAAGCATGGGGCTGGCCAGGATGCTGTTTGTGAGCCTGGCAAGCTTGACACTAGGTTCACGCCCCCATTCAGTGGGTGGACAGCCTACTTTCTAGACGAGATTACCCATTTAGGGACATAACCAGTGGCACTCTTTGTATCAAGATCAGAGACAACATGGGTTTACTTCAGGGAGATCATGCCAAACTAATCTTATTGATTTTTTTGATTGGGTAACTAAAATTATAGATCAGGGTGGTGCAGTAGACATTGCTTACCTAGATTTCAGTAAGGCTTTTGACACTGTTGCACATAGAAGGCTTATCAATAAACTGCAATCTTTAAGTTTGGATTCAAATATTGTTGAATGGGTAAGGCAGTGGCTGAGTGACAGGCAACAGAGGGTTATAGTTAATGGAATATATTCGAAGCTTGGACTTGTCACCAGTGGGGTACCTCAGGAATCTGTACTTGGACCCATTCTCTTAAATATTTTTATTAGTGATATTGCAGAAGGTCTTGATGGTAATGTATGTCTTTTTGCTGATGATACTAAGATATGTAACAGGGTTGATGTTCCAGGAGGGATAAGCCAAATGACAAATGATTTAGGTAAACTAGAAAAATGGTCAGAATTGTGGTAACTGACATTTAATGTGGATAAGTGCAAGATAATGCATCTTGGACGTAAAAACCCAAGGGCAGAGTACAGAATATTTGATAGAGTTCTAACCTCAACATATGAGGAAAGGGATTTAGGGGTGATTATTTATGATGACTTAAAGGTAGGCAGACAATGTAATAGAGCAGCAGGAAATGCTAGCAGAATGCTTTGTTGTATAGGGAGAGGTATTAGCAGTAGAAAGAGGGAAGTGCTCATGCCATTGTACAGAACACTGGGGAGACCTCACTTGGAGTATTGTACACAGTACTGGAGACCGTATCTTCAGAAGGATATTGATACCTTAGAGAGGGTTCAGAGAAGGGCTACTAAACTGGTTCATGGATTGCGGGATAAAACTTACCAGGAAAGGTTAAAGGATCTTAACATGTATAGCTTAGAGGAAAGACGAGACAGGGGGGATATGATAGAAACATTTAAATATATAAAGGGAATCAACACAGTAAAGGAGGAGACTATATTTAAAAGAAGAAAAACTACCACAACAAGAGGACATAGTCTTAAATTAGAGGGACAAAGGTTTAAAAATAATATCAGGAAGTATTACTTTACTGAGAGGGTAGTGGATGCAGCTGAAGTGGTAGAGGTTAACACAGTAAAGGAGTTTAAGCATGCGTGGGATAGGCATAAGGCTATCCTAACTATAAGATAAGACTAGGGACTAATGAAAGTATTTAGAAAATTGGGCAGACTAGATGAGCCGAATGGTTCTTATCTGCCGTCACATTCTATGTTTCTATCATTGGTGATGTTCCCTCAGCCAACCCCACCTCCCCTTTCCCATCCCAATTCAAGCTTTACTTATGCACGTGCATAAGAAGGTCACAGAATTCTTCATAGACACTGCCTTTTTCCTCACAGAAGTCTCTAGTGATGGCTGGGGAAACGACAAAACTTGACAGCCATAGCTCCTGGTCAGGCTTGGTCAGGCATAGGAAAAATGCATAAGACAAAGTAGTCCCACAGTGCAAGCAAGTTGTGTTGGTGCCCATAGTGTGCCTTTAAGAAAAAATGTCTGAAACAAATATGGGAGTTTGACATGACCTGCTGTAACACTTGGGACTTTGCTCACACGTGTTTAGTGCTATATGAAATTTCAAGAGTTGTAAAAGCAGTATGCAATTTATGGGGGATGAAAAAAGTATAACAATCCAGTTAGCTCTTGGCAACGTTCAAGCAGTATCTCATGCAATTTATTTTGTTGCCATATTGTTGCATACAATTCTCTTAAACCGGTCTAGGAAAAGCAGAACTATTTCAGAATAAAAGTTAATTCAAAGCCCCCTGTAAATAGTAACATTAAATTAGGCATCCTATTGTGAAATTGAAAACTGTGTAGGCAGCATTGCAGTGAACATCATTCTCATCTAGCGGCAGACTTCTAGACTTTCAGGTTATTACTCACAATGAGTGAATCCAGCTATTCCTGGATGTTTGTAGCTAAAAAAGCATTGCAGCCCTCAGCAGCTTTTCTGTAGTTATGGATAAAGCTGGCATAAATTCATGTCAGACTAAACGATGTACCACCAAGTTACTGTCAAATGTAACTGCTACTTATAAACTCCATTGTACTGTGATGAGCAAGAAGATCCAGGATGTAAGACTTCAAAGCAGAACTAAGACTTTGTTCTGGGTATTGCAGGCTGAAACCTACTGAGTGAACTGTAAAACACTGGATGATTGGTTCATTGCCACAAGGTTATGGTGGCACTTTGCTTTAAAGCATTCATCTAAAAATCAAACTGTTATTCAATGTTGCTGTATTAAAACTGTGCTACAAAAAAAATGTACTGTTACATAGAAATGGTTGTAAGAGATCCGATATTAAAGACTGTTTATGGAAGTGCAGCAAGCCAAAAGCTTAAAACTGTTAAAATGTTTCATCGTTTTATATGCAAGGAAAACAGTGTTTTTTGGAGGGAAAGGGTTGTTTTTTTTTTTTGTTTTTTTTTTTTTCTTCTCCAAATCCAGTTAAGGATAAATAAAATGTCAAAAAAAAAATGTTGCATTAAAATATAATTACCTGATGCTTTCATCTGCTTATAAACCTATTGCAGGAGGTTTTAGGTCATAAAAATAACATTGTTTTGGATAATACATTTTTATAGGGGATCTGTTGCCAAAAATGTTTTAATTAAAATATGTAGAACACCATTCCCAAAAGATTAGTGGTGGACATGTTTAATGCAGATATATTAAAATAGACTGTCCTTTGGTAGGAGCTAGCCTCAAATTTTCCATGTTTGTATTTCTAACGTTGAAGCTAAAATACATGTGTATGTGTCTCCATTTGTCTGTCTTACTTGTGTTTATAAAATGTTGCACTCATTTCAACTATAAATCAGGTGACCACTATTTTGTATCCTGATACTTTCTCTCCCCGCCCCCATCCCCCCATTAGAATGAGTTACCCAACACTATCATTGAAAATGTGGTTAAACACCTCAAGATACAGTGCTGTACGATACAGAGGTATCTACCTTCCTCAGGATGCTGCTGGGTAACTAAAAACTAATGGTGTGCCCTAGCGAGCCAATGATCTGCAAAACGAATGGGCAACATACATTCCACGGGACATCTGGGTTTAGCAAGTAAACAGGTAGATCACATGCCAATAATGACAGGCAGTTATCACTGGGCTTGGTAAAACCATTTTTGTTTTCTTCTTTCTTCTAATTTTAATGTGGTTTTAATTCTCGTTCTTTGAATGTACATTTCTGCTTTATCTGAATGTCTTTAAATGAACACTATATAGCGTTAGGATTACAAATCTGTATTCATATAGTTATAGTGCTCCTGTCTGCCCTCCCTCATCTTTGCCATAAAAATATTTGTAAAAGTTTACTTGCCATTTTTTAGTGCCGAGACTCCATCAGCACTGCTCCTCTCTCTGCCTTCTGTGAAGTCATTGAGGAGACGTGTCTTTCTTCTTAGAGAAGCATTGCCAAGTCACATCTAATGCTTCTCATACGAAAACATTGAATCCTATTGTACAGCGCTACGGAATTTGCTGGCGCAATATAAATAATAAAAAAAATAATAATTTAATGCTTTCCTATGAACTATGAATTTTACTCTGTCAGTGCAACAGAATTGCATCTAGTGAATGTGGGCACGACTGCCACTGGAGAGGTGTGTTTTTAAACCTGTAATGTAAACATTACAGCTTCTACAAAACTACAGTGGTCTACATTGCAGGGTTAAAATGACAGGGCCTCTTCATTGAGATGAAATGGTCTGGGTGACTTTAGTTGTCCTTTAAAAATGTTAGTGCATATTCCATTAAATATTTTATAGTTTATTTTTGGTTTTCAATTTTTGTCATTTGTACTTACGAGTTTGTTGATTTAAAAAAAATTAAAATAAAGTAAAATTGAAGAAAAATCTGTGGACACCTAGGATGCATATTATATAAAATGCTGCGTATGAGAAGCGTAGATCTATTGAAAGCAATGGCAGATCCAGAACTGGCATCTGATGATTGCAGAGGATATCCATGAACAAGAATAAACCTAGTAATTTTCTGCAGGTTTAGAAACCTTCTAATGTTTCATCTTTTCATTTCATTATTTCTGGAAAAAGTTTTGTCCATCCTCCTTGATCATATCAGTTTATCACAAAACGTTTGAAATACCTGTAACGATTAACTTTATTACTAGATGGAAGTACAGTAAATGAATGAATGTGCAGCATATAACTAGCCTATCTGTAGACTCACTTCCTCTGGTTTTCTCTCTGACCACTTTTTTTCTTTTTTTTCTTTTATAAACAGTCCAAAGAATCCTCATCCGTGCTGAGCTGTGATATCTCCGTGGATGACAAGTACATTGTCACAGGATCCGGAGACAAGAAGGCTACCGTTTATGAAGTTATTTATTAGAGACAAAGTCCGAATGCCAACTGGACGCTAACGTGTAGCACTTACTATAAAAGTTCTCCTTTCACCCTCGACTCCTAAAACAAAGGACTTGAAATCACAACCACAAGAAATAAAACTGCTCTTTTTCTCTTTGCCATATTCGCGCCCAGTTACCCTTTGTGAATGCTTTCTAGGAACTCGATACCAAAACTTCCAATAATTCACTTGGAATACAAATGGAAAGAGTGTTCTTATCTTTGGACTATGTTCTTAAATTCTGTATTATAGTTGTAATTATTTTGTGTAAAGAAGACTTTCTAACCAATTAATTTGCTCAGCGGCCATGGAAATGAAGGTAAGCAACTGCTCATTCATTTTGCTACATGGTCTTTCAAATAAATATTTTTGTTAACTTTTCAGTACTAAATAGGGAGTTGCCATATTGTGGCATAAATTGCTTTGTTTATATATTTTATTTTTTTTTACCTTAAAAGTGTGAAAATCTGTCCTTTGTTCTGTCCGTTTGAAAAGAAGCTTAATCAAAAGGAATATGGTAAATCTAAGTCTTAGTGTCCATCTGAAATTATGTATCGGTGACATCGATAAGACCAAACTGTTCATATCGATAACTTAAAGGGGAAATATAATTTCTCTGGCATTTACACCACTGAATAAATTTTTGCATATTGCCAATAACTTTGTAATTGTTAACCAATTTTTATGAGATGCTCGTTTTTGTTTCAATTTATATTGAAGATTTATCAAATGAAGCATAATCAAGTTCAGATGAGGCAAAGCCAGTGCAAACATTGCAAAAAAAGAGGAGAAATAGAAGCGTTGCTTAATTTCTCTTCGGTGATTCATTGCTTTATGAATAGCTCATGTGGCTTTAGGAATAGCTCTCCACTATCATTAATTAAGTCTAACACTTTTTTTTTTTTTTTTACGGGTTCCTGCTATATGCTCTCTATGCTAACTGCCAGAGCTTATAACAATGATTAACAGGGAGCTAATGGAAGTGCAAAGTGAAAAGAGGGGTGGATTTTTCCATTTATTTTATTTTACAAACACAATTGATAAATCTAGAAACTAGTAAATATAAAAAAAAAAAGGTAAAGGAGACTTAAAAAAATATATTTTTTTAATCAGACATGAACAAATTCCATGCAGGCAAATGGTCAGAGTTTGCAGAGGGAAGTACTTTCATTAGAGCAGTGACATTACCAGGTTCACTCCTAGGCAAAATCTTGTATGACATCATAGGGGTTAACATGACCTTGGCATTCACTTTCTGTTTAGATAGTCTTGGCAGACTTCATGCAGCACACATTTCGGCTTTGTTTTAAAACAAATGCTCAAACTTGTTGATAATGTGCTCAAAAGGCGCCAAACCTTATTAGAGGCAAAAGAAGAAAGCATTAAGCATCAGAGTTGTGCTTTTTATATTGTAGTGCAATATGTCATAGCTCTGCTTTTAGAGCCTATTTCAAAGAGCAGTAATTCATTGGTAAAACTAAGCACCCTAAAAGAAATCCTTCCACACCCATTTTAAAAATTCGAAATTTATAGAATTTGCCTATAACCACTGAGGGGTCCCATTCATTTGTTCTGCTGCACATTCTGTTGAAATTACCTATCGATGCATTCTAGGTCTAATAGACTTGATGTGTTAGTGCTAACAGCTAAAAGAATACAGTTTTGTTGTTAGGATGCAGTGCCTCTTGGCATTTAAAGGATTACTATATGGTCAGGAACACAAACATGTATTCCTGACCCTATAGTGTTAAAAGCACCATCTAGCCCCTCTGGGCCCCTCATGCCTCCATAAATATAGCAAAATCTTACTGTATTCAAGCCAGAAGCTGTAACTCTGCATGCTGTTTGCGTCAAACAAAACAAGCAGTCTGCTGACATCAGAAGTGGTGGTCTGATCCACTCATAGGATTGGCTGAGACTGACAACGAGGCAGATCAGGGGCAGAGCCAGCATGATTCAAACACAGCCTTGGTCAATCAGCATCTCCTCATAGAGATGAATTGAATCAATGACTCTCTATGAGGGAAGTTCAGTGTCTGCATGCAGAGGGAGGAGACACTGAATGTTTGGATGCATTTTAGGCAGCCATGACCCAGGAAGGATCTCTAACAGCCATCTGAGGAGTGGCCAGTGAAGTTATCACTAGGCTGTAATGTAAACACTGCATTTTCTCTGAAAAGTCAGTGTTTACAGCAAAAAGCCTGAAGGTAATGATTCTACTTACCAGAACAAATTCAATAAGCAGCTGTTGTTCTGGTGACTATAGAGTCTCTTTAATAGTACACCGGTCAACTATTTGTATATGTTAACTATACATGATTAGGGATTCATGACAGTTAATGTATAGCAAAATAAAATTAAATTAAATAAATATAAATTATGAAATCATTTTGTGGCCCTAGTGCTTACTCTCATATGTTCATATATGTGCTTTATTTAGTGTTGCTAACTTGGTTAAAGGGATGGCTTCAATTTTAGGTTGAGCTACATCATTAGAAGAAATAGTTTATTTTTTATTTTTTGGTAAATGCATTATTGCATTTTAATCCATTATTTCATTTAAATTGTTTCCTTCTTAAAATTTCTAAAATATTGAACTATTTTAATACATATAGAGAAAGTACTTTTTAAAACCGATGCTAACAGAAAGAACAAAAAAAAAATCCATGGCTGGAATTGTAGATTAAATTAACAACCTCTCACCACCCCATACAATATTTGTAAAAAAATAAATAAATCTTAAACCGTTATGAAAACCTGGTCATTCAAGGATACAGAACTAGAGTTACCAATGATCATGGATAGAAGCGGGCTGCTTTTTTTTTGTTTGTTTTTTAAATGAGGTATTTTGTAGTCACATGTACTAGCTTAAGCAGTTCAAAGTCATGAAATGACTGTAACAAGTTTTAGTTGATCAAATTGGTTTCCCATGGTGTTTCATATACAGCATTTTTTGAGTGTAACACATTAGCAAAAGGAGCAAAGCATTATTTTGCAAGCTGTTATTACATAATATTTATATTATGGATTTTTTTTTTCTCCCACCTCCACAAAAAAATAAGGAAGTTGTTAATATCCAGAAATGTTAACAAATCTGTTTAAACATGTTGATGGAATAAAGTCTAGTGATATGCACGAGACACTGTCCAAATGCAAGTTGTCATTAAAGCAGGGCTATTAATCTAGGCCAATGGCTACTATACATCATACATTGCTTACTCTTAAACTACAGAGATTGATGTATTTTGCACTCTTGCATCCATTTTAAAAATATTCCCAGTCCATTCTTCTTAATTTTTTCAATTTGTTCTTGAGAAAACTGTGGAGGTATTTTCTTGGGTTGTTTTATATAAAACACATGATATTATTGACCAAACAGTAAATTGTAGAGAACTCTAAACAAATTGTGAAAAATAGCTGATTTTGGCTAACTTGGCAGTAGTCCCAAGCCAAATATGGTTTTCAAAGTGTTAACAATAAAACCCTGTGAAAAAGTATCTTCCCAGTGGTTATTTCTGAGGATTAAATGCCAGAAGCAAAATAGTACCTCACAAACCTTAGCAGTTTTAGTGTATATATTAAGCCACTGCAGTCTCACTGCTCAACTCTCTGCCATTTAGGAGTTTGGTAATTGTTGCTATAGCCGCACGTTCCCTGGATGTGACTTATATAGCCTAACAGCATAATGTGCTTACTTTAGAGGTTATCTCCTGCTCTGTTACTAAAACTTTAATCCTGCACAGGCTCTAGCAGGCTATTAACAGAGATAAGGAATTCTTAACTAAAAAGATTGTGCAATAAGGAAAGTTTAAACTCACATTAGAGGATATGTGTATGGAGACTGTACAGATTACATACAGGGGAGGTGTTACTAGGGCTGCATAAACAAGACAAGCAATGAAAACAAAAATACTCAAATGTTCAGCATAGTGGTAGTCTCAGATACTGAAGAGTTAATTTGTTTTCTTATCTTGTGTGTGTGTGTGTGTGTGTGTGTGTGTGTGTGTGTGTGTGTGTGTGTGTATGTATATATATATATATATATATATATTATTTTTTTTATATATATAGTTTAAAAAGCAAAATGCCATGGCCAGAGATAATCTGGCAATTAAATAGCATTTATCCAACTGTTGTCTAAGGACTATAGGAATTTAGCTCTTAATATGGTTCTAGGGTGATTATTACTTGAAATAATCCAGTTTCTCTCTTTATTTTTCAGGCTATGTCCCAATTTTGCCCAAACAAGTCTGCACTCTCCCTCCTGGACATTAATGGCATGTAGAGTTTATACAGGAGTTATGTTTTACTCTATAACTGTCATCGATGTTGTACAGAACAAGATGTGCCACGTCAAATCCAAAGGGATTTTTCACGACTTACAAGAGATAGCATACAAGGAAATATGCTCATCCACAAGGCTGGGAATGCAATAGAATGTAACTTTTGCAACAGTCTTCGTTTTCAACTCTTTTCTGAACATCACAGATGAGAGGCATTGAGCCACCCTGCCTCAGACAATATTTTAACTTTATACGTCATTGTTGCTGTTTAATATGTGATTTTTATTTTTTGTACTTTTTACTTTTTTTTTTGTTTTGTTTTGTTTTAAATGCTTTAAAAGAAAAAAAAATCTTAAAGTCTGTGGATCTGCTGATGTACAGTGCCTTTGCTGCTATGGATCAAAATCAAAAGAACATTGTAGATAAATCTTACTGTATACGTAGAAAATTCTTAATTTCCTACTAGAAATGAATCAATACTGAAAGTTGGACTGTTTTACTGAAGTTGCAAATGTGGTAGCAGAAAATAATAATGGTGTTTTAAGTACTCAGTGTTTGATGTCAATAACAGTTTCGTAATAATCTACAGTGTAGAAAGATTTTGATACTAAATTGTGTCATTGTACATAATTATATAACATTGTTGACCATAAGTACAACTATAATACTAGATTGTTTGTGCATTCAAACTTTTAAACATTAAACTTAAGTAACTTCTAGATTTTTCTTGTATGGATGTGAGTTTGTATGGGGTGGTGGATAAATTCTATCACAGGACACACATAAAATAGATTTGATCTCTTAATGACAAATAACCTACGGTATACATTATATGGGCAAATCTATTGTGACTTGCCTTAATTATTGAATTCAGGTGTTTCAATGAGATCGATTGCAACAGATGTATAATGTCAAGCACCTAGCCAGGCAGTCTGCATTTACAAACATTTGTGGGAAAAAAGTAGATCATTCTGAAGAGCTCAGTGAATTCAAGAGTGATACTATGACAGGATGTCACCTTTGCAACAAGTCAGTTTATGACATTTCATCCCTGCTAGATATTCCACTGTGAGTGGTATGATTGAAACTTGCAAGCGTTTAGGAACAGTTGCAACTCTGCCACAAAGCGGAAGACCGCATAAAGTTACATAGCCAGGTCACGAAGTGCAGTGACTTATGATGCGTAAAATGACGCAAACACTCTGCTGATTCCATAGCTGAAAAGTTCCAAACTTCCACTGGCATTAATATCTGCACAAAAACTGTGTGGCAGAGCTTCATGAAATGGGTTTCCATGACCAAACATCAAGTGTCTGATCGAGTGGACTCTGGAGCACTGGAAACATATTCTGTGAAGCGACGAATCGCTCTTCTCTGTTTGACAGTCTCATGGGCGAGTCTGGGTTTGCTGAAAGCCAGTAGAATGTTACCTGCCTGACTGCAATGTAACAACTGAAACTGCTATGTTTACATCTGAAGGGTTAAAACCTGGAGGACCTGGCACCCAGACCACTTAATTGAGCTGAAGTGGTCTGGGTGACTATAGTGTCCCTTTATGCTGATGCCAGGAGCTAGATGATAAGGTGAGATGTATCCAGTACTAGAAACAAGGTAAGACTAGAATAGGCACCAAACAAGAAGACAAGACAAAACTAGAAGAACCCAGAATATGTACACAATACATAAGGGAAACAATAACAGAACATGGACAGGACTATACATGAACTGGGAATACAAAATAAAACAAGAGGAGACAAAACGAAGTACAATATATGAAAACATTGGAGATTTAGACATACATAAATGGCCAAGATGTATGCAGCCCACCACTGCACCAAAGTACTCCAAATACGGTGGGTCCTAACTACTTAGATATGCATGACTAAATAAACAACAATAAAACACACACACAGCACTTACCTGCAAAGAAAGGGGCAAAGGACCTGAAACCATTGCCTGCAGGAACCAACTGAAACAAAAGGATTAATGGCAAAGGAACGGGTGTGGCAACATAAAACAAACATTTAAAGGAATCCAGGTGACTGGGATTTCCAGGAACGGAATAAAGGAATGAACCCAGAACACACAGCATAAAGAAAACCAGACATAGAATAGAAAACCAGAAAAACCAAGAAAAACTAAAGATTTAAAAAAAAAAAAAAGATTACCAGAAGCCAAGGTCAGATATCTGAAAAGAACAGATCGTGACAGCACTTCCAGTGAAGAAAAATCTCAATGCTTCAGCATACAAAAGGATCCCAGCTTGCTTCTAACTTTTTGGGGAAGGCCTTTTTCTATTTCAGCATGGCAGTGCCCCAGCACATAAAGCAGTACGTCCATAAATAGTTGGATGAGTTTGGTGTGGAAGAACTTGACTGGCCCGTACAAAGCCCTGACTTCGCTTCCTTTGTGAACACTTTTGGGATGAATTAGAATGGGAATTGCAAGCCATGCCTTCTCATCCAACATCAATGCCTGACCTTATAAATGCTCCAACGGATGAAACGTGCAGAAATGCCAACAGAAAAACTCAAATCAACATATTAACATCTATATATTTGCAATGCAGTGTCATAAAAGTCCCTGGTGGTGTAATGGTCAAGTGTCCCACTATTTTTGCATATAGTATATTCATGAGATGAGCCTGACTTATTTTTTTTATTGTCACTAAAAGTATAAATAAAATGAGGAATGTGAAATGCTCATACATCAATTTAAAGCAGGGAAGTATGTATCTATGTACACTTGATGTCATCTGGAATATCTTCCAGAAAGAGTGTACTCTTTTTTTTATTTTTTTATTGTAATACATCATTGTAGTACATCATTTGGACACTGCAACGTACAATCCTCCAAAATTGTTAAAAGGCCCTTAATTTATTTTGTGATAGAATGCAAGAAAACAACAAGAAGAAACAAAAGGATCCCAGCTTGGTTTCAATGGCATCACTGTTTGTTTATTTAATATTTCCTCCATCCTCCTTTTTCGATAGTGTTAAGAGATCAGTCTCTATTTAAAGGAAACAAATTTGGATTTGTGTTACTAAAGCACTTTAATAAAAAACGTATATTTAGAAAAGACAATCTCTTTTGGTATAGAGGTCTTTTTATATAAACTATTTGTACGCCAGACAAGTACTTTGTTTCTATAGCTAGAATCATGTCTAAACATGATATTTTCTTAGACGTGCAATTGACAACTAAAGGAGAGCTTAATGTCAAGTTATTTAAAAAGAAATTAATTGTAAATCGCATTGCATGGCAGATCTCAATGTATTCCAGACATAGCTGTGATCTGCAAGATTCTAAAAATGATAGTCCTTTGCCTTTCACACTTCTGTGGTTTAGTATTGCCCTGCACTGTTCCAACTCTTTTATTATATTCCAGGTTAAGTAGTAATGTCCAGTGCAATACATGATTTAAAGAATGATACTTGACATGTATGGAATTGGACCACTGTCCTCGAACACATAAGTAGAAAAGTTAGCGTTTGTTTTTGTTTTTTTAAATCCCATCTACTTGATTTTGTAGATTTTCTTACATACCACTGTTGAGCCGCTTTTCAGCCAAACCATGCCTCCTCACAGTAATCTATGGCACTTTTTGTTTCATGGGCATGTCACTATATGAACCACTGTGCCTGCACATGCATAAGTGGTGCCTGCATAATTCCACTTGTGTTGGCTGGAAGAGTATAGGTTTCCTGTGTCATGTGTGCTCCTAGATCAGGCATAGGAAACCTTCAGCACTGCAGATGTTTTGGACTACATCTCCCATGATGCTTTGCCAGCATTATGGGTATAAGAACATTATGGGGGTTGTAGTCCACAACATCTGGAGTGCCAAAGGTTGCCTACCCCTGTCCTAGATATACATGAAATATAATGTGTTGAAGATCTCGTTCAGGCATTCTGGTGTCTTCCTGCCAGCTTGCTGGAAGTTGTGTTAAACCTTCACTATGCTCACAGGTAGACTTTCCTGCCCCTGGTCATTTCTGGTAATGGTGTAACTCCTTGTTATTTTTTTTTTGTGTGCAACGTTTACCCTGGGGTTCTGCGAGAACAAAATTCGGGTTCCGCTGCGATCTGACCATCGGGTGGCTCTAAGTGAACAAGGGCCCGGTCGGGTGCCGCGGCTCTTTAAGAGCCTGAATGGGCTCCTGCACTATCTGCAGACTGGGAGGAAGTGACAGCACTTCCTCCCAACCTCATTAGAGAAACAGACGCATGGGAGGAATGTAGTGAGTAGTGATGTCCCGAACGGTTCGCCGCAGACTCATCATTGAGTAAACTTTGACCCTGTACCTCACAGTCAGCTGACACATTCCAGCCAATCAGCAGCAGACCCTCCCTCCCAGACCCTCCCACCTGGACAGCTCACTAAGAATGCAGCTTCAAAATGGATGCTGTCCAGGAGGTCGAAGGGACTGGGAGGGAGGGTCTGCTGCTGATTGGCTGGAATGTGTCTGCTGACTGTGAGGTACAAGGTCAAAGTTTACTCAATGATGAGTCCGCGGCGGACCGCTCATGGCGAACCGTTCGGGACATCACTATTAGTGAGTGATCACCAGGCTGGAGGCAGCAGCACAGCACACCATGGAGACAGAGGAGAGGCTGGGAGTGAGCTTCTGATGCTGCATTCTCACTCCCATCAGCCTCAGACAGGACCAGACCAGATAGTTCGGTATATTAGACTTTGCACATTTAAGCATTAATGTTTGCTATTTAAAGCTTATTCACCTTTGGTAATTAGACCTGATTTGTTATGTACTATTTAACTATGCACTTTGTTATTTGTATAATGTATTAACTGTTCATATTTTTTCATATTCGATAAAGTCTACTATTTGGCAGTATTTGGTGTGCTCTTGGTTCAACAAATATAACTAATATTCTCATCTTTGGGATACTGCTAAAATCATGTCTTCTCATGGTGCATATGACAGCTCCCAACCTTCTGATGAACACGCAGTAATCAACAAACACTTCCTGAGCATCTGATGATACTGGAGGAAAAGCTGAATAGCTTTCTTTGCACTTGTTTCAGACAGCTGGTGGCTTCCATTGCTTGTATAGGTGACAGCCTACACACTGGAAGCTGTCCTGTGCTTAGAGAATTTCAATGTGTATTCCCCAGATGATGTCTGTGGGATGGCTTTACTCAGCTGTGGAAATTAATATATATTGGAGGAGACGAGAGGTACTTGGGGACTTGGCCATTCATGTTTTAGGTATTCGAAAGGTTTGAATAAACGTTTCAAATGTCAAGCATTGTTTAAGCCCTTACCTTTCAGGCAAACTGCTCTAACTTTACTGTCTATTTTGAGAATGGTTTTGAGGCTTTGCGTTGCCCCATTTTTGGATGAAGACCTTACGTGCATATACTGCAATTTTTTATTTAGTCCTTGTTCTTTCCCCTCCACCCCCCTAACATTGATAACAGCAGCCAGCTGACAGTTTAAGCTTTTAAAGGGACACTCCAGGCACCCAGACCACTACTCTTAACCCTGCAACTGTAATTATTGCAGTTTTTTTATAAACTGCAATAATTACCTTGCAGGGTTAACTCCACCTCTAGTGGCTGTCTACTAGACAGCCACTAGAGGGCACTTCCGCGTTGATAACAAAGATTTTCTTTGCTAGAGCGTCGCCGGACGTCCTCACGCTGTGTGAGGACCTCCAGCGTCGCTCAATTCCCCATAGGAAAGCATTGAAAATCTTTTTCAATGCTTTCCAATGGGGAGACCTAATGCGCGGGATCAGTCTCGCCCACCGGCCGACGCAATTACTGGGAGGAGCAACACCGACCCGAAACCACCGCCGAGGGACATGGGGGGTGGGAGGGAGAGGGTACCTGCAGTGCCAGGAAAATTGATATTTTTCCTGGCACTGAAGTTTCCCTTTAATGCTATATTATATCTTCATTATAATGAATGTCAGCTAGTATTGTTTCTTTCTTTACTCGAGGTGAATATAAATTAAACCATCCATGGGGATGTCATCTAAAGACCTTGTTCTCTAATAGGCTGATGTTTCTTTTGTTAATTCTGTTAGTTTCAATTTCTTTTCTATTATTTCCTCTTTCACTACCTCTTTCCAATATCCTCTTTCCTTTTCTGCTTCATTTAAGTCTCCCTTGCCGCTCACAAAAAAAAAAAAAAGAGAATAACAAAAAAAATAATACCAAGCGCAATATAGGGGAACTTTTTACATTTCCTCCTCAAATTTACTCATTAACATTTTAAACCAACCATTTATAAGCTCTCCACAAGTGGATCTGTCATAAACTAACATCCCACTGTGCTTTTCAATCTATGAGGTTAGTGTATTAACAATATCTTTACATTGTTGTTGTTGTTAATTATCTAATTGAGGTCTCATTGAGTTTCGGCCTAATCCTTGATTGATGCATGGAAGTGTGTTTGTGTGAAAATAATGATTTACATATTAAAGGGATGCTCCAGGATGAATTCTCTAGACATTTTAATGCATTTTATAAATAATAGATAAAATATGCATATATCTTTTAAAAAAATACACTCATAAAAAGATAATTCTGAATGTAACTCTTTTGTAGATTTGCCCAGAAGATGATGCACTGTTTCTCTTTCTCATTGAAACTACTGCTGATTGCTGATGTCCTCTTATAACTTCCCAGGAGAGATTTAGCAAACATAATTGCACGGAACTACATGTCTGCATGTATGCCATCAGTGCACACAAGCTTACTAATTTCCCACAGTGATACTTGTATTGACTCTCATACATGTGCAATACATCTGTAGGTGAAATCTAACTTCTATTTTTTTTTTTTTTTTTTAAATGGGCTTTAAAAAATGAAATAACCACTACATCCATTTGTAGTGGTCATAGAGCTCTGAGGCTATGGGTTTGTCCCCTCGTTCTGTGTTGAACCATTTGTGGTTTGACGCAATCTAGGGATCAGCAAGGCCAATATACTGGGCAATATACTTACAGTTTGTAATAAGACAGCCTTTATTTCTATGAATTCCAGCACGCCAAATGGAGCAAATATGGCACAAAAAGACCAAACAAATCACCCACATGCCCACAGCCCTGATCTTCACTTACCAGATTGCTAATGTGGATGTTTTACTAGTTATAAAAATTTTAACCAAATGTGGATGGTTTTGATTGGAAACTGTGTACATATTCAGATAACCAATGATCAAATTTGACATTTTACATTTCTAATGTGGCATTTTTACTTCTGCAATTCAACAAGTGAGGGACAGGGTCACCGATATCTGTGAGACCATTTGTGCCTTTTTTCTTAAAAGTAGTTTGGCTCAGAAATGGAGATAATACAGTGTTCTAGCTCGATAACGACTAAAATGGGCAATAGTGGTTATTGTATGTATATTACCCTTTTAAGATAATATTTCATATTTAATCAATCTGATAGTAGATGCCATTCATCATTTCATTAATAACATGCCACTCATGACTGTGTTTTTTATCCATGTGTATCATGTGATTCATTTATTTTTGGAAGCAGGAGTTTATGTGACACAATAAACCTATAGATTTTTAGCACCACCTATGATTTCCTCTTGGATATAAGATATCAGGGAAAGGACCACAATGAATGCAGTGCCATTTTTAGCAGTTTTTTCCCCCCAATAATGTCCATTTTTCCCCCTCATATTTCACATTAAAAAAGCTTTGCCAGACATTACCACATTATTTTCACATTCTTGTCCAACATCATACTCTTCCAGTCTTTCTCCATTATTTTTATTTCTTACTGTAAAAAAACAATCTTGTTCACTGCAGTTTCTTTAATATATGTATACTCTACTAGTATTAGTTATCTACTCCCCATCTTTGTTCATTAGCAATGTTTCTATTTTCTGTTATATGTTCCTTGCTAAATCATGGCAGCATTAGGGTTAAAGTTAGCTCTGTCCACTGACTGTTTAGGAATTAAAGCTATAAATACCCTTCCTGCCAGAAAAGTTTCCCAGCATTTTTTCCTGTCCTACTTGCTGTGGGTAGGTTCTCCTTTTTAAGGAACAAAGTTTTATTTTATGCTTACCAGACCTTTCAGTCAGGGAACAGTGCTGACCACACTCCACATTTTGGTAATGCATCACAGATCTGACTGGAATACAGCTGCCATTTTTATACAGTATTGACGGGTCTTTTCTATTAATTGGGTCTTTGTGGGGCATATTCAGTATGTGTACAGGAAATTGCGATCAGATGCCTCGCAGCTAGAGTAATCAGTGCTACCAATTGTCTATTATGTTTAGATAGAAGGGAGGGAGTTTCAAGAAAAGATAGGTGGTGGGGTCATGGGGCACCAATGTGATAAAAAGAGCCATTAGGATTTTGTTTACTCTATTCCATAGTGGTTGTATTTCCAGCAGAACTATGGAACAGTAGGGTAAATTTTATGTAATTTGCTAGGTATTGGGTACCAGCAAAAAAATGGTTTTCCTGTGGGCCTCAATGTGTGCAAACATATAGCAATTTCGACCAAGGATGCCCTGTGATATAGGGTAATGTTAGGTAGGCCCACACCACCATTAGTTGGGTGTCTCTGCAACAGTGAGGGTGGTAATGTTGGGTTTTTTTTGAGTTTCAGATAAAATAAGAGCAAATGGATTGCAATTGTTTGCAGAATGAGGGGGTATGGCTATAGGGAGCATACAAAATGTATACAAAATGTTTATTCATTGAGAAGTTGTAACTTTGTCGGTACTGATGAGGAGGGGTTCCCTATAGTTAGCAGAATGTCATTTGAAAACATAAACAATTTGCATTGTGTTTTTCCTATATGTATGCCTTCTGTCATGATCTTGAGCAGGTCAGGTAAGAGACTTTGGCCAGAGTTAATATTTGAGACTTTATTGGTGAGTTCTGACGTAATAGAAAGCAACAGGATATCTTATAAATTAAATAATAGGGAGAAGGAAAATAAGAGAAACAAAGGTTTAAGCAATATGCCCTATATAAATTATAAACAGGATGTAGAATGGTAATAAGAAAACCTATAGATAAAAGTATAGGTAGAATATCAAGTGTAAAAGAATAGAACAGAATGGAACAACAAGGTTTCAGGAAAATAGGAAAAGCAGAACTTAGTGAATCAGCCCCCCTGTTGGTGGGAGCACTGATAAGAAAGGAAAATAACACCTAGCAATGGGAGTTAGCAGCAATGTCCAGATAGGTGTTATGCAGGTTGATGTAAATCAGGATGGCAGGATAGTAGTGTAGATTAGGCTAGTTTGGAGCAGGTTGGTAAAATGCTGGTTGGCAGGATAAAGCAGGATAAAGGTGTAGATTCTTAAGTAGGATTACAGGAGCCAAGAACAGAAGTCTTACAGGATGAGCATCAACTTCATTGTAAAGCCAATGTGATGAGTTGGGTGTAGCCTTTTGTAGCTTTTGTAGTCCAGGCAAGTGAGGGTGATGACGGTAAAACATAATCTGTGCCGGAACTTGGTTTTAAAGAAACAGAATAAATGGAAAAAAAAAGTCCTGTTTGTCAGGATAGGATCCTTACACCTTCGATGAGCTCATGTTATCTAATCTTGTAAGAGCGAATTAATCTACTATGTCCTGAGGAGTTTGCCCTTAGAAGGGGAGGCAAGGGAAGCAATTTTAGTATTTCATGTTTGGGTTTTGAGTTGGGAGGCTAATAGTGCTCCAGCTTTATTTCCACTGGCAAAGAAATTGTGTTTACATTTTTATTATATGTGGGTAGTTTTTTTTAGCTCCATATGTCTTAATTCCCATTTTAGCGTCAAGATTCTAGTCTGTACATCAGCATTGTCAGTTCCTTCGTTAATGCAGTATATTGTTGGGTTCTTTTTTGTTGCTGAGTCGACTGACTTCTTCAATAATGGATTATCAGCTTTGTGTGCCTGCCATACATTCGTAACACACGTGTTTTGTGGGTGGTTATGTGAGAAGTAAAAGAATATATCCTCTTTTATATTGTCAACTACAGCTGGGTTTCTCAAGAGGCTATCGTTAAGCCTCCGTCTGCCTTTACCTTTTGTTGGGGAATTTTTCTTGAGTAGTGATCGTAATAGGTATATGGTCCGACCACAAGATCATACCGATATTAGTATGTTGTACTTTAGGTAAGAGATCAATTCTGGTGTATCTATTGTGGACTAATAAGTGGTATGCATAATCTTTATGTAGGGGATGTAAAACCTGCCACGTGTTTAGATAGTTGTGTTGTAGGATTATATTACAAAGTTTGTCTTCTAGAGTGGATTGCTGCCTGGAAGTGGTAGAGCGTGCAGTATGTGCTGAAGTAGTGTCTAAATTGATGTCCCCTATGATAACCATCAAGAACTTCTATAAGGAAACCAGGGTGTACAGTTTTTCTAGAAAAACTGCATTATTATGTGAGGGCCATAAACATTTAGGAGGGTGTAAGCTTCCTTGTTAATAAGGCATTGGAGTAACAAATATCTACCGGGTTTGTCACCTACTTTTTTTAACAAGGCTAAAGGAGACATCCCCACTAATCAAAGTGGATGCTCCTCTCTTCTTGGATTTGTAGCAATTATGAGGGTAGTACTTGGAGTTAAATTTTGGTCTTTGGCCCTTATTTAAAGTATGTTTCTTAGCTTTGGTTAAGGCCAATCTCCTTTCATTTGGAGAGTTTAAGCCTTTTGTGTTAAAAGAAAAGATCGTAACAGTCATGGTAGAATGGAAGATGAGTCATGATGGCGCCCCTGGAGGTAGGGCTGATGTTTGGATAAGTGTGTAATTGTGTACGCTCTCAGAATAAAACTGGGTTTATGCCCCATATCATAGATACAACATAACAGTCTTTGTGGGTTGTGAAACGCTGCCGTTTTTGACCCATCGGTGATGTTGCTTGTAACTCTCTAAATAACAACATCCCAGCATCCAAGAAGTTCCTCCCCCCATAAACCAGATAGGTAAAACCTGGAGAAATGGCTAATGATTTTTGGCTAATAAATACCCTATGGCTCCTATAGTATTGTTGGCAATTATGAGATGGGTATGAGCTTGTTGTTTTGCTGGAGACTTCTATGCTCAGAAAAGAATGAGATAGGCAGGGGTATGCATAATAGTTACTTGTAGGCATGTGCATGGGCAAAATTTTCGGTTCGGCATTCCGAAAAAATTCGGGACCTCGGTTCGGTTCAGCACTTCGACACTTTGACACTTCGGCACTTCGTCAACTTCGAAACTTCTGAACTTCGGCATTTTGGAATTTCGGGACTTCGGGACTTCTCTTGCAGCCGCTTAGTAGATAACTCCCTAATTCCCACGGTATTAGGGAGTTATCTGCCAAAAGGCTGAAAGACCTAAATTGGTCTTTCAGACAAATTTACTAATACTAAGTAAAAATTACTTAGTATTAGTAAATTTTGCCCCTACTCGCTATACCGCGGGTAGGGGCATGTCTATTAAACAGTGAGTAGCCTGTGGCTGCTCACTGTTAAAAAAAAAAAAGGGGTGAAGGGGGTAGGTAGGTGTTAGTTTTTTTGGGGGAGGGGTTTGGGGACCCCTAGTAACCTGGGGGAGGGAGGGTTAATTTTTTATTTAGGGCCCCCACCTGCCGCTCAGGGGGGAGTTATCTACTTATTCATTCCTGTCATTATATTGACTGGCTAAGTAACTTACATTTTATATGAATGTATGTTACTTGATTGTTGTAAGTGTTGCAAATGCTTACAGCTGAAGCCTGGCTATGTTTGTATACTTTTTATTTAAAATTGTATACAGTGTAACATTCTTCATTTTTCCACTGGGTAAGTATATTAATTCTTAGGCAATACTGTGCTTCAGGACTTCGGCACTTTGGCACATCGACACTTCGGAAATTCGATAATTTCTGAACTTCGACAATTCGGCTATTCAGCAATTCATCTATTCGGACATTCAGAAGTACCCGAATGTCCGAATTGCCCGAAACTAATTGCACATGTCTAATTACATGGATGTGTGGCAGGGTATGCATACTTATACTTGGAAGTACATAGAAACACTAAAGAAAAAGAACAATAAACTATATACAAAAATCTGTCTAAAAGGACAGAGGGTGATCTGGATGGAGAGTGCACTGCTGGGAAGCCTTGGGGGTGGCTGTCCGTCGGACATGGAGATTGGAGTTGATATACTCTGTTAAATTTTTTTTCTCTTTTTTTTAATTTTTTTTTTATTTCAAACATATATTTTGTGGTAAGGTGGAAATTAGGTGCTACCGGCTAGATGACTGGCCACAGAGTAGATAAATAGGGGAACTACGAACCTGAAATATTCGATTGGGCGATGTTTCATGAGTATAAACGTCAAGTGGGGGAAATGAGTGAGCTATGACTAAGAGCTTACTAGTGCTGAACAAAGATAGAAGGGGCTGTCAGCTGATGATAGTCACTTAGCTGTAGTTGAGGCTGACCAGTCCTTGGCAACTTTAGTTTGTGATCGGCGTTGAGGTTTAGGCCCTTGTTGTAAGGTAGGAAAGGTTACTTGAATGTTCCATTCAGACAGCATGTGTTGGCCTTCCTCTAGAGTGTGGATGCAGCGATCAGCTCTGTTGCACCAGAGGAGGAAATGCATGGGAATCCCCACCTGTAGGCAATGTTAGCATCTATCAGGGCCCTGGTCACTGGTGCTCATATCTTCGTCTTGGCCAGCTTGTTGGCAGATGGTGGATAGGTCTGCGAAGAGCTGGATGTAGGCGAAGCCACCAGGCAGAGGTTGGTGGAGCCTGGAGACTCAGAGAATGCTCTCTTTGGAAGGGCAGTAGTGCAGTTTTGCTATGGAGTCTCTCAGGATAAATGAAGGCAGGTTATTTGGTTTGGGCAAATGGTAGGTCCTGTATAGGAGGAGATCTTGTGGCGACAGGTCTGGTACCAGTGCTTGAAAGAAATCCACTGCATAGGCTTGGAGCTCTTGTGGATTTACATCCTCTGGGATGCCACTCAGCCGTACATTACTTCTACTGTCCTGGTCCACATGATATGCCACCTTATTTGTGAGGTCCTCCAGCTTGGCATTTAACTCTTCATATGCGTCCGCCAGAGTATTGTGTGCCCCTATTATCTCCTCCGTCTTCTCCTCCAGATGTGCAGTTCTCTCCCCGATGGATTGGATGTCTGCTCTTATGTCATGGGCTAATATAGAGAACTCACCCTGCAAGGAGGCTTTGAGATCTGTGCACTGATGAATCCGTTGCTAGAGCAGAGACTGTAATGGAGATGGATGTGCTGTTGCTCTTGTCAGAGCACGATGCTGGAGAGTGTGGGCCTCCATCGCCATCTTGGGCCTGCCGGTGTGGAGGAGATGAAACTTAGAGTGCAGGCAGTTTATTCTTCAGCTTTTTTGCCAATAGCTGTGCCATTAACTAGGGGTGCATATGCTGCAAGTTATGACCAAATCTGAGTCGGTTACTGTCGGCTAGTTGCTATGGAAGATCTCCGGTCTGAGGAGCTGATGCGTTATGCAGCGCTCTTGTTGAGATGCAAAGTCAAGTCTCCTGTTTTGCAGTTTTTAATGTATCATGTCTGCTAAGTTCATTTTTATCATGTCTCAGGTAAGTGCATCAGGAGTAGATTTCTAAGTAAGTATGGGGGTTTACTGCAATTTCACTTGCTCCTGTGACTTAGTATGAGGCTTCTTTATAACAAAGGTGTCTTAACTGGAAGTTTATTGGTGAACATCTAGGTAAGTCATATACACCTTGTGCTGGTGTCAAAGAAAAGAGTGCTGTTGAACTGACCATATGGAGTCTGCCTGTGTGCTGCAGTCCAGTACATCTCCAGATGTGTTGTAGTAAATACATGCTGACCCTTTTTTACAGCAAGATATGGGGCATTGACTACCACACAGGTGTTTTAGAAGGTAAACCTAAGTATCTATACCATTCAAGCCTGGCTATCCATATTTCATTTGTTCTTAAGAAATCTGGATGTGATCTACTGTCACATGTGTCCTTCAGCAGACTAATATTGCCTCCTTCAGAGTGTGGAATATATAATTTTTATACTATAATTAAGAGAAGTCTGATTGTAAGTCCACTTCAGCCTTTGTTATTAATAATTATGTGATGTTGATTTATTATCACTAGTGCTGTTCAACACATAAACAGGCCTCATTAAATAAATCCTTGTAATTGTAATTATCCACTTCAGATGCATTGCAGGTGCTTCTGGGCCTTGTGAATTGCCCTGCCAGAGAAGGAGTCTTAAAAAGGGACACTCTGGGCACCATAACAACTTAACCCGAATGCTGCTGGCTTATCTTTAGAAGTTAGACTGTTCACAAATGGTTTAATTCCAAAGTCTTCTCTGCAGCACCCTTTAGCTCTACCACTGTCCTTACATTGCTCTTAGATTCTTCAAACAGGAAGGCTACTAATGCTGTGGTCACAGACACTGTTAATTTGCTGAGAGCTGGGAGCGTCATCCTCATCCTATTTATTTTATGACACAACTGATGTTTTTCTGAGTGGGTAATAGAACTTAAGGTTTCATGTTCTATACTACTAGCCAAGCCTGGAAAGTCCATGGTACATTAATCAGAGTTGAACTTCTCCTTGTCAGGGCTAAATATTCACTTGCTAGAGGAAAGTGGGAATTTTAAAACCCAAATTAAGATATTTATTAAAATTTTTATTTTCTAGTAAAACCTTCAAAGTGGCAGCACGAGCATGCAAATCGTTAAAACACAAAAATAGCTAAAAAAAAAAAAGAGAACTAGCCAACCAATCAGAGTGCTAATGCTCATATTGCATAGTGTGGGAAATTTTCCCACTTTTTTGCAATTAGACACAGCCTGTGAAAGCCTTTAAAAGTCATCAATGGGTGAAGATGGATCAATTTTATTGCAGTTATGTTATTCATTTTTTTCAATCTGTATTTTTGCTAATTAGGTTTTGGTTTTTTATTTTTCATTAGTTGTGTGTGGTATTATAGATTTTTCTTGTGCCTTTTTGGGGGCTGAAAAACAGAATAATTAGAAGAAAGACTTCTGCTGGTAAGTATTTTTTTCATTTGAACAGATATTAGATTTATTGGCCCCTCTCACTAATACTAGGGTGAAGGGAGGTAGGAAATTTAATTGGGGGTAGTAGCTAGGTTATTTGGGTCCCATAGCAACTAGGCCCCCGCCTGCTATCCATGGGTGGAGTTTTGGGTTTAGGTCCTCCCACCTGATTATTATTATTATAAGGGGCCTCCAGCTTTCCCTAGTGGTTGAGGGCAGGAACTAGGCCCTTACCCCTTATTATAATAGCCCCCAGCCACTGATTACAGGTGCAGACAGGGATTATAAAGATGCCCCCACCCCTTTATTTTAGGACATATTTCCATCTACTGGCCTTGGGTGGTGGTAGAGGGTGAACTTTAATCTGTACACCCAACCATAACTTATTTAAAAGCTCACTAGGGAAGGCCTTTCCGAGTGACTGGGCAGCAATGGCTTCCCAGTCACTAGTTTTAACATGTTAGTAGACTCCCCATATACTATTTATTCATTTAATTTTTATGTTTTTTCATTTGGAGGCTGACTGTTCTGCCACCACATAAGTAACCCTCCCACTGCCAGGTTTTTTTTTACTATTTGCCCGCTGGCTGCTAATGCTGCCATTGGGCAAATATTTCCATTTAAAAAAACATCTGGGCCTTGACTTGAAGCATCTGGTCCGGAGTTTAGCTGTCTGGCGATGTTTGGTACGACTGAAATCTGGACCAAATTCAGGCTTGCTTGGGGCCTGAATTAAAAAAATCCAGACATTAACACGATCCTAGACTGGCACACAAAGTCATGGGTCGCAAGACTAAAAAGTCCAGGTCGGATAAGGTGCCCACGAGTCAAGATATCGGCGACCTCCTTCAACACTCACATCAGGCCGCATGATTCAACTTGGTGCCACAGGACAATAAATCCTCTTATTCATCTGAGGACTTTGCTGCAGTCCTGAAGATAGGCGCTTCCAGCAATTAACAGACGGTGCTAAAAACCTGCCTTTGTTGCTGAAGATAGAGAACCAGTCACGGCAACCCTTCCTAAATCTATGCTGGGGGAGCTGTGCTCCAACATTGCAGCTGACATCTCCCAGTTTAAAATGACCATGGAAAATGAAAACTCAAGGACAACAAACCTAGAGGCTACTTCTGGCGCTTGTTAGGAACGTTGGTATTTCAGAATCCCGTTCGCTTCCAGTTCCTCCCGAACTGCTAAAAGCTGAGTGATTATAGCTCGCAGTTGATTTAAACGTTCTCCAGCAGAAAATGCAGTATCCAAGTAAATTCTCCCAGCAATCAGATGCATGCCCAAACATCAGCCTAAACTAGATGAAGGGTACAACAGGAATAAATTTATTCAGGCCAACTGGCCGGTTTATATGCAAGTCCCCATGCAAGGGGTTTACCTTGACATATTCCAGGGGCATTCCCCACTGGACCTGAGAGGGTACTATGGCAAAGTACACACTGTCATTACATTGGCTCTCAGGTCCAGGATACTCCCACAAACAACAAGATAATCCCTCCACTGTGCCTGTGAGATAACTGAATCAGGAACTGTACTAAACTCAATTATCTCCAGGCACAGAAAACATACATTTTAATAACACCCCGAAAATACCCTCAAAACACATGGAAACCCTACAACAGTCACATTCCCTGATAGCCTCGATTTGGGGGACCAACATATCCAAAAATCACCCAGATCGGGTCAGGGGTTTGGGATTTCCAGGGAAGTCATAATTTGACCGACCATACACAAAGTCTTATGCCCAAAACTGTTCCACTGTTTCAGAGGTACCGGTCAGTCTATTTTGGGGAGTTCTAAAACCGAACAAATTCACAAACTGTTCCTCAGGCTCATGGGTAGCGTTTGTTCCCCTAGTTCATGAGAACAAACTTACCAAATAGCGCTCTCCTGGCTGCTTGGTGAAAAGAAGCAGGCGTTCGTGAAGTTGACAGGCGTTCGGGAAGTCGAGTGTCTGATTTTAGTTCCAGACACTCGACGACCAAGTCCTGCTGCCTCTTTTTGTGTGACAAGATGGCCGATGTTTTCTCCAGCAAGTGGCGTTCAGCCATACAAACGGCAGCCACACAGAGAGAACATTTAATCTGCAATTCTCTTTGTAGTTAATGAGCCAGGGGGGTGGTTGGTGTTCGGTAGTTTTATCTACTGAACGAGAAGAATCAAAGTTAAAGAACAAAACAGGGTAGTTTCCTCACAGCGCTCAAAAAACAAAGATGGCGGCTGTGACGCAAAAACTGGAATAAATCCATGGGCCCAGTGAACCATGGAGACCCGAATGGAAACACTGGAAGACCAAAGAAGACGCTACAACTTGAAACTTAGGGGCATCCCTGACACACTTGGCACAGAGGAGCTGCCACACTACATCAGAAGGTTGTGTGAAACTCTAATTTCACCTAAACAGGCCAAAGGAATGAAAATAGATGGCATGTTCTGGCTACCTAAGTCATCAACTACACCTGCCACAGCAACAGCTGATTTAGTTGTTCATTTTCAGACCACTCAGGACAGGGTCTTGTTCCTCAGGGAGGTTAGAGAGAAAACACCAGTCCAGTTTGAGGGCTCATCGATTCTTGTTTTCCCTGACCTCACAAGGAGCACACTGGCCTGGAGAAGATCAATGAGGCCGATGCTGCAAGTCCTCCGAAACAAGGAAGTACCCTACCGCTAGGGCATCCCCAGGTTACTTCTGTTCTTCTACCAAGGGAAAAATCACAGAGTGCGGAGTCTCCAAGACCTAGAAGACAGCATGAGCAGAATGGGCTTTACTTATGTCACCAGAGTGACAGATACCCACCTGACTGGCCTGAATCTAACTGTAATGGACCCTCCGTCAATCGATGCTCCTAGTGCTTACCAAGGACCATCATCACCAGACATCATAAGCACTGCAGATCCCATGAACCGCTGCAGCTTGGTTGGGGGTCTCACTGTCCTCCACCCACCCTGGAACTACGACAAGGCTCCAGATTCCAGTGGGTGATCCTCGCTTCCTCCAGAGAGTTAAGCAGGAATAGCTCTTAAAAGAGCTTAGTGATTATAGCCCAGGGGAGTATACAGAGTATATCAATCCCCCAGTGTAGATGCAGCCTTTTCCCCCACACATGAGACGAGACTCACTCTATGTTAAAACAGGAACTCAGCAGATCTGAAGGTTTATTGTCTTTTATACAGTTTTCCCCACAAGGTTACCACCCATGTGGACCTTGTGTAACACAGGACACAAAGTCACAAAACCAATCAAAACAGTATCTTACATGCAGACACTCCCCTACAGTGTACACAATCCTCCCCCCCCCTCTGCCTGTGATACAATTAACAAAGACAATGGGCTAACTCAATTAACTCTAAACAGAAAAAACATACTGTGAAGAATCCCCCTCCATTCATTCGGTACTTTCCCTCCCTGCTACTTTATCCATGGATTTATTACTGTGACGAAGAGCCCTTCGCCACTTGTGCCTGGAGAGGACTGCTTGCCCGCCTCTTGCCCTGTGACTATGGACCCTGGGAGATTTGGCCCGTTCAATTCAGTATGATAGGAGTTATGTATTTTTGTATCCTTTTGTGTTTTACTGGGAACATGTGCTCAATGGAGTCTGCCTCTATCCCTGGATATAATTGGATTATGTTCCCCATTGTCTCCAGGATAGAGGGCTCTGTAAAACCGGTTTGGGCCAGATAGACATGCTGCCAGCCAGGCCCCAAAAGATACTTTACTAACTTCTGAACCCCTGGTCTGATTCATGCCATTTTTTGATATGTTGTTTCCCTGAATGGATTGATTGTGAATATATAATTTTTATGTGAATGTGATGTATATTTTAGAAGTTATGAATATGCTGTAAAAACTGTATTTTTCCTACCTGTGATAATTGATCTTCTATTGTATAAGATCATTGAATCACAGGCAGTGGGGAGGATTTTGTGTGGGCTGTAACCTCTGTTTTATTGGCTAATGTAGATAACATGTGTGTCCCTCCCCTGCATGGGTGCAGGGCATAAAAAGAAACTGTAGCTTGAATACCTGTTGTTGTTACTTCCAGTAAAGTCTTGTTCCAGCATTAAGCCTTGGCTCATGTTTGGGGGATTGGAAAACTACACTCTAGGGATTGCTATAATCACTTACTCCCCAGAGTAAACTCTTGCAATAGTTTGATTTGTTCCTGCTACGCTCTCTGGATTTAGGAGAGGTTCACCCACTGGGAGCTGGATCTTGGTCGTGGATCCAGGGTGGGTGGAGACGGCGAGACCCCGGCGCAGCTGTATCGCTGGAAGTGGGGTCTGCAGTGTTGATGGTGTCGGTTGGAGTGCTTGGAGTTCTCAGCGAGCACTAGGCGCATCGATTGGCGGAGGTACTCAGTCGGAGTGCCAGCGTTCCGTTACAACTGGTGGCAAACGGTGGGATGGCGTCCTAGTACGAGGAGAAGCAGCGCAGAGGCACCGGTAACGTTTGGAATTACAATTTGAGGGCAACGCTAGTATTCGTACAGCGCCCCTGTTCACAGCAAAGATGACCTATCGCTTTGAGGGCAACACTTATAGAGAGGAGATGAAGAGGCGGTTATCCAGATATGGCCCAAATCCTTCGACAGAGACGATTCTGGCAACTATGCTCGAATTGGCTGCGGAGAATTGAGCGGCATGGGAATGCGAGTGCTGATTGCGGAGATTGGGGCTGTTGCCAATTGGTCTTTCTTCCCAGCGGCAGACAGCATCCCAGGTAGAGGAGATTGTCGGTTCCTCGTCCCTGCAGCAACCATCATCACGGGGAGTTGAGACAGTCGCTCTGACTCCCCAGCAGCAGTGTGTTGTCAAGGGAGAGGAGACAACCGGTCTCTCTCCCCAGCGGCGGCCTGAGTTCCAGGAGGAGGTGATGGTAGATCCCTCCCCCATACAGCAACCAGCGTCCTGGGGAGGGGAGGCAACCGGGCTCCCTCTCTAACAGCAGCCGAAGGTGGGCGACCTCATAGACTTGTCCTGGGGACACACACAGATGGCAGGTGGAGATGGGACTGAGGTCTCTCCACCGGCCCTACAGGGATGCTTGGTACCCGGCCCAGATCCCCAGCGGCAGTGCATCTCACAGGGAGAGGAGACAACCGGTCTCTCTTCCCAGCGGCAGCCTGAGTTCCAGGAGGAGGGGATGGCAGGTCCCTCCACCGTACAGCAACCAGCGTCCTGTGGAGGGGAGGCAACCGGCCTCCCTCTCCTCCACCAAACATGAGTGGACCTCATAGACGTGTCCTGGGGATGCACACAGATGGCAGGTGGAGATGGGACTGAGGTCTCTCCACCGGCCCTACAGGGATGCTGGGTACCCGGCCCAGATCCCCAGCAGCAGTACATCTACCAGGGAGAGGAGACACCCGGTCTCTCTTCCCAGCGGCGGCCTGAGTTCCAGGAGGAGGGGGTGGCAGATCCCCAGGACATACCGGGTGAGGGGGAAAACAACCCTAACTACACTGGCGCAGATGGGACCGCGGTCTCTGTGCCAGTACTACAGGGATGCGGGACGGGCGGTCCACATCCCCAACCAACCCCGCATGGATGCCAGGAGGAGGAGGTAAGCAAAACTTCCCCTCCCCAGCTACATCCCAACTGGGTCCTAGAGGCAGTGGATTAGCCTACGATACCCACTGACCGTCTCCCAGCAGCAGAGCTGGCATCTGGACAGAGCGCTCTTAGCCTCTGCCCCCCCTTTTCTCCGGGTCCAGAGCCTGGCTTACCACGGGGTACCCCAGTGGAAGAGCTGGGAGCCCTCTGCCCCCCAAGCAGCACCAGCAGTTTCCCTAGCTGCACCAGGGAGACCGAGGGTGTTGAGCTGTCCCACTACAAATTTGAACCTACAGGCCAGTACTGGTTATCGTGGGGGGGCTACTCTTCTAATTTTTATTTGTGGGTGGGCTGCCTGACTAACCGGGGTACTGACAGACGGAAGGTCAGGGACCTGCGCGCCTGGAGAGGACTACTCGCCGGCCTCTTGCCTTGGGATTATGGACCCGGGGAGGTCTGGCCCTTTGAATGCTGTATGTGGGCTGGCCCGCCAAACAGACTTATTCTGGGACTAATGACTGGCAGCCCCGTCAGCCCCACTGGACCCAGAAAGGTCCAGTCATGTCTTCCGGAGCAGGGAGTAAAAGGGGGGCAATTGTGAAGAATCCCCCTCCATTCATTCGGTACTTTCCCTCCCTGCTACTTTATCCATGGATTTATTACTGTGACGAAGTGCCCTTCGCCACTTGTGCCTGGAGAGGACTGCTTGCCCGCCTCTTGCCCTGTGACTATGGACCCTGGGAGATTTGGCCCGTTCAATTCAGTATGATAGGAGTTATGTATTTTTGTATCCTTTTGTGTTTTACTGGGAACATGTGCTCAATGGAGTCTGCCTCTATCCCTGGATATAATTGGATTATGTTCCCCATTGTCTCCAGGATAGAGGGCTCTGTAAAACCGGTTTGGGCCTGATAGCCATGCTGCCAGCCAGGCCCCAAAAGATACTTTACTAACTTCTGAACCCCTGGTCTGATTCATGCCATTTTTGATATGTTGTTTCCCTGAATGGATTGATTGTGAATATATAATTTTTATGTGAATGTGATGTATATTTTAGAAGTTATGAATATGCTGTAAAAACTGTATTTTTCCTACCTGTGATAATTGATCTTCAATTGAATAAGATAATTTAATCACAGGCAGAGGGGAGGATTTTGTGTGGGCTATAACCTCTGTTTTATTGGCTACTGTAGATAACGTGTGTGTCCCTCCCCTGCATGGGAGCAGGGCATAAAAGGAAACTGTAGCTTGAATACCTGTTGTTGTTACTTCCAGTAAAGTCTTGTTCCAGCATTAAGCCTTGGCTCATGTTTGGGGGATTGGAAAACTACACTCTGGGGATTGCTATAATCACTTACTCCCCAGAGTAAACTCTTGCAATAGCTTGATTTGTTCCTGCTACGCTCTCTGGATTTAGGAGAGGTTCACCCACTGGGAGCTGGATCCTGGTCGTGGATCCAGGGTGGGTGGAGACGGCGAGACCCCGGCGCAGCTGTATCGCTGGAAGTGGGGTCTGCAGTGTTGATGTTGTTGTTTGGAGTGCTTGGAGTCCTCAGCGAGCAATAGGCGCATCGATTGGCAGAGGTACTCAGTCGGAGTGCCAGCGTTCCGTCACACATACATTTTTACAAACCCCCAAAAGTACCCCAAAATACAACATATCCCCTGATAGCTCCGATCTGGGTGAACAACATATCCAGAAATCACCCAGATCAGTTCAGGAATTTCCTGGAAGTCTTATTTTTGCCTCACCGTGGACATGGTTCCATGCCCAAAACAGTTCCATACACTCAACTACAAAACACTGCTGGACAATTTAAGATGGCCACCGCCACATGTTTGAAAGGGGCATTGTGCTGAGTCCCAATATGCACAAATAGTGTTTTTAAAAGGCAATACACCCCAGGGGCCATAGTCACAGTGCAAGAGGCTGGCAAGCAGGCCTCTCCAAAACCCAGTGGCGAGGTTACTTTCGCCACACTAACGAAGATCTCTGTATTCACCCCTTGACTCCCCTTGGAAAACTCATCCAAGGCAGCAGTTACATGACTTGACTGGCACTCAGTATATTGTCCCAAAGCGGCAGTGAGCACCACCTAGTCCGGAAAGTTAAATACAACCTACGTTCTGCTGGGATTGTTGTTATCCTTTTCTGCAACATTTCCTTTTAAGTTTTTTTTTTTTTTTACTTTTTTTCCAGCACTTTAATTATTGATTGCTAGCTCCATTTAAGTTGTCCTTTTTCACCCTCTGAACTACAGTTCAGGTTATCCACAGGGATGCTGTCCAGATCTGAACCTACTTGGATTCCCTCATAACTACCTAAGGCAACTCATACTAGACGACTAGTGAGCACCCACATAAGCATACTGTGGAGGGTAATAAGCCCTCCCACCCACATTTCTCATATTGGTACTAAAATATCATATGTTACGGTATGGGCAGGGGTAAACTCTCCAAGGGGTAGTAATGAGCCACCTGGAATACATCAGTTGAGTTTTACATGTATGTCCTACATCTTGTCAAAAACAAAACAAAAAAGAAAACAAATAACCCTCTCTTCACTACTTATATTTATGATGTGATATTATTGGTTATGATGTGCATATTGTATCTATCTCTTAACAATGTTATACTTGATTTTTTACTTATAAGTGAAGTGAGGTACAAATAAATAAAAAATAAATACAAAAAATAAAATCCAGACACTGATGAGTTGCATGAACTGTTGCATTCTTAATGGGTCACCACACAGCAGCAGATATTTGCCCCATTTGGACTTTAGTGAATTACCCTGTGTGTTTCTATTGTCTGTGCACTTGTTATCGAATTTCCCCTTTTCAACAGGGCTGCGTTCACTACTTTTAACCTACAAATTTTGCTGAATTTATTTAATTTATTGTATTTTTCAACTCATCGCCTGTTATCTTGCATCATTAACTGATATTGAATCTTGTCTTACTATTCATGTTTTTTTTTTTGTTTTTTTTTAAGTCTAGGATAAAATGAGATTCCTGATATATGCAAGTTATCTTGAGGTTAGTATTTGTAATAATGAGATCTACAGTATGAACACTTTCTCAAATAACAGTTTATAATCTACAAAATTATACAGAAAAGTAGATATCTGTAAAAAATATGTAACATGATTAAATAATTAAAATAATAATAAAAATTTAAAAAAAATACAATAATGTGCTATAAATGGTTCCAAGTCTGCAGGCCTTCTTTCACTCTTCCTGTGAGATACTGTTCTTATTTTACAAGATTACTTGCAAGAGCCAATGATTTATTCCGGTTTTAGCTGCTTCACAGCATTAAGCAGGCAGAAGAACTTCCTCTGCATGTCTTAAAGTAAACACTCTGCTGATGCTAAACTGAAGATATAAACTAAATGATATATCTTTACCGGAAGTGAGTAAAGAAGCCTTGTGATTGGCAGTGAGGGAGGTGTGGCTAGGGCTAAAGAAATAAACAAATGTAACTCCTAAACAACAGAAAATGTAAACATGTTATGGCAAGGATGCAATGGAAACAGGGCATACAGGCCCCTAGCTCGGGGCCAGACATGTCCCACTACATCATCCATCCTTTCTCCACTGGAACCAGGGACAACCACCACCATGTGGTGTTTTGCCCTCTACCCACTGAACAGTCAGATATCACCCCCTCTGACCACTGCTTATAGGCAGGAATACATTTTTATTGGTACTCCTAACAAAATCTTTAAGGAGGAGGAGCACACTTAAACATTGAGATATTTCATACAACATTTGCATAACAATGGAAATCGTTGTCGTTGTCATTGTGCAACAGCAACAACAATGGAAATAGAGGACCTCAAAGAAAGTGAAAATGTCAGAGAGAGGTTCTGTTACAATGACCATGATATGCACCAAAACCATTTTATTAAAGTAAAACTCCAAACACCATAACCGATGTTAAAATGAGTTGACGTCCGTAGTAGTAATGGTGCTTGGATTGTTCCTTTAATATGAAGTGGTTATGATTGACCTTTTAATGAAAGAAGTTAAAACGTCTTGCCAGGATATCACATCTCTGGAATAGTTTGTGCTAGCAGAAAATGCTTGGATTGATTAACGCTGTGGATTTAGATATATTGAGAAAATGGCTGCTCTGGGCGCAAACTTTTTGGGGACGCAAAATGTCAAAAGAAAAAAAAAGAAAGTAGTAATTATAAATAAAAATCAGCGCACCGTTCCCCTCACACAGAAAATATTCCAATGTTTGAACATTCTACACAGTTTTTCTACATGTCGGGGCAAATAAACATTGCCACATAACATTTTAGGGTATTTGTCTTGCTAATTACAGCCACACTGTTCTCAAGTAAACCTTATCTGTGAATTATATAATGCCTATCAATAGCGTGATATTCTGTGCAAAGATTCTGCTGGTGATCACGCTATTAATAGGCATTATGTAAATGCCTATTAAATTATATCATACTGGTATGCCGGTAACGGGCGCCTACACATTCTTCCTACCCCCTCATCTACGTGATGTTTGTGACATTGATAGTTGCATCGTGTAATTTTTAAAATCAACTTCATGTCTAAAGTAATGTGTATAAACTATATACATTACTTAAGGTATGAGGTGTAATCTAAAAATTGTGCAAGGTAACTATCAGTGTCACACACATAAAGGAGTTGGACAGGTAAAGGAGGAGCAAGGTAATCAAGGTGTGCTTTAAGGGATTCGGGGAATGCTAACGGTCCACTATTAAGGGGGTGCAATACTTGCCTTGCCCTGGGTGCTGGCAACACATGCTACACCACTAATTCTCAGTAATATAGTGCGTGGCACTGTATTGCACAAGTGACCTTGTCTGTACTGAGCATGGTTTCTGGAAACTCATTTTACACTGCTAGAATGGCCAGGTAAAAGCTCTGACTTTTGGCCATTACTATAGGATATTTCATAGCCAGTAGGCTAGACAATATTGTTTGCATTACACATTTGCTGCCGACTATAAAATAGGCACCTTTACATGCTTTTTGGGCATGCTTGAACGTTTCCATGAATCTTGGTGATGATGTTCAGCTGAGCCAACTGTAACATGGACAAGTGGTGGACACACAAAATTTCAATTTCAGGAAATGTATTTCTGCAAACAGAAGTCTGGGGTCAAGGACACTTTTTGTTAAATATATTTTGGTATTGTGTTCTTTAGCATTTCTATACTGTACATTTTTTTTCTTTCCTATTTTCTACGTGTCAGGAATGGCCAGGATTAGATTCCCCAGCTGTTGCAGAGCTTCAGTTCCCTTGATGTTTTGTCAGCATTACAGCTGGTAAAACCAACATAGCAGTTGCAGTTCAGCAACATCTGAGTATCTACCATTTAGCAAGCCCTTCCCTATGCATTTCTGCATGATTCAGACATTTATGTCAGGCAGTGTGAATTATTGGAAAATATTTATTTAGGAACAAAATTGGAATGAGGATGAACTCTGCAGGAGTATTCAAGTAGATAGATAATACTCTGCAAGAGACAGCAGTGGAAAGAAAGAAGACAAGTGACATGTAATAGCAGGGAAGTAACGGTAACATTGTTATCTATCAATCAAATGCACTGGATGAAAATATATATTTTTTCACATTTTAGTGTTTGAAGTGTATTTAGTTGAACTGTTTCTTGTGTTTGTGTTTTTAATATGTAGGGTACAGATGCATCTGTGCTGCATTGTTTACTGTAATAGAATGCTGTAAGTCTGAGAATTTAATCTACTTACTATATTTTTCCTTCTGTGCTACACTAATAAGCAGTCAGGGAATTCTGCCAGAACAACAAAATGACAAGTCCTTTTATATTTTAATTAAGGTACTGTTGTTTTCCAAATGATACAGTAAATGTCGATTTAAGATGTGGTAATGGTGATATATTCTTGTTGTTTCTATATACTTAAAGGGTCATTCTAAACACCTTACCAGATTTGGATGATTTATCTCACTTTTCAGTATTAATTAGACTTGTGCACAGTGATTTTTTATTTTTTTTTCAAATAGTTTTTATAAGGTATTTAATATTATAATAAAATACAAATGACAATAATTAAATGAACAATAATAAAAAAAAAATTGGGAAGGGGAAATTCGGGGGACGTATCCATCCAAATTAACAATGGTTTTATTTCTTTAGAACAAAATTTTTCAAATTTAATATTATTTTCAGAACCTCCAAGATTTGGCAATATGCTGGCTTGGTTTATGTGAAATCTACTCATGAAAATGAAATTTGGCTGAACCGGGAACCTCGGCTGTGTGAGGGTTAATCATGTGGCAGCTTGCCTGCGCCTTACTAGCCAGTCGCCCCATTAAAAAAAAAAAAAAGCCAATCAGTCAATATAATTCCTACATTAGTAAAAATTTAGGTTTTATACCACGTCTATTCGCCATGCTATGAGGGGCGCATATCACTAAAAAGCTAGCAGCCAGTGGTAATAAAAGCCAACTAATCAGAGTGGTATGACAGAAATTGCATTGTGTAGGAAAAGCCCTTGTAAGGGCTGTCACCCTATGCAAGTTTAAAATGTGTGGAACCATCCATGGATGAAGAAGGATTTTTTTTTTTTAAAGGGACACTGTAGGCATCAAACAATTTTACTTAATGAAGCACTTTTAATGTATAAATTATGTCCCTGCAGTTTCACTGCTCAATTATCTGCCATTTAGGAGTTAAATCACTTTTGTTTTGGTCCATGTAGCTCTAACCTCACCTCCCCTGTCTGTGATGGACACAGCCTGCGTTAAAAAAAAAGGTTTGCATTTTCAATCACATGTCAACTTGCTTTAGAAGTTTGTCTTGTGCTGTGTATATTGAACTTTAATCGCATACAGGAGCATCTGCAGGCTGTAACATATTATTAACTGGGCAGTAGATAAGAAATTCTAATTATATACAATGTGCAATAAAGAAAGTTTAAACATTAGATGTCTTTTTACAGGAAATGTTTTGGAAAGCTGTGTAAGTCACATTCAGGGAGGAGTGACAAGGGCTGTATAAAAAAAGTGATTTAACACCTAAATGGCAGAGATATTAGTAGTGAGACTACAGGGGCATGATCTATACACCATTAGTACTCCATTGCTTCATTAAGCTAATGTTGTTTTGGTGCCTATGGTGTCCTTTTAAATGCTGTGATTTTTAATCTTTCACCGTGTTTTTTTTTTTTTTTTGCAAATCTTATTTTTAACTGTCCCGTCAGTTTTTATGGACTTTATTGGGCCATTTGTTAGGCTTAAAAAAAGACATCTAATAGTAAGTATGGTATCATTTTATCATGATTTATTTATTTATTTTAATGGGTATTAGAATTATTGGCTCCCCCTTACTATTATTAGGATGAGATGGTAAGTAGGGTTTTGTATTTGGGGGGTTTACAATGGCATATCAATACCCAAGTATATTTAGTTAGAACCCCCACCCATGGGTAGCAGGTGCCAACACTAGGTCCATCACTCATTATCAGTATTAGAGTCCCAACCTGCTGCCTATGGGTGGGGCTATGGAGGGGACATTTGGACTTCCCCTGGTTTATTAATTAGAACCCACACTTGCTGACCATGAGTGGGGACCAGAGAGGACGCCAAGTCCTCTGTTTATTTTAATGATAGCCCTTCTGGCCATGTGGGGGACATGTCTCCCTTTATTTTTATTATTTAATTAGATCCCCATTGTGTAGGCATGGGTGGGACAATATATACCTACACTTACATTTTACAAATGATAGCCCCACTGTGGAGGCATGGGGAGTGAACTGTGATATGTCCACCAACCGTGCTTTAAATTAAAGCCCCCATCTGATACCTATGGGTGGGGGCACAAGGTTATGTTACTAGTGACTTTGCAACAATAGCTGCCCAGTCTCTAGTCTTTTATTATAACAAGCCACCTATGGTTGCTTACTGTTAAACGGACATGCACTAACTCACAACATGGGGAGTGGATGCATGGAGAGGTATGAAACCTTTTGAGTACTAGTGATATAGTAACCCCCAACATGCATTTTTTAAACTATTTGCCTGCTTGCTGCTATTGCCGCCAGGGGGAAAATAATAAACTCAAAATCCAGAAGTAACTAAAAAGTTTCAGTTGCTTCGTAAGTAGGACATGTGGTGATTCAAAATTTTGCTTTCTCAGCCAAATTGCCAGTAGGCCGAAAATAAGAAATCGAATCTCCAAGTCTAGTATCATTAATCTCATGTAACTTGTGTGCTTGACATGCACATCCCATTGGTATAACTATTACAGACATATCAAGATGAGATAGCATATATTTTATTTGTACATCCTTTACAAAAATATTGAAGAGAATGTTTATAAAAATGAAATATTTTACTGCATATTTTATCTTACAATAAGTTATACATTCAACAATAGAAACAAGTAATGATCAATACTTTGGGCGCTTATGTAACAAATTATATACATCACTTACACAATATTACAGTAAACATATACACCCACACACGGGCTGCACTCACCTGAACATGCACATATTATAAAGATGCTGCTGGGTTCAATTCATACAACATACAAGATCCAGAGCATTCACTCATTCACTAAACTGCAACTTCAAAGTTCACAAAATGTAATAGGTTTAGAAAAATAAAAACACCTGATAAAAGTAAATGGGGATTTAGTTACAGTATATAATCACATTGCATAAGCCTTCCACAATGCCAGTGCACCACTTTTTTGGCAGATCCTACCCTAGGTTCCTAATGCCTGCCCTTATGAAATTAACTCACTTGCATCGGAAATACTTTTTCCTGGGACTCTCTGCAGTGCAAGGTGAAATAGGGACATGGATTGTGGTACTTGTGACAGGGAGGGGTGCAAAACCAGGAAGTTGTCCTGGACTCCCAAATATATATATATATTTATTTTCCCTTCCCTGTTACCTGCTAAACTTTGGTGGCTTAATCTGGGAATCTGGTCTGCGCCTCCGCCTCTGTGTGTTGTTTTGTGTGATACAAACGTTTATTGACTGTGTGTGATATTTGTGAGGGGTATTTAATTTAGATTTTTTTTAAATGCATGTAGGACCATATGTGAAAACAGTCCCATGTACTGTTAAATACAGCCACTTGCACACAGTCACACACACAGTTCCAGGCAGAAAAATCCACACACACAAAGTTACAAGCAGACACACACACACACACACGCATACACACTTACAACCAGTCACACAGAGTTACAGACAGACAGACAGACAGACACACACACACACACACACACATTTACAGACACAGCTTAACAGTATGGACTGGAGAGTGGAGGCACTGCAGTCCCTGGTATCCAGTTGTTGATGAAGTTGGGAATCCTTTCTGCCTTTCCCTCAGTGTGCAGAAACAACTGGGCAATGGGTATAGGCCCGTTTAGCTCCACAAACTGCCCATTTAGCTCTGCCCTGACATTCATTTAGCTCTGTCCCCACTGTATAGTTAGCTCCTCCTCCACCCCTTATTTGTAGCTCTGCCTTTCACCGATTGCCCCTAAGTGTGTGAGCTATGTTGGCCACATGGCACTCCTGCTGCACAGCTTGAACATGCATAAGGCATGTATATATAAAATCAAGTGGGCTGCATTTACCCGAACATGCTTACATTATAAGAGTGCTTGCCTAAGTTAGATGTTTTTAAAAGCAGTTCAAATGAGGATCTGGCATCTACAGTTCCTCTGCAATAGACATGAGCCATAGACTTTGCAACTGTTAGTATGTGTTCAACATCAAGATGGTGGTTTTTCTATCATGAACATTTATCCATAGTGTTATTGAAATTAGTTGTATACATCCATTTTTATGATCTGTAAACATTTTTCACTTTTATCAATTCAAAAATGTTGTATATCTTAAAGTGTATATGAGAACATTGCTCATATGTAAAATGTCACTTCTTCTTTAAATGTATCAGTAGAAACTGAAATGCAAAACCACATTTCTAGTCCTGACAGGTGTGCACTGCGTTCTATGGCACATACCATAGGTAATCGATGTGTTAATAAATCAACACACTTATTACAGCACACACATCTTACTGGGACTGTGTGCTGGAGGAGATCATATTTGACAAACTTTTGAATAATGTCTATTCCTTGACCCATAAATTACTGAACACAGCCCCTGAGACTTCTTATTTTTTCCAGTATTTGGGCATACAACTATTCAAACTTACTGCTTTTTTTCATTCTTTTTTGATGTCAGAACCAATACATGATTTTGCTATTACTAAATGATTTTCTGTCCTGGTTACAAGGAAGACATTTTACAGTGCCAAATAAAAGAAAGATAAAATTATACAATATCACACCACCTTTTAAGATAAAGAATAACTGTGGCAAATTCAACCCCTTCAATTAACTTTCTTTCTCTCTTGTTTTTTATTTCTATAGATTCAAGAGTTACTAGCACTGCTTTCAGTCAACTGCCCATTAAATCAATCCAATCAATAAATTACTGTTTAGTAGGCATAACCCCAATGAAAATTTGATTATGCATTTCTTCATTGGAGGTATATTTAAAGGATTTTTCCAACCACAATTACCATTTTTGTGATTTGAAGAGGTCATGGTGGTGGGAGTCTGGATGTTCGGTGTTTCAGCTTGAAAAACTGCAAATACTGAGTTATTTATTTGTGTGCCAGGGGGCACGTTATCCCCTAGCACATGTGACTTAGTTAGCCTGGAACTCTGTTCCAGGATGTCTAATGTCAATTCTCTGCATATTTTGATAATTTCAGAGTGCCTGAAAGGCGAATAAAGTTTTACCTGCTGCCTTCCTCCACTAATTTTAGTCTACTCAATGCAGCTCAATGAGAAGTATTTGCAAGACAGTTGCTCTGAGCAATTGCTGCCTATTGAGTTTAGCTCCACTGTACTAATTAATCTGTTGTTTGATAGCTGGGGCGGTGTAACAATCAGTGGTGTATCCTGGTTTTGTGCTACCCTGGTTTTGTTTCCCTGTCATGGGTGTATCCAGAACTTAATCTCAGGTGGGGCACTGGTAGATTATTTAAAGAAACAAGTACAGTATGTCCGTGAGGGGCAGAGTGTGAGTGAGGGGTACAGTTTGTGTGGGGGCAGAGTGTGTATGAGGGGTACAGTGTGTGTGTGTGGGGACAGTGTGTATGAGGGGTACAGTGTGTGTGTGTGTGTGGGAGACAGTGCGTTTGTATGGGAGACTGTGTGTGTGTATTGGGGGCAGTGTGTGTATTGAGAGGTACAGTGTGTGTCTGTAAGGGGCACAGTGTTTGTGTGTGTGGAGGCAGTGTTTGTGTGTATGGGGGCAGTGTGTGTGTGTCTGTGGGGGGCAGTGTGTGTCTATAAGGGGCAGTTTATGTGTATGGGAGGCAGTGTGTGTGTGGGGGGGTACAGTGTGTGAGTGTATGGGGGCTGTGTGTGTGTGTATTGGGTGGTAGTGTGTGTGGATTGAGAGGTACAGTTGTGTGTGGTGGGGCAGTGTGTGTTTATGGGAGGCAGTGTGTGTGTATTATGGGTAAAGTGTGTGAGGGTGAAAATGTGTGTGTGTGTGTGTATGGGCAGCAGTGTGTGTGTGTGTGTTTATGGGGGGCAGTGTGTGTATGGGGGAGTTATTGTGGGTCTGTTGGGCTAGGTGGGGAGATTAATAAATATAAACTTTTTTATTTTTTTACTAATAATAATAATTAAAAAAGTTCATATTCCTCTTCCATTTTACCTTTGCCTGGGAGGGGAGACAGTACAAGGCAGTCACTGGTGATCCGGTGGAGAAGCCCTGGTGGTCCAGTGCATCATATGGTCTGAGCACTGACAGACTGAACCCGACCCCTTCAAACTCTGCAGCAATGCTGGCAGCACTCATATGTCTATTTCCCAAAGACAACATCTGGATATGATGCTGAGCATGTGCTCTCAACTTCTTTGTTCAACCATGGCGAGGCCTGTTCTGAGTAAAACCTGTCCTGTGGTCTTGCCCACCATGCTGCAGCTCAGTTTCAGGGTCTTGGCAATCTTCTTATAGCCTAGGCCAGGGGTTCTCAACGTTAGTCCTCAGGACCCCCTACCAGTCCAGGGTTTAGGGATTACCTGGGTATGTCTCAGGTGTTTAGAAAAAGAAAAAAAAACACCTTAGATTCTAAGGTGTTTTTTTTCCCTTTTTCTAAACACCTGAGACACACCCAGGTAATCCCTAAACCCTGGACTGGTAGGGGGTCCTGAAAGGCCATCTTTATGTAGAGCAACAATTATTTTTTTTCAGATACTCAGAGTATTCTTTGCCATGAGGTGCCATGTTGAACTTCCAGTGACCAGTATGAGAGAGTGTGTGTAACATATTCATCTTCACCTTGCGGTGTTTGTGCTCAGCAGCTATGCGTCTGTGTACCTGACGCCTGCAACATGTTGATGGACACCACGTTGATGATGACGTCGGCGTGTGACGTCACGCGGGAGTGGCGCGCGCATGTTCTGGGGTCAAAGGCCGATCTCAGCCAATCAGATTTTTAAAGGGCTTATTTAAAGGCAGTTTTACTTTTCCTCAATGCCCTGTCGTGGTTTCCCTTAGTGGTT
>OW240913.1:202217425-202237252 GCA_933207985.1 Pelobates cultripes | reverse complement strand
CTAGGAGGGCTGTGTGTGTCAGGAATTTGTGTAGTTGCCTGTCTTGTCCCCCTCTGCCCTGTGATCGCACCGTGCCTGGTTTAGAGCTCCTGTCAGCTGCCAGACTTGGCACCGCGTTGAAGTCACCTCCGACAAGGAGGACTCCCCCCCCCGTCCCCGCCACCAACACCTCCAGGTTCGTCCAGAATGCCTGGTCCGGCTCGTTGGGGGCATATACATTGACGATGTGTACTTTGGTGGTGTAGAGAGTGCCCCCTATGTATACAAATCTCCCCTCTGGGTCAGTTTGGATGGTCGTGACGTGCAGTGGACAACTCCTGCGCAGGAGTATTGCCACCCCTGCCCGCTTTCGTTGTGAGCGCGCCTCGTACACCGTTGTATAAGTTCTGTCCGTTAGTCTGGTGGCTGCCGACCTGGGGAGGTGAGTCTCCTGTATCAGTGCTATGTCTATTTGCTTGGTCTTTAGGTCTCTTACCAGTAGTCGACGCTTGTTGGGCGAGTTGAGGCCCTTGACATTGAATGAGAGTACCTTAAGAGCCATGCGGAGGCGCAGTCGCCGCAATAAGCGTTGCATGGTCTCCCGTCTTCCGGGAACTGCGGAGGGCGGTGTGCGTGTGTTCGGTTGTGGGGCCCAGTCCCAGCGGCGCGGGCAGCATCCAGGCAGGGTAGTTGGGTTGAAGAGTAGTACTTGTCTTAAGAGATAGTATAAGAGAGAAGAAGAAATGTTGAGTATCTAAAAACATTGTCAATAAACATTTAACCAAAAAACCTTTTAATTAAAAAAAATACACAATCAAAATAACACATTTGATAAAGCCCTAGTGGTGAAATGCGTTATGGTTATATTTGTTTATTTTACCCATTTATATACGGCACCATTGGGTCTCCTCGTTTTTGTCTTGCATGTAAGCGGGACAGTTGGACCACTAGGGACATTGAGGAATCTACACTCAAAAACAGGCACCTTGTAAAGATACTTACTTCTGAGTGAGACCTCAATATTGTCGGACATTACCTTCAGTTACTCCATCAGAACTGTAGTCCCACCCTATCAGTGAGACCAACGACGTCATATTGCCCTACCTATTCAGACAAACTATTGTACCTTTTAACTATTGGTGCAGCCCTTTTCATGTATTTCTTTGTTTTAATCAGAAGTACCTGATATTCTCTGTTACAACTAGAACTAGCCCTGCTCATACCAAGAACAATACTGTAAAAACTTGTGTCTGTAAGATTATATGGTCCTATAAAAGCATAGATTAAATTAGTGATAAAGGTGCAAGCTCACAGTTTCTAGTTGGAATTCAGGGATCCTTCTCCCTCCTTTTTCACTATCATGCGGAAGGAAGCAGTTTAGTTATAGTATCCTGGGTCTTTTGTTATCTAGTCCAACATGTGGAAACACCCAAAGGCACATTTATACTCATTACAATAGCTATAGCTTGTTCAGAGTATGGATGATTAGAATCTGCTCTTCCTTAATTTTACTGTAGCTCTATCCTTGCTGCCATTTAACATTCGCATCAGGTCCGGACTGGGGGAAAAAAATTAGGCCTGGGCATTTTTAAATCACAGCGTTCTAGTGAGAAAGGGTGGCGATAAAGAGGGGGGGGTTATCACCACCAATGACAAGCAAGCCCCCATAAAGTGAGCATGTTGGTTCAAGGCTCTTCCAGGGCAGCCCATGTGAAAGCACCCATGGTCTTGCAAAGGTAAAAGGCCTTGTGTTTGTTCTCTGCAGCGCAAGAACATTTGCTTGTAGTTGTCTCTGGTGTCTCCAAAAAAAGTCCATCGCGGCCATAGCGGCCCACCAGGCATTTGCCCAGTTTGAATATACAAGTATTTTAACATACACATTGTAAGATCAATGTATCTTGGGAACACATTGTATTAAAAGGACTCTTCAATGCCAGGAAAACAAACCATTTTCCTGGCACTGCAGGTCACCTCTCCCTCCCACCCCCCATCCCATGTTGCTGAAGGGGTTAAAACCCCTTCAGTGACTTACCTGTATCCAGGGCCGATGTCGTTGAAGCTGGATCAGGCTCCGCCTGTGCTCCTACCCCGCCGACGTCATCCGGCGGGGGAGACCCATTGAGTATGCGCGGCCAGTGGCGGGGGAGACCTAATGCGCATGCACAGCAATGCCGTGCATGCACATTAGACCTCCCCATAAGAAAGCATTGAGTAATGCTTTCAATGCTTTCCTACAAGGATTTCAGCGATGCTGGAGGACCTCACATAGCGTGAGGACGTCCAACGTCATTATAGCACACTTTTCGTGTTCTATGTAGACAGCCCCTAGAGGAGGACTGCAATAATGAAAACTGCAATAATTACACTTGCAGGGTTAAGGGTAGTAGGAGTTGGCACCCAGACCACTCCAATGGGCAGAAGTGGTCTGGGTGCCTGAAGTGTCCCTTTAAATCAAATAGTATCTAAAATGCACATATTAAACCTCAGTTTGGTAATATCAAAACATAGTTAGTGCAAAAGACACAGACATTCTTGTAGTTATTTCTTATATAAACACAGAAATATATTACCTATGTTTGATATGTTCACTAGGACTAGATTTTTTTTTTAGAGAAATCTGTTTATCTGTTTTTACATGTGATGAATATATTCCCCCACTCTGGATACATACAATTAAGGGGGGACTTTTCTTACGTTCATTTAAATATAATTTTAAATTGCCAGTAATCACTGGAAACAGTTAATGTGCTTGCAGCTTCTTACATGGGGGTACTCCCATGCTCTAGATATAGTAGAAGCATAGCTGTAGAATTACAGCAAAGTGCTGTTCATGACAATCAATGCTGGCTGGTTTCCATTCTCAATATGTATGAAAAAGCAACAAAACCAATGTATAAGTAATACAATGTGCACACTTAATGAACCATTATAATTTTCATTACATAAGCATGTAGGCTATTTTACTTAATCAATGTTAAGTAAAATAGGTTTTCATGTTCACAAAAGTAGTGTTTTAATAACAATGGTCGATCAGCCATCAATATAATTTTTTCTAAGTAAATCCCAAGCACTAAACCTTTTTTGGTAAAATAGCTAGGATCTAAATGAGTGAGTGTAATGCCCTTAGTCTTAAGCAATGTACAGGGTTATTCACTAAATATTGGATTTTATCTGGATTGACAAAATCCAGTGAAAATGCCAGAATTCCGACCAGATTGCCATTTCTTATATTAACCAAAGCCAAATCCGGTCAAGATTTGGTCGTTCCAAATGAATCTGCAACGATTGCCAGGATGCATTTAGTGTTCAGATTATAATCAGTGCTTTTTGCATTTTAATGCTATACAATGTCAGTTCCTGTTATTGTGTATCTTCATCTAGTGTGTTCTGACCTTGGCTTAAAGATCAAGATACACAATAACAGGAGTCGTGTCTACAAATGCTCACAGTTTAGGGAATAAGATCCATGAACTTGTGGCAATAATGGCAACTGATAATATAGATTTAGTTGCTGTTACTGAGACATGGTAAAATGAGAAAAATGACTGGCACATAGCAATACCAGGGTACTCTTTATACGGAAAGACAGGGAAGGCAAGAAAGGGGGAGGGGTGGCCCTGTATGTGAAGGATAGCATACAATCTAGCCTAATAAAAGTTAGTGAGGCAAACGTAGAGTCCGTTTGGGTTACGTTAGAATTTGTTAATCACACAGCAACTCGTGTAGGCAATGAATGACAATGAAGGGGGAAGTTATCATCATGAGTGACTTTAATCTTCCTGATGTGAATTGGAAAACCAAAATAGCTGTATGTGCCAGGAACACACATATTTCTAAACTCCCTACTGGGTCTGTCTCTAGAACAAGTCATTGAGGAGCCAACTCGTAAAGAGGCCATACTAGATTTAGTGTTAACAAATTGAGATTTGGTATCAGATATTACTGTAGGTGAAATTTCAGGATCCAGTGATCATCAGTCAGTGTGGTTTATTATTATAACAGTGACTGAGTCACACGACACAAAAACAAAAGTTTTAGACTTTAGAAAAAAAGTATTTTCTAAAATTAGAATATGTGTAAAGGAGTCATTATCAGACTGGAGCAATTTAAATGAAGTCCAGGAGAAATGGGATTATTTAAAAGTTGCACTGCTGAAGGCAACAGAAAATTGCATTAGGCTTGTAAGTAAAAGCAAAAAATTCAAGAAACCACCTGTAGTACTCCGCAGATGTGGCCAAAGTAGTAAAAAAAAAAAGTTAGCATTTAGTAATTATAAAAAACCCAGAGTGTGCCGTGAGAGAGATACAATTGTAACTGTTCTTCACTAGTGAGAGAGAATGAACAAATTGTTGAGTAAGAGTTGCAACTATAACTGTTTCAAGGGTGAGACAGTCTGACAGATATAAATCGTTTTTTTTTTTCTCTGAAGATACCTACATCTAAATAAGGCTCCATCTATTGGAAGGGTCTGTTTTTGTAATCGTGATTAAGTATTTTTTAGTCAATACTACTCTCAGTACTCTCAATACTCTTCGTACTAGACAGAGGTGTTGACTTAAAGGAGAATAGAAGGGCAAGGAAAGCATGTCTCCCAAAAGAGATAAGGATAAAGATAAAGCAACAACGGCTAATATGGATAAAAATAAAAATATAAATTCCTTCTATTCACCTAAATCTCAAGAGCGATCCCTAATTAAAAGATCATCTCTGGGAGATCGCAGAGAATCAGCCTCACTAATTCCAGAATCCTTTTCGGCAACTCCCCAATATACCAGCCAACAAACTCTTAATGAAGCTTTGGAAGCTCTATATCTGAAATTAAAACAAGATCTGGAAGATAATTCCAATATATTAAGGCTGGAAATAGCTAATATATCTTCTAAATTGCAAAATCAGGCAGACACTCTCCAGAAAATCCAAACATCTAATGAAGATTTAACCTTAAAATACAATCAATTGGACGAGAAGATTAAAGCACTAGAGACAAAGGTTACCGATTTAGAAGATAGATCTCGAAGGAACAATATAAAATTGAGAGGAGTTCCTGAATCTATTAATTATGATCAACTAGACCAATTTTTAAAATCCTTCTTTCAAAACCTAATGCCTGAATTGTCACTTGGAGAATTCCCATTTGAGCGATATCATAGGCTACACAGACCAAAGAACTTGTCGGCAGACATACCTAGGGACATTATTGTTTGTTTTTCTAACAACTATATTAAAAATTTAATAATGCAGTCGGTACAAAAAAAATGTTATAACAGATCCTCAATTTAAAGATATTAAGTTATATTCAGATCTATCTTTGACGACCAGGTTGGCAAGGAAAAAATTTGCCGTCCAGACTAACATTTTGAGGAAGCATGGAATTAAATATAGATGGAGTTTCCCTACAGCATTATTGGTATCTTTTCAAAATCAACAATTTCTTCTCAAAGAAGCCTCGGCGGCCCAAGAAAAAATCCAATTTTGGAACTTACAGTAGTTATCTCCTGAGTTGACCAAATTATGATCACCTACGTGGAACAAGACATTGACTACTTACTAAGTCGACCAAATTAATGACCACCTTTTTGGAATAAGACAATGACTAATTACTATCACTACAAAAGGGAAAAAAAAAGAAAAAATTATGTCTAAAGTTAAGAATGTTCATTTATGGATAAGGGCATCTGGTAACATTTGTAATTCAAAAGGGGAAGGGGAAGAAGGGAGAGAAAAGGGAAAGAAAAGGAAAAATCTATACTGTTTTCATATAAGGGGTTTGACATAAGCTATGGTCTAAGGTAATGTTAACCTGGTATAATGTTGGGAGTTATAAAATTACGCCATAATTTATAGTTATTGTGACGAAATGCCTTTTGTCCCTGGATTGTTAGTTGACAAGTTGCCCTTTGCCCCCGGCTTTTGGAGGAGCCTGATTGCCAGCCTCCTTCCTCATGACTATGGCCCTGGGGTGTATTGCCATTTAAAAAGACTATTTGGGGCTTATTGGCTTCTAAAGACAGTTTCTTCCCATTGGAATCCATGGGAAGGTGTGTTTCTTCCCCTCCCCCGTTTCCTGTCTATTGTTCTCCAGCAGGGAGTTGTCCCAGGGACACTGCCGCTGGGGAGGAAAAGCCATGCTTTCTTTGGGTCACAAAGGACTTCTAACTAACTTTTAAACTAATGGAAGGATTTGCATGATTTTTGGGTATGTTTGTATTTGGGATGTGCTGATTAATAATATGTGACTTTTATTAATATTGGATGTATGGTTTTAGAGTTATGAAAGTTGGGCAAAAAGTGTGTTTTAAAATGTATGGATAATTGGGTTACCTCTCAGGCTAAGGGGAGGAGATGTGTGGGATGTAACCATTGTGTGATTGGTTTTACTGTGTCCCACCCTGTAGGATGTCCCCTTGCATGGGGACCTGCATAAAAGAAGGTTCTTTGTGTGCCAATAAACAGATCATCTTGTACCTTCATGAAGTTTCGGCTCATGTTTGGGGGATTGGAGAAACTACACTCTGGGGATTGCTATAATCACTATACTCCCCAGGGTATAATCACTAAGCTCTGCTAAGAGCTTGTTCCTGTTCCTGCTCTCTGGAATTCGGAGAGAGGTCGACCTGCTGGAAGCTGGACCCTGGTCCTGGGTCCAGAGTGGGTGGAGACGGCCAGATCCCAACCAAGCTGCGGCGGTTCGTGGGGTCTGCAGTTGTTATGGTGTCAGGCAGAGTGCTTGGAGTCCTCGGAAAGCACTAGGAGCATCCGTCGGCGGAAGGTACCCGGTCGGGGTGCCAGCGGTTCCGTTACAGTTATCATATACTATCTTCTGTTAAGATGCCTTTCCTCCCTCACTCTCCTCTGTTTTGATATAATTATCTATATAGGAGATTGGACATTTTTTATGCTATATCTCTGATGGGTAATTGAAGGCGACATATTGGATAAATACAAGAATGGTATAAAGCACATACGTAATTTATAGAGGGTTTTTTTTTTTTTTTTTTTCACATATTTTGTATTAACACTGTTAGGATTACAATTGGTACAGTAAGATATTATTAGTACACTTCTCCAATTACGGAGTTTGATAGTAAGGAATTTTAGAGATTCTACACTCGTATTTTGTAGTGACATAAGCTTTGGTCACAATAATTATGATTCAACATTATTCAGCACTAATAAGAATGGAAGAAAGTTATTTATACACGAGTGGTAGTACAATTTCATAGTATGGGTCTATTCACTTATGATATAACTGTGGTTATTTGTGGGTTTTAAAGGGGTAAAGGAGGTGAAGTGATTTGGTAATAGTAAGATAATACATCAGATGTAACGTCGATTTAGATCACAATAGATAGGGGGAGTCGGACCATGTGTATATATATATATATATATATCAAGGGAATATGTAAACAGAGTGGCTAAGAGAGGGGAAAGGAGAAGGAGGACTTGTACTACCATATTTAAGAGCTGGAGAGATATGTTGAACAAAACTAGAATAGCAATTTATTGTAATATGGTTTTTCAAACCAACGCGATCCTATATCCTAGGCAAACTAACTGATATATTGAAGGCTATAGTATTAAATAAAGGTCGGATTTTTGGAATACTGTTTGGTCTCTGATGAGGTCTAGAGAATTTTTTTATTTTTTTTTTCTCATTAGTGGTTTTTTTCTGTAATTATAGGTAGGTCCGTCCAGGTTGATATAAGTCCACAGGTCTCCTTATTTTGCTTCTTTCCTGGGATACGTTCCACATTTCATATTATATCCTGGAATCATAATGACTGAAGGAAGGGAGAGGAGAGGGAAATTAGCATTATTATAATGTATAGCTGCAAAATACATCAAGTAGTGTCAGATTAGTAATTTATTGGGTTATGGTTCTAGGGGCTAGTGTGGTCATATATTCTAGTCAAAGTTGACAGCACTGTGGACTGCCATTTGACTGATTTTGGACCAGATACTTGGAATGCTGTTTGGTTTCTGAAGAGTTTGGAGGTCTTCCTCCTCTCACTAGGGTCTCTATTCCTGCAATTATAGGCAGGTCTTGTTCAGGGGGATTCATATTTATATATATATATATATATATATATATATATATATATATATATATATATATATATATATATATATATATATATGTATATATATGTATGTATATGTTCCCCACTGGATTACCAAGAGGCGGTTTGTTCCCCCTCTTGAATTATTTTTTATGTTTTATGTATTTTATAATGTTAATGTGTATTCTTTTTTTGTTTTCGTTTTTTTCTTTTTTTCTCTGAGACTCGATTTGGGGTGTAATCAGGACAATAGGTGTTATGATGGCACTTAATGTGATATCATGGAATGTCCAGGGTTTGAATTCACCACAGAAAAGGGGAGCGGTTTATAAATTTCTAAATGGAAATGATATTGATATTGCTTTTATTCAGGAGACACACTGGATTAATCCCCCAGAGAGACTCTGGAAGTTTAAGAAATTCCCGTTGATATTTTCTTCCAATATGGAGGGGAATAAAAAAAAAAAGAGGCACCGCTATCATAATCTCTAGCAGAATTAATTTTGAAATGATACATCTAACTGGGAATCCAATGGGTAGATATGTGATACTCATCGCAAAAATTAGTGGTATTATATATACTTTAGTTAATATTTATGTACCAAATTCGTGCCCAGGGGACTTTTTGGATAAAACTATGGAAAAGGTTGATGAATTAGCATGTGCCAATTTGGCTTAGAGGGTCAGTTTAGACATAAAACTATGTTGTTATATAGGAGTTCTACAGCTAAAATAATTAATCCTTTTGTTGAGTCTGACCATTTTGAGGTTAAAAATGGTACTAGACAGGGTTGCCCTTTGGCTCCCCTGTTATATATTCTCACAATTGAACCCTTGGCCACTTTGATCAGACAGGATACTAATGTAAAGGGGGTCAAGTCTCTTAATGGGGAAACCAAGGTTTCCCTTTTCGCAGACGATGTCCTCCTTATCCTGACAGATCCGATGGTTTCAATTCCATCGGTATTGGATGTTATATCCATCTATAGTAGTTTCTCCAACTATAAGGTCAATATGAAAAAAAAAAAATTTTAGCCTCTTTTTTATCCGAGGCTCAGAAAGATCTTTTAACTGCACATTTCCAACTCTCATGGGCAAAAGACACTATTGGCTATTTGGGGATTAGAATATCCTTTGATATAGATAGGATGATACAAACAAACTATGATAAATTATTAAGAGATCTTCAACAACTGGTAGATAAATGGAGGAATATTGAGTCCTCATGGATAGGAAGATTAAATATGATCAAGGCATTTCTGATACCTAAACTTATATACTATCTTAGGGCGATTCCTTATAGACTGGGGAAAGGTATTCTTAACCGTTTTCAAACTCTGATTTCCAAATGCATTTGGGCAAATAAACCACCTAGGATAGCTTTTGATACTCTTCGAAGGAGCTATCAGAAGGGTGGTATAGCATTTCCAGATGTCGATAAAATCCATGAAGCATGTATGGCGACTCATCTTTTACAGTGGCTAGACAAGGAACAGGGATATAAATCATGGCTTACCCTAGAACAGGAGGATAGCCCTAGATATAAATTGTTCATTCTTTTTTGGATGGGTATGTTAAATTTGGGTGAACTGGATACCAAGCATTTTTCGAACCGTATATTGATAGATATGATCAATACCTCCAAAATCCTAAATAAAAAATTGAAGTTAGAAGATAAATTATTATATAGGGTTCCACTAGTGGTCCTACAACACATAATGGATAATATAAATGTTCAATCTTGGATACACCTAGGCCTAGTGAAGATCTCGGATTTATGGGATGGATTTAAACCCATCCCATTTATACAATTGCAAGAAAAGTATAACCTTTCCCTTAGAGATCTTTTTCAATATTTAAGGATTAAGAATTTTTTATTATCTCGGACTATACTTAAGGACCACAACGTTAATCCCCTTATTCTATTATATAAAAAGAAGGGAGGGATTTCTAGATTTATTAAATTGCTAGAATCAATGGAACAAGACTCTCATGCTACTTCTTTTGTTAAATGGGAACAAGATATTGGGGAATCCTTTCCACTTCTGGAATGGACCAAAGCTACACTCCTAGTTAAGCGTTGTATACATAGCGTTTCTCTCTATGAAACACATTTAAAGATAATATATAGGTGGTATATGGTTCCGGCTAGACTATATAAAATATAATCTGTACATTCTAAGAATTGTTGGAGATGTGGAAATGAGGAGGGCACTATTTATCATATATGGTGGGAGTGTCAGAGTCTTGATAATATAAAAATTCAAATGCTTGGCCTTATTAATTCTATTTTTAAGAAGATAAAAGTAATTAGCCCTCAACTTTTTCTCTTTAACATTGGTTTCCCTTCGCAAGATAAAAACCAAAAATATCATTTGACCCATATATTTTTTGCCATTAAAATATGTATAGCTAGGGCTTGGAAATCTTCTATCCCATTAATATGGCACAATATTATGGAGCAAATAGAGTATCAGTACAGGATGGAATCAAACCCCTTTTTTGGCACTAGAGATGTGGCCAAACTATGGATACCCTGGACAAATAGACAGAATTTATGATAACAGATTGTGGTTCCCCCCATATCGAGTCTCAGAGAATGCAATTTATTTGTATTATAATTTCCTTTTTTTTTTCTTTTCTTTTTTCCTTCTTATTATTTTATTTATTTATCTATTTGAATGTTTATCAATGTGACAGCTATACCAATGAAATTTTTGGTGTCAATTCCTTTTGATAGCGATTGGCAGTGGACAAATGTAATGTGATTGAAATATACATCATGTGTACGATGGTTTTCAATGGAAACACTGTATTTTATGTGGAAACATTCGGTGCAGCCTATCTATGCTTTTAGCAGTTACATTGATTTTTTTTTTGTTTGTTTTTCTTTTTCTTTTCTGTTTGCTTGTCTAATTTTTGCTGTTTTTTTTCTAACATTTATCTTTGTATCTGGTTGTCTTAATGTGCTGGAGGATTGCCTTTGGGGTACCTCACATGCAAATGTTAAAAATTTCATATAATAAAAATAAAGAAATATAAAAAAAATAAAAAATAAATCAGCTTCGCCAAAAAAAAAAACCCAGAGTGAGGAAGATAGACAGATCTATAAGATCTGGCAGAAATAGACTAAGCAAGGTATAAGAGCTTCCAAATCACACACAGAAGAGAAAATTGCCCAGTCAGATTAAAAACAAAGAAGGAAGGTATGTAGAAGAGGATAAAGGTCTAGCTGACTGCGTCAGTTAATATTTTTGTTCAGTATTTACAGATGAAAATTAAGAAAAGGGGCATCAGTTAGGACAAATAAGTAATTTGTTACATCTGAGTTTACAGAGGAAGAGGTACTATTTCAACTGTCGAAAGTAAAGACAAATAAGTCAATGGGACCTGATGAAATACACCCAAAGTTATTAAAATGATGTACTAGCAAAACCATTAACAGATTTATTTAACAAATCATTGTTAACAGGAGTAGTCCCAGAAGATTGGAAGTTAGCAAATGTTGTGCCCATTCACAAGAAAGGTAGGGAGGAGTCGGGGAACTATAGGCCAGTAAGCCTTACTTCAGTAGTGGGGGAAGTAATGGAAACCATGTTGAACATCTAAAATCACATGGATTTCAAGATCAGAGACAACATGGGTTTATTTCAGCGAGATCATGCCATACTAATCTTGTTGATTTTTTTGATTGGGTAACTAAATTAATTGATCAGGGTGGTGCAGTAGACATTGCTAACCTAGATATCAGTAAGGTTTTTGACACTGTTGCACATAGAAGGCTTATCAATAAACTGCAATATTTAAGTTTGGATTCCAATATTATTGAATGGGTAAAGCAGTGACTGAGTGACAGGCAACAGAGGGTTGTAGTCAATGGAGTATATTCGAAGCATGGGCTTGTCACCAGTGGGGTACCTCAGGGATCTGTACTTGGACCTGTTCTCTTTTATATTTTTATTAGTGATACTGCAGAAGGTCTTGATGGTATGTTATGTCTTTTTGCTGATGATACTAAGATATGTAACAGGGTTGATGTTCCTGGAGGGATAAGCCAAATTGCAAATGATTTAGGTAAACTAGAAAAACTGACATTTAATGTGGATAAGTGCAAGATAATGTATCTTGGATGTAAAAACCCAGGGCAGAGTACAGAATATTTGATAAAGTCCTAGCCTCAACATCTGAGGAAAGGGATTTAGGGGTAATTATTTCTGATTACTTAAAGGTTGCAACAGGAAGTTCTAGCAAAATGTTTGGTTGTACAGGGAGAGGTATTAGCAGTAGAAAGAGGGAAGTGCTCATGCCATTGTACAGAACACTGATGAGACTTCACTTGGAGTATTGTACGCAGTACTGGAGACCGCATCTCCAGAAGGATATTGATACTTTAGAGAGAGTTCAGAGAAGGGCTACTAAACTGGTTCATGGTTTGCAGGATAAAACTTACAAGGAAAGGTTAAAGGAACTTAACATGTATAGCTTGGAGGAAAGACGAGACAGGGGGGATATGATAGAAACATTTCAATACATAAAGGGAATCAACACAGAAAAGGAGGAGACTATATTTAAAAGAAGAAAAACTACCACAACAAGAGGGCATAGTCTTAAATTAGAGGGGCAAAGGTTTAAAAATAATATCAGGAAGTATTACTTTACTGAGAGGGTAGTGGATGCATGGAATAGCCTTCCAGCTGAAGTGGTAGAGGTTAACACAGTGAAGGAGTTTAAGCATGCGTGGGATAGGTATAAGGCTATCCTAACTATAAGATTAGGCCAGGTTATAAAAATGCAAAATCAACAATTTTACTGATCATTTTCTTCCTATATAAATCTATAATCCAGTACCCCAAAAACTCATAAAATATCTTTTGCACATATATATACTTATATATAGGAATATATATCGATCCAGTTTATTCTACTATCTTAATATTATTGTTATACAAGAAATTTTATTATTCTCTTACTGCTTCTTTTATATTTTTCATATATTTCCAATCATAATGGACAACTGTGTATGCATAAGTACCATATAGAATATCGAAGCCTAAAAAGATATGAATGCAAAGAGCGTTCTAACATAAGAAAATCGGCATGGAAACCTGTCAAACTCAACCTCCTATGGTGCGTTTCACAGATGGAACACATAAAACGGAGAAGTTTGAAATGAACACACCGGAAGTTTGTCAACTACGTAGAAAGTTGCATTTCATGTGTGGAACGCAGGAAACATCATTTCCTGTGGGGAAAAAAGGGAAACACCAATCAAGCACAATTTAAAAGAAAGACGAGTCGGAGATGAACATACAGCAACTGAAGAAGCCTCCCAGAGAGGCGAAACACGTTTTGCTACTGAATACAAGACTGTAAGAACTTTTAATTTAATTTAAAGAGTTTTTAACTATGTTTTTGTGCATTTTGTTTTGAATAAAGCACTTTAAAAAAATTAACAAACGTGACTGCAATCAGGTATTGAAGCCATTCTACTGCATAGAGAGGGAGTAGGACCCTGAAATCCCACTAAGCTGAATTTTTGAGCCAAGGGAAACTGGCTCCCTCCTTGTGAGTGTATTCTCATATATATTATTTACCTCACATATAGATACAGGCAATATTGCACCAGCTGTATTTTTTCTCTTTATTTAGGATTATAACTACCAAGGACTATCCCTTTCCAATCTGAACATTTATGAAATCTGATGTAAGATACTCCACCTTTTATATAATTTTTTCTTGTTAAAGATAAGGCCAGGGACTAATGAAAGTATTTAGAAAATTGGGCAGACTAGATGGGCCAAATGGTTCTTATCTGCCGTCACATTCTATGTTTCTGTGTTATTTCTTCGTTTACTCTGACCTCTGGCTTTCCCTGACTTCAGCTTTCCGCGACTACTCTTCTGCTTGTCCTTGCCTGTACTGTGACTTGGAGCTATATTCCTGCACAGCCCATGTGCACAGTCTCACAGCCCAGGTGGCTTCTTACCTGGTCACCTTGGTCTGTGTTTATTTGCAAGGGTGAGCGTTTAACTCTGCACATCGGACTCCACATCAGGTAGCCATGTAAATGTTTATTTTTAACAGGTTATTCCACACTGCTCACTGAAGACAAACATTATTAGACTCTACCATTACAGACAATGCTGGGTGCACACCTGCAAGAAGTTGCTTGAATCTCCTCCCTGCCCATGCGCTCCCTCCTCGCTTCCCTACATTGATATCAGAGAAAGAAGTATTGATATCTGACAGTACGTGGGAGAACATTGGCCGTGCTGTATTCCAGGTAAGTTGTCTCCTCCTTTATTGGGTTTTCTTAATTGAAAAAAATGGGATGGGGGCAGAGCTTGCATGCTGGTTGGAACAGCTCCTGCACCTGATACTGATTACTGGGGCTAACTGCGGGCCATACACTTATTCAAACCTGAAACGATACTCACCCTGCTAAGCTGCCAACGGTGATCACAGGGATACCTCATACAAGCCCATTCGACATTGAATCACCTGGACCGAGGCTTGTGGCCTATCTGAGCTTGAGCTGGGGTGAGACGGTCGCTCTCCCAGTTCTCCGATGGACGAATTGCTGTCCCCCCCTTCTCTAGACCAACGGGGGTTATCCCGGTCCCCACTGGTGACCACTACCACCCATTACTGCCTTCCAGCACCCGCACTGACGGAGGTCTTGGACAGGGTCGGTCACCCTAAGATGGTGGACATGCTACCACGGCATGTGCATCAACCTGCCATGCTCATGCAGAGCACTTGAGACTTTTGAAACATTGTGGGCCAAGTTAGCAGCTCACCTTGAATTGTCACCGGTTGAGGTGAGAAAGCGGAGAAAGGAGAGACGGGAGAAGAGCAGGCCCTGCCTGGGTGCTCCTTGCACAACAGCATTGTAGTCACCCAAACTGGTCCTACCCAAACTGAAGGCAGACAGGGATGTACTCCCTGAAAATCGTCCACTGATGCTGAAGATCCATCGCTGCAGGCGGCGACAGTCCATCGGATCCACCGACGTCCCCTGCAAGGGGAGAACTTGGCCTCTTATTCGAGCACCCACGTTACTGGTCCAAGGATGCAGGCCTTTGTAGTGGCCTGGGGCAGTGGGGAGGTCTGGCTTGTATGCTGCCTCATGATGCTGCTCAATTCCCTCAACCCACCACCAAACCAGAGTATCGGCTGACTAGGGACTTTACACCTTAAACTCTTGCATAGTTGTAGCCTGACTTACATAGTTGTTGTTTTTTAAACTTATTGTTAATAAACACTCACCTTTTAAATGTTCATCTTGGACTCTGGAGTTCCTGTCTTGATAGCAGTACTGAGTTCCTGAGTTCCTGAAAGAGTGACCACTGCAAGCTTCATCTAATATCTCCTTGATGAGATGACATGCACTACAAGTCCTGAGGCTACTTCTAACTGGCTCTGAAAAGTGTGAGTTTACTGACTATTTCCATAAATTCATACATAAAATATACAGGTTACGCTATGTGTTTCTGTTTTCTATTCATTTAATATATGATAAAGAAATCCTGTTACACTGGTTACCAAAGAAATTATATATGTAAGGTAAACCAGAGTCTTCTGTGTGTGCAAATCACCATGTTTATTTCTATTATACCATGTGTTTAAGTGTGAACAGTGACTTTAGACTTTTAGCAGCACCATATTTAGACTATTTCTTTAAGCGCCTTTCTTTCCTTCATACTATTTTACAGTGTTCCACATGTTTAGGCTCACAGCGAGCATCACTATTTCTTTAATTTGCTTATTTCCATTGTATATTTGATGTGTCACCACTTTTCTGTTATGTTTTCTGAGAGATGTTCTAGGAAGCAGCCTCATATAGTACACAAGCCATACGCTGGCTGTTGTGCCACTGTCTAACAAAGGTACATACCCCAAACATATAATCAGTCTTAGCACCTATCAGCCTTTCCAGGGGCCATAATGGGACAACATACAAGCTTTATACAGAGGCTCATACTACCATACTGTCATACCTCCATGTGGCCCACACCGCTCCGGTCCCCCGTCCGCTCTGCTCCTCCTGGCTCTGACAGCTTCCGACACAGTCATCTTAAAGCGATAGTACCATTTTTGCAGCAATCCTGGTAACCCTTTTATAATCTATCCTGTTCTCTTCCCTAGCCTATCAGATCTCTCTTAGCCCTATTTATACCTCCCTCCTACATCATTTCCATGCCCTGTCGTGGTCTATTGTAGCCCGAGAGTGCATTCTGTATACTTGTGTGTTTCTTGGTATCTGACTTCGGCTTGTCTCTGGTTATCCTTATTTCTGGCTTCCTTGACCCTTGGCTTTGTTTCTCGTTTATTCTTCCTTCTCCTGCCCTGACCTCGACTCGTCTGATTATTCTGTTACTCTCTTTATTTTTCTTCACGTTAAGTCCGGCCACTTTAAGGACCGGTAATACATCTAGCTTGGGTTGTCTGGTAGTCCTATAGTTAGCATGTTGGGGAACCTAACCTTGACATTACAACAGGGCCATGGACCCTGCAAACTTGGGACAACAAATGGCAGCCTGTGAATGCAGAATGGAGGGTTTGGATCATAGAATGGATCAGTTTTCTCAATCACTACAAACTATCCTTACAAGGAGAGCGCATCTCCAGTAAGAAGGAGAGGGGGCTGGCGCTCAAAGCACTGTATCTTTACCATCCATGCCTCATTCTAATCCTTCCATTCGCTTAACCCCGCCTCCCCGTTACTCCGGAGATCCGTCTTTGTGCAGAGGTTTTCTGAACCAAGTGGGAGTACATTTTGAAATGGCTCCTCATTCTTTTCCCACCGATAGATCCAAAATAGCTTTCATTATGAATCTGTTCGATGGTAAAGCCTTAGCCTGGATAAATCCCCTATGGGAGAGGGATGATGCCATCGTTTATGATCTTGATCTATTCCTAAGAACTTTTAAAAACGTATTCAACCCTCCGGGTAGGAAAAGATTAGCAGCAAAGGCCTTATTGAATTTAATCAGTGGCTGATTACGCCATTGAATTTCGTACCTTAGGTTCTGAACTTGCCTGGAACAATAGTGCCCTGACAGCTGTCTTCTTTGAGGGACTTACAGAATCATTACAAGATGAGGTGGCAGCCAGGGATCTACCAGAAGACCTTGAAGAGTTAATTCAATACACGTCAGATATTGACATAAGAGTCAGACAGAAACTTCTCCATTTAGAGAGGCAAAGAAGGGTTCTAGGAAGAATCACGCCCCATCCTAGGCTACCTGAACTCCCTGCCTTACCAGCACCTGATTCTGGTCCTGAACCTATGCAGTTGGGTACAACCCGACTTTCAGAGGCTGAGAAAACTTATAGAAGGAGAGAGGGGTTGTGCCTATACTGTGGCAAGAAAGGGCATCTACGTAATAATTGCCCATCCCGTCTGGAAAAATCCACCGCCTAAGATCGTTTAGGGGACCGGCCTTGGGTGTAATGTCTTTGTCCCCTAAATCCCCTACATACAGGTGTTTTATGCCTGTAACCCTTTCTTGGGAAAAGGTGTGTCATCTAACTATGGCCCTCATTGATTCTGGTTCTGCTGACAACTTCATTGACCAGACGTACTTGTTATCTATTTCTCTTCCTTTTGAGAGGAGAAAAACACCCTTGGCCGTTGAGGCCATAGATGGTAGACCTTTAACAGCCCCCGTGTGACACATCAAACTAAGACTGTTATCTTGTTAGTAGGGGCTATGCATAGAGAAAACATAATATTCCAAGTAATTTATTCTCCTTCTTGCTCTCTAGTTCTTGGTCTAACCTGGTTACAGAAACACAATCCTGTTATAGACTGGAGAGAAAGACAGGTATTATCCTGGAGTCCTTCTTGTATGCATACCTGCGTTAACCAGGTTAAAACACTCTGTTCTCTCAATATTCCTTCCTCTCCTCCACTCTCCACTGTTATACCTCCTCAGTATATGGATCTCAAGAAAGTATTTGAAAAGGTGGAGGCTGATCGTCTACCCCCTCACAGGCCTTACGATTGTGCCATCAAACTCCTTCCAGGTACTATGCCACCTAAGGGAAGAGTTTACCCTCTATCTCAAATTGAGAATAAAGTAATGGAAGAATATGTACAAGAATCCTTAAGAAAAGGATTTATTAGACGTTCTTCCTCCCCTGCAGGGGCCGGTTTCTTTTTTGTTTCGAAAAAAGAGGGGGATCTTCGCCCCTGCATAGATTATAGGGGACTAAACAGAATTACTATTAAGAATGCTTATCCCATACCATTAATAACAGAGCTTTTTGACCATCTTCGTGGGTCTAAGATTTTTACTAAATTGGATCTAAGAAGTGCATATAATCTTGTTCGCATCAAAGAGAGAGATGAATGGAAGACGGCATTCAACACACAATTGGTTATTATGAATACACTGTAATGCCCTTCGGTTTGTGTAACGCTCCTGCCATCTTCCAGGATCTCATTAATGATGTCCTTAGAGACTTTTTACATACATGTGCCATAGTATATCTTGATGATATACTCATCCACTCTCCTGATATTCAAACCCATCACAGGCAAGTCAGGAAAATACTACAGACACTTCTTGCCAACAGTCTTTTTTGTAAACTCGAAAAATGTTTATTTGATCAAACCTCCATACATTTCTTAGGTTACATGATCTCTGCTAAGGGCTTTCAAATGGATCCTAAAAAACTCTCTCGATTATTGAATGGCCTTTACCCCTCGGATTAAAATCTATACAAAGATTTATTGGATTCGCAAATTACTATAGACGGTTCATTAAAAACTTTTCTCAGATTATAGCTCCTATTACCGCTATGACCAAAAAAGGAGCTAATCATATCAATTGGTCTTATGAAGCTAAAACTTCCTTCAATTAAAGGAAGCTTTTGTATCAGCTCCAGTCTTGATGCATCCTAATCCCTTTACACCCTTTATCCTAGAGGTAGATGCCTCTGAATCCGGTGTAGGGGCTGTACTTTCCCAGAGGGATTCTCCTATGGCTCTGTTACATCCATGCGGGTTCTTTTCTCATAAATTGACACCTGCAGAAAAGAATTACGATATAGGTAATAGAGAATTATTGATAAAGGAGAAAGTATTAGCACTATTTGAGTGATGAGTGCTTATTTTAATATAGAAATTATATCGACCGGGTTTAAGTAGCTGCTAAATCACTGTAGTATCTTTATAGGAGAAACAGAACAAGAAAAAGTATCGGTGCAGCGCTTATATGAATAGGATAGGTGTGGAATGTCTGAATCTATACCATTAATTTCAATATTTTCTTTTGTATTATAGACCTATCTGTGTGTACCTTTAAACAGAAATTGTTTTTCTTCTTTGCAACTGGTTGGTGGGGTAATTAATTTTCCAAACTCATTTATCGTCATTATCATTTTTATTACTGGAGGAGAAAGGATTGGACCACTGGATAACAAAGTAGGGAAAGGGTCGCCTTAACGGACCCCAAAGCGCAAGAATCTGAGCTAAATTTGTTAGCTCAGGAAAGTGTAAGTTGCCATTTGGCATTTGTTCAAAATCCTTTATTTTGTATTATACAGATTACACTATGATGTGTATTTTTTTATGTTTTGTTTAAAGGTACACACAGAAAGTTCTATAATACAAAAGAAAATATTGAAATTAAAGGTATAGATTCAGACATTCCACACCTATCCTATTCATATAAGCGCTGCACCGATACTTTTTCTTGTTAATAGAGAATTATTGGCTCTTCGTGCACTTAAAGAATGGCGTCACTTACTGGAAGGGTCTTCGGTACCTCTCATGATT
>OW240913.1:202163697-202193748 GCA_933207985.1 Pelobates cultripes | reverse complement strand
ATACAAATTAACCAGACATTTCCTTAAATGCATTACAGTATTTAATTCCTGAAAGGATTTTGAAGGTAGGAATCTAGGACGAAAGTGGGCACCATTTGTTGTGGGTAGGATAGTATGTTATCTCTACTGTTGGTGCATGTTGACTCATTTCGGAATGTGGTAGAGCCAATAGGTAATGATATATGTGTTTACGTACGTGGGATCGTTGAAGACAATGATCTGTCTGAGTGGTGGTGATGGTAGTGGATTCTCTGGCCTGAGAAAGGCATAAAAGGCAATATGCATGGCTGGTAATGGCCGACTTGGTAGTATAATTGAATGGTTGTAGATCTAATAGGTCCGATAAGGATGAACAGTTGGATGGCTATTGGTAATCTCTGAGAGGAACGTGGGGGAATGGATTCCTGAAAACCTCTGAGTATATTCTTTTCTGGTATGATAGCATGAATTTTATGGTAGTTTTGGCCATAGGTTATCATGTGTTGTTGAATGCCTGTAAAATATATAATTAATGGTGTATGAGATAGTTTAAGTTTAAGGTGGCAAAAATAAGCAAAACTTAGGAGAAATTTTGTGACACAGGTTGAGCTATGTCGTGTTCCAATGAGATTCTTTAAGCCAGGTGAAAGCTGTGTTATGCGTTCTACAAGTATTGGACGAAAGTGCTAGGTGGGATAGTGCATGCTATGCTGCATGAGTATGTCTAATCCATGATTTTGTCTCTGGAACGAAAGAGTGGACGTGACTGTATGGGCGGCTGTAGGAAGCGTATGATGAACATGCCTGGAATATAAATGAGACAGTTGTCGGCAGGGATGTATACCCCGTCTGGTACATGAAAGTGAAATGTGATAAGTGGCCAACCAAGTGAGTTCCCCAGAAACATCATGAACTTATGGATGAGTAGTGGCGTTTGTTGATGATATGATATGTGCTTAGTTGTCAGAGTAACAACGGATTGATGACCCTGACCATGATTTACCCCATGCCACAGCAGCTGCTACAATGGGGTAGATCTCCCAAAGGGGCTGAAGTGGTGGAAAAATTTCCAAACCTGGATGCCATGGCCAGCAGCCCCAAAGCAATTGTTCCCGGTAGATCGCTGCCAAACCCGTGGTATACGCTGCGTCTGACCATCTGGTTGGAGAAGTGTCAGACAATCCTGGAAGGAACATGCTTTTACCATGCCAAGTGGTTAAGAAATCCCCCCCCCCATGTGCAGGTCTGCTGTTGCTGAGGTGTCTAGGCACCTCCTCTGATCGTCATGTTGGAAGTGTGGAAAAAAGGGAAAAGTACTCTGGATGTGAAAGCGTGGTCTTGTGGTATGATTGGCATGGCAAAATTAAGGAACCTGGTAGGGATTGTAGTTCCTTGTAGTTGTAAGTACTAAGCAGGAGGTAGCGATTGATTTAGTTGAGAATGTTCCCTATTTGTCTTGTGGTAACTTGCGTGTATGGATGCAGACTCAAGTCATATGCCCAGTAATGTGATGATAGTGTCTGCACCTTCTGTTTCTTATGGGGTACTGGGACGCCCAAGTGGTCAACCAGACTAAGCTGCCATGAGGCTTCTAGTGAAAAATATGCTTTCTTTGAGCAACAAGAAGTCTTCTAGATATTGTATGACTGTAATGCCTCTGGATATGTTATCATAACCAGCACAGAGTATCTGCGAATATCGATAGTAGGTTAATCTGTAGCTCGAAAGTTGAGCAGGGAAATGATTGCCCAATTTATGCCATGTAAGTGCCAGTGTGTAGGGTAGATGGTAGCTGTTTACTGCGTTGATGATATTGGTCTTACTTAACCAAGCTTTAACCCATGCTTGAGTGATAGCTGTAAAGGTAGATCAATGGTGTTGTATAGTAAGAAGGGAGTTGAGACTTGGGGTAGCGGAGGTGTGTGGTGCCAATAAGTCTATGGTTAGTCTTTGTTTAAGGGAAGATTCCTTGTGACAATACCAATGTGTGTGTTTGGTGCCATGCTGTAAATGGTGGAGATTGGAAGACCACTCTGCAAATCTTGGCTATGAGTGTGTTTTCAGCCAATGGTTTTGTTGTGCTGACTGTAAGTGAGGGCATGCTATATTCCTTGAAGGTGTGTTTATGATACCTGTATGGGAGCCCTTTGAAGCTCCAGAGCTTTAGTAAATCTACTACAAGTCTGGAAGGGTGATGAGTCAGTAGTGTGGAAAATGCATTGTGTGTACAGATGGTGAGTACGTTATTTGTAAGTTGTATTGGGCCACATGGTTTGTCATGTGCCCTGAACCATTTGAACATATATGCAACAGTCTATATGCAATGCAACTACTCATATCAATCGTCTCTGGTAGTTCAGAGGTGCTGGTACCTGGAGCCTGAGAGTGCTCGTCCATTTGTTTGGGACAGAACCCCTTCTGTATGGGTACCTGCACAAATAAACATCTCTACATATTCCAAATACCAACCCATCCAAGAGATGGTCAGTTCCCGATTTACCTGGAATCCCTGAATCTGACCATCACAGATACATCATCATACATATATATGCCTTGCTTCCCCAATGTGCTGGGATCATACGTGCAGGGTTAACATCTTGTGTGTCATAAGAATTGATTGTACCAGGTAACAGAGTTTCGGTTGGTGCTGGTTGTACAGTAACGTGAGGCCCAGCCTTGTGAGGGCTGTGGTGACCAACTCGAGATTGCCAGTCTGTCATAAAAATTTTTTGGCTCATGAGTTTATGAGTGAGGCTAGCATAGCCTGGGTGTCACCTGAGTTGATGTAGCTGGGCCTTCCCCTGCCTCCGTGTTGTCCGTTGATGTATGGAGGAGTTTGAATAACTCTGCTTTCCTTGCTGTAGCAGGGTAGGGGATTTGTCACCTCCTTAGGTCGGTGGTAATGTGTGGGATCGTCCAGGATCTGATTGCTGCAGGACTAGCAACATCTCCTCTGCTTGAAGGTGTATCAATTCTAGCCGGGGTGATTCTTCACCATCTTTTGGAGAAATACTTAAATAACAATAAAGATGCAATTATTTGTACCCAGGGTTCTTGTACTGGCTTGCTAGCTAAGCCGTAAGGCGAAACGATTAGGCTTGGTGTTTTTTGGTGACTGGTGAGGCCCTGCTAGTTGCCAAGTGGCTTGAGAGGCTCTATCTATGCTTGGCGCGAGGGGATTTTGTGTGGCCACCGAACATTGTGGCAGGATGTTGGCCTCTCGGTGACAGTAACCAGAAAATAGGAAGGGGAGTGACAGGTGAGGCCCTCTCTATGATACAATGCGAGGCGGCTAGCTCACGAGTGGCCCGAGGGGTGTATGCCTCCGAGTGTGAGGCGGGGTGTTGGCCTCGCGGGACCACTAACCGAAGCATAATGCAGAGAAAAAAGGGGGTAATACCTATTGGGCCCTAGAACCCTAATTGTAAGTACACTATTACTATTCCAGGGAAGGTAAGAGATGGATAACTACGTGAGCAGGTGTATGTACCTGGTAGTATGGTATTGAACCTGACAATCCGTATAGGTTTTTTAGTAGTAACTGTAACCTGAATGAATAAAACCATATGGCATAAGGAAATATGACATAGACCAAGCTTATCTTAATACGTACAGTATATGTGAAAAGTAAATTGCCATGATATGTAAATATTAAACATCGTAGCCATACTGGTTAAATATGTATCAATCTTAACCCATTAAGTGCCGTATGTACAAGTGAAAATGTGGTCTGTCCCCACCTTGTATGTTGTATGTCCCCTTGCTAGGGGAAAGTCTGTTGCGTGAGCAGCGTGCTGTGAAAAATGTATGTGAACTATATTACCAGTTACATATATACAGATGCGTCTGCTACTGTGTAATAATATATGTATTTATACCTGATGTTGATATAGTGCTTGCTATGTGAATTGTTGTATGTCTTATTGAATGGTAGGGGTCAGTGAACATGGTGTTGCAAAATGCAAGTGCACTGGAGATCTGCTGAGTGCCCTATAGGTGGCAGTGTAGTTGAATACTGATTGGTATGTGAAATGTTGTTTGTCTGTTGACCTATAGGTGTAAGTGTTTTGGTGTTTGTAAAACCCCATGAAAATTGTCAATGTACTTGACAGACCTGTAGGTGGCAGTGTTGATAGAACCACTGTTGGTCTTGATGTGAAATGTAAATTGAAGATTATGCTAGCGCTAGTGTACTTATAATCTTAATTTTAGTAATGACAGGAGGCGAGTATTTTGCATATAACTCTCTTTACTAACTCCACATAGCAGTAAAGAAAAGTGAAAACATTAACCAATCAAAAATGCAGTAGGAGGTATAGTATTCACAGTGATGAGGCTCCTCCCCCCTCTTTCGAAAGCGACATCAGAGACAAATATTGAAAAACGGATAAAGTCTTGAAACATAAAGTCTTGAAACATGCACCAACGGGTGACTTTCCAAATACGAAGTCCTAGTGGTTGAAGGACGGCCCAAACGTGTCCATCCTGAGCATAAGATGTAATGTCCCGAAGTTATGCTGAAAAAGAACGTGGAGAAGGTTAGGTACCGATCTGGCAACTGTTTGCGGTAATGTAATAAACCCAACACAATTTCCACCGAACTGATGTAAAACTAGATGAAAACTAGTATAAATATGACAGTAAACAATAACAAAGATTTAACTAAACAAGGTACAAGCCTGAGTCATACAAGATGAGTAGGAAGATAGAAGAAGTAAGGAAATACACAGAGTAAGTATACTTACTTGGATCCGTATCCCCCAAGGGTGCGGAGGGTGGGAAAATACTCGCCTCCTGTCATTACTAAAATTAAGATTATAAGTACACTAGCGCTAGCATAATCTTCAATTTTACCACATGACAGGAGGCTTCATATTTTGCATTTTTAACGCTGAAGCAGGAGAGACGTGGCTGCCCCCGAGTTCGGTCGGAAGTAGAAGGTCCGAAAGGTCGATTCTCGTGACCAATCTGCAGCTCGTAGGATGTCTGCCAGGGATGCGCCTGCGGTGAAAGCCGAAGAAGCTGCCGCCCCGCGGACGGAGTGGGCTCCGAAGGTTTCCTCTACGCCCGCCAGGGACAGAATCCATCTTACCCATCTGGCCAAGGTGGTGGTAGAGACGGGAACGTGTGGTCTAACGTAGGACACCAAGAGTTGGCCCGTAGGGGAGACCCGCAAACGGGATGTGACCTCTACGTACCGATGTAGGGTAGATACCACGCAGAGAAGCGGTTCTGTAGGAAAAAAGGGGTAGAAGACCGATGTGGAGTCGGATTTCGTACGGCGTGAAACTTGGAAGGTAACTCCCTCCGGGGAGACCGAAAAGGCATCGATGTCGAAAGCTCGTACGTCCGAAACTCTGCGGAACGAGACCAAACAAAGTAGGAGCGTCAGTTTGGCTGATAGTTGCCGGAGCGAGAGTCTGTTGTTGTCTGGCCAGTCCCTCAGGAACTGTAGGACGTTTTCGACGTCCCATAGTCGGGAGTATTTAGGTTTCGGAGGCCTCTGAAGTCTGATGCCCCTGAGGAGGCGGCATATCAACGGGTCTTTCCCGACGGGGATCCCCTGGGCCGGAGCGTGGGCCGCTGAAATTGCGGAGCGCACAACGTTGAGGGATCGATAAGATCGGCCCTTGGAGAAGAGATGAGAGAGAAAATTCATGATGGCTGTTATAGGTGCAGTAAAGGGATCGAAATTCCGCTCACTGCACCAAGTAGACCAGGAGCTCCATGCCGATAAGTAACATCGTCTGGTTCCTGGTGCCCATGAGTCCCATAGGAGATCTCGAGATGTTTGCGATAACTCTTCGGTTTGCCAGGCTCCCCTGAAAGCGTCCAAGCCACCAGCGTGAGACGGTCTTCCAGGATGAGCGGGTGTTGATTCCCTCTCGGGTCCGTAAGGAGCATCGGATAGGACGGTATGAGGAGGGGATCTCTGTAGGATGACGCTAGGAGATCCGGAAACCATGGTTGACCCTGCCACAGGGGTGAGATGAGGAGCAGGGATCCGCGTTGGGTCTTCAGGTATTGCATCGTCCTGGCTACCATGGCGAATGGGGGAAAGGCGTACGCCCCCAAGGGTGGCCAAGGCTGGAGAAACGCATCTACTGCCTTGCTCTCTGGGTCTGGGAGCCAGCTGAAGTACTCGTCTGTCTGCCTGTTGTTGCGTGACGCAAAGAGGTCCAGGTGGAGGGGACCCCTCCTGACCGAGAGGCGCTGGAAGATTGCTGGGTCCAGTCTCCAGTCGCTGCTGTCTCGCCAGTGGCGTGAAAACCAGTCCGCTGTCAGGTTCGTTTCTCCCGGGAGGTATTCTGCCATGAGGGAGATTTTCCGGGGTAGACAAAAGTCGAAAATTTCCTTCGTGATCTCTGAGAGGAGCCTGGATCGGGCTCCTCCCAGACGATTGATGTAGCGGACCGCTGAGATGTTGTCCATCCGGAGGAGGATGCAGCAGTCTGTCCGGTCTCTCGCTAAGCTGCGGATCGCAAACGACCCCGCTAGGAGTTCTAGGCAGTTTATGTGAAGGTTGGTTTCCTGGGAAGTCCAAGTGCCTCCTGTTGATCTGCCCTCGCTTGTGGCGCCCCAGCCCCACAGGCTGGCGTCTGATTCCAGAACTATGTCGGGTGCATTCCCGAAGATGGCTCGGCCGTTCCAAGCTTCCATGCTGTCCAACCACCATCCGAGTTCTTCCCTGACTTCTTCCGTTACCGGAATGGTTTGGTCGTAGGAAGGGTTCTGACGGAGGAAGGAGGCCTTCAGCCGTTGCATCGCCCTGTAGTGTAGTGGGCCCGGGAAGATTGCCTGTATAGATGCGGACAGTAGTCCCACGATTCGAGCCAGGCTGCGGAGTGGAATGGTGTTGCAGCGGATGACTCTGCGTAGTTCCTTTTTTATGGCTGTGATCTTTGAGATTGGGAGCCGTAAGGTGCTGGTCTTGGAATCTATCTCGAAGCCCAGGAAGTGTATCGTCTGGGCTGGGAGCAGCTCTGATTTCTGGTAGTTCACCACGAAGCCTAGGGACGTCAGGAGTTGAATGGTATATCGTGTGTGTTGTGTTAGACTGTACCTGTCTGAGGAAAATAGTAGCAGGTCGTCCAGGTAGATAATGCAACGAATTCCTTGAGTTCGTAGTTGTGATACTACCGGCTTGAGGAGCTTGGTGAAGCACCACGGCGCTGAGCTGAGGCCGAAGGGGAGGCATGTGAACTGCCAGGGTTGATCTTGCCATAGGAATCTGAGAAATTGGCGGCAAGACCCATGGACGGGGACCGACAGGTAAGCATCTTTGAGGTCCAGTCTCGTAAACCAGTCCCTGTCTTGGAGTAGATCTCTCAGCAGGTGAATGCCTTCCATCTTGAAGTGCCTGTAGGTTACAAAAGCGTTGAGTCCCCTCAAGTTTATAACCGGACGGAATTCTCCTGATTTCTTTTTTACTAGGAAAATGTTGCTGAAGAAGCCCTTTCCGTCGTGAGCCGGTTCTATCGCTCCTTTCGACTTGAGCTCCCGTAGTTCGCCGTCGATTAGGCGGCGGTCCTCCTCGGAGCATTGAATGGGATGCGGGGGAGGGAGCTGGTAAGGGGCTTCTACGAAGTCGATGACGTAGCCCCGAACTGTCTGGAGGATCCATGCGTCCGTGGAGATGGTCGTCCAGTTCTGAAAAGACAGAGCAATACGGCCTGCAGTGTAAGGGGTAGGTGAAACTAGAGACACTAGACTGCTTACCTGTGGGGAAGCGTGCTCTGCCACGGTTACGAGGTCCTCTGCCTCGGTCTGCTCCTCGGGTGTAGGAGAAGGGTTGCCTGAAGCCCACTTCCGGGTAGAAAGGCTGTGGTCTGTGTGACCGGGGGCCAGAAGGCCAGAATCGGCTGGCTGCTCGGCCCCTGTAGCGGCCAGCCCGTCCAAAAACACCCCGACTGGGGTAGCCTCGGAAGACTCGTTTCATAGACGTCTGAGCCTTATTGAGGGACGTAAAGATGTTAACATGCTTGTTCAGCTCTTTTAAGAAAGGTTCTCCGAACAATTTGCCCTGTGCCAACGGTCCCAACTCTTTGGTGCCCAAATCCACCAGTTTTCCGTCAATACGGAGTAAAGCTGCCTTGCGCCTCTCAGAGGAGAGGGCTATGTTGGTGTTACCAACAAAACAGAAGCACCGTTGTGCCCATTCCCTAATATCATGTGCCCACTCTTTGACCATGCTAGAGTCAAATTGATCGGCCCTAGTGAACGCATCATCCGCCAGGTACAATATGCGGGAGAGTGGGCCAATTGAGTCCAGCAGTTTATCCTGGACCCCATGGAATCCTTTCTCCACGCCCCGCCGAGGGTCGCGGCCACCTCGGGACATAAAGGTGTTCATCACCTGATCAAACTCCGGGGTCTGTGTTACGTGGTCGGGGAGCGAGGGGCGCGGGCATTCAGAGCGTAGACGGTTGCGCACCGTTTTGTCCAGTGGTTTGCGTAGCCAGCGGTGCATAAATTTGGAGAGGTGGTCGGGGGGGGTCCAATCTCCAGAGCGTGGATGGCGGATATTACGAGGGTCAAATAGACGTTGCCCCGTGGGGTCTAGGATGGTATCCCCTTCTTGAGTAGATGCGAGGTCGTCAGGCAACTGGATGTCGTCCAGGAAGGTGCCTCGTAAGAAGCCAGAATGGGAGCCGGGGTCCGAGTCCCCATTGTCATCCTGCGAATCAGAGTCCGCGGCTTGCCACTCGTCTAACACGGCCATAGAGCGCGTGTGTTCGTCCCCCTCATCCGAGGAGTAGTGGGCAGGAGTAGGTGGGGTTGGTCTGTGGCGTTTAGAGGGTGCCTTACCCTTGCCTGGAGTATCGCCCGCTTTCTCACCTTTCCAGTGACGTTTGGTGGGGCGTGGATCCGCCTGTACATGTGACTCAGAGGCCTCAGAGTCTTCATCCTGAGGTTGGGTCAGCGTGGCTTTTTTAGATTTGTCGGTAGATGCCGACATAACCCTGGACAGCGCTTTCTCCATAGAAGTGGAGATGGCGTCCGCAATCATAGACTGGAAGTCTGCAGGGGTTTGGGATGCTTCCATAGTGATTTTGAGTTGGCACAGGGTAGATGGGCTAGGGGTCAGGTAGTAGAGTATGGATTCAGTAATAATAATGACAACACCCCAGCAGAGTGTGTGATAGCACAGGTACAATAAGCACCAGAGACCCCAGCAGGGTAAATTGGGTTTTCTTGCTGGGCCTCACCCAGAAATGTATATGACAGTGAGAGTGGCACGAAATCCGCTCAATCTGGTGTTAAGATGGGGTTGGGATGCCCCTTACCATATACATATACATAGGTGGCACAAAATCCACCTGATGGCAGCAGTGAAATAAGGGCCTCACCCTGTTAGAATTGTAGGTGGCACAAAATCCACCCAGTAAATCAATAATAGTGGACTCACCACTCAAAAGGGCCAGCAGCCTCTGAATCCAATAATAAGAATGCCAGTGACCCCTGCCAGCTGTACTCCTTTGCAGTCTGCAAGCCGTCAGTACAAAACAGTATAACACACCCCAGACAGCCGGGATGTGTGTGTGGGTGTCTGGGAACGAGCGGGTTGCGGCGCGGTCGGCACTGCGCAGTCCGCGGTACTCCCAAAATGGCGGCCGAGAATCTCGCGAGACGCGAGATCCAAGATGGCCGCCGGGGAGCCGGGAAAGAGGTTTCCCGGCGTGCCGGCGATCTAGAAAGCGGCTGGGGAGCCGCAAGGGAGTATAGGGAACAGGGTGAGCGTTACCCTGAGGGAAATAAGCTGGGAGGCCAGCGGCAAAAACGGGGGGAAAAACGGAGGGAGAAAAGGGATGACAGGAACCCCTAAGAAGAACGAGCAGAGGCAAAAAAGAACAAAATCACATAGTGAGACATAATAATAAGAATAAAAACCCCCCCAGGACAGGAGGGAGAAGTCCCCCAGAAGAAAAACAGTATAAAGTAAAATCAAATAACATATAATACAGGAATACAGTAAATATAAAGGGAAGAGCCTGAAACTCTGACCTGTCTGCTGATGGAGCAGTAAAGAAAGAGGGGGAGGAGCCTCATCACTGTGAATACTATACCTCCTACTGCATTTTTGATTGGTTAATGTTTTCACTTTTCTTTACTGCTATGTGGAGTTAGTAAAGAGAGTTATATGCAAAATATGAAGCCTCCTGTCATGTGGTAAAATTATTGTGAATTAAACCTGAATTTGAGCCCGTGCTGGAGTTTCATTTATGGTTTATGGTTATGTTTAACCCCGTAAGGACAAAACTTCTGGAATAAAAGGGAATCATGACACGTCACACATGTCTTGTGTCCTTAAGGGGTTAAAACAATCTTATGTGTAATTTATATTGGCTGGTAAATTGTATATGACATGTGAAGACAGTTTTGCTGTTGACCAGTAGGGGTCATAAATGCTGATTGTATGGTAAAAATACCCTTTAACCCCTTAAGGACCAAACTTCTGGAATAAAAGGGAATCATGACATGTCACACATGTCATGTGTCCCTAAGGGGTTAATCCTACCGTATGACAGATAGGAGTCAGTATAAAAGCGAAAATGCTGTAGTTAGTTTGTTTGCTTATGAAGTGAAATAAAGTCTGAGAAGACTGTAGTATACCGATTGACAGGTAGGGGTCAGCATGTAGGCGAAAATGCCGTGGTTCGTTGGTTTGTACATGAAATGCAGGGCCGGTGCTTGGATTTTTAGGTACATAGGCGAAGATGCCTTTTTCCGCACCCCCCCCCGAAAAAAAACATCTTCACCAATGTGCCTCTTAACCAGCCCCTCTCCCCTCCCTGACCATTAGTAGTCCCTTCCCTGTCCCTTAGTGTTCTTCTCCCCTCCCCCCTCTTTTCCCTGTCTCTTGGTGTTTCTCTCCCATTCCCTCCCTGTCCCTTGGTGCACCCCACACCCCTTTAGTGGTCACACTCCCCTTCCTGGTGTGCCTCCTACCTCTATTGTTGCATTGCCGAGTGGAGCAGATCCCCTAAAGGAGCTTCAGTTTTCTGTACCCGGCCGGACTGACAGGGAGTGCTCTCTCTGTGAGCACCTCCTGTCAGTCTGGCCAGGTACAGGAAACAGAAGCTCCTGTACCGCGCTCTGCTCCACTACACTCTGTACACACTGACAGTCACACACTCAATGACAAACACACAGACGTCACTGACAGACACAGACTCATTGATCTGACACACACTCATTCATTGACACTGACAGACCCACACTGATTGACACTCATTGACAGACACACTGATAGTCACACACAGACTCAATGACAAACATACTCTCACTGATTTGACAGACACACACTCATACACTCGCACACACACTCATACAATCACTCACAGACACACACACTGTCACTCACAGACACACACACTTTGTCACTTACACACACTTTGTCACTTACACTCACAGACGCACACACTTTGTCACTCACACACACTTTGTCACTTACACTCACAGACGCACACACTTTGTCACTCACACACACTGTCACTCACAGACGCACACACTTTGTCACTCACACACACTGTCACTCACAGACGCACACACTTTGTCACTCACACACACTGTCACTCACAGACACACACATTGTCACACACACTGTCACTCACACACACTGTCGCTCACAGACACAGACACACACACACACAGTCACCACAGACACACACACAGTCACCACAGACACACACACCGGTCACCACAGACACACACACTGCCACCACAGACACACACCCCGTCACTACACAGACACACACACTGGGTTTCACCTCACAGACACACACACACAGTCACCTCACAGACACACACACACCGTCACCACAGACACACACACACCGTCATCACCACAGACACACACACACACACAGACACACACTGTCAGCCTCACAAGCAGACACACACATCAATACCACAGACACACACTGTCACTCACAGACACACACACCTGTCACACCACAGACACACACACACTGTCACTCACAGACACACACACACAGACACACACTGTCACCTCACACACACACACACACACCGTCACCACACACACACACACACACACACAGTCACCACAGACACACACACACTGTCACTACAGACACACACACACTGTCACTCACAGACACACACACACACAGACACACACTGTCACTCACAGACACACACACTGTCACTCACAGACACACACACACAGTGTCACTCACAGACACACACACACAGTCACTCACAGACACACACACACACACAGTCACTCACAGACACACATCACATGCATTCACTAATTATTTTATAAATACATATTTTCCACCCAGCCTCCCTACCTGGAGAGCTGGTGTGGATTATGGATCGGTCCCTGGGGCTGCTGGGAGGCGTGCGGCAGTGCTGTGAACAGGCGCGGCGAGGGAGCTCTAATCTCCACCCTCTGCTCCCTTGCGGGCTGCCTACTGATGCCGCGGGAGCCGGGTTGATGACATCATTTTCCGGCTCCCGCGGCATCAGCAGGCAGCGCGCGAGGGAGCAGAGGGTGGAGATTAGAGCTCCCTCGCCGCGCCTGTTCACAGCACTGCCGCGCCGGGGGTCGAGATGGTGGCCTGGCAGGAGGGAGAGCTTCCCTCCTGCCGGTCACTGAAATATTGCGCCCCCAGAGCCCGTGCGCCCTAAGGCGGCCGCCTGTGCCGCCTTATGGACGCGCCGGCCCTGATGAAATGCAATAATGTCTGAGAAGCCTGTAGTACACTGAATGACCGGTAGGTGTAAGTGTGTAGGTAAAAATGCAGTGGTTTATTGTTTTGTACACGAAAAGCAATAATGTCTAAGAAGCCTGTAGTACACCGAATGACTGATAGGGGTCAGTATGTAGGTGAAAAATGCAGTGGTTTGTTGGTTTGTACCTGAAATGCAATAATGTCGGAGAAGCCTGTAGTACACTGAATGACCGGTAGGTGTAAGTGTGTAGGTGAAAATGCAGTGGTTTATTGTTTTGTACATGAAAAGCAATAATGTCTAAGAAGCCTGTAGTACACCGAATGACTGATAGGGGTCAGTGTGTAGGTGAAAAATTAAGTGGTTTGTTGGTTTGTACCTGAAATGCAATAATGTCGGAGAAGCCTGTAGTACACAGAATGACCGGTAGGGGTCAGTGTGTAGGCGCAAATGCAGTGGTTCGTTGATTTGTACATGAAATGCGATAATGTCTAAGAAGCCTGTAGTCCACCGAAAGACCAGTAGGGGTCAGTGTGTAGGTGTAAATGCAGTGGTTTATTGGTTTGTACATGAAAATGCAAACAACGCCTAAGAAGCCTGTAGTACACCGAATGACCAATAGGGGTCAGTGTGTAGGTGAAAAATGCGGTGGTTCGTTGGTTTGTACATGAAATGCAATAATGTCTGAGAAGCCTGTAGTACACCGAATGACCGGTAGGGGTCAGTGTGTAGGCAAAGATGCAGTGGTTCGTTGGTTTGTACATGAAATGCGATAATGTCTAAGAAGTCTGTAGTACACCCAAAGACCAGTAGGGGGTTTAAACGAATGATATGCATGAACATGCAATGGTTTTAGAACAGACTTAGACAAAATGCAGCAGTAAAGTGAGGACCTGACCCTTGCATGGTGCCGTGGGACTGATCCCTGGCGTAATGGGTAGGTCAACTTATGGTTTGTGAGTCACTTGGACACCATCCACAGCGATAGATTGAAGAAAGAAGGTGGTAGGCCGGAAAAGCCTGTGGCTGGATTCCTGACAGAGCTCAGCTTAGAAAACCTCATGGAGTAATCAGGTAAAATGGCGTCTGGATGACCCGGAAGTGGAAATCATTCTGATGCTGACCTCAAGCGATATGAGTCACGTAAGGGGTGTCCCTTATATAGGGGAGTGAATTAATTTAAGCCCCTCCCACAAATACAGGCAAAACTGCCTTAATACATATATATATATATCTATATATATATAGATATATATATATATATATTATTTATTTTTATTTTTTTTCTTTTATTTTTTTATTTGTTTTAAACCATAGCATGAATTGTGATTCAAAAGGACCAGTGACCAGAAACTAGCCATAAATTGCAGTTCTGACTATGTAGGTTTCATTCGCATGGTCTGTTTCTGTTCTTGAAGTTGAAGTCTCTTTGAGAGTATATAGCTAGATGCCAAAAACATTATGGTGAGACCAAACACAATACAACTCCCCACAGGGCAATAAGAAAAAAAATGGTTGTCCATCACTTGCATATCCCGAGATAAATAAACATAAATAGACTTGTGCACAGTGAAAATTGTCAGCTTTTTCAAAGATTCAAAATTACACTCAATCGGTCAAACTTCTGATGAATTTTGATTCTGAATGATCAAAATCTCCAAGTCTAGATATAGATACGCAGATTGCATTTTCACATCCTGTATTGCATGGAGAGTAGCATCACAAAATGCAACAAAAACTGTAACTGAAAGTATGCAGAACCGATGTCCTGGTCTAGACTAGTGGGAATTCCAATCACTGGCAGTTACTACTACTTGCTAATAATGCAGCCCAGTTTCCCTTGTTTTACTTCTTTCAGTGAAGTGGAACGGAGGACAAAGATGCAGTGTGATTCCAGTAGTGGCTGTTAAGTTTTAAGATGGTGGGGTGCCAGACTCCTCCCCCGGAATTATAAAATTCATAGAGCTAAGTACAGTATAGAGATAACCATACCACAAACAGAGCTATGAAAAAAAAGAGATATAATACACAGAGCTTGGCACAATACGATACAGTGGCAGAACTACTGCCTGTATGGCTGCTGGGTCCCCGGGTTCCCACAGCAGATCACTTCCTTCCAGTTTAAATAAAAAGCACCAAGCAGGGTAGAAAAGGCAGCTGCACAGTGAAAGGCAGCATTACGAGCACGAAGAGTGAGTTGCTCTAGACCCCACAATAACATCAGCCAGCAGCAGGACCAGAACCCCAAGCAAACTGCCCTCCTGGACGCAAAAGGTAAGCTAACAGGAAGATAGTTGAAAACGTAAAAAGTATTACATGTATGTGTATGTCATATTGTGTGTGTATCTGTGTCAAGGTGTGTGTATGTGTCAGTGTGTGTCTGTGTGCATGTGCATCTGTGTCAGGGTGTGCATCTGTGTGTGTAAAAAGAAAAGGGCCTAGGCACTCTCTATAATATATGGTGAATGGCAGCAGTAAATAACAAGGATTCACAAAAAAACAGCAGGAGATAAACCATGCCCAAAAACAAAATTAAACACTGTTTTTTAAAGTACCTTTAATATATAATATATATGTACATGTATATGTACTTTAATGCCTATACCTTGAGTAAACAGTAGCAGGTGTTCAATAAGGAATCCTCAAAAATATGTCACATTAACTTTATATATTAAATGGGTGTTCAAGAGAACTAACTCACACTTTGTTGAGCTACATAGAGCTCTGCTGTTTAGCGCTTGAATGGTACAATCCCCATCTCAGGTTATGTGAAGATCCACTTGTTTAAATGCAGTAGTGTTCCAATGTATAAAGGATAAAACAGAATGAAAAACTCTGATTGTGTAGTATATCAATGTAGAAGTACTGGTAAAAAAAAAAGCATGGTATCCTACTTACAATTTTTAGAGGAAGGACTTGCGCTGTTGTTTAACAGCTTTGGTAGTATAAACCCCACCTGGGTTATGCAGGAACCAAGAATGGAGTCAGCAACATTACATGATTAAAAAGGACTTAAAATATATCATAGAATTGACTTTATTAAGTATTAGTGATGTCCCGAACTGTTCGCCGAACGGTTCGCCGCGGACGGCGTACATATGCGGTAAACTTTGACCCTGTACCTCACAATCAGCAGACACATTCCAGCCAATCAGCAGCAGACCCTCCCACCCCCTGGACAGCTTACTTAGAATGCAGCTTCACAATGAATGTAAAATGGATGCTGTCCAGAAGTTTACCGCAAATGTTCGGCGTCCGTGGCGAACCGTTCGGCGAACAGTTCGGGACATCACTATTAAGTATATATATCCATCTATATCTATCTATATATCTATCTATATATATATATATATATTATTTTTTTATATATGTATATATGTGCATATATCCAAGCAATCAAACACCAACACAACATGCAAACACACCCCTGCATTCAAACTCCAAAACTTTTTACAGACACTCTCTTTCATTCAAACAACAATGCTACACACAAATATACATCCACATTTAAAAACCAACATTACATAAAAACACACCTCTGCAATCAAATGTAAACATTACATACAAACACATCCCCGCATTAACCCCTTAAGGACGGAGCCAAATGTACACGTTGTGAATGAAACAAAATGTAAACAAAACCTGGCATTTGCGCTACATGTCTGTCTAACCGTAATTCAACTCTTTCATAGTAAATGCACCCACCCTTATTATATATCATTTTATTCAGGGGAAACAGGGCTTTCATTAAATATCAAATATTTAGCTATGAAACATAATTTAATATGAAAAAAATGGGAGAAAATAAGATTTTTTTTATTTTTTTAGTTCTACATTTAGTTTTTTAGTTCTACATTTTAACTGTCAATGTCATAATACGGTTTGCTTTTACTGCAATAAAATACACATATTTGTATTCAGCAAAGTCTCACTTGTAAAACAGTACCCCCTATGTACAGGTTTTATGGCGTTATGGGAAGTTACAGGGTCAAATATAGCACGTTACATTTGAAATTGAAATTCGCCAGATTGGTTACGTTGCCTTTGGGACTTTATAGTAGCCCAGGAATTAAATTTACACCCATAATGGCATACCATTTGCAATAGTAGACAACCCAAGGTATTGCAAATGGGGTATGTCCAGTCTTTTTTAGTAGCCATTTGGTCACAAACACTGGCCAAAGTTAGCGCTAGTATTTGTTTGTGTGAAAATGCAAAAACGCCCAATTTTGGCCAGTGTTTGTGACTAAGTAGCTACTAAAAAAGACTGGACATACCCCGTTTGCAATACCTTGGGTTGTCTACTATTGTAAATGGTATGCCATCATAGGGGTAATTTTCATTCTTGGGCTACCATAGGGTTCAAAGGCCCCGTAACCAATCTGGCGAATTTTAATGTGAAAAATGAAACGAAAGCCTTATATTTGACGCTGTAACTTTTGAAAACACCATACAACCTGTACATGAGGGGTACTGTTGTACTCGGGAGACTTCGCTGAACACAAATATTTGTGTTTCAAAACAGTAAAAAGTATCACAGCAATAATATTGTCCGTTTAATGCTGTTTGTGCATGAAAAATGCAAAAAACGTCACTTTTACTCATACATCCAAATAGAAAATTATCCGCGTACAGGTTTTATGGTGTCTTGGAAAGTTATAGGGCTAAATATAGTGCTAGCAAATAAAATTCCCTTTACTTTCGGCATGGGTTGTCAGGCAGGTCCCGCTAATTGTAATTAATTAAGATTCCTAATTATGTAAAAATATTACATAAATATATATGTAGAATTAATATATGTATATATATACGTATGTGAATCTATATGTGTATATATATATAAATATATATATATAATTTTTTAAAAATATTTTTATTTATATATAGGTATATATATAGTGATATATACGTATATATTTATGTATGTAGATATATATATATTATTTTGTTCGACGTGTATTTTGATATAAATATATATATATTAATATCACAATACAGTTAGAACAAAATAACACACATCTATATATTTTTTTATTATTTTTTTAATTTTATTTTTTAACTTATTTACATATTTAATTTTTTTATATTATATATAAATATATATAACAATAATTATATATATATATATATATATATATAATCAGTATCAGTCTACGTTTAATTTGATATTAATATATATATATAATTATATATATATTAATAGTAAAATACACCTATACAGTGTATGAGTGTGTATGTATATGTGTATATATATACTTAGATCATATATATATAATATATATATGATCTAAGTATATATATATATATTTTTTTTTTTTTTACACTTTACTTTTTAATTTATTTTATTTAATTTTATTTTCAGCCAGCAGGGGGACCACCTGTCATTACAGGCAACCCCCCTGCTTGCAATGCAGGAGGCAGCTACCCCCGGCTATGTGATTGTGGGGTCCTCGCAAGGACCTCACTCTCACATGGCCGGGGGGGGCTTCCTGGGGGTCGGACGTGCCGCGCGGGGCTCCCTGGGAGTCCCCCCCACCGCGATCGCCGGCGTGGGATCGCCGGCGTGGGATCGCCGGCGACCGGGTAAGTAAAGAAAGACCGGAGGGCGTACAGTTACGCCCAGCGGCGTTTAGAGCCACCTAAAATAGGGCGTAATTGTACGCCCTCCGGTCTTAAGGGGTTAACTTAAAAATATATAAATATATATGCAAACCTCACATGCTACAACACTGTTATGTTCAAACTATGAAAATAGAGACTGCTGACGCCGTTGTGGCCATACAGGCACTGTTGTACTCATCTGCATACCAAAAATAAAGAATAAAAAAAAAAGAAAAGAAAAAAAGATCAGTCCTCAAAGTTACAGCCCCAGTCATCCAGTTTTAAACTTCACAACTTTTCAACAAGCCACAGCATGAGAGTCTCAGTTCTTAGCTCACTGAGCACTTTAAAGAAGATGATGGGTATATGCAGTAGGAGTTATTAAAACCATTAGTGTGTGTGAGAATTGCCCCCCTCCCCTTGTCACCCCTGGGCTTTATTTTTTTTATTTTTTTTTTGACAATCTTTATTTTGACTTTTAGTATCGGTACAGTGTGTCGATTCTTCAACAGAGTAAGGTACAAAATATCAACTTATAAGAGGTATAACATCCAACAGGATAGAAACAGTACATGCACACAACAAACCACGGGGGATCTTAAAACAGCTGACCTATACTAATGGGTGAGACCCAGATAATGGCATGGTGATGGAAGGCCGGGTCTGTCACGCACTATGATCAGGTGCGGTGGTCAGTGTCTCTCTAGTGACCTCTTCTTGTGTAAGGCAGTCAAGAACGTGGCTCCCTGTCTTGTGAGAGCGTATCAGTAAGTCGACGTAGTCACGGTCAGTTGTCCGGGGAGTTAAACCGGGATCATTGTCCAGTTTGTCAGAGGCCCGCTCATGGTTACACTAACAAATGTCTGCGGCCAAGGGGGTCATCAGAGAGGTCGGGTCTCAGTCAGCCGTCCGGCTATCGTTCAGGAGCTGTTGGTTGAGAGGGAGGCTGGGCTTTATATATAAATATATATATATATATATATATATATTATATATTTGAGTAAATTCCCTTACTTAATCAGCCCTCAGGCAGTCACTATGGCTATTTAGGGAGAGAAAAATATATTATACACTGACATTTGGCAGTTACCGACAGCTGCTGCAGCTGTGCTCTGTATTATTTCCAAGATGGCTTCTTGCTTCTCCTGTGGGCACTGTAACCCAACCACATGGAGCTATCAGCCAATAATGGCCCCTGAATAGAAAGGCCAATAGCATGTCTCCACTCATGGGCAGCTGACTCTGCTGCCCGATTAGTAACTCAATGAAAATTCCTTTTTAAAGGACCCTAGGATGTGCAAAATATGAGAAAAACAGGGCAGATTTCAAAGTGGAGGTTGAGTAATTTTTCAGATATTTTAAATGCAAACAATATATGCGTAATCAAATGGTTTCATAGTTTATCTTGTACAGGAAAATCAATTTTAAACAGTAATGGAAATAAGGCATTAATTGAAGAAAATAAACATTTTTAAATTTCTTTTAGCACGTTGCAGTTCCACCATATATGTAACATGGTTCCTTCGGTTCTGTTGCATCTCCAACAAATAGATGAATGAATATTTGATCTGATGTGTAATTTAACTGGAATCAAATGCAACATAAAATCTTTACATGATTTTCTAATATGGAAATGCAATGAATATTTTGCTTTATTTTGAAGAGTTGACTGATATCAAACATAAGGTGGAAAGGAAATTTTCCCATTTTATAACAAGCGATTTTAAATGTAGGTTCATTGCTATCTAAAAGATTAACTCCTTAAGAACACAGCATCAGAAGCTGGACATAACCTTAAGGACACAATCCATTTTTGCATGTTTTGCTGTTTGTGTTCAACTGCAATTTGCATCTCTCTCATTTATTATATACCGTTTTTAGATGACAAAAAGGAGTTTAATTTCATGTGACATATAGATATATAAATTCTCATTTATTACAAAAAATGCAAAATAATGGGGGGAAAAACAAAAAAATATTTTTTTTCCAGGTCTTGGCAATGATAACATGTGCATAATATGTCCCGCTTAGGAAAAGTGATTCAAAATCAATTCATTTATGTGTCTTGATTTACAATGTTCATAACATGTGTAGGATTTCAGTTTATTTTTAATGTTACAGGTCACAAACTACAAGGACTAAAATAATATTTCAATGTGAAACAATGTTAGAAGTTGGTATGTTAGTCTTGGAAGTTTAATACCCATCACAGAAAACAAAATTGCCACACAAAACTATATATTTATATAAAGTATATTTATTTACCTAAGGTTATTTTTACACTTTTTACGTAGCCATTTCACCACCAATCTCTGCTAAATATTGGAGTAAAATTGTGTATTTTCTCTATTTTGGCATATACACATATAACAAGTTTTTGTAATGTGTTTTTCGTAAAGCTGGTGTGTGCTGTCCCTGTACAGAACCCCATATTGTGTTCAGCTACATCTTCTGAGTACAACGATACCCCCATTGTATATCTTTGCCACAATTCTGTGAAGCTACAATGCCATGTAGGCGACCATGCTATTTCAGTTTCTATAGTTGGAATTTTGATAGATAATCATATTCCTGATTTTGTGGCATTACAGCCATTATTTGACTGTTCAAATAACCCCACAAAGGCCTTCAATTTGAGAAAGCAGACACTCCAGGGTATCCTATTAGGCATATATTATACCTTAATTTGCCACCATTTTTTCACCAATTTATTTAAAATTTTGTGGTGACGTGACAAGTTCAGATTTTTAAGTGTGAATTTACACAGGGGGGTTTTAATGGGTCCGTATTCTATTTTGAAATATGTTAGCAGGCTGCTTTTTCAACTATCCCAAAAAGGCATACTGTTTCTTAAAGAAGACACCCAAGGGTATTTCAAAAGGCAAATTTTGAACCTTAGTGATGGATAATTTGTCCGCTAGCTTGTATCAAGTATAGTGGCAATAAACTTTTTTTTCTGCCCTTTTAAAACACACAGTGAGTTTGTACTGTATATTTTGCAAACCTTATGTGTACTACGGCTTTATAATACTTCATATTTTCCTCAGCTATGTTGTCTGAGCACAACAATACTCCCGTATGTACCTTTACCAGGTATATGACAACTTTGAAGGGGCACATTTGAGACACAGCCATTTAAGTTTGAATTTTTACGCTGGGTCCATGCCCCACTTTGGAATTTTTTTAATAGGTTGTATTTTCCAATTACTTCACAAAGGCATACCATATCCTAAGGAAGACACCTCATGGTGTTTCAAAAGGCTTATTTTAAACCTTAGCGTGGTAATATTTTTTCGCAAGACTGTACCAAGTATAGAGGTAATACACATTTTTTCCCTTTTTTAAACTTTTTTTTTACTTTTTAAACGTTTCTTTAACTTTGAAAACCTTTTTTTTGCTTTAAACAACTTTTTTTTACTATTTTAAAACTTTGTTTAAACTTTTCAAAAGTTTTTTTTACTTTTTAAAAGTTTTTTTTACTGTTAACCCCTAACTAGCCTAACAGTAAATCCTCCAATTTCCCCACTAACTTTTTAACCCCTGAGGATTAAAAAAAACATAAAAGTTAACCCTAGGGGGTTAAAAGAAAAAATTATATCACATTTAAATACTGTTAACTGTATTTTGATCACAGCAGGCAGTGATTAAAGGGCAGGGAAGGGGTTAAATTTTATTTGAAGGGGGTGAGGGTGGGTGGGATTTTATAACTAACAGGTTTTTTTTTTTACAGTGAGAGACAGATCAGCACCAATCTGTTTCTCTGCACTTCACAGCTCACACGGAGTTGCAGGAAGACAGATCGGGTTTCACTGCAGCACGTGTGATGCTCTGACTCCCGGTCAGTGCGATCACATGGGCTTTGAAAGTGAAACTGCTTGCTGTAGTGTGCCTCATACGGAGACACGCTACAGGAACATTAACCACACGATTGCCGCGATTGTGGCAATCTGGGGTTAATTTTAGTATTGGACGGAAATTTTCCGTCCTGCACCTTAAGGGGAGTAGTACTGCAATGACAAAGAATTTCCATCCAGCATCCTTAAGGGGTTAATAGATCTGGAAATCAGACCTTTAATCCCATTTTTTTCTATTAAAGAATCAAGAGAATGATCAATAATATTAATTTATTAATTTAGAACTCAGATAGAGGATTTCTCTTGACGATAAGTTATATTTGAACTGCAAAAAAGGAAAAGTCATAAGGGATTTATTTTCAATCATATCTATTATTTTAACCCCTTAAGGACCAAACTTCTGGAATAAAAGGGAATCATGACATGTCACACATGTCATGTGTCCTTAAGGGGTTAAAGATACTATGTTGTTTCCAGTATCAAATATTGACTTAAAATACATTTTATTGTAAAATATCTATTGGAGCCCTAGAAGAAATACAGTGATTTAATTCAAGTTTATTTTTCAGTAATTTCAAAGTGACACACATATCCTCAATTATAAAATATATTATATAATTTATATTGAGTCTTTTAAGCATGAGAACATACAGGAATTATGTAGTTAATTAATGTCTGGGAATTCAATATCTTCCTTAGCTTAGTTTTTTTGTAGAATAGTTTGGGAGATGCTATATTGTTTATTGGCCCAGATATTTAGAAAATAGAAAATTAACTCTGGAATTCGGAAATTATGTAATTACTAAGTTTAAATGGTAGTGAACAAAAAAGATATAATACACTGAACAATTAATATATATTTCAGACATGTACCTGACGGTATAGTTTTACTAATACTTCTGTGGTTCAGGCCTTGGTACTCTTGTCATCATAATTATTTTGTGCTGTCCTATTATACTCTCTATCCCCCCTACACACACACACACACACACAAACCCCCAACCCTTGGTTTAATTTCTATTTTATATTCTTGTTTATCACATTTGCTTTACCCCTTTGATTTTGGAGAGAGAGAGAGCCTCTTATGCCCAGTGTATTTTCCTTGTTTTATTATTCTGATCAGTCTGCCCGTTAAGGGGTTAAGATCTTTTCCTTCTTTTCTTTTCCTACCCTCCTCTTTCTGGCCCTCGTCTCGCTATATCTGGACCTTAGCTATACCTGTTTTAGTTATTGCATGCTAAATTCAGGAGGGCGGAAAATAGTGGTGATGGTATTTATTAGATTATCATTTCCATTGTGCATATCCATGTATCCCAGTCTTCTATTTGAGTATATCTGTTTCCTAGGTTCACCAGGATACCCCTCTCCATTCTAGCTTGCCATATAACTTGTTTTATTAATTCTTGGATGCGTGGGATTATCTCTGTTTTCCAATTTCATGCTGAAAGTAATTTAGCTGCAGTTATTATATGTAGAATTATAATTAATGTTTTTTTTCCCCATTTTTGGCCAGTGTAAGTTTAGCAGGACCACTTCTGGTTTAAAAAAAATAATTTTATATGAGTTATTTGATTAATTACCTTGATTACATCTTTACAGAATTTATTTATGGGTGTGCACTGCCACCAACTATGGATTAAATTACCTTCACTAATATTACATTTCCAGCAACTGTCTGATGACGCTGGGAAGATTTTGTTTAAACATTTCCGTGTTAGATACCATCTGTTTGATAGTTTGAATTGGGTTTTCATAAGGCTTAGGCAGTTCACATATTTATTTAGTTTATTTAGAGATCTTATCCACTCTTGTTCTTCTATATGTACTTGTAGTTCTTTTTCCCATTTATTAATCAGTTCTATAGGTTTATTGTGTCTCCATCTGTATATAACTTTAGCGCATTTTGCCAGTAGGTTTCTATAGTTCTTTAATTTGAGTAGATGTTTGAGCATTGTAATTTTTTCCCCCTCATTTTGAAGTAGATATTCTGCTAAGAAGCCCTTAATTTGCAGAGTTATAGGTGTCTTGGGGGGAATGTTGAATTCCTCCAAAATGTGATTGAAGGTTTTAATTTTATGTTCCGCTAGTATATTTTTAAATTCCCTTATCCCCCCAGTCCTCCAAGTGTCTATTTTTATGTTGTCTAACATAAAAAGAATTACTAGAAAAAGGGAGCACATCTATTATTCTATTTCTGAGTCCTATGTTAATTGTGAATGTGTCCCACCAATTCGTTAACGCTTTGAGTATCTGGGATTTAGTTTGTGCCTCTTTGATTAATTTTTTATTCATATCTAGGACCCAAACCCGTTTTAGCATTTCATACCATGTTTCTTGAATTGCAGCATTGTTTTGTGAGAGCAAAATATGAAAGAGTCTGCTAGCCTGATAACATTATAAAATTTCCGGGCCTCCATCCAATTTCCAAGGCCTCCATCCTGTCTTAAACTGGCCAAAACTTTCATTTTAACTCTTGCTTTCTTGCCGCCCCATATAAATTTAAAAAAGGATGAGTGTAGTAAGGATAGCCAGTTTTCTGGGAAATTGAGTGGAATCATTCTCCACAGATACAGCTTTTTTGGTAAAATTTATGCTTTTAGGATATCGATCCTACCCGACCAGGAAAAACCCATACCTTTCCAGTCCCTTACGTTTTTATTAGTTTGTGTTAGTAAAGGTAAAAAGTTGGTTTCTACTAGTTAAGGTTAAGATTATGCCTATGTATTTTAGCCTGTCTTTGTTTTCTGGGAGCCCAAGGTTTTGTACAAGAAAATTAATTAATCTTTTGTTCATATTTTTAGCTATAAATATTGATTTCTCTATATTCATTTTGTATCCTGACACTTTAGAGTATTTGTTTATCTCCTTAGTTAGTAAGATGTCATCTGCGTAAATATTTCATTTGTATTGTCCTAAGGAATTCGTAATTCCTTCGATTTTTTTTTTATTTTGTCTTATTTAAATCACAAAGGGTTTCTAACACCATTATGTACAATAAAGGGAAAAGAGGGCACCCTTGTCTAGTCCCATTTTTTAACACTGGAGTTTTGTGATGTGAATCCTGACCCTGTTACTTTAGCTGATGGAGAGTTGTAGAGAGTGGCTATAGCTTGTAATGATACAGTAATTCCAAATTGTTTTAAAATGGCAAACATGAAACCCCAACCAACCCTGTCCAACGCTTTCTCTGCGTCTATTGACAGTAACATTAGAGGGGTTCCGTTAATCTCTGTTTCTTCTAATATGTTTATTATTTTTCTGAGATTGTTGGTTGGAGACCTCCCTGGTATGAATCCTGCTTGGTCATTATTGATTAATTGTGGTATAACTATTTTTAATCTAACAGCAAGAGTGGAAAATAATTTTTCAATATCTGTATAGATTAGTGATATAGATCTGAAAATTGCCAATCAGTTCTGGGTCTTTATCTGCTTTTGGAATTGGGACAATATTCGCTCTCAATAACTCTCCAGGACAGCTTCCTGTTTTCATTATGTAGTTGAAAATGGTGGTGAGTTCCCCTTTTAGTTCCCCATTAGTTTATAGAATTTATCTGTAAACCCATCTCGGCCTGCGGAAGTCTTTATTTTAAGCTTATCTATGGATTTACTGACCTCTACTTCTGTTATAGGCTGGTTTATCAGCTTTAATTGGTTGGGTAGGATTTTTGGCACGGGTAAGTTTTCGAAGAATTCCTCAATCTCTTTTTCTCTGCCAAATATTTCTTCTGGTAGGTTATATAGAGTCTGATAAAATCTCTGAAACGCTCTATCTATTTTTTCTGGGGCCATTAGATTCTTAGTTTCTTTGTCTTTTATTTTACATATTACTTTTTTTTGTTTCTCTTTTTTCAATTTGTTGGTCATTAACGTTTCTGGGTTGTTGCCCTTTAAATACCACTTGGATTGTAGTGCTTCTAACTGTTTGGTTGCTTTATTCATTAGCTGAATATTTATCTGTTTTTCTGTTTCTGCAATCCTTGCTATTTGTATGGAAGGTGTGGTTTTATTCTGCCTCTTGTATTCGCTTAATATTACATATAGTTTAAAGAGAGGCGGTAATCCTTTTTTATTTGCAGTGGCAGACATTTTTATCAAGTGGCCTCTAGCTACGCTTTTATAAGCGCACCAGACCGTGATGCCAGTGTACCTTTGTTTTTATTTTCTAAAAAGAAAAGATTTGTTATATTCTTAATTTCTTCAACATTTTTTATGCGCCACTCTTTACAGAATGTATCAAAATTATCTTTGTATTCCAACACGATAGGACTATGGTCTGACCATACTATATCCATCTGTTTCTATCATATCCCCCCGTCTCGTCTTTCCTTCAAGCTATACATGTTAAGATCCTTTAACCTTTCCTTGTAAGTTTTATCCTGCAATCCAAGAACCAGTTTAGTAGCCCTTCTCTGAACTCTCTCTAAAGTATCAATACCCTTCTGGAGATATGGTTTCCAGTACTGCGTACAATACTCCAAGTGAGGTCTCACCACTGTTCTATACAATTGCATGAGCACTTCCCTCTTTCTACTGCTAATACCTCTCTCTATACAACTATGCATTCTGCTTGCATTTCCTGCTGCTCTGTTACCTTTAAGTCATCTTAAATAATTACCCCTTAATCTCTTTTCTCAGATGTTGAGATTAGGAATCTATTAAATACAGTTGCAAGAAAAAGTATGTGAACCATTTGGAATGATATGGATTTCTGCATAAATTGGTCATAAAATGTGATCTGATCATCATCTAAGTCACAACAATAGACAATCACAGTCTGCTTAAACTAATAACAAACAAAGAATGAAATGTTGCCATGTTTTTATTGAACACACCATGTAACTATTGTTGTGACTTAGATGATCAGATCGCATTTTATGACCAATTTGTGCAGAAATCCATATCATTCCAAAGGGTTCACATACTTTTTCTTGCAACTGTATTCTGTGCTCTGCCCTTGGGCTTTTACGTCCAAGATGCATTGTCTTGCACTTATCCACATTTAATGTCAGCTACCACAACTCTGACAATTTTTCTAGTTTACCTAAATCATTTTCCATTTGACTTATCCCTCCTGGAACATCAACCCTGTTACATATCTTAGTATCATCAGCAAAGAGACCTGCTTTACCACCAAGACCTTCTGCAATATCACTAATAAAAGCATTAAAGATAATGGGTCCAAGTACAGATCCCTGAGGTACCCCACTGGTTACAAGACTATGCTTCAGATATACTCCATTGACCCTCTGTTGCCTGTCAGTCAGCCACTGCCTTACCCATTCAACACTAATCATGCTGTCCAATCAGCATCTTGATATGCCACACCTGTGATGTGGAAGGATTATCTTGGCAAAGGAGAAGTGTTCACTAACACAGATTTAGACAGATTTGTGAACAATATTTGAGAGAAATAGGGCTTTTGTGTACATACAAAAAGGTTTTGATCTTTGAGTTCAGCTCATGAAAAATGGATGCAAAAACAAAAGTGTTGCGTTTATAATTTTGTTCCGTGTAGTTTAGGTATTAAGTAGGCTTTCATTATATTCAAATGCCCCAAACTTGAAGTCTCAATTTTTCTCTAATGAGTTTGTTGTTTTTGGAATATTTTATATAGTTCTTCATAATTATGTTGCAAGAAACTAGGTATATTAAAAGAGAGCTTAATTTCTAGATAGTCAATGTATTCTCTTTTCCAATCAACATGATAATAATATCTGAGAGCATCGATTTCGTTTAGTGTTACATTTGATGCTAAAATCTGAATTTTAATTTAAAAAAATATTAATACTTATATTAATTATAGTTTGAAAATTTACCAAAAAGTTCTAGAACATTCAGAACATTGGAAATCAAAGGGTTTGTCAAGGTCAGAAGCACGTCACCAAATAAAGATATTTTACACTTGTTCAAACCCTGAATCACTGTGTTTAAAAAAAAAAAAAAAAATCACTAAAGGTTAGTAAAGGAGCCAACAGGCCTCCTTGTCTAGTTCTGTTCTTAATTGGAAATAACATTGATTCCAAAAATGATTTTTGCACCTGTGTTTAAATATATCATCATAATTTTATCTTTAAAAGTATGCCGAATTTTTCTATTATAGAATCCAGAAATCTCCAGTTAACCGTATCGAATGCCTTATCGGCATGTAAGGCAAGAATAATGGAGCTAGATTTAGAAGAATTAATTAAAAATGTTTAATTAAGAATCCTTTGAATATTATCAATAGTGCTTCTCCCCTTGACAAAACCTGATTGATCAATCCCAATTAGATCCAAAATAGCCAGTTTTAATCTATCAGAGAGAATTTGTGAAAAAAATTAAAAATCTCGATTGATTAGAAAAATTGGTCTGTACTCTGTAGTTAACCGTAAAAGTTGACTCTTTCCCTGGCTTAGGCATCAGAATTATAGAAGCAATCAGCATTTCACTAGGGTATGTTTTATTATTAGAAATTTCCGAAATTGTTTTGCAGGGGGCTATGATATTAACAATATTTTTTTTAAATAGAATATAGCTGTAAAGCCATCTGGGCCTGGAGCTTTATTCGTTTTTAGATTTTTAATTGTATTAATAGTTTCTGAAATTCTAAAAGGGGCATTTAGTTTATTAAGTTTTTCTAGTGAAATCTTAGGTAGGTCTAAACTCTCCGAAAGTTGTCTATTTCTTCAGAAGTGGCAATAATCAACAAAGGATTGAGAAATATCTTTTGGGGTAGCAGGCCAAAGTGTTGGGGCTGGATGCACACATTCGGATACCAAAATCACCCATGGCTCCTGGTGGTCCAGTTGGCATAATTGCAGATGACAGTGCAAAACACCTCTTTTTTTTGGCAATCTTTATTTTCATTTTTTAAAAAGTTGAGGATTGAAAACAGTTTTGACATGGGGTCACAGCAGAACGTAGAAACAACTTCCTGGATTTACATTTCAAGCTTTGCATTGAACAGCGGAACATTAGGTCTAGTGGTGGAGATCTAGTCTCAACTGTGCTATTGTGTATGAGTTATTGCTAGTAACTTGTTGGTTCATTATAGCTGGAAGTGTGAGGCTGTGTTTCAACTGGTTGTTTAATAGGCTTTCCGCCCTGAGTCTGTGCGACCTCTGTAAGTATCCCTTTACTAGGGAATCTCCCACTGTTATCATTTGGATCTAGGGGATCATATGCGTGTGCAAAAGCATCCCCCTACTCAACCTTCTATGTCCCCAGAGAGAGTCCCCGGTCCAAGAACACCGGCAAGTAGTGCTTCATAGTCGTGGCTGGCTGGCCATGCCCTCTGTCCCAGGTGGACTGTCTATCTCTTATGTAACAGGTCTGTGACATCAATTGGTTCCATGTAGGTTGTGGTGGCAATGGGACCTGTTGTGCCTCTCCTCACTAGCTTGTAGGTACCCATTTGTGTGTTTGTGTGTTTGGGGGCCGTTCTCGTTGTCAACTGTGGTTTGGGGGCCCATGAGCATTCTCTTGGCCACTGTTACCATGCAGGTGCACAGGTCCATTTTGCATTTGTTGGCTGAAGGGGGAAAAAAAGGGGGGAGGGTGGGGAGAAGGAGGTGGGGGCATGACCAGGGTCGGAAGACGGGAGAGGGTCGGAGGGGACGCGTCTGTGTCTCCGTGAGTGTGACGCCGGTAGCTTCCTCCGAGCGTGTCATATATCTTCCTGGTTTGGGTCGAGCTGTGGCTTGGAGTAGTGCGTATATCATGGAGATGCCTCTGGTTATGTGCGTTCGAGCTCTGCAGAGTTCCTCAAACTGTGTTAGCGGTCTGTGGAACAAGCGCCGTCCGTTATGAGACATGTAGTATGCTTTAATCTGGAAATAACAAAGTCTTCCCAGGCCTGTCGGGGGGGTGTCCGGTATGAGTTCTGGTAGCGGTTTCAGCGCATCTGCTGCCCAACACTGCTGCATGTGTTGCTG
>OW240913.1:202143769-202163597 GCA_933207985.1 Pelobates cultripes | reverse complement strand
CTGTGAGGTCATAAGAATTCTGTGATATCGTAATAGGTGTGGTACAAATACTTCTGCTTACTGGTAGATGACCAGTCATTCAAGCTGTACAGTAAAGTATACATGATGAGAACCACTGGTCTGTGAAAAGGTGAGTGGCAATTATTATTTTTTAAATCATGCCATCAGATTCCTTAATACTGGGTTCATAAAAGGAACACCATAGTGTCAGGAGCACAAATGTGTATTTCTGACCCTATAGTGTTAGAATCACCATTTAGGTGGCTTTCCCCCTTAGAAGGTAATCAAACTCACCTTTATTCCACCGATGCGCAAGTCCGTCGGTGCTGTCCCCATGCTTGATCCACCTCCTTGGTTGACATCATCAGAACTGATCATCATCAAAATTGATCATCTTAGCCAATCCAATGTTTCTGATAGGAAAACATACCTTTTCTAAGCCAGTTTTTTGAATGGGTTTCACTGATTGGCTGAGAGTATCAGCAATCAGTGGCACCCTTGCAAGGCATCACTCCGCACTTCATGAAAGTGAAATTTCAGAAGCTGGCTATCGCCTCGGCGAGCATGGAGCTTGCCGCTGGAGACAACTTTGGAGTTACACCGTTTGAGAACAGTTTACACCTTTGAGGTTAGAGTGCCTCCAGGGGGCCACCTGGCACCCTAACAGCTTTATTTAGATGGTGCCTGGAGTCAGTGGGTGGGCCTCTAGCTCTCCCCCTGACTGACACACACACATACATACAGAGAGATACATACAGACACATACATACACACACGACACATACATACAAAGAGACATACATACAAAGAGACATACAGGCACACATACATTTAGACAAGAAACACATACATACAAACAGACAGACAGGCACACATACATACAGCCAGAGACAGACAGATAGACACACACACAAGACACACATACATACAGAGACACATACATAAAAACAGACAGGCACACACACATACATACAGACAGACACACACACACACACACACACAACAAGCATACATACAAAGACACATACATACAGACAAGACACACATACATACATACAAACAGACAGACAGGCACACATACATACATACATACAGACAGACAGGCACACACATACAGACAGACACACAAATACACATACATACATAAAAACAGACAGGCACACATACATACAGACAGATAGACACAGACACACACACAAGACACACATACATACAGACATAGACAGACAGATAGACACAGACACATTCATACAAACACACACACACACACACACACACACACATAATATTTAAGTCACCCTCCTGTTTCCTACCTTTTAGGTGCAGGAGGGTGACTTTCCCCGGGGTCCAGTGGTGGCTCATGTTGATGGTAGTCAGAGTTCCCACAATGATTGGTAAGTTTGATTTTGTATTTGATATATAAACACGATTTTCTTACATGCAGTGATCTTGAAAAAGACCCGGCAGGGTTGAAATTTATTTGCTGTATGTAACTTTTTTTAATAAATCACATTGTACAATTTAAAAGACCTGTGAGTGCATCATGGATCAATATTTCTTCTATATTTTGGACGCAAATGGATTAGCACCCAGGCTATTATTATTATATTTCTGGTAAGCTACCACTTATTGTATATATAAAATAAATAAATATATATAAATATATTACAGAACAGCTTCATCCTAGCACATAGTTATTGCAGAGAGTGAGGCCAGAACTCAGATCCTGGAAGCATGGACAGCCACAGCATGGCATGGAGCACGCCAAGGGTGAAACTGGTGGCAAGGAGTAGGTAAGGGACTTAACCCTATGTCCTTGTGACAGGGCCAGTGTCTCTTGCTTTTGTCACTTACTATAAACAAGGTAATATAGACATTTTGCTTTGTCTCCCATACTAGAGCATTCTTAAAGGAACACTTTAGTATTAGGAATACAAGCGTGTATTCCAAATGCTGTAGTGTCATACTTTAAATATCCACCCACCCCTCCAAAGAAAAAAACCCTGCCTCACACTTCCACACCAGGAAGCATTGGGAGACTCAGCACTCATAGCAAATCAGTATGCAGCACCAATCAGCATCACTTTAGCGCCTCCATGATCATGCAGAGAGTGTAGATGCTGAACGTCAGTCTTGCAATCTTTGCCGGATCAAACTCAGGAAGTCCGTCTAGTGGCTGTCCAAATGACAGCCTATAGAGGTGGCTTCAGACAGCAGTGTAAACACAGCCTTTTTTTTTCCAGAAAACTCCTTAGGCTCTAGGGACAGGCTATTTTCATTAACATTTACATTAAGTTTCATTGCTTTTGGTACCTATAGTGTCCATTTAAAATCAATGATAGCATAATTTTACCTGTTACAGTTACTGGTAGCTAGGGCTGGCCCGTCCATTGGTCCCAGTGGGGCAACGGCTCAAGGCAGCACTTTGACAGGAGCGGCATTTTGCCATTTCTGTAGTTTTAAGAAATCAGCCGGGTCGACTATTTACTTATATAGAAGGTCCCCTCTCACCTGTCTTAGCACTTTACTGTGTTTCCACTGGCGAGCAGCAAGCCCAGTGAGCTGTGAATGTTGCTCAGGAGTAGTGTCAGTGTGGATCACTGTGCCAGTGTTGGTTGTTGTGTGTGTGTGCGTGTGTGTATTAATTCCAGTTTTTGTATTGGTGATTGTGTGTGTCAGCATGGATCAATGTGTGCCAGTGTTTTTTAATGAGTGTATGTTTGTGTGTGCACCAGTGTTTGCATGGGTCACTGTGTGTGTCAGCCTGGATCAATGTGTGCCAGTGTGTTTGTATGGGTCTTAGTGTGTATGTATGTGTGCCAGTGTATGTCAGTGAGTATGTATGCATTAGTGATTGTGTGCCAGTGGTTCTATGGGATACAGCATTAGTGAGTTAGTGTGCCAGTGTCTGTTAATGATTGTAAGTGTGTATGTGTAGATGTGATGTATGGGCGGTTGGCTGTGTGTGAGTGTATGAGTGTATGTATTGTGATGTATGGGCATTGGGCAGTTGGGCTGTTGTTGGCTGTGAATGATGCACTTCCTTTCTTGTGGTTCTTTACTTCCTGTTCCTGTTGGCAGTTGGTGGAATGTTCGAGGGATTTGAAATGGCGGCTGCAGAAATCCTGTGTAACAAGGCAGCAATATGAAGATCCTGTTATAAATGTATTAATAAAGCGAGTATTTCGTTATACAGGAATTATTGGATTATTTGTACAAAACATCACAGTGGCGATGAGGCTGTAGAATCCTAGCTGACATGGCAGCCATTAGCACTATAAAGGACTTTGATCCTGACTTGGATTTATGGGCCTCTTGGGTTGAAAGGCTTGGACAATATTTCACAGCTAATGACATTCCTGACAATAAACAGGTCGCTGTTTTCCTAACAGTTATAGGAGCCAGAACGTATGATACGCTAAGGAGCCTCTTACACCCAGAGAAACCTGCCAGCAAACCATTGGCAAGCCTGATTACTCTGTTAACTGGCCATTTCCATCCAAAACCACTAGAGATAGCAGAGAGATTTAAATTCTATAAAAGAATACAAGAACCTGGTGAATAAGTTTCAGCATATGCCATTGCGTTACAGAAACTCGCCAGCACCTGCTGTTTTGGGGACTACCTGCCCACTGCTCTGCGAGACCAGTTTGTAATGGGCATTTCAAGTGATGCAGTGCTAAGGAGACTGCTTACAGAAGAAGATTTAACATTTAAAAAGGCAATGAACATGGCAAGTATTATAGAACAAGCCTCTAAGGATGCTAATCAATTACACAGCAGACTGGACAACACACAGGAGGCAGAGGTAGACGTTTTAAAATTAGATGCTAGAGCACCAAGTGAACCACAGGGAATGAGACATTCAAAATAGGAACATTCACATTACAAATGTTATCACTGCGGAGCTGATACACATGTTGCAACTGCATGCAGATTCAAGGATGCCAAGTGTCATGCTTGTGGTAAAATGGGCCACCTACAAAGAGTGTGTAAATCCACAGCAGAGAGAGGCAGTAATCGCTTGAGAGACAGAGCAAAGAATGCCTACAGAGTACAAACGCAGGAGTCTTCTGAGGATTCGGATGAACAATTTCCTGTCCGAAATGTAAAAATATATAAAATAGGTTCTAATCTGGCTGCATTCACAGTTCAGGTTGTTGTAAATGGAAAGGAACTGACGATGGATTTGGACACAGGTGCAGCTGTATCAGTGATTTCTTTGACAGACTGGAAACGCCTTAAAATACATAATAATTCAGACAACAGCGAGACTGCAGACATATTCTAAAGAGCTGTTAATACCCGTGGGTTGTGTGACAGTCACAGTTACATTCAACAAGTGTAAGAAGAAACTACCTCTCTATATCTTAGAGAATGGAGGACCTAGAGAGTGGATAAAGGCTCTCGGGATGCCTCAAATGCATAAGTGTCCATGTCATGTGTTGAATGAAAATCAGACCAGACTTGACTGGATTAGGGAATTACATGAAAAGTATGCACAAGTGTTTGATGGCCAATTGGGGACTGTAAAGTGACAACAAGTTTCCTTAGAACTAAAGGAAGGAGCAACACTGACATTTTTTAAAGCAAGAAGTGTGCCTTTTGTTTTAAGAGCTGGAGTGGAGGCAGAATTGAGGAGATTAGAGGAGCTGAATATCATCTCATCTCCTGGGTTCACAATAGTGAGTGGGCTTCGTCCATTGTTCCTGTGAGAAAATGAAATGGGGAAATACGGATTTGTGGGGATTTCCGCATGGCTCTTAACACACAGCTTAAAATAGATAAGTATCCCCTTAAAAATGCATACCTACAGTTATCTGTACATCCAGATTCTCAACCACTACTTACGATAAATACCCATCTGGGGCTATTCAGGTATAACCGTATGGTTTTTGGCATTTCACCTGCACCAGCTGTCTGGCAGCGAACAACGGACAAGCTGTTAGCTGGAATTCCTGGGTCACAGTGCCTGTTAGATGACATGCTGGTGACGGGTAAATCAGAGGAGGAACATAAACAGAATGTAGAGGCAGTTTTGCATAGACTTATGGAATATGGAATGAAGGTAAATTTGGATAAATGCCAATTCATGCAGGACCGTCTTGAATTTTGTGCTCATGTAATTGACAAACATGGGCTGCATACAACAGATGAGAAGGTCAAGGCATTACAGGATGCTCCAGCTCCACAAAATGTGACACAACTAAGGTCCTATCTTGTAAAGTTAAATTATTACTACCGTTTTTTGCCAAATTTAGCTCATGTCCTGTACACTTTACATCGTCTTCTAGAGAGTAAACGACAGTGGCGCTGGACAGTAGAATGTGCGTCAGCTTTCCATAAGTCAAAAGAACTAGTTCGTAGTTCACGTCTTTTAGTACACTACGACTTGGAAAAGCCTGTTTCCATTGCTTGTGATCACCTTACGGACTGGGAGCAGTCCTGTCTCATTCCATGGATGACAGACAGACCAGTGGCTTTTGCCTCTAGATCGCTCACAGCTGCAGAAAAAAACTATTCTCAAATAGATAAAGAGGCTCTGGCAATAGTATGGGCAGTAAAGAAATTCCATATTTATATATATGGTCGACCCTTCACACTGCTTACGGACCATAAACCTTTATTGACAATTTTTAACCCACAGAAAGGTATTTCAATCATGACAGCAGCAAGACTTCAGAGGTATGCCTTAACTCTGGGGGCTTATCATTATCAGATACAATATCGTCCAAACGCACTGCATTCTAATGCATTCTCTAGACTTCCATTGAAAATGGATTCACAATTAACCACCACAAAAGATCTACAATATATTTTAGTGAGGTGAAAACAGCCAGAGAAATTCCACAGGAGACAGCCAAGGGCTCTTTGCTGAGAGAAATACTTATTTTTGTACGCAAGGGTTGGCCACTAAAGACTCCAATACATCTCCAGTCATTCCAAACAAAGGTTCATGAGTTATCAATTCGAGATGGCTGCTTAATCTGGGGAGAAAAGGTGGTTATTCCTTTTGTGTTACAACAACAGATTCTTGAAATTTTACATGCAGGTCATCCTGGCATAGTCCGCATGAAGCAGAAGGCAAGAGGTCGTATGGTGGACAACCATTGATGAGGATAATGCCCGTTATGTTTCAGGTTACACTGGTTGTGCACAAGCACAGCGTGACTTGCCACATGGTGCCGTACAACCTTGGACCTGGCCTCTATCACCATAGCAGAGAATTCACATAGACTTTGCTGGACAAGTGGAAAATAAAATGTATCTGATTGTGGTAGATGCACATTCTAAATGGCCAGAAGTTCTATTCGTGTCGCAGACCACTGCAGAAGCTACTGTTAAAGCATTACAGAAACTATTTGCAACACTTGGCTTGTCCAGAGTGCTTGTTTCAAATAATGGACCGCAGTTTATTTCTGGACAATTTCAGGCTTTTCTCAAGGAGAACGGTATTCAGCATCATCGTACAGCACCGTATTATCCTGCTACTAATGGTCAAGCAGCATGCCTTATCTTAAGCTGTGAACTCAGGCCAAAGTTGGATCTACTAAAACCAGAGATTTAACAAGGGTCATCCAGCAACAATCAAAGATGCAAGTTGGAAAAGCAGGCCGTTGTTACCAGACAGGGGATTCTGTTTGGATGCGTGTATATCATCAGGAGAATCGTTGGAAAGAAGCAGTGATAAAGGAAGTTCTGGGGCCGGCGCACTATAACGTTTTAACCTCTGATGGATGTTACACACGGAGACAACTTCGACCACGTAAAACAGACAACCTATCAAAGTGGGTAGGGCCACTCATGCAACCAGACACTGATATCTGGCATGGAGTTTGGCATGATGATGTTTCTGAAGTCTCTAATACACCTAGTCCAGAGGCTCATGATGTAATAGGGGATGATTGGAGGAGATACCCCATTAAACTCTGGAACAAGAGTGCCAAGCCACAGGCTGTGGTCATGAAAATACTGTCCATTCAACAAGAGAGAGAAGGGCCACAAACCGCTGGCAACCAGAAGATTCATTAAGGGACTATAGTCGGAGAAACTCCACAGTGAGAAGGTGGAAATGGTATCCTAGTAGGAATAGAACAAGCTGTCCTGGAAAAAAGATTGTAGATCTTGAAGATGATGGACAGAATGATGCAGATTAAGGACACATTTTTAAATCGTTCATTTATTATTGTTGACCGATTATCGGTTTTACCTATATAATCGGCCAATATTCGGTATTTTCGGCAATATCGTTATCGGCCAATTCAGATACAAACATCATTATGATACACACGTTAATAGAATATATATATATATATATATATATATATATATAAATATGTACAATAAACTTGGAAATTACATACACATATATAACTTGTAATAAGGGTTTCACATTCGTCAAATGGTTATTCACTGAATTTGTAGTTTTAGGAAGTGAAAATCTGAACTGCATAATTTAGATCCAAATAGTGGATTTGAAAAATTCTCCAACTCAGCTATTGTAACAACTTGACTATTTTAGCCAAAATTTTGCAATCTAGATTGTCATTCACTTAGTTTAGTGGCTAGCCCTGCCTGTCTCCCAATATTTCATACCCTGGTGTCAAACTTCCTCCAATGCAGAGTGCACTCATAGGATTCAGGACCAAACATTAAAGGACCACTATAGTGCCAATAAAACAAACTCGTTTTCCTGGCACTATAGGGGCTTTAGGTCCCCCCCACCCTGAGGGTCCCACTCCTGCTTGGCTGAAGGGGTTAAACACTTACCTTTCTCCAGCGCCGGGCTCCCTCCCTCTGCCGACGTCAGCGCGGAATGCGCATGCGCGGCAAGAGGCGCGCGCGCATTCAATCAGTCCATAGGAAAGCATTTCTCAATGCTTTCCTATGGACGCTGGCGTCTTCTAGCCACTAGAGGCTGGATTAACCCTCAGTGAAACATAGCAGTTTCTCTGAAACTACTATGTTTACAGCTGCAGGGTTAACCCTAGATGGACCTGGCACCCAAACCACTTCACTGAGCTGAAGTGGTCTGGGTTCCTATAGTAGTCCTTTAATTTAAACCAGACATGCTGCAGCATTCAGTCACCGTTTCACTCCCATTATTGGACTTTTCAAAGTTATGGGGATGAAACGCTAACTGTAAGATGTTGCATCTAATGAGAATAAAGAAGCTCTTTTGTATATTTGTCCTGCGAGTCCGTGCCTTCTTGTTGGTTAAATAATTTTCCATCTTTCATTTTATCTGTCACAGCTGATACAATTAATATATGGGCTGGTATAACATTTCTCCAAGGCTGCTTTTTATTCCCAGTCCGGCCCTGTGCAGTTCTGCAGGGCCCTGCTGCCTTGTCCTATGAAGAGGGGACCCAGAGCTCATTTTCTATGCCCAACAGGATCAGCTCCTGCAAGAGCATTGCTGCAGGTTGCCATGGCAACACTCCGCTTGGCACACTGAGCTGATTCTGTTGAACATGAAAAATTAGCTCTTGGACCCCTCTTCATAGGACAATTTGCTGTGCCACAGGACTACCAGGGAATATTGTGTGCCCCCCCTCCCTGCACACGGGGGGGGGGGGAGGGGGGAATAATTATATATTTTAAAAAGACTGCTTCTCTCCCCACAGTCCACAAACACACATACACTGCATCAAGTACACACCAGTACACAAATACACACTGTATCCACTGCATCCAGTACACAAACACAGACACTTCATCCACTACACAAACACACACTGCTCCACTACATAAACACAGACACTGCATCCATTACAGAAACACACTCTGCACCCACTACACAAATACACAAAGTGAATTTACTACACAAACACACATTGCATCCACTACACACACTGTTTTCACTACACAAACCAACACTGCATCCACTACAGAAATATACACCATGCATTCACAACACACACTGCATACAATACAGAAACACAGACACTGCATTCATTACACACACTGCATAAATTAATGGATGTGGGTGTGTTTTGGTGAGCGTGGTTTTAGTGGGTGGGGGGCAGAATTTAATCTTTGGACCCAGGCTGCACAATGTCTTGGGCCGGCCCTGCTGGTAGCAATAATAAATATGCCCCATTTAAACTTCGACAAGCACAGTATTAAACTATAAATGCAATGACATTTTCTGGCGTAATTTGACCGTATCTAGACTTTTTTCTCCACTCTGACGAGCTGTGATTTATCTTTTTGGAAGCTTTTTTGGGAAGTACCTTTGTATTTTAGATAGATGCCTATCTAGTTTCTGTATACAAAGTGGTTAGGTTACTGTGATCCTGCTCATTTGCATGCGTGTAGGCTGTCTTGATGCTGATAGAAGAGATAGAAGAGATGGAAAGATATAAATGTAGAGTGTGGGAGTTATAAGTGACAGACAATAGTTCCACATTTGCCACCCATGCACAAAAAGATGATTCATGCATTTAGTATATCATTCAGTAAATTATTTTTCTAGTCATGTATTTTTCTGATTTAATGGCATCCACAATGAAGCGGTGTCTTGATTAATAATGCAAAATGATTTTTAATACAACACTTCCTTATGATAGGCATGTTAATGTATTTTATGCTCTTATTTTCTGTTTCAGCTATACAAGAAACAAATATAGATGGTGAGATTGCTCAATGAGATGTAAAAACTTTAAGAGCTGCAGTACCTTTGACACATATGTCAGTTTGATCCCTTGATTGCTAAATTCAGTCTTTTATTCAACCTACTTCAACAAAATGAGTGACATTGAGTTAGGAAATAGTTATATTTTAAATGTTGAGAAATATAACTGTATCCTTTCTGGAAAAAATGTGTTGATTGTATTTGACTGTAAAAAATATCTAATTTACATTCATTTATATTCTTTATTTTATGGTCTATTCTCCCACACTACTCTGCAATATGTTCTTCCAAACTGATCTAGGGGAATCTTGAACAAAAGCATTCTAAAACACAGAATGTGCCCAATGCCAGGAACCACAAAAATCTTACAGAGTAACACATGGATCAGGCCTAATGGTAGGTTAGTGTTATATGTAGTCAATATCAATGGCAATTTTCATGCCTAAACACAAAACTTTGTTTATAATTGGGAATCTGTATTCCTATTGTCAGGTGAAATCACTGAGATAACTTTGTTCTTCTAGTTCCCATTCCACATATAGTTAGTCCCCTTAAAGCGGCACTGTCATGCCGAATCCTGTTTGTTTTTTTTAACCCCCCTCCTGCCTCCACTATCTCTAACTGACACCCTAGTCACCCCTAAATGGCCCTAAGCCCCCCACATTACCTATTTTTTAATCTTTATTTTCTGCCCCGATCTTTATTCAGGGCGCCGCCATCTTTGTGTGGGTAGATGAAGTCCCTGTGGGACACCTCATCAGCCCACACTAGACAGACTGTGAGATTCCCGCACATGCCCAGTGAAACACCTGGACATGCGAACGGGAATTTCATCTATTCATTCATTCATCAGACAGACGAATGAGTGAATAGAAATATCAGCCGAACAAACAAACACTGAATATCAGTGTTCGTTTGTTTGTTCAGTTTATTACAAGGAGGGAGCTACCGGCACGCAGCTCCCACCTTGTAATATGTAAAGATAGACGCGGCAGGGAGCAGAGCTCCCCACCACTTCATAAGCCCCTCAGGTCCCCCCTCACTCTATGGGGGTCAATATGACCCCTATAATATCATAAGGGAGATTACAATCTCACACATGCCCCTACTCACTAAACCGCGAGTAGGGGCATGTCTGGTAAACAGTGAGCAGCCTGTGGCTGCTCACTGTAAAAAAACAAAAAATAAACTATTGGCCCCCACCCCTAAACGACGGGTGGGGGCCCTAAAATAAATGCGCAGTGGGTGGGGGCCATAATGATAATGAGGGGGGGACCTACTGTCCACCCCCCTCCGGGCCCCACCCCTGCGCGGCGGGTGGGGGCCATAATGATAATGGGGGGGGACCTACTGTCCACCCCCCTCCGGCCCCCACCCCTGGGCGGCGAGTGGGGGCCATAATGATAACGAGGGGGGGACCTACTGCCCTGGCCCCCACCCCTGGGCGGCGGGTGGGAGCCATAAAGATAATGAGGGGGGGGGACCTACTGTCCTCCCACCCCTGGGCGGCGGGTGAGGGCCCTAAGTCATCCCCCCCCTCAAGGTAACTAGGGGTCCACAAGCCCCTAGTCACCCACCCAAATAAAAAGTCCCTACCTACCCCCCTCACCCTAAAAAACGGTGAGGGGGGAATAAAATAACTAACCTGTAAAATAAAATTAAACTTACCATTCGACGTTTTCTTTCTTCTCAAATCTTCATTTTTCAGCCCCAAAAAAGGCCAAATAAAAAACCATCATAACCGTCGAATTTAAAATAATATAAAAATCCCGAGCGCAAAAAAAAAACCCGACGAAAAATAAAAAACCTGAGCGCAAAAAAATTATCCATCTTCACCCATGGAGGGCTCCGCGCAGACTATAAAGCCTTCCCCCGCCCTGCAATTAGGCTAAAAACACTCTGATTGGTGGGTTTAAGCCAATCAGCGTGCTCTTTGTTATTTTACACAGCGTGGAAAAATTCTAAAGAATTTTCCCATGCTGTGTAAAATGACACAGAGCACTGTGATTGGATGGCTTGAAATCCATCCAATCACAGTGCTCTGTGTCATTTTACACAGTGGGAAAGTTATTTGGAATTTTCCCACGCTGTGTAAAATGACACAGAGCACTGTGATTGGATGGATTTCAAGCCATCCAATCACGGTGCACTGTGTCATTTTATACAGCGTGGGAAAGTTCTTTTGAATTTTCCCACGCTGTGTAAAATGACAAAGAGCACTCTGATTGGCTTAAACCCACCAATGAGAGTGTTCTTAGCCTAATTGCAGGGCGGGGCAAGGCTTTTTTAGTCTGCGCGGAGCCCTCCATGGGTGAAGATGGATTATTTTTTGCGCACTGGTTTTTTCTTTTTCGTCTGTTTTTTTTTTTTTGCGCTCGGGATTTTTATTTTAAATTCGACGGTTATGATGGTTTTTTATTTGGCCTTTTTTGAGGCTGAAAAATTAAGATTTGAGAAAAAAGAAGACATCGAATGGTAAATTTAATTTTATTTTACAGGTTAGTTATTTTATTCCCCCCTCACTATTTTTTAGGGTGAGTGGGGTAGGTAGGGAGCTTTTTATTTGGGTGGGGTGGGGGTGGGGGGAATTGACTTAGGGCCCCCACCCGCCGCCCAGGGGTGAGGGACGGGAGGAGGACAGTAGGTCCTCCCCCCTCATTATCTTTATGGCCCCCACCCGCCGCCCAGGGCCACAGGCTGCTCACTGTTTACCAGACATGCCCCTACTCGCGGTATAGCGAGTAGGGGCATATTATTTACTAATACTAAGTAATCTTTACTTAGTATTAGTAAATATGGCTGAAAGACCAATTTAGGTCTTTCAGCCTTTTAGTAGATAACTCTCTGATGCTGTGGGAATTAGGGAATTATCTACTAAGCGGCTGCAAGATGTAGCCACAGCAAGAATAGGATCGGAGTTTCATTCATCCGAATAAAGTGCCGAATTGCGTTCTAAAACAAATGAACATACTGTTCTCATTCAGTTAGAACGCAATTCGGCAGTTTCAGCTAAAATGACAGGAAGCATCGCGGGAACACAGAGGAAAGGTGAGAATTATGGGAAAATTGCTCTGAAATGAAGCACACTTTGCTCCTCCGCTGGTCAGAGCTGGTCAGAGCTGGTCAAGCGGAGGAATCCTCCATAAGGCAAAGAGTCCTTACTTTGTCTTATGATTTTAAAGAAAACTAAAGAAGACAGGAAGAAAAGAAGAACAGATCCTGAGAGAGGGGTAGAAGAGGAAGAGATTGAGGAAAGGTAAGTTCGGAATGACAGTGCCACTTTAACATAAAGAGTTTGGCATTACTCACTTTTTGTAGTTCAAGGTGCATGACTGTAAATAACATGTCAATACCAAGTCAAATTTAACCTTTTAGAGACCATATCCATAACCCCTGAAAGATTATACTCTGGCCTCTAATGTCCTGCTTACACAGCATTTTGAGTGTTGCAGTCCTACAATCATTACATGAGTGGGAATTTTTATTCTGACATACGATCATTAAAGACTTGTTTGCTATATGACATATATTTACATCATTATATTTATCTAGGTTATCATAGAGTGAATGTGATAACTTTGTTGGCTACCACTGTAGAGTAACAGTATAAGATTTCAGTATTACTCATATCCAAACAAATCATGAGTTAGTGAATAGAGACAATACTATTTCTACATCTGAGAATTATTCCTGATTTATGAAGTCTTTTGAAGCTTTTTGCAGGTGCTAGTGGTGATTTGTGGTATCAGTATAGCTGTTCTTGTTGTTTACTACACAATTTGTATTTACTTATTGTATGTTACTGGAATGGTAGTTATGTTTTTTGTATTTATTTTGCTAAAAGTATATGAGGCTGTTTATTTAATGGGCCTTAGAAGCTCACTTTAAGTACTATAGCAATTTTACATTATTGCAAAGATTATGGTGCCTACAGATTATGGTGCCCCCTCTACCCTGTCAATATAGAATTATGATTGCAATGAATTCCACAAAATACTATAGCTGTAAACCTGCTTTCTGGCTCCCCGAATAAGACAATGTTTTGCTTTCTTCTTTTGTCACAGGTACCCTAACTTACAAGAAGTGGCAAAACCCACACAGGTACTACATAGACATATTACCATCCTATTTAGAATCGCTATTTGTGGGTTTTGTCATTTCCTGTAAATTGGGTTAAAACCCTGTGGAAAAAGGAGAAAGTTAAAAAAAATCCTTCTCTGAAATCAGGGAAGCAGAGAGCAGGTTTAGAGCTGAAGTAATTTGTGGAATTCATTGCAATTATAATTCTCTATCAACAGGGTGCTTGGTCCTGTAGGCACCACAATCTATACAATTATGTAAATTTGTTATGGTATTTAACGTGACCTGATTTCACTGACTCTGATTGTCCTCATGCAGGGCGTGAGGATGTTCATGGTCAGTTAAAGGACCTGTAGTCCGGTAAACTCCTGTAGTGGCTGTCTGGTAGACAGTTACTAGAGGCTGTTTTACATTGTAGGACTATTACATTGCATGACAGGGACACTGTACCCAGACCACTTCAATGATTGGAAGTGGCCTGGGTTCCTAGAGTGTCCCTTTAATTCTGTCATTACATTGTAGATTAAATAACTCCCACTAATTGTATTTTGATAATACTTTCAAAGAAAAAAATATTTTCAATCAACCTTAAATTATGGTAGCTCAATGTAAGTATCCATTTTCTAGATATTTCTAGGGGAATTTGTACCAGAGAAGGTTAATCAACAACAGGCCTATATACTTTACAAGGCAATTATACACATGTTAAAATCTACTTTCATGCCCCATTTACTTAAGAAAGCATTTCTTCAGTTGCAGATGTTATGTTTTGTAAAACATTCAGCTCATAAACCAAGTTTAAAGAGGATATCCTGGACCCTTATCCGGGTAGGTTAGTGAAAAGGCCTGATTGTACTACCTGTCTGTGCTACCTTTATTGAGAGTTCTCAGATGAATGTTTGTTTGCTGTTGCTATAGAGTCGGATTCTTCACTACAAAACAGAACACTGGTAAACAACATAATGCAGTATCCTGACGGCATGGGTTTTCATAGCATTGTTTTGGCACAGTTTGCCATCTACGTCTACATCTATAACATGATAGCTAAGATGACATTTAAAGTATTTATTGAAGCATTCTGTATATTTAGCTATATATATATATACATATATATGTTAGTACTGGTAACCCATCCGTCTATCTAGCTAGCTAGCTATATTGTTTACAAGGCAAAATTGGTAAATTCTCTGGTTTTACCATTTCTGGGTATGTGTTTGAGTAAAATTAAGATTTTTTTTTTGTTTTATTCTATAAACTACTATCAACATTTCTCCCAAAATCCAAATTAAAATATTGTCATTTTGAGCATATAGATGCAGAAAATGAAAACTGGTCAAAATAATAAAAATATGCAGTGTTTTCAGGCCTCAAATGCTGCAAAGAAAATAGTTCATAATCAGTTGGAAACAACACTTTGCTAATGTTTAAGAGTTCAGAAATCAATACTTTGTGGAATAGCCCTGATTTTCTATTTCAGCTTTTTTAATTCGTCTTGGCATGCTTTCCACCAGTCTTTCACATGGCTGTTAGGTGACTTTATGCCACTCCTGTTGCAAAAATTCAAGCAGCATGCTGTTTGAATTTTTGCAACAGGAGTGGCATAAAGTCACCCAGCAGCAACATGAAAGACTGGTGGAAAGCATGCCAAGATGCATCTGGTGGTCATCCATCCACACTTTGATTGATCTGGCTGTGTGGCATGGAGCATTGTCTTGCTTGAAAATCAATCCTCAGAGTTGGGGGACATTGTCAGAGCAGAAGGAAAGCAAACGTTATTAGATAAGATAACCTGGTATGTGTCTTGTTTCATGTATCCTTCATAAAAATATATATGTTCTATTACAACCTTGCAGAAATACCCCCAGATCATCACTGATATTCCACCAAATTATACAGTGGGTGCAAGACCACTTCAGGGCTTCTCCCAAGTCTCCCTCTAAACAATAGACATTTCGGTGTTGGGCAGAGCTGAAAATTTGAATCATCAGAGAAGATGACCTTACTCCTGTCCTATACAATTCAGTTTTTATGGTCTTTTGTAAACTTAAGGCTTGATCTTCTTTGCTTTTGATGAAAGGCTTTTGTCCAGCTTTGCAAGACTTCAGCTCTGCTGTTATGAGTCTGTTTCACACTGTCCTTGCATGCACTTCAACCCCGTTGCCTTTTACCATTCTTTTTGTAGGTCACTTGATGTCATACTGTGGTTGTTGAGTGACATTTAAATGAGTTGGTGGCTTGATCAGTTGAGAGTTGTTTTTGCCCGCTAGTCTGCAGCTTTGTTGTCTGCATTGATCTTGTTCTGTAGAACCACCATCTTTGAAATTTTAAGGATGGAAGCAACTTAACACTCACTGAATCCCTCTGCCAGTAAAACCTGAATTGAAGCCTTCTTTTCCTCACTCAAAGTCTTTCTTTTCAACTCTTTTGAGCTAGTCCTCTTACAAGATGAAAGTACTAACTACTGCAGTTTTTTATATTATTCTTCATTAAATAAGATATTATTCATGTGATTGTCTAATCAGTACATTATTCAGTACAATTAAGTGTGCTTGTGTTTGAATTCAACAGACACTGGAACGAAATGGGTGCCATTAGTGATGTCCCGAACGGTTCGCCGAACGGTTCGCCACGAACGGTTCCCCGCGGACTCATCATTGAGTAAACTTTGACCCTGTACCTCACAGTCAGCAGACACATTCCAGCCAATCAGCAGCAGACCCTCCCTCCGAGACCCTCCCACCTCCTGGACAGCATCCATTTTACATTCATTGTGAAGCTGCATTCTTAGTGAGCTGTCCAATTCTAAGTTTTGTTTTGGTCAGATGCTTCATTTACTCCACAACATACCAATGCAGTTCGTCTCTATAAAAAAACACAGATAGAAGATAGATTTAGTCTCTATTTATAATTGAGTCAGATACCCCTATCAGCAAATATATACAAACTAACAGGGCGCCACAATCACTAAATAGGTATATATATAAAAGGAAGAATCAAATACTTATCCAATAGCTGAATAAAATAATGATTTATTAATACAAAATGAATAAAATCATAGCACAACAAAGTGCTCAAATATATAATAAACAGGAACCCATAGGTATAGCAGCTCACTGGTATATAATGCTAGATAGGCAATAAAGTGCAAATGCTAAAGTGCACAAAATGGAAAAAGTGCAAATATTGGTGCTGAAAAGGCATCCAATTCATATCACATGAGCATAGTCATAGCCTTAAACATGTCCAGAATGCAAAAATAGATCCAGAATGCAAAAATAGACAGTTAGCACATAAAAGCAGTATAGCCACTAATACCACAGTTCAGGGTCCCAAAGTACTGGTTGCTCAACGCGTTTCGTCGCTAGACTTCCTCAGGAGCTTCCCCTATCGGTTGTGTGCCTGACAAGCCCAAGTAAGTGTGAAAATTGCAAAATGTAAACAGTAGCATGTTTCAGAATATGCAGTTTTTATTTGCAAATTTGCAGGGGGAGTAATCTTCACTTCATTAAGCTACTGTAGTGGTTATGGTTATGGTGCCAGGAGTGACCTGCCACCATCTCATAGTAAGTAATAAAACTGTTTGAGTACCGTTTGACAACTTACCTGGGTCCAGATTGGAGCCTGCAGCTGAAAACTCTACATCTGGTTGTTCCACAAAGCTGAGCAGAGCCAGACAGGACTTCACCCATCAGCTGAGAGTACGAGCTAAGTGCTCTCAGCCAATGAGTGTGGCTGTGCTGTATTCTAAAAGGCACTCAGGGACTCAGATATATTATTAAATTGTACTAAAATGGTTTAATTATTTACCATGTGATATTGTTAGGGCAATCTTGGCACCATAACCACTGCTTTATGCTCTGGTGGTTATGGTGCTTGGTGTGTTTCTTTACATGATAATTGTTTATTAAAGCAGCAGAAACAGGAACAATAATCCATTTCTATAAAATTAGTCCCTCTCATATAGAACTTTTGAAACCATGTGTTAATTTGTGTGATGCCCTTTTCTAATGACATTACTGAGTAGAGTGTATGCAACAACTCCTAAGAACAATTTCACAGCAGTTGTATATCTACATATTGTAATCATCTATCCTTTACTGTAGCCTAAACCTCCCATAAATCGTATGTGCACATAGTTTAATACTAGAAAATGTCTGGCACAGCAACATATGATTCTGTTCTAGAAACTGTTCTAGAAACAAGTGAAATATGTAGATATTTTAAGAACCACTGGGAACAAAAATATATCTCTACAGCTGCAGGAGACTTAAGAGACTCTTGCAAATTAGCTATACTGGATACACAAGGCCTAATTTCCAAGATGGCTCCCATCATGTGGTACTCCTATCAGAATCACGCACCAAAGCAGCCTTACCACGTTGATACAATACTTTAAAGGACCACTCTAGGCACCCAGACCACTTCAGCTTAATGAAGTGGTCTGGGTGCCAGGTCCAGCTAGGGTTAACCCATTTTTTTTTTATAAACATAGCAGTTTCAGAGAAACTGCTATGTTTGTAAATGGGTTAATCCTTCCTCCAATTCCTCTAGTAGCTGTCTCATTGACAGCCGCTAGAGGCGCTTGCGTGATTCTCACTGTGAAAATCACAGTGAGAGCACGCAAGCGTCCATAGGAAAGCATTATAAATGCTTTCCTATGAGACCGGCTGAATGTGCGCGCAGCTCCTGCCACGCGTGCGCATTAAACCGACGGGGAGGAGAAGAGGCAGAGAGGAGGAGGAGAGCTCCCCGCCCAGCGCTGGAAAAAGGTAAGTTTTAACCCCTTTCCTCTCCCCAGAGCCGGGCAGGAGGGGGACCCTGGGGGTGGGGGCACCCTCAGGGCACTATAGTGCCAGGAAAACAAGTATGTTTTCCTGGCACTATAGTGGTCCTTTAATCTTTTGACCTGCTCTGTCCAAATTTCTAGGTTAAAATTCACTATTACAAGGCTTGTTAAGCAGCAGGAATTGAATCCTGAAGTTACTGTCAACATATCAACCAACCAATACATCTCCTGTCCGTTTTCACACTTCTGGGCCAGAAGCCTTCAGGGTATCATCCCTTCAGAATAGCTCAAAAACTCGGAGGGCCTTGGAAAGGCACAATCAGGTGCGTGCTTCTTGACACTCACGAGAAATTAATTACTGTGCTACAAGTGGTATGATTAGTGGGCACTGCTTGTTGGCTCTGGTCGTGACCTGGGGCCGGTGGAATGGACTAAAAATTGGGACGGTGTCTGTACCTGAAAGCAACTACCCTAGTCTGGAGATTGACTGAGAGCTGTGCAATGTTTACTCTAATTTTATAGTTGTACCATTTCAGTTGTAAGGTGCATTATTTTCCTTAGTTTAATTTTATCCTTCAAACGATTCAGTCTGGAGAGACCCGGGATGACGATCTTCATATTTTAGCAGCAGCATCTCTGTCCCATGTGTCTAAGATTTATGCGTTATGTGTTATCTCTCTTTTATATTTGACATCTCTGCTATGTTTTCGTGCAGTATATATGTTTTATGTTACCTATTATTAATTAAAAATGTGCAGTTTCCTACTTATATGTTATTTGATGGCTATTTCTCTGTACTGCTGATTATTCTGATGTTTTGATGATATCCTCAATGTTTCTTTACATATCAAAAATAAAGAAAAAGTCAAAAACAAACAAGAATAGGCTGTCATGAACGACACTACTCACAGTCAGGCACGTAACGGGTAAAAGGGATAAAAATCACTATTTCTCTGCACTAGACCAAACATAATGATAAACAAAATCCTCTTACCACTACATGCACCTACAAAAGCTGCCACAACAAAGAAAATTTAGATTTCTTCTAATTTGGTTAGGTGCCTTATAGTACCCAACCAATACTCCGTAACGCTCTAAAATTAACCCCATATGGCGCTGTCCCTGCAGCTGTGATCGTTCTGACAGGCTGTCAGAGCGAGCACATGTGCTGCAGGGACTTCTGATCCGCCTCCCTGCGCTTCCGTGTGAAGTGCAGGGAGACGGATCGTTGCTGCTGATCTTGTCCCTGTGTAAAAAAATAAAGTAAAAGTTAAATCACACCTTTCCCCTGCTTTAATACAATTAACCCTTTCCCTGCCAATTGA
>OW240913.1:202118332-202140565 GCA_933207985.1 Pelobates cultripes | reverse complement strand
GACAGACTGTCACGTATTCATCCGCTTACAAAAATGTGGTTAATGACATTGACTGTCCACACAGGAAAAGTTGTGCCGAGCAACAACCAAATCCACAGAAGGGTTAATGCTGAGCAGCAATTATGCAAATGAGATCTGGTAACTGTCTTTGGGGTCAAAGGCCGGTTACAGCCTGTCAGACCTAGAGGAGGGGTATTTAGGCCCAGTTCTCATCCTTCTCAGTGCTCTGTCGTGGATTCCCTTGTGGTTGTCCGAGAGCGTGTTATTGATTCTGGTTATTATGGTTATTTGACTTTGGCATTGTTTTTGGCTTCCCTGTTTTCTGGCATCCCTGACTCCTGGCTTTTTCTTATCGTTGTGTCTCTTTCAGTTTCCCTTGACCTCGGCTATTCCTGACTATTCTTTGGTACGTTAGTCCGGCCATTCTAAGGTCCGGTATACGTTACCTATCAGTCCTCTGTGTTACACAGTTCTACGTGCTGGATCATTCTGTAATCCTGACACAGACACACCCACACACCCACTGACATACATACACTCACTCACTGACATACTCACATAGAAACTCACTGACAGACATTCACTCACAGACACACACACATACACTCACAGACAGACAGACATACAGTCACTCACTGACACACACACACTCACTGACAGACACACTCACTCAATGACAGACAGACAGACACACACATTCACTGACAGACATATACTCACTCACTGTCAGACACACAGACACTTACTGACAGACATACACACACACACACTCACTGACAGACATATACTCACTCACTGACAGACACACACACAGACACTCACTGACAGACATAGACTCACTCACTGACAGACACACACACAGACACTCACTCACTGACAGACACTCACTGACAAACACTCACCTCCCTAGGGTCCAGTGTGGAGCAGCTCCTCACTCTTCCCGGCCACTGTTTAGTATGTCGGGGGCCGGAATGACGTCATATTCCCGCTCTCGGCATCACAGATGGTGCGCGAGGGAGGAGTTAAAGACTGCAAGAAGAGCCTCCCTCGCCGCCTGACTGCTCTATCCCCTCTCCTCCGGTCACCGGCATTTAATGGCAGAGCAGGCACCTGTCATCAAGGTAAGAAGGTGCCTGCTCTGTCATACTGTGACAGGGCTCCTCTGGGTGCCCCCACCAGCTGTTCTTCCTCATTAATATTAACATTAGGTGGTTTATAACATATCCCAACCAATACTTAATTTCCCTTGTTTTACCTCCAAGCAGACATCTATCCATAAAGCTTTTACATTTTCCTCATCACGTTCCTCTTGCTCAATATTTAACTTTAACGCAGGTTGACATACAAACATACCCCACCATCTTTCCTGTTTTTCTATCCTTCCTAAATAATGTATAACCATTTACGTTAACTGCCCAATCATGTGTCTCGTCCCACCATGTTTCTGTTATGCCTATTATGTCATATGGCTTAATGTATGTTATTGCGATTCTTTGAGAAAATAAAATGTATGAACAGCTCTATTTCTACTTTGTCGGACTTTCTGTTGGCTTTGTGCTTCTAAATTTTTGAAGGGCAACTTTTGGTTTATTCACTAAACAAGGAACTGTAGTAAATTGACAGCTACATTTTCCAGCCAATAACCTGTTTAGTGAAATAATCCTCTTTATTTATTTTTTGTAATATTTGCATTATTAATTATATACCCATGTATAGGTTATCACTCATGCTGTGGTGATTCTAGGAACAGGGGTTCACAAAAGATACCACAGCCAAAATGTGTGTGTGGGGGGGTGGGGGCTATAATAAACTACTAAATCCTTTTAATAGTAGTTGCAGGGGGTATACAGTGGGTGTAGAGTGGGGATAGTGGTTTTAGGTGAGGTATAGGAGCTTGAATGGGTACAAGAGAGGCATAGGGGCTGTGGTATGTGCAGGGCCGGCCTTAGGGGTGTGCGAGCTGTGCGACCGCACAGGGCGCCATGGAACAGGGGGCGCCCTGTGGCCGACACAGCTCACTCATGGCCGGAGTGCAGGGGAGCTAAAAGAGGTACCTGGCTGGAGGATTAATTATTCTCCACCCGGTCTATTAAAAAAAATCGCGGCAGAGGGGGCGGGGTTTACCGAGCGGCGGAGGCGGGGCTTATCGAGAGGCGGAGACGGGGCTAATACCTCCCGAAGCCCCTGCTGTACAGGAAGAGGGAAAGATGCTTCCCCATCAGCCAACTGCATCCACTGGAAAGAGGTAAGTGTGTGTGTGTGACTGTTTGCCTGTTTGTGTGACTGTCTGTCTGTGTGTGTGTGTGACTGTCTGTCTGTGTGACTGCCTGCCTGTGTGCGTGTGACTGTCTGTGTGTGTGTGTGTGTGTGACTGTCTGTGTGACTGCCTGTCCTTGTGTGTGTGTGTGTGTGACTGTCTGTCTCTGTGTGTGTGTGTGTGACTGTCTCTGTGTGTGACTGTCTCTGTGTGTGACTGCCTGCCTGTGTGTGACTGTCTGTGTGTTGACTGTCTGTCTGTGTGTGTGACTGCCTGTGTGTGTGACTGCCTGTATGTGACTGCCTGCCTGTGTGTGTCTGTCTGTAACTATCTGTCTGTGTGTGACTGCCTGCCTGTGTGTGTGACTTTCTATCTGTGTGACTGCCTGCCTGTGTGTGTATAACTGTCTATGTGTGTGTTACTGTGTGTCTGTCTGTGTGTGTGACTGCCTATGTGACTGTCTGTCTGTGTGTGTCGCTGTAGCTGTGCCATTGTTTGTGCCTGTGTCTGTATGTGTGACTGCCTTTAACTGAGTGTGTGTGTACATGCCTGTAACCGAGTTTAAATTTCCCCCACCCCTTCCTGTCAAGGCCGCACTTTGACTGACAGACGCTCACTCACTGACAGACGCACACTCACTGACAGACACACACTCTCATATACACTGACAAACAATGACATACACACATACACTATTACTTGGACACACACTGACAGATGCACACTCTCACTGACAGACGCAAGCACTCACTGAAAGATGCACGACTCCACTGACCGACACATACACACTGACTGACACACACTCACTGACCGACACACACTCACTGACCGACACATACACACTCACTGACTTACACACTCACTGACTTACACACTCACTGACGACACATACACACTCACTGACGACACACACTCACTGACGACACATACACACTCACTGACTGACACATACACACTCACTGACTGACACATATACACTCACTGACCAACACACACATTCACTCACAGACACACACACATTCACTTACAGACACACACAATTACACACTTACAGACACACACACACACACACACATTCACTTCAAAATAAACACTCACAGACACACACACAGACATTTCCACTAACACTCACAAACTAATATTTTTTACATTTATTTTAAATCCACCCAGCCTCCCTGGGAAAGCTGGAGTGGATTTCTTACCAGCAGTCCAGTGTGGCTGCTGGGCAGGCAGGCAGGGGGCGCACAGGCTGAGTAAGCAGCGCTTAGTGATGCCGGGAGCCGGACTGACGTCATATTCTGGCTCCCGGCTTCATTAAGCGGCGCAGAGGAAGCTGAGCAGGAAGAGCTCAGGTGAGTATGCTCCTTCGCTGCCCGCTGCCAGCCTTGGGGGGGCTCAAAAGTGGCCAGCCGGTCAGCTCTTGAGCCCCCCAGGATGCGAGGCAAGCAAGGGATCTGCCTGGGGGTTTGGAGGGATGCTTTTTTTTGCCGCCCCCTGCAAAGTGGCGCCCAAGGCAGATGCCTTGTTTGCCTCGTGATACACACGTCCCCGGTGCCTGTGTGTGTTACTGTATTCAGGCAACTTGGTGGGAGGTGGGGGGGGCGCCGTGAAGACTTTTTGCACAGGGCGCCTAATTGCCTAAGGCCGGCCCTGGGTATGTGCATGGGCTAATAGGAGCTTTAATGTGTGCAGAGGAGGGATAGATACTGTAGTGGGAGCAAGGGAAAGATAGGTACTGTAGTAGGTGCAGTGGAAGGATGGGGCTGTAGTAGGTGCTGGGGTGGAATAGGTAATATAGTGGGTGCAGGTGAACCATAGGTGCTGTAGTGGGTGCAGGGGATTTTATGGACTCTAGTAGTGTGCAGGGGTGGCATTGGACTGCAGTTGGTTCAAGGGGGACAGGGTAGTGTGTGCAGTGGTATTATTGACTTTAGTGTGTGCAGGGGCTGTAGAGGGTGCAGAGGGTAATCAGGGCTGTAGTGGATGCAGAGGGTACTGGTTCTAGTGGGTGCAGAGCGCTAGGGGCTGTAGTGGGTAATATAAGCTTTAGTTGGTGCAGGGAGGATAGGCACTGTAGTGGGTGCTGGGGAAGTTTTGAGGCTGTTGTAGATGCAGGGAAGGGTTATAGGCTGTAGTGGGTGCAGCAGACATAGGGGTTGTGATGTGTGCATGGGGTTAATGTTGCTTTAGTTGGTGCAGGGGGGATAGGGGCTGTAATGCATGCAGGGTAGCGTTACAGGCTGCAGTGCTTTCAGGGGGTAATAGAGGTTGTAATGAGTAGAGGGCTTTTAGAGGCATAGGGCTGTAGTGGATGCAGAGGGTCTTCAGAGTGTGCAGGGGATAGGGGGTTTTGGTGGGCAATCTGGGCTGTAGTGGGTACCGGGGAGGGTTAGAGGCTGTATTGGATTCAGGGAAGACTGGGGCTTCAGTGGGTAATAGGTGCTTTAGTGGGTATAAGTGGTAACTAAGGCTTTAGTGGATGTTCTACATGAAAATGGGCATGGGGGGCAAAGGCACAATTCAGGTGGGCAATTGCCCCCCATTGCTGTCTTTTGGGTTTATATTTTGCACATTAAGTATCAAATAACAGAAGAAAAGGCGCGCTAAAATTTAAAGTGCAAATTTGTTGAACTACATTTATATTAAGTGCAATATAAAGTGCAATATACTCTCTCACTCACAGGTGATACAATTTATATAAATAATCAATTTATATCTGTAAAATATCTAAAAGTGCAAACTGCAAAAACCACTTAAAGTGATATAGTGCATAGATAAATAGCAACTTACACTATCAGCAATGTTGAGATAAGCCATAGCTCCAAATTGAGGAACATAAAGATAATAAAGGACATATATAGTGTGATATTGTAAAGTAAAAATTACTAACGTTCTGTAGGGAAATAAGAAATAAACTCACAAGCATAGAGCAGATGAGTCTGCTCTACCTATGATAGCCCAAATGTATAGACTTTCACTGTGGCCAGTATAAATAGATGAACAGCGTTTATTGATACAAGTTAAAATACTATGTAGCAGATATCACCGGGTCCCATGTAGCAAACAGTCCTGCCTTTGAACGCGTGCATTTGCCAGCTAGCTGGTAATATTCATACACGCTCTAGCTGCAGCTGTGTTCGCGGTTGGGATATTTCCGGGAGGCAGAGTGTACGTGGTGACGTCTAGTCAGATGACGCGTATCGCCGAATGATCGGCTTCTTCAGATTATGACATTCTTGGTGCACACAGTTTTGTAAATGATAAAAAGGGATTCTACTCATGTGGATTATGTACAGGCTGTAAATGCAGTAAAAATAGAATCCTCAAACTTAGTAAATTTAGGACAAAATATAAAGATTACTTTTATATAAAGGATTTTATTACTTGTTTTAGTAAGAACATTATTTATCTTTTAATTTGTCCATGCGGCCTACAATATGTGGGTCGCACTATTCGTCCGTTACACAAGAGATTTTATGAACATATAAACAACATTCGCGAGGGCTACGAGAAACATAGCGTTTCAGCCCATTTTTTTTTAAATATCACAATCAGGATCCAAATGGTCTCACTTTTTTAGGGATCAAAATAGTTAATAAATCTTGGCGAGGTGGTAATCATATAAACAATATAGGAAGAAATTAAATGGGTGTACAAACTAGACACTTTGGAGCCAAAGGGACTCAATATAGAATTCAATCTTTTTAATTTTTTATAAAAACTTTTCTAAAACTTTTTTGGAAAAATGTCTTATACATTTTTATAGTGGTTATATATTTTATAACTTTTCTTTCTTTTTATTCCCCTGAGCAGATTGCATTTTTGGTTTTTGTATTTTGTATTTTTAAAAATAATTTAGAATAGATGTTTTTCTGAATTAAAGATTTTTTTTTAAATTAAAGGTGGTTTATGTTAAGAGAAATAATGTCTTGTAATGAAAAAAGTTTGTGGATATAAAAATTAATCCATGAATGTGGTATAAATCTAATTGCTTAATGTTCTTATTTTTGTATTTTTTTAAATGTTGTTTTGGGTTTGGATAACCAACCAAGAATTTTCTATGAATTTAGATTTGTCATCTCTTTTTTACCTCTGTTATCTGTGTTTTTTAACCCTGATGTAAATATAATATGTATACTTTTGGATATGTAAGGTGGTTGTACCTTTAAATCAGTGAGAATTTTAAAATACTGAGTACACTTTTGTCATTATGATAATTATTTTTCTGATATAGCCAGTAAGAGCAAGTTTTTTGTGTGTCACGCCCTTTTGGCGGATTTATAAGGACTGCGTGCACCAAGAATGCCAGATCTGATGAAGCCGATCATTCGTCGAAACGCGTCATCTGACTGGACGTCACCACGTACACTCCGCCTTCCGGAAGTATCCTGACCTGCGAACACAGCCGCATCTGGAGTGTGTATGAATATAACCAGCTAGCAGGCAACTGCACACGTTCAAATGCAGGACTGTTTGCTACATGGGACCCGGTGATATCTGCTACATAGTATTTTAACTTGTATCAATAAATCTGCTCTATCCTTGTGAGTTTATTTCCTCCAGAACTTTAGTCATTTTTACTTTACAATATCATACTATATATGTCTTTTGTTCTCTTTATGTTCCTCAATTTGGAGCTGTGGCTTATCTCAACATTGCTGATAGTGTAAGTTGCTATTTATCTATGCACTATATCACTTTAAGTGTTTTTTGCAGCTTGCACTTTTAGATATTTTACAGATATAAGTTGATTATTTATATTAATTGTATCACCTGTGAGTGAGAGAGTATATTGCACTTTATATTGCACTTAATATAAATGTTGTTAAATGAATTGGCACTTTAAATTTTAGCGCATCTTTTCTTCTGTTTTTAGTACTATTGGAGTGTTTTGGGGCTAATACACGATATAGGTGCTGCTCCATTTTAAAGAATTTCATTTATTTTTATAATTTATGTTCTAAATTGGAAGCGCCAATTTTTTCACTTGTTGTATTTCACATTAAGTATCAGGCATTATTCCTCAAATTAACCCTAGAATGCAAGGTGCAATTATGCAGCTTTATTATATATTAATTTAGTTACATTATTATGTGACATAAGAAACTATTCTCACTGACGTACATCCAGAGGATGTGGGTACATATGTGGGTTTTGATGTAGGCCGCAAGGAAGATTTATAAATAAAGTCTTTAGGTAACAACAGTTAATCACTGGTTTATTTAAATTGACATCCTCCACCAATAATTCCAAAAGATTGGTCTTTCTAGTTTCCATTACGCACATTAGAAGGAATGCAACAGGCTGTGCAAATTGGTGGGTCAAGATCAATTGTTAGAATGAATATGGGGTCAGCGTCACTGCTATGTGACATCCCACCTCTTGACACATATCATACAAAACTAATGATAATACCTGTGTGCTCTGCTCGGAAGAGATATTTAGTTATGTTCTGTCTAGTACAAAAGAAAGAGAAAAATTAGCTTCGTATAACAGAAACACTCCTTAAAGGGGGCAACCCTGGAAGTTGAAATTGACAAAAGAAGACAAGAATGGAGTGTCTTGTGTACAGAATACCAGGAAGTGTACGTATAAATGAGATGTTAAAATATGTATAAGTATAAATGATATGTTAAATACTGAGTGGATCTGCCTCTTTATTCCACCCAGATTAAACTCCTCCATAGACACTAGGTCCTTGGTGCTTATTCTCCCTTCTCCTTCTTTTTATTCTTTGTATATAGGTTTGGTTTGAATATTTAAGTAATTTAATTCATGAAAGCTAAGTTTTAACATATCATGTATACTTACACTTCCTGGTATTCTGAACACAAGACACTCCATTCTTGTCTTCTTTTGTGTTCTGTCTAGTAGTACACAAATTCTGTGCAAGCAATACAAATACCAGACTGTTCAACAATGAACAATTCTAGAGAAAATAGCTTCCATGAACAGCAGTGATGTTGTAGAGCAAGTTAGTACCAATAGTATGGTCATCGGACAACTGGAAACCTAACATTTGAGCATTGTATTAAATCTTTATTTTTCAGCACTTTAATATCTTATTCCCACCATTACTTAGACAATGGTTTCAAAATTATGACTCAATCACATACTTGCTAGATTTAAAAAAAAAACTTTCTACTTGCTGTCATCACACAATCACACGAGGTACAAAGGAGCAGTGAATTATGAATCAATTTTTTTTGTATGTAATTGAAGAACTTTTCTTAGCTTCAACATAACCTTACAGAGTATCAGATATCAACTTCTACAAGTTTAAAGTCAAAGTGCACTGCCAAAGTCAACAATTTTAGTGAAATCCAACAAGCGATCTCTGTATAAATTCTGAACTACAAATATTTAACTTTTAGGATATACAGCCTTGTAGATTAATGTGACATAAAGGGATCTATTCACTTAACAGTGTGATCGACTTTAGAAATGTAAGATAAGAAAATTATAAAAAAAAATCTACCATTCAGTTCAGTCAAGAGAGGTTTTTTTTTATTCTGCAATTTTGTCGGAATAACTTACTGTATGATAGTTAGACCCAGTTATCTTGCCTATACTCAACTTTGTTATTTTCAATATATTTCTGTAACTTTATTCCAAGCAAAACAATGTTAATTCAGGGATAATGAAATCCTTGGATATCTAACTGAGCGTGGTTTGAACATGCCATTTAAACTGTCAAAGATTTGATGGTTGAACTATTTTTTGCATACATCCCAACTTTTCAAATGAACACAGGGACACTTTAATTTTAGGAATGTGAGTGGGGGTGTGTCTTACTAACAACAATTTATATGTCTAAAGTGTAAATTAAAACAAGATCAATATATCACATTTACACAGACACATTTATTGTATTTTAACCTCATAAAGTCGTTACAGTGTTTTATGCTGTCCTGCAAAAGCAGGGCTTTAACGCCATAGCATTGCACGTCCGCCGTCGTTAAGGGGTTAAATACACATTTATTTGAGTATTATTGCTGTGGAGCTCTCTTTTACATATAAACAATATGGAGCTCCTAGAAAATAGGGATAGTAGCAGAGAAAAGAGAGACAGATTGATTTGGGCCCAGAATAAGGACTGTCCCTCTTAAACAGTGACACCTAGGAAGTATTATTTTGAGCTTGTTTACATTCACCATTCTATTTTTGACAGAAGTGTTTATGTTGCTATTAAACAGTACAAATCTTCTGTCAGGAAGTGAGTGTTCTTGTACGTAAAAGTGGATTAGGAACAGGAGATTTTGTGTATTCAGAAAACACTGGGTTACACTTGTTTGACATTTGTACCAGAGTTTGAGTAAGCTGCCAGCAATGGAAACTAGCAAAATAGGATGTAGACTTCAACTAGTTTTTCGAAATGAAACATATTCTTTGGGAAGATCAGAAAAAAGGCAGTGTTTACATTACAGCCTAGGGACAACTCCACTGGTAACTTCTCACATGGCTACTAGAGGTGCTTCCTGTGTCAGTGACGTTCAACGGATGTTGAACTTTACCCATAGAGATAAATTTATTCAATGCATCTCTGTGAGAAGATGCTGATTGGCAAGGGCGGTGTTTGGCCCCACACCCTTGCACTTTCTCTGTGGCTGAGATCATCAGAATTGATTATCTCAGTCAATCTAATGCATTCCTATGGGAAAGCATTGTGATTGGCTGAGATCATCAGTTCTGATGATGTCAGCCAAGAAGGCAGATCGAGGGTGGCAGACACGCATGGCGCTGAAAATACGTTTTTATTTTGTATTATATAAGGGGGGGCCAGGGACCCTACTTGTGTATTTCACAGTATAGGATCAGGAATACACATTTGTTTTCCTGACCCTATTGTGTCCCTTTAAAGCCACATATGGCACAAGACATAATAAAAAAACTACTTGCTTGATAAAGACCAGGTAGGGTTGAGATGTTGCTGCTTTTGCCACAATAAAGCTGCTATTTCTTTTATTCTGCATATTTTGGAAGGGAGGCATGGCCAGCCCTGGCTTCGGAGCACCTGGGTTATTTGGTGAGTGCGGTATCCAGTACGTCTCTAATAATAAAAAAGTACAACAATTTTGGCATTACATCTTTAATCATGTGTGTAAATACAATAGAATCACGTGGATATAAACCCACACATATCACTATCATTAGTTAATAGTTAATTCATTTGATACCTGCAATTAAGCCATCTCACGGTGATCGCATTATCAAAGCAAATAAATCCACATGTAAAGTGGGCAAAGGAAGAGCAAAGCTATCTCAAATAATTTCCACCACCTTGTTTTGGTGTCTAGGGTGTTCTTTTAATATCCTTTTCCTTGCCACTATTCATGTAATTTGGCTTCTTCACCTCATCAAGCTCTCCCTGCCCATACTGTATTATGGATTGCCCATTCCTCAAAGGAGCTCTCCACTGTCACCTGGTAAAAAAAAATTTAAAATCACTGTTTAGTAGATATATCCCCAATGCATACATGTATGAATTGTCATGCATGTATTCATTGAAGGTATACCTTAAAAGAGTTTGCAAAGGTTGCAGTTCTTATGAATTGCCTTTTTTTCCTGGAAGAGACAAGGCTTTTCTGACTTGGTGGTCACGTGTGCCCGCCCGTCTGCAACAGAGGAGCTGGTCTGAGGTCTGTGAGGGAGGGGGAGACAGGCACGCTCAAGTAGAGTGTGGCTGCCACTTCCGTTAGCTCAGGGGAGCTAACGGAAGTAGGAAGGAATCCTACCTGGATGTTTGATTGACATCCGGGGGGAGTTCCCTAGTTAATTCATAAAAGTGCTGATTTCCTATAGAAATCAGCACTTTTATAAACTGGGGTTAAACTAGGGTACGCTTGCAGAAGTGGTTTTGGGTGTGGAGTGGTCCTTTAAGTAACCACAGCCGCTTTAGTAAATAGCCTTAAGAGTTACAACTTTTTAGAGGGTTATTCATGTAATTAAAAAATTGAGAATTGACAAGGGGAGTGTGAAAGAATATGTGTTGCCACATGTGGTCATAGTGTCAGTGTATTTCCACAATGGCTACACTTACAAACATTTTAGGTCAATAACTCTAGTTCACCTATGTATATTTGAGCTCATGCAACATTTATTTTTGCCAATGTGTGTATTCCTTGTGTGCAGTGCATTCATATCTTCTTGTAAACCCTACAAATTGTCTTGGTATATAAGAATTATGCATCTGTATTTTTTTAGTTGTTTGTCAGATTTTTGTAGAACGTAAATATATGCACACACGTATTTCCCTCTCATGTCTAAAAAATTCCAATCTATATTTCATAAACAATTATCTGTACATATCATCAAAGAGTGCATGTCAAATGTACAGGTAGTTTACATAAAGAGCTGTCAGAATGCAGATTGATGAATACACTGCAGCATATTGTAAAATATTATATAGCAGTACTACTTAATGTATTTGTAATTTCTCTTATTTTCCTATCATATTTTTACAAAGTCACTACAAAAAATAACAAAAACAATATTTATTTTAATGGTCAGTCTAAGCACCATAACCACAATGTGGGTGTGGTAGGCAGCAGACACCATCCTCATGAACCAATTTTTTAATATTAAAGGACCACTATAGGCACCCAGACCACTTCAACTCAATGAAGTTGTCTGGGTGCCAGGTCCCTCTAGTTTTAACCCTGCAGCTGTAAACATAGCAGTTTCATAGAAACTGCTATGTTTCACTGAGGGTTATTCCAGCCTCTAGTGACAGTCTCACTGACAGCTGCTAGAGGCACTTCCGCAATTCTCACTGTGAAAATCACAGTGAAAAGACGCTGGACGTCCATAGGGAAAGCATTGAGTGATGCTTTCCTATGGGCGGATTGAATGCGCTGGGCTTTTGCCGCGCATGCGTATTCTGATCTGATGTTGGCAGGGGGAGGTCACCAGCGCAGAGGGAGTCCGGCGCTGGAGAAAGGTAAGTGGCTGAAGGGGTTTTAACCCCTTCAGACCAGCGGGAGGGGGGCCCTGAGGGTGGGAGGGACCTAGTTACCCTATAGTGCCAGGAAAACAGGTTTTAAGCTTTAATATTTTTTTCAATAACATCAGATACACTAGTAATATACAGAAAGACAGATAAGACAGATAACTTGAGGTCTGGTTGGTGTTTCCACCTTCCACGCCTCCAGTTAGAGTGCAGCGCTCTATAGATCTATACAGGATAATGTGCTTGTATACATATATATGCAGCTCACCCCTCTCTGTAAACTTGTTAGGGGGTGTACATGAAAGACAAAAAAGGGTATACAGAATAATCATGCAATATTGCATATACACTGAAGACAGAATTTTTAGTGGTGTGTGAGTTAAATTTACTCACATTTTTCAGAGCCTTTTAAGATTTTAGGCTCTAAACTTCCAGGCTTCCGTGTCTTTAAGGTAGACAGCTTAACACCCTTTTTTTTTTTTTAAGTATGAGAGATTTAGCTGTTAAGGATATATGAGAAGCTAAAGCTTGTTCATAAAACAATACATTTGAGGGGAGGTCCAACCATAGATATGCAGCTGAAATGCTATCTGGATATTAAATTAACATATAGTTAACATCTGGGAGACAATTGACCACAATGGGAGAATCCCTGGGCTCTACCATATATGGAACATGTCTCCTATTTCAGCCTTGCATCTCCAGCACAAGTTGGATGTTGTTTTATGGATTCTATGTAGATTATATGGATGAACATCCAGATGGGTCTAGCATTTCAGAACTCCCTGCAATGGATTAAGTAAATGAATTCAGTGGTTTAAGTTTTTCTCCACCCCATTCTCCTTCGCCCAGCGAAGATTCCCATCTGGAGAAGTGCCTAACAGCACCTTGTAATAGAGAGACAAGAATTTCCATTACACTGGCGATCTCGGACAGTATGTGAAATATCCCTGTGTCTCTCCTGCATTGAGCGACTCCACCCCCTCAAACAGCTTTTTCAAGATCACACTTTTTAATTGTAAATACATGGAAATATATTTGGGTTTTAAATCATAGGTCACTTGTAAGTCTTCATATGAGATGATAGAACCCATGGAAAGAAAATTGGAGATCTTAGCGTAATAAAGACCTTTTGCTCCCACGGGACTGTATTTAATTCTGGGGCTACAGTACACAAAGTGCATATTGGAGCATAGAATTTAAATTTATCTGTAGTTCCCATTTTTCCAACAAAGGGATCCAAAACAGCTAGTGACGCCTTAGTTGATGGTAAAAACACAGTATCTCATCTGCATAGGGAGCATGAAGTCCATATAAAGGCTGTCAGGGGCATGGAGGTTAATTGAGACATCTCCATATCCTGCATAAACATTGGGGTGAGTGAAGGTTAATGGTTTGCTCCAAAAGAGCTGTTTTTCAATTAGCGAGCTCATGGGCTATGCCCTTGCCACCAGCACCATCAGATTATAATTTTATCTAATCTTTTTGTTAGCTCCAAATAAAAGATGAGAATATTGACTACATTGTGTTACAATATATGGAGATAGGGAGCATTCTGAATACATATAGGAGTTGGTAACATGGTCATTCACACATAGGCTTAAATGCATATTTATATCTGAATTAAATACCCATCACACACAGCCAATAAACCCAGCACAAATATCACATACAACCAATACACGCATATCACACACAGTTAATACACCCATTACAAATATCACACACAGCCAACACATAGCATACATATCACACACAGTCATCACACCTATCACATACACAGACAACACAAACATTACATCATATTATAGTGAGATGTATTACAGTGGAGCTCTGGTATATAAAATGCACATTACTCTGTGTTTTATAGTTAGGGAGCCCGGTGATACAGTAATAGACACATTACTTAGAGTTGTATTGTTGTATGGTGTATGATTGTCAGGATTACAGTATGATTCATCACGTAGAATTGTGTAACACAGAGGACTGATAGGTAACGTATACCGGACCTTAGAATGGCCGGACTAATGTACCAAAGAATAGTCAGGAAAAGCCGAGGTCAAGGGACACAGAGAGAGACACAACGATAAGGAAAAGCCAGGGGTCAGGGATGCCAGAAAACAGGGAAGTCAAAATCAATGCCAAAGTCAAATAACTAGAAAAAACAGAAACAATAACGCGCTCTCGGACAACCACAAGGGAAACCACGACAGGGCACTGAGCAAGAGGAGAACTTTGCCCGTGGATCCGATTGGTTGTAACCGGCCTCTGAACCCTAAGGCAGTTACCAGGTTCCTATTTGCATGATTGCTGCTGAGCACAAACCCTCCTGTGGATTGATTGCTGCTCGGCACAACTTTTCCTGTCAGGACAGTAATTTTGCCCAGCACAACTTTTCCTGTCAGAACAGTAAATGCCATTAATCACATTTTTATGTGTGGAATACGTGACATTACCCCCCACCTGAAGAACGCCCACCAGGCGGCAGGACCAGGCATGAGAGGGAACTTGGCATGAAAACAGCGAATCTTGCAACCAGCATGTATATTAGATGCCGGAACCCAAAAACGATCGGCTGGTCCGTAACCTTTCCAATCCACCAAGTACTGTAAAGTGCCCCGAGAAAACCTGGAATCAATTATGGAGGAGACCTCATACTCTTCCTGTCCAGAAACAACTAAGGGAGGAGGAGGGACACTTTAGACAGTATATTTATTGCAAACAAGAGGTTTGAGTAAGTAAAATGAGGAATTTTCAAGGAGGGAGCAAGGGCCAGAGAGTACGCAACAGGATTGAGCCTACGAAGGACAAGAAAAGGTCCAAGAACCTAGAAGCAAATTTCATGCTAAGGACTTTGAGCCTGATGTTATGAGAAGATAACCAAACCCTCTCACCCACTTGGTAAACAGGGTTGGCACCTTGATGTGTATCAGCATAATGCATGAAACGGTCAGCAGCAGTACCCACAGCAGATTGAACTTTAACCCAGGTATCATGGATGGAAGCCTGGCAGTCATCCAAAGCAGGAATAGCCGTATCAGAAAAAACAGCCGGTAGGACAGTAGGATGCCGGCCATTATTAACAAAAAATGGACTATGCCCAGAGGAGTCATAGTCAGCATTGTTCCTAGCAAATTCAGCCCATGGAAGTAATTTGGACCAATTGTCTTGAGTGCTATTAACGAAACAACGCAGATATAATTCCAAGGACTGGTTAGCCCTCTCAGCTGTACCATTGGTCTGTGGGTGTTAAGAGAATGAAAAAGACAATTCAATCCCCAATCGTTTATTGAAGGCCCTCCAAAACCGGGACACAAATTGAGAACCTCTATCAGATACTATATTGTGAGGAATGCCATGCAGGCGGACAATTTTTCATATAAAGATTAGTACCAGGTCTTGAGATGACGGCAATTTCTTGAGATGAATAAAATGAGCCATTTTAGAAAAACGGTCCACAACCATGAGAATAGTGGTATAACCGTTAGCACTAGGAAGTTCAACAGTGAAGTCCATGGACAAGTGGGACCATGGGACCTCAGGAATAGGAAGAGGTTGTAACAAGAGCAAAAATGGGTCGCAAGAGTATTCTGAGAACAGACAGCAGCTAAAATAGCCTGCCCTTCAGTGGTTCCCCGCTCAGATTTCAAGCTGGTTTTAGCTTATCTTGTGCCATTACAGACAGAACATATCTGAAGCATATCAGACTGGTCCCACCCATACGGGCAGTCCAGATCCGAAATGCCAGCAAGTTCTCTCTGCACGAGAGACACAGCAACCCCAGACGATCGTTTCAGCCTTCTTAGGCATCATCAGTGAGGCATAGCTGATATCTCTCTAGGCACCGTGAGCAAGGGGTCCACGTCTGGATTACCCTTTCAACTAATGGAGAGCAAAAATGGGTCACAAGAGTATTCTAAGAACAGACAGCAGCTAAAATAGCCTGCCCTTCGGTGGGTCCCCGCTCAGAACTCAAGCTGGTTTTAGCTCATCTTGTGCCATTACAGAGAGAACATATCTGAAGCATATCAGACTGGTCCCACCCATACGGGCAGTCCAGATCCGAAATGCCAGCAAGTTCTCTCTGCACGAGAGACACAGCAACCCCAGACGATCGTTTCAGCCTTGTTAGGCATCATCAGTGAGGCATAGGTGATATCTCTCTAGGCACCGTGAGCAAGAAGTCTCACCCACTTTGTAAACAGGGTTGGCACCTCGACGTGTATCAGCATAATGCTTGAAACGGTCAGCTCAGTACTCAGAGCAGATTGAACTTTAACCCAGGTATCATGGATGGAAGCCAGGCAGTCATCCAAAGCAGGAATAGCCGTATCAGAAAAAACAGCCGGTAGGACAGTAGGATGCCGGCCATTATTAACAAAAAATGGACTATGCCCAGAGGAGTCATGGTCAGCATTGTTCCTAGCAAACTCAGCCCGTGGTAGTAATTCAGACCAATTGTCTTGAGTGCTATTAACGAAACGACGCAAATATAATTCCAAGGACTGGTTAGCCCTCTCAGCTGTACCATTGGTCTGTGGGTGGTAAGAGAATGAAAAAGACAATTCAATCCCCAATTGTTTATTGAAGGCCCTCCAAAACCGGGACACAAATTGAGAACCTCTATCAGATACTATATTGTGAGGAATGCCTTGCGGGCAGACAATTTTTCGTGTAAACATTAGTACCAGGTCTTGAGATGACGGCAATTTCTTGAGAGGAATAAAATGAGCCATTTTAGAAAAACGGCCCACAACCATGAGAATAGTGGTATAACCGTTAGCACTAGGAAGTTCAACAATGAAGTTCATGGACAAGTGGGACCATGGGACCTCAGGAATAGGAAGAGGTTGTAACACGCCACAAGGGAGTTTATGAGGCACTTTGGAAACCGCAGAAACAGAACAAGCCTGCACATACTCCTTAACATCCTTCCTGAGGGAATCCCACCAGAATTACCTCATGATAGCAGAAGTGGCTTTATTAATACCTGGGTGACCAGCTGACACATTGTCGTGAAACACCTTCATGATATTAACCCTTTCCACCAATGGAACAAACAGTTTGTCCTGAGGTTTACCACAGGGCGCCTGAGACTGAGCTTCCATGATGGAGCCAAGCAGTGGAGAGGACAATGAAATGACAGTGGACGCAATGATACATTCCTGGGGAATGATATGGGACGTTTCTTGCTCTAGTATAGCCTCAGTATTAAACTGCCTGGACAAGGCGTCGGCCTTGACATTTTTAGAACCAGGTCTATAAGTGATAAGAAAATTAAAGCGAGAAAGAAATAGAGACCACCTAGCTTGTCTAGAAGATAATCGCTTGGCATCTCCTATGTAAGCCAGGTATTTATGATCAGTAATGATCAAAAGGGGGGCCTTGGAACCCTCTAAAAGATGGCGCCATTCCTTGAGCGTTAGAATAATGGCCAACAATTCTCTATTGCCAATATCGTAATTTCACTCAGCACTAGACAACTTTCTAGAAAAGTAACCACAAGGATGTAACGGAGTTTCCTGGCTCTCCCTCTGTGAGAGAACTGCCCCTACCCCTGTCTCTGAAGCATCAACCTCCAGCAAGGCTTACTGGTGTCAGGATGTATCAAAATGTCGGCAGAGGCAAACCGCTGTTTGAGAGTTTCAGAGGCTTCAATAACCTCCTTAGACCATATCGTACTACTAGCCCCCTTGTGTGTCATATTGGTGATGGAGGCTATTACTGAAGAAAATCCCTTTATAAATCTTCTGTAATAATTGGCAAAACCAATGAACCTTTGCATGGCTTTCAACCCAGTGGGTAAAGGCCACTGTAGAACAGACTTTAGTTTTTTAGGATCCATCTGAAACCCTGAGGCAGAAATATTATATCCTAAAAACTGTACTTCAGACTGGTCAAAGATACATTTTTCCAATTTACAATAAAGTTGTTTTTTTAACAAGGTTTGCAGAACTTGTTTAACGTTATCGTGGTGAGACTGGAGGTCAGGAGAATAAATAAGGATATCATCCAGATAGAGCAAGACAAATGAGTAAATGTAATCCCTGAGTACATCGTTAATTAAATCTTGGAAAACCGCTGGAGAGTTGCACAACCCGAATAGCATCACTAAATATTCATAGTGTCCACTTCTGGTATTAAATGCGGTCTTCCACTCGTGGTTTTCCTTGATTCTCGCTAAATTGTAAGCGCTTCTAAGGTCAAGCTTAGTAAACATTTTAGCACCCTGGAGTCTGTCAAATAATTCAGCAATAAGAGGAATGGGGTAGGTGTTCTTAATGTGATTTTGTTCAATGCCCTGTAATCGATACATGGGCTCAACTCACCATCCTTTTTAGATACAAAAAAGAATCCTGCACCAGCAGGCGAGGATGATTTTCGTACATGGCCTTTATTCAATGAATCTTTAATATATTCCTCCATTACACTACTCTCCTGAGGAGATAGAGCATAGACTGCTCCCTTAGGTGGCATAGCGCCTGGTAGTAAATTAATGGAACAGTCATATGGTCTGTGAGGAGGTAGAGTATTAGACTGAGTCTTGCTGAATACTTCTTTAATGTCTTGGTATTGTATAGGGATCTTGGGATTTTGAGGTGTGCTAGTGGGTAATTCAATAGTACCCACTCTTTTGGTGAAATGCAATATGCACCTTTCATTACAATCCTTACCCCATTCTAATATTTCCCCATTAGCCCAGTCATTATGAGGGTTTTGCTTGCTAAGCCATGGGAATCCTAATATCATAGGACAAGAAGGAGAAGCAATCACCTGAAATGTAATCTCTTCCTTATGTCACCAATGGAAATATTAATGGGTAAGGTTTCATGTGTTATCTATGGTTGTGAGAGTGGTCTCCCATCAAAAGCTTCAACAGCTAGGGATGATAGTCTCTCCTTGATAGGTATATTATTACCCTTGACAAATTGAACGTTGATGAAGTTTCCAGCAGCACCTGAATCCATCAGGGCTTTGCATGAAAAGTTATTTTTGTCAAAGGCGATATAAATATCAAGGAGAAACCTATTTTTATTCTTTCCAGAGGATGTTTTCATTACACCTGAGACACGTCCCCTTAAGGTGCTTAGGTGTGGTAGTTTTCCGGACGTATGGGACAATTGTTTCTCATATGTCCCCTCCTACCGCAGTGTAGACATAGGCCTTCTTTTCTCCCATATTGTCCTTCTGCTTCTAACAGTCTAGTGACGCCCAACTGCATGGGTTCGGGTTCGGACTGTACAGGAATTTCAGGGACAATAGGTCTGAAGAAACAGTTTCTAGTAGCCTCTCTGGTTCTCAATCTATTATCAATCTACATGATAAAAGTGATAAATTCATTAAGCTTTTTGGGTAAGTCTTTGGCGGCAATCTCATCTAGTATAGTTTCAGATAGTCCCTTTTTGAATGCAGAGATTAACTCACTGTTAGTCCAGTCTACCTCGGAAGCCAGGGTACGAAATTCTATGGCATACTTCGAGATGGACCGGTTCCCTTGTCTGATGTGCATCAGGGCAGTGGCCCCAAAGGCAGTCCTGTTTGCATGATTGCTGCTGAGCGCAAACCCTCCTGTGGATTGATTGCTGCTTGGCACAACTTTTCCTGTCAGGACAGTAATTTTGCTCGGCACAACTTTTCCTGTCAGAACAGCAAATGCATTAATCACATTTTTATGTGCGGAATACGTGACAATGATCTTGTGACAGAGCTCAACATTACTGGGAGTTTTATTGTTGTGGAGCTCTGTGATAAATGGAGAAGTAGCGCATTACTACAAATTTTTATTCCAAAGAGGTCAACGTAAATAAGTATAATCCAGAGCTCCAAAGCAAAACCACTCACAGTATTATGTGACATACTTAGTCTGCTCCTCTGTAATGTAGGGGAAGCAGTCTGGCACTTCTGGCCTGCACTTCTGTTGGCTGCAGACCATAAGAAGCTGTCTTCCTAGCTCTGGATAATCAGAGTGCTCCCGCAGATTACCACAGGACACTGCAAATCCCTGAGTTTGCAAGTCACTTACGCATGGTCTGTACCCAGTGGAGGGGCAGACCAGATTCAGATCAGCATGCCCCTTTCCCAGGGCCGGCGCTTCCTATAAGGCGAACAAGGCAGCTGCCTAGGGCGCCATATAGGAGGGGGCGCCCTGCGCCCCCATCGCCGGCCCTTACTTTAAAGCCTGAGCGCCTATTGAGAGCTTCAGGCGGCTGCCACAGTCTCACCTCCCCTGCCCTGTAGCGTGGCCGAGCTCCTTTCCGGTCCGCGACCCGGCGGGACTGACAGCAGGAAGCACACTGAGGGGGAGATGATTTGATTGGAGGAGGGAGGGGGGAAGGATTTGATGGGAGGGAGGGGGTGGGAGATGATTTGATGGGAGGGGGGGGAGATGGATTTTGATGGGAGGGAGGGAGGGGGGATGATTTGCGGGATGGGGGGGGAGATGATTTGATGGGAGGGGGAGATGATGGAGGGAGGGGAGGATGGAGGGAGGGGGGGGAAGATTGATGGGAGGGAAGGAGGGGGGAGATGATTGGGGGGAGAAGAAGAGAAGATTACGGGGGAGAAGAAGCGATTACAGGGAGGGAAGGGGGGAGAAGATTACAGGGAGGGGGGAGAAGAAGAGAAGATTACAGGGGGGAGAAGAAGAGGAGAACACAGGGAGGCGGGGGAATAAGAGGAAAACACGGGGGGAGAAGAAGAGGAGAACACGATGGGTGGGAGATGAGAACGTAGGGGAGGGAGAGACCACTAAAGGAGGGAGGGGGCGGTGGAGAGACCACTAGGGGAGGGGTGTGAGGAGAGACCGCTAAGGGAGGGGGGTGGAGGATAGACCACTAGGGGAGGGTGGGGGGAGAGGAGAGACCACTAATGGAAAGTCGGGGAGAAAAGGAGACCACTAAGGGAGGTGGGGGGGGGAGAGGAGAGACCACTAAGGGGCAGGGGAGATCTCTAAGGAATGGAAGGGAGAGCTCTATAGGACAGGGGGACAGGGAGCTCTTTCACACCACGCGCACACACACACACACAATGCATCCCTATACACACAGAAACACAACATGCTTCCCTTACACACAGAGAAACACACAATGCAACCCTTACACATAAAGACAATGCATCCTTTGCACATATACACAGAAACACACAATGCATCCCTTACACACACATGCAAACACACACTGCTTCTCTTACACACACACACAGAAACACAATGCATCTCTTACACACACTCAACGCACCCCTTACAGACACACACACTGCATCCCTTACATACACAGAAACACACTTTGCATCCCTTATGCATACAAACACAGATTCACACAATGCATCCCTTACACACAACAAGAAACACACAATACATCCCTTATACACAAACACTCACATACACAAAAACACACTGCTTCCACTACACACAAACACACTGCATCACCTACACAAACTGGTATCCCTATACACTACATTCCGTAAGCACACACATTAGATCCTCTACAGTAACACATAACAAATCCCCTACACACTCTACTCCCTGTGAGTTCATGGGTGGAACATGTAGGTGGACTTATGGGTGGGCTTTATGGGCATACTCACCGTCAGGCCCTGGGGCCCAGACCTTGAGCTATGTAAGAGGCCCCAAAAAATGGAGCTGCTTCCCGTTCTCCCAGAACATTGAATTTTGTGACCACAGTTACAAACAGCCTCCAGAGATCCTGTTCTACACCAGACCAGTGGAGCCAGACTGCAGCCAGAGCCCATCACCATCCTCATCTGATTGTAAGTAGGCAATCTAGTATATTATTAGTGACACTAATCTCTAATTTACCTCACATTAAATGGACACTATAGTCCCCAGAACCACTGCAGCTTAATAAAGTTGTTCTGGTGTCTATAGTTTGTCCCTGCAGGCTTTTTAATGTAAACACACACTTGTGCAGCACTGGCATTAGTTCATATGGCTGGGGCATTGCGATGTTCCGGGGGGAGGGAGAGGGGGAGGGGGGGGGGCGGCAAATCCTTCTTTTGCCTAGGGCGG
>OW240913.1:202087381-202117873 GCA_933207985.1 Pelobates cultripes | reverse complement strand
CCTGCATAAAACCTTCTTGTCAGATTCAAATCTTGAATAAAATATTTAAACGCTTTCATTGGAGTATGTTTAGAAAGTTGTTTATCTGAGAAAAATAATTTCTTTGTTGGCTCTACAGAGTAAAAGGCATGATTAATCACTAAGTTGTCTATCTTAATGTAACAAAATCCCCTATTTACAGACTATACGAACAAGCCTGTTCGGTTATTTGGAGGATTACAGCGGGATTTCGTGGAAATAGCCATAAAAGCGAATAAACTACCGAACCACCGACCTCCCACTGAGGTCGTGTGGCACCTATTGACCACCCTGACTGTTGCGGTTAACCACAGACTAATTGGGGAATAGCTGGTGGTCCGCGTTCGTTTACCGAACACGTGGCAATCGCCATTTTGTATTGTCGAACGCGCAGCGGTAAATGGCGAGGATTCCCTGGAACTGATTTTGGCTACTTATTTTGTCGAACACCGCTGCTACCTTCTCCCATCCTCGTTCGTACGGTGGAAAAACACACGAATGAAGGAGATACTACTTCATTCGTGCGCTGAAAGTATGCGAAAGTGACCGACCCCAGATAGCTATAGTATGGAACTTGCAGTCGGCTACAAACACACGAACGGCCGGTGAAAGTCAAACTTCAGTCGACGATTCTGAGAACTGTGTTCGTGGGATCTGAGCGCTATTCGCCTAGAATATGCCCTCAGATCCAAGCTATCTGGGGATATGTGGAACTTAAAGTTTATGTTGTGTAAAAAGAAAGTTATATATTTTTATTCTGTTTTGCTGAAATAAGAAAAGCCATGTTTCTTTCTTCCTGGAGATAATTAGGGCTCTCTTTGCTACCTTAAGTTAATTATCTCCAGGATGGAAAAGAGGGAGTGATTTATGTAAAAGGGGAGTGCTTATGCTATAGCCACTGTGATTGGCTACTGTGTTACTTTTGTCCCAGTCTTCCATCTGGTCCCGTAGGGGAGTGTCCACCAGGTGGAAGACCTGCATAAATACCGGGCGGGTAGCCCACAGTAAATCAGATTGTTTTACCCCTTCATGAAGTCTCGACTCATGTTTGGGGGATTGGGAGTTATAATCACTTCGTTTCAGCTGGATTTCGGGAGAAGCTGCAAGGATCATCGCTGCACGAATAGAAGGATCCTTTACACTTAAAATATCTAAAGATTTTTTAATCTATCCAGAAAAAAATGAAAAGGATCAAAGTTGCCGCACAACTTTCTTTCAGGATTTCGTAAAAGAATAATTGTTTCCCCATTCTAAATAATGTGAAGACGTAACAGTCTCATGAATATGAAAAAACATTGGGAAAGGATAAACCCCCCCATGATGCTCTGGTTACCATTGTCTCAATTCTAGGTTTTTGCCAACCCAGACATATAGTACAAAAAGTCTGTGGAATGACCTCAACATTATTTTGGGGACTCTAAGAGGTATAGTACGAAAGAGATTTTCTAACTAAAGGATCTAAGAGTATTTATCCTCCCTAGCCAAGATAGATGTATTTAATTCCATTTATTTGTCAGACCTTTAAACTCTTGGAGAAATTCGTCATAGTTTTCCTGAAGCCATGAACTAATGTTAAAATCTATTTTAATTCAGAGATATAGGACAGAATTATTATACCACTTAAACCTAGAATGTTTTGACCAGGATTCTACCTGTGAGTGTTTTAGATTGCTATGTATAACTTGGGTATTATGTATGTTAATTTTGTAGTTAGAAAAGTAGCTATATTCCTCTATGCATTTCATTGCTGCTGGAAGGGACATTTCTAGATTCATCAAAGTTAAAATTACATCATCGGCAAACTAAAATTTTTGTTGACTACTAATATTAGATGCAAGATCTTCCGAACATTGTCGCAGGATGATCTCGATTTTTTAAATCCTGTTTGGTCTATATGGACAAAGTGTATCTGCCAGGATTTTAGAAAAACATTTTATATCTTGGTTTATTAATGAGATCGGGCGATAATTACTTATGTAACAGGGGTCCTTTCCTGGTTTTGGGATTGGTGAAATTGTTGCCCTTAGCAAATCTGATGAAAAGCCATTATTATAATTTACCTTTTCTGCAAATAAATTGCACAGAAGGGGAGTTACCGTTGGTTCAAAAGATTTATAAAATTGTGCTGTGTATCCGTCAGGACCTGGAGGCTTGTTGTTTTTAAGGTTTATGATTGCTCTTTCTATCTCCTTTGCTGTGATGGGTTTATTTAAATTGCCCAATCTATCCGAGTTAATTTTAGGCAGGGAGAGTTGGGAAAAAAACTAATCAAGGTCCTTCTGAGTTACACAATTATCCTGTAATTTATAAAGAGATGAGGAAATGTTAGCAAAAGCTTCTCCAATGCTCTGATGGGAAAGATTTACTTTTTCACTTTCTATAATTTTTTTAATCCCAGATTTCTTTAAGTCTGGTTATGTTTTTTTAGAAAGAAGATTTTCGGCTCTCTTGTTGATTATACCATCTTTGGTTTAGATAATTAATTGATCTTTTGACTTTATCTTCTAGTAGAGATTTAATCTGCATCTGGACTGCTTTAATCTGTATATAGATTAACTGAGCTGGGTTTCTTTTATTGCATTGTTCTAGTTTTGCGAGTTTATCTTTAATAAGATCTGCCAAATTAGCTTCTCTTGCTTTCTTGATTTTTGCTTCCATCTTGAGTAGGCACCCTCTCATCACGCATTTGAATGTTGCCCAGAGGGTTTCCTTAGAGACCTGACCATTGTCATTCAAGCCCAGGAAATTTTTTGCTTAAGTTCTATTTTGCTCTGGTAGAGGGATGGTATTGTCTAATTTCCTTTGCGGTCTAAACTTGAATTTGGGATTATTGTCAATTATTTTATTATTTATATAGCACCATCAGACTCCGTAGCGCTGTAAAAGGGTGGACTAACAGACATTTAATTGTAACCAGACAACTCGACGTACAGGAACAGAGAGGTGGAGGGCCCTGCTCAATAAGCTTACATGCTAGAGGGAGTGGGGTATAGTGACACAAAGGTTATTATTTTATTATTTATATAGCGCCATCATATTCCATAGCGCTGTACAAAGGGTGGACTAACAGACATTTAATTGTAACCAGACAACTCGACGTACAGGAACAGAGAGGTGGAGGGCCCTGCTCAATGAGCTTACCTGCTAGAGGGAGTGGGGTATAGAATTAGTACGTTAATAGGTGTGCAATCTGACCACACAATGGGGTCAATGTTCGAACTTACGAATTTATTTAAATTTATAGAGTCTGTTTTAATAAAAATCAATTCTTGAATAACTATGATGGACTTGAGAAAAAAAGGTAAAATCTCTTTCTTTTGGATGATGGACTCTCCAAATGTCAAATAAATCGTAGTTATTGAAAGTCTCTAGAAGCCAATTAGATTGTGCGATTAGAGATTTTAGAATTTTTATCTAATTCAACATCCAATTAAAATACACCTCCCCAATGTGACTTCAATAAATTGGGTGATATTACCAATGTTAAACTTGATTGAAATATAGACTAAAACAAGAAAAAAATACAAAACAACATAGTGTGGACTATATAGTAACTATAAGTGGTAAATAGATATAGAACTCCCACTCACATTCTCCAGAGCCGTACCAGGCTCTATAAATCAAGCTCACGGGTGCCAAATCTGGCTATCGATCCAGGTGATTCAGGCAGATGAGACACCAATTATAGGATAAAAAAGTATGTTTATTGTAAAAAATATATATAAAATAATACTTCAGGGCACTATGGGGGTGGAACCCAGCATAGAGACTTGTAAAGTATAACAAAGTTGGAGTTCCACTTTACCCTATATGCAGTAGCCCAGAATATGAGATACAAATGAAATAACAAATGACAAATATAATAAATAAAAGCAGATGCATTTCGGCTAGCAGCCTTCTTCCAGTGCTTGTCTATAAGTCCTATTGGGTCCCCATAAATAGGTCCTGTCCTTGCCATTCACCTGAGTTGAATTTCCCATGAATGGGTGGAGGTATGGAGGTCTCTGCGGTGTTCGCGTGGCCGAGTGTCCGATTTGGGTTCCAGACACTCGACGACCAAACACAGCTGGTGCGTTCATATGGTAAGATGGCCGCCGCCACGTGTCTGCATGTCGAACAGCGCCCACCCAGGGAATACACATTGCATTTGTATGATTCTCAATCAGGCTGGTGTGACAAATGATTGGGAGGTAAATTAGAGCCACGTTCCTCTCCGGGGTGGTCTGGTTGTTCGGTAGTTTGTTCGTCTGTCGAACGGAGCTGTTTAACATTGTGGCCACTGTGTTCCTACCGAACAACCAAACGAATGCTTCAGTGGTTCACTGATTACCTTTTGTCTTGAAAGTAACAAACCATAGGGAAAGGAACAAAATGTTTAAACAATAAACGTTATGTACAGCCAAAATTAAGAACGGTGGATAGTAGCCAAACGCAAATCCGCTAAACATTGATTGAAGCTATCTTAATTGACAATATAAAAGTTTACTTAGCTGTTAGTGTCAGGACTGATTCCCTTAAGGCTTGGGCAGTCAAGAACCCACCTTCCCTCCAAAGATGTCTCGACAAACAAACAATTCTAACAAAAAAACAATCTACCAATGAAAACACCACCCGATGGGATAAATCCTGTGGTATTAACCCCGAGAAAAATAAAATACAAAAAAAAAGACAATATACAGCAAAAAACAAACATGGTATAAAGAAATAATCTAAATACACCATAAACTCTGGGATATTCAGTCGCTGAAGGCTATTGGGCAGAGAGAGAGAGAGCTTGAAAGAGTGAGCCATAATTGTCATAACTAAGTTATAAAAAAAAAAAACTAGGAGCATTATAGTATTTCCCAAGTCTATGATAAAAGTCTGTTATGATTAAAAACTATTCAATAAAATAGGAAGTCTAGAGTGCATTCAAATATAGTGAATATAAAATCTATTGAAGTATCAAGTGAAAAAACTTTTACTGATTTATCCAATTATTGCTTACTTGTGTTTATAAGTATTCATATACCCCAAAAATAAATCATTAACTAAATTAATAACTACTGTGTGATATCAAAGATGGTCTCTAAAAGAGACACGATAGTAACATACAATATAGAGGGTTGATCACACTTGAGTTATGTCTGTAAGAGATATAAATAAAACACGTAATAGTGTAGTAATCTCTGAATAATAGAATGTAGAGAAAGTGAGGTCTTGTACTCACAAGCCTGGAGCCAAATCTCATATGGCTCCCATGGATGTCGCCTTGGGACTATTTAAGAGGATGTCCCCTTCCTTCTTCCACATGGGCTGTTAGCTGGTCCGATTAAAATAAGATCCAGGATCCAATGTGTATCTTAATAAAAAGTACTATTTATTGTGTAAAAACGGTAATAAAACTTCATTAAAAGAAAACAACTTAAAAATAAATAGCTATATTGCTAAGCAAATGAGTCCTGCCAGTTGGCTATAGTAGTCCAAAAATAACCGAAACGCGTTTCGCCCCTCCGGGGGCTTTCTCAATCGGTATAATCTTTTCCAGTCCGGCGTGCTTTTATCTCCCTGTCCGTGTGTGACTTCCGGGTTCCGGCTGATCTCTATTTGGAACGCATCGTGCGTTCCAAACGTGGCTGTGATTTTTGTTTCCGTTTCCGGGTTCGCCATTTTACTTCCAGGTTCCGGCGGTGATGCATCTGGAACGCAACATGCGTTCCAAACCTCTTCTTCATTCTGTTCCGTGTCCCTGAACCTGAACACATATTAGTGGAACTCACAGTGTATACACTGTGAGTTCCAAAATGCAATATTGAAACAGTGGATTATCTTATTATACACATTCTTAAAAAACATTGGATATTAATTGTAACGGAGCTCCCTGTACTCCGACCGAGTACCCTCCGTTGACGGATGCTCCTAGCGCTTCCTGAGGACTCCAAGCGCTGCAGCAGACACCACAACCACCGCAGACTCCGCAACCGCCGTATCTTGACTGGAGTCTCGCCGTCTTCCTTCCACCTTGGATCAGCTTCTGTCCTCCAGGACTGTGTGGGAAAGAACTCTTCCTTCCACCCTGTATGAACCTCCAGCATCCAGGACTGTGTGGTGAAGACCCCTCCTCCAAGGAGAGCGTGTCAGGAGCAAGCTCTTAAAAGAGCTAAGTGACTCAAGCTCAGGGGAGCATGCAGAGCATAGCAATCCCCAGTGTGATTATAACAGCTCCCTCCAATAACGAGACAAGGCTACGTTTAGAGGGATCAAGAAGAACTGTCAAAACCTTTATTCCCTTGGGACCAGCCAATACAGTCACCACAATAACATTGTTGTGAAACCTCAATAAAATCACAAACAGTCAAACCATATCAAGAAACACACAGTGACTTATCACAACACAATGGCACATTTTTAAAGGGGTGGGGGGAGACAATATTTAACAGTAAATATCTCACCTGCCTGCAGAATTAGCAATATGCAAATCTACCCGAATATGCAAATGAACCAGTCTTGCAATTCAGGTAGTGCATATTGCTGTTGCTACCAACAGAGGGCACTAGACCAGCTCCATAGCCAAACCCACCTAGTTGGTAGCAAACCTCAGCAATACAAGAGAGCAGGCAATACATTACACAGTACACACACACACACTATAAACAATTACATTACACACACCCTGCACCTATAATGGGTACAGGGTGACTAAAACATAGGATAAATAAAGCAGCCCACATAAATAGTCTGTCTGAAGGTAGACTAGGGGCTTTAAAGCCAGATAGATGAAAGAGTCATAGTCACAGGGGAGGAGGCTGGCAAGTAGGCCTCTCCAGGACCAAGTGGCGAAGGGCACTTCGTCACATTAATCTTAAGTGTAATATTTTATGGAGAATGCATATAATATAAGTAAAAAATATATAGTGTCTGATTAGTATAATTTGATATTAATAAAATGCAACTACAATGGACATGCCGTGATAATCATGCTCTCACGTGAGAGTATAGTAACATAGCCATTCAATATATACTACTTTCAATTTAAAAGTGAAAAATGTGATTAGATGTAATTTTATAAGTGCAATCTTGAGAGTAATATATACTCTAAATCAATATAACTAAAGTGCATTTCGTCTTTCAAAAACCTCCGCATTTATTTTACCAAAATTAACCTATTTGTTTAGTTCCTTACCCTTAAGAGTTCCAAGATATATACTTTGTCAGTTTAAGAAACAATTTATGGAGTTCATTTGGGGAGGCCAAACACCTAGAATTGCATTTTCTATTTTAACTTAAAAAGCAGAAAAATGTGGAATACATTTCCCAGATATATTAGAAATGTATGATACTTTTATGTTTACCCACTTCCTTAAATGGGACAACCAGATAGCACCAAATTCAGGATTGAAAACAATAGAAGAATATGACTGGATTAGTTTGGATTAATTCTAAGTATTATACATTTTTCACTTTCTCAAATATTATTGTGAGAGATATAATAACATCATTAAAAATATTTAAGAATAAACTGGGAATTACAATAAACTTGTTCAATCAACTCCCATCGATGTTTTACGATTCTATACAGGATATAGACTTAACTAAGTGGAGACAATGCAATATCCACAATTCATCTCAAATTGCCCCATTAGGGAAACTTAAACCATCGATAATTTAAAAATCCAATTTAATCTACCTGGAAGTGAGTTATTCAATTACATTAGAATTAAACATTTGACAATGTCTTTAGAGATTAAGGAACACCCAGAGTTTGAAAACATCATTAATAAACATTTAAAAACTAAACTTATTTCTAGATCCACTCAATTATTAAAAAGTTTAACAGACACTGAGAAACCATCACCATTAAGTAAATGGGAAGGAGATTTAAACAAAACTTTCTCTATAGAAGAATGGGGGCGGCTTTTATACAAGTTAGAAAAATTACCCATAGTCTTAGTCTGCATGAAACGTTTTTCAAAAATATTCACAGATGGTATCTTACCCCCCATAGAATCAAGAAATTTAAATACAACTACTCGGAAAATCTTTGGAGATGTGATAGTTCCATAGAAACATTGTATCATATGTGGTGGGAGTGTAAAACCTATCAGAGATTAAAGAAAACATAGTGCTTATTTTTAAAGCTCTTAATATTCAAGAAGAACTATCCCCTCAAACATTCTTATTTCATCTAGATTTTCCCATCTGCAATTTTGAACAAAAATCTTTCCTGATACATTTGTTTATGGCCATAAAGCTTATAATAGCAAGAAATTGGAAGACACCCATTACACCCAAATGGTCAGACATAGCCGTCCAGATAGAATACCAGGGCAAAATGGAAAAAAGGTTTTTATAGAAATGCAGATAAGATTCATTTACCTAAATATATATGGTCTAATTGAATAGAATTTCTACACTGAACATCACACAAATTTTTTAACACTGTTTGCATACAGGAATTTAGCTACAAGAATTTTGTGAATGACTCGCTCGAAAATTAGAATTACAAAACTAGTAAAGCTAGTAATGTAACCAGTTATATCAAATTAACGTATAATAGAACTTGATAAATGTTGAATTATATGTTTATTAGTCATATATTTTCAACGCTTGTAAATTAATCATTGAATAATAAAGTTAAAATAAAGATGGGATTTTTTTTTTAATGGTACCCATTGTTTGAAACAAATGATGACAGGTATAATTAGTCGTTGAGAGTACGCATCGATTACATTTATATCACGACAAAATACCTATCTGATGTTAAGAAAAAAAAAAAGTAAATTACTTCAATACTCTTATAACCACACTCTCCCGTGAACCCAAACGACTATTTCACACTTTTAACTCTCTTCTTCGCCCTGTTGCTCCTTCTCCTCCTACTGACTTAACCACCACAAACTTTGGAACTCACTTTACTGACAAGATCTCTACAATCAAGGAGGGGATCTCTCATCTCTCTCCTTCCCCTTATAATACCTCCCCCAACCTCACACCCTCTGCTGTTTTATGTTCATTTGCAACCGCTACAGCGGAAGAGGTTTCTGCTCTGCTCTGGTCTTCTCGCCCCACCACCTGCTCACTTGATCCTATTCCCTCGCATCTCATCCATACTTCATGTTCTTCCCTTGCTTTGCCTCACACTAAAATTCTCAGTCTCTCCTCTGGCATATTTCCATCACCCTTCAAACATGCAACTGTAACCCCGATTCTATAAAAGCCCAACCTTGACTTTAACTCTCTGTTAAACTGCCGCTCTATCTCAGTACTGCCTTTTGCATCCAAAATCCTGATTGACAGACTACCTCGAGTCCGACTCTCTGCTCTTCTCACTTCATTTCCGCATTTCTGATTTCCACACTCAGCACTCTGTGGAAACGGCTCTGACCAAAGTATCCAATGATTTACTCACTGCAAAATCTCGTGACACTATTCTTTCCTAATTCTCCTTGACCTTTCCGCTGCTTTTGACACTGTTGATCATCAACAGCTTCTTCTCAACCTCTGTAATCTCGGTCTATGAGATATTGCTCTCTCCTGGTGCTCCTCCTTCCTCTCCCAGCACTCTTTTAGTGTTTATTTTTCTGGCTCTGCCTCTTCCCCCCAACCCCTCTCTGTTGGTGTCCCCCAAGGTTCAGTCCTTGGTCCCCTATTGTTCTCGATCTATACTGCCTCCCTTGGTAAACTCATCAGATCCTTTTGCTTCCAATAATACTTCTATGCGGATGACACACAAATCTATCTGTCCTCCCCTGATTTCTCCCCGCCCCTCTTGACTAGTGTCTCTGACTGCCTCTCTGCTATTTCTAATTGGATGGCTACCCACTTCCTTAAACTCAGCTTGTCCAAAACAGAACTTCTGGTCCTTCCTCCCTCAAGTGTTGCTACTCCTGTTTGTGTCTCCCTCCACGTTAATGGTGCTACAATCAGTTCCACCACACAGGCTCGCTGCCTAGGTGTTCTCTTTGACTCCGACCTCTCCTTCACCCCTCATGGCCAGTCAATCGCCAAATCCTGCCGCTTCTATCTCAAAATCATTGCATGCATCCGCCCCTATTTAACGCTGGATGCAGTTAAGGTGCTGGTCCATGCCACTGTCCTCTCTCGCCTTGACAACTGCAATCCGCTTCTCAGTGGTCTATAATGTCTGCAAAAGCGAGACTCATCTTCCTGTCCCCTGGCACCTCCCAGGCCTCACCCCTCTGTCAGTCCCTGCATTAACCTCCCATAAAATATGGGGCTCAATATAAAGTTCTGGTTCTTGCTTTCAAATCTCTACATAATGCTACTCCCACCAATCTATCCTCCCTAGTTCACAAGTATGTCCCATCTAGGCCCCTACACTCTGCCGAAGACCTACATCTATCCTCTGTTTGTATTCCCACCTCTGATGCTCGCTTTCAAGACTTCTCTAGGGCTGCACACTGGTGAGACCTCACTCACTCAGAACAGTGGTGAGACCTCACTTGGAGTATTGTACACAGTACTGGAGACCGTATCTTCAGAAGGATATTGATACCTTAGAGAGGGTTCAGAGAAGGGCTACTAAACTGGTTCATGGATTGCGGGATAAAACTTACCAGGAAAGGTTAAAGGATCTTAACATGTATAGCTTGGAGGAAAGACGAGACAGGGGGGATATGATAGAAACATTTAAATATATAAAGGGAATCAACACAGTAAAGGAGGAGACTATATTTAAAAGAAGAAAAACTACCACAACAAGAGGACATAGTCTTAAATTAGAGGGACAAAGGTTTAAAAATAATATCAGGAAGTATTACTTTACTGAGAGGGTAGTGGATGCATGGAATAGCCTTCCAGCTGAAGTGGTAGAGGTTAACACAGTAAAGGAGTTTAAGCATGCATGGGATAGGCATAAGGCTATCCTAACTATAAGATAAGTCTAGGGACTAATGAAAGTTTTTAGAAAATTGGGCAGACTAGATGGGCCGAATGGTTCTTATCTGCCGTCACATTCTATGTTTCTATGTTTCTATGTTTCTGCACCGTTCCTGTGGAACTCCCTTCCCTTTTCCGTTACACGCTCACCCAGTTTCCACTCCTTTAAAAAAATCATTAAAAACTCATTTTTTCACAAACGCATATCAATTAGACTGTTAATGGCTCCCAACTGATACATCTCCAGCAACTGTTATTAATTTTTTTTTTTTTTAAACACACTAAGTCTTCAGTGAATACTATTCTACCAATCTACTTCCCTATGCTTCCCTTACCTTTTGTGTGCATGTAAGCTCATTGAGCAGGGCCCTCAACCCCTCTGTTCCTGTGCTTCAAATTTGTCTAGTTAGAATTACATGTTTGTTAGTCCACCTATTGTAAAGCGCTACGTAATTTGTTGGCGCTATATAAATATAATAATAATTAATAATAATAATAATAATAATGTAAGCAGGAGACATCAGCATTGGGCATGTCAGTGATCCTACTTGCATTACCAGTTATGTACATGCCCTTAGAATAAGCGTTTCTGTCCAACATTCATGTCCCTACTTATCCACATCTTGAAATCTTTTATTCATCTGTTTGTAATGGGATACTTATCTTAATTACTCATCATGATATCAAAAGTCAATATGGTAGATCAGGTTCTTGTAAAACTGAAGTTTAACAATAAATCGTACCTCAAACATTTTACAGATTTGCCCTACTGCACAAAAGTTATTTGAGGCATAATCTCATTATCTATTAATCATTTAAGAGTTAATGTTTTAAGTTAAGCGTTAAATAGTTGCAATGAACATCTGCAGCATCAAATACCAGCCAACCACCAGTTCCAGGTAGCATGCTGTTCAAGACCTTTGTTCCTGTATTGGACAAACTCAAGGATGAGAGATCTTTAGAATATGCTAACCATTTTTTTCTCAGTCATAAAACACTGATCTGTAATTCAAGTGGCTTGTAGTATTCACTTGTCAAATTCGTGGAAGTTATAAAACATTACATAGCTAGAAACATCTGTAGTGTTGACTATGTGAGCTGCCAGTACTTCCAACAAACTTATAAAGTGGCAACCATAGCTAAGTAATAATGTTTATGTTGCTTTCCAGTATATAGCAGTCAAAGCCTGTTTAAAATGATTAGATGCATTACTCTCCAGGTTCTTTTTTGTACCCTCTGTTTACAGAACACAAATAAAAATGCAATTTACTTCTAGTAACATTTTAATTTACTTGTTAAATTGCTGTTGTAGGCTGGAATCAGCCAACCCAAACATTGATAACAGAAAAAAGCTGTATAGTTACACTACCAGCTTTAAAATCACATTGCTAACTTCATCTGACCTTGTACTTGACTCTTATCTTCTACTGAAAGTATTTGTGGACTGCGAAATAATTATTAGTATCTTGAATAGTGTCAGTGCTGAAACAGATGAAATAAGGTAAAATATCCAGTAATATTTAGCTTATAATTACATTTTGAGTAGAGCATTAAAAAGAAAGGGTTGTCAAACAATATTTTAATTGAAGGATTTTTAAAAAAAACAATATGCATTACTGCACCCAAAAAAAAGGTTATTATACCACAAATATTTTCTGATTACCTAAAAAGTGCAAAATATCCACCTAACACCCTTTTTGCTTTGTGATCTTAGAAGCATTTTATATTTTTTTAAATAAAAACAATATAATGAGATTCTTGATGGTGGCTATAACCAGACCTCATCAATGTGAGGAACGTGACTGCTTAAAATAAATGTCAAACTCAAGTCACTGGGCACTAACTTGTAGATTATGCTAGCATTAGTGTACTTGTAATCTGAAATTTGGTTATGACAGGAGGAAAATATTTTGCTCACCTACCTCTACTGTACTACAGTAGTAGCACAGATCATAACAAACTATTGATCAATCTAAAAAAAACAATGGGTTACATGAGATCAGTACAAAATAAGCACCTCCTCTTTCTTTGATGTAAACTATAAAACATAATAACACAGAGAATAGAAATAAAATATAAATCAGAGAGAAGCATCCTCATAATATAGAGAAGTGGAAGAAGAACTATCGGCAAAAGAGTTGTCCAATCGAAATAAAGAGAAATACCTTAAGGCTGTCCAAAATATGACCTTAAAAAGCACATCATCAAATTTGTGAAGAACATCCATAATAATAACAATTATAATGAGATCAAGCCTAACACTGCAATGTATGACACAAAAAGACAATGTGTAAAACATATATGATCAATACACAAGACAGAATAAACTAGAGAAGAAAATAGAACCAAATCAAGAGGGATGGGAAGGAAAATATTTACCTCTTGTCATTAATAAAATTCAGATTAAAAGTACACTAAAGCTAGCATAATCTACAATTTTATTACATGACAGGAGGTTTCATATTTTGCATTTTTATCACTAGAAAAAAAGAGCAAAGGACGCGTGAGAAGACGGGCAAAAATTAAAAACCTGGAATGTATATTCACGAGTCCAATCAGCTGCCAGAAGGAAATACCGTATTTATCGGCGTATAACACGCACTTTTTCTCCCTGAAAATAGGGAGCAAATTATGGGTGCGTGTTATACGTCGGCCCTTTAAATACTGCAGCCGCCTGAGCGCTCTGTCAAGAGCGCTCAGGCGGCTGCAGTTGGTACTCACCTCCACTGTAGCGTGGCCGAGCCGCACTGCTGTCCGCGGTGGCCGGCCGGAGTGATAGGAAGGTGCACGCTCAGTGTGCACCTTCCTGTCAGTCCGACCGGGTACAGGAAACAGAAACTCCTGTTCCGCGCGGAACAGGAGTTTCTGTTTCCTGTACCCGGTCGGACTGACAGGAAGGTGCACACTGAGCGTGCACCTTCCTATCACCCGGCCGGGCACCGCGGACAGCAGAGCAGCTCGGCCACGCTACAGGGGAGGGGGGTAAGAAGGGGGGGTGAATAGACGGGAGGGGGGGGTGCAAGAAGAGGGAGGGGGAGGCAGGGGAGTGGGGAATGAAGAGAGTTTTATGGGGAGCAAGAAAGGTATGGAGGCGAAGAGGGGAGGGGGGGTAAGAAGAGGGGTGGCAAAGAAAGGGGGAGGGGGGCAAGAAAGGGGGAGGGTAAGAAGAGGGGGAGTAAGAAAGGGGAGGGGGGGGTAAGAAGAGGGGAGGAAGAAAGGGGGGGAGGGGGTAAGAAGAGGGGGGAGCAAGAAAGGGGGGGAGGGGGGGTAGGAAGAGGGGAGGGGGCAAGAAGAGGGGGGGAGTAAGAAAGGGGTAAGAGGGGGGAGGGGGAAGTAAGAAGAGGGGGAGGGGGGGAGTAAGAAGGGGTAAGAAGGAGGGGGAGTAAGAAGAGGGGGAGGGGGGAGTAAGAAGAGGGGGAGGGGGAGTAAGAAGGGGGTAAGAGGGGGAAGGGGAAAATAAGTTCTTTATTTGAAATTTAAAGGACCACTCTAGGCACCAGACCACTTCAGCTTTATGAAGTGGTCTGGGTGCCAGGTCCCTCTAGGATTAACCCTTTTTTTTATAAACATAGCAGTTTCATAGAAACTGCTATGTTTATACTGAAGGTTAATCCAGCCTCCAGAGCCTCTAGTGGCTGTCTCATTGACAGCCGCTAGAGGCGCTTGCGTGCTTCTCACTGTGAAAATCACAGTGAGAGCACGCAAGCGTCCATAGGAAAGCATTGTAAATGCTTTTCCTATGTGACCGGCTGAATGCGCGCGTGGCTCCTGCCGCGCATGCGCATTCAGCCGATGACGTCGCGAGCAAGGAGGAGAGGAGGAGTACAGCTCCCCGCCCGGCGCTGGAGAAAGGTAAGTGTTTAACCCCTTCCTCTCTCCAGAGCCCGGCGGGAGGGGGTCCCTGAGGGTGGGGGCACCCTCAGGGCACTATAGTGCCAGGAAAACGAGTATGTTTTCCTGGCACTATAGTGGTCCTTTAAGTTTTTTTTCCCTGAAATTTCCCTCTTAAAATGAGGTGCGTGTTATACGCCGGTGCGTGTTATACGCCGATAAATACGGTAACTGCCAGAAGGGAAAAATTAACTGGAAAGATACTGGATGACATAAAATTTGATGCAGGACCCTTGCAATAATTGCAAATGAGGGGAAGGCATATGCTCTTTGGACTGGCAACTCCTGGAGAAATGCATCCACTGCCGAACAGTCCAGATCCGGAAGCCAGTTGTAAAAGATCAGAAGATGGACACAGTAACTGGAAGAGATAATGGAAGATCGACTCTGCTAACTTCCGCTTACAGTTGTCCCTCCAGTGTCTGGGAAAAACAATCCACTGTAAGATTGGTGGCATGTGGGAGGTACTCTGTCTTGAGAGTGATTTTGCGACTGAAGCAGAAACGATAAATATTTTTTGTGCCCTACCAGAGAGCTTGTGAGTGTGCCCTGCCTAGGGAGTTTATGTACTGGTCAGCGGAGATATTGTCCATCTGTACTCTGTGAGGTCCCTTGCCAAGCTGCTAATGGCAAAGAATCCTTTGAAGACCTACCTCATTGTCCAACAAAGGACCTCCATGCGGGGATTCCATACCACCAGGGGCGTATTAGCCGCGAGGCAAACAAGGCATTTGCCTTGGGCGGCATTTTTCAGGGGGCGGCAAAAAACGCCGCCCCCCAAATGCCCATGGCAAATGCCTAGTTAGCCTTGCGGCTAACTGACATCCCGAGCGAGCGGGCGGGCAGCAGGCGGGCGGCTGACGAGGGAGCTCTACCTCTGAGCTGACTGCTCAGCTCCCTCGCGCGCCGGCTGCAGAGTGAGGCTGGGAGCCGGAAGATGACGTCATCAACACGGCTCCCAGCCTCACTCTGCAGCCGGCGCACGAGGGCGAGGGAGCTGAGCAGTCAGCTCAGAGGAAGTGCTCCCTCGCCGGCCACCCGCCTGCCAGCGCCGCCCGCCCGACCGGCAGCCAATGGACCACCGGACCACCAGGGAGAGAGACCCCCCCCCCCAGCACTCCCAAAGGTAAGGAGGTTGGGGGGGATTTAAATTAAAAAAAAAGTTAATGTGTGTGTGTCTGACTGTGTGTGTGTGTTTGTGCCTGACTCTGTGTGTGTGTTTGTGTCTGACTGTGTGTGTTTGTCTGTGTGTGTTTGTGTCTGACTGTGTGTGTGTCTGACTGTGTATGTGTGTGTCTGACTGTGTGTGTGTTTGTGCCTGACTCTGTGTGTGTGTTTGTGTCTGACTGTGTGTGTTTGTCTGTGTGTGTTTGTGTCTGACTGTGTGTGTGTCTGACTGTCTGTGTGTTTGTGCCTGTTTGTGCCTGACTCTGTGTGTGTGTTTGTGTCTGACTGTGTTTGTGTATGTGTGTGTGTGTGTGTTTGTGTCTGACTGTGTGTGTGTGTTTGTGTCTGTGTATGTGTGTCTGACTGTGTGTGTTTGTCTGTGTGTTTTGTGTGTGTTTGTCTGACTGTGTGTGTGTCTGACTGTGTGTGTTTTGTGTGTCTGACTGTGTTTGTGAGGTGTGTGTGTGTGTGTCTGACTGTGTGTGTGTTTGTGACTGTGTGTGTGTGTGTGTGTGTCTGACTGTGTGTGTTTGTGTCTGACTGTGTGTTTGTGTGTGTTTGTGAGTGTGTGTGTGTGTCTGACTGTGTGTGTGTTTGTGACTGTGTGTGTGTGTGTCTGACTGTGTGTGTGTGTGTGTTTGTGTCTGACTGTGTTTGTGTCTGTGTATGTGTCTGACTGTGTGTGTGTGTGTGTGTGTGTGTGTGTGTTTGTGTCTGACTGTGTGTCTGACTGTGTTTGTGTCTGTGTATGTGTCTGACTGTGTGTGTGTGTTTGTGTCTAACTGTGTGTGTGTATTTAGAAGGTGGGGCGGGGGGAAGGGTTGGGTGGGGGCAGGGGGGCGCCTGAGTTTTGTCCTGCCTAGGGCAGCACAAAACCAGGATACACCACTGCATACCACAGAATGGCATCTGATTCGACTATGAAATCTGGAAAAGCTCCGAAGATCGCTTTGTCATTTCAGACATGCATGTGTAGTTGCCACCATTGAATTTCTGAGTGGATATAGAGCTAGATGGCATGTATGGAGGAAAATAGGAGTCTAACTATACGTGCCAGAAGATGGAGCAGAATTTGTCCGAGACGCATGATATGTCAAATCTATTTCTAAATAGTAGCGATTTTGGATTGAGGAAGGTAAAGGGCGCAATTAACAGAATCCATCCAAGAAATTGAATAATTTGGGAAGGAACTAGAACTGATTTCTTTGTGTTCACCACAAAGCCTAAGTATTCTAGCAAAAACATATGAACTCAAATTGCAAAAAAATCAACATGTCGTCTAGGTAGATCAGACAATGAAAGCCTTTGGATCTCAGATGGGCCATGACTGGTTTCAGACGTTTCGTAAAGCACCACGGAGCATAACTGAGAACAAACGAGAAACAGCAGAACTGGCAAGGGCAATCTTGCCATAGAAACCAAGGAAAGTGTTTGACTCTCATGGGCTATAGTTTATAACCTAACCATTTCTGAAAAAAAAATAAAAAAACTTTTTTATTTAACAACATTTTTTTATTAATGGCAACTCTTTTCCACCAAATTAAACTTAACAGACATGTCCTTGTTGCCACTCTTGAAGTACTTTCTTAAAAGTGGTACTCTTAAATAGTGATTTCCTGGTATCCTGTGTTCTCTTTTTGTGAGTGCAGATGGTCAAAATATGCAGGTAGTTTCCGTTAATACATTTCTGGTAGAAGATCTGTGTATGCCCATCCTCTCTGTATTCTGGTATATATTTGCCAGAATAAATCTATACACAGTGATGTTTTATCAAAAAGACAACTGAATTTGAAGTACTTGTTGACGTGTGTTGAATTTTAAATTCCTTGGCTAAGGGTGTTAAAGCACAATGTCCTAAATTAGACTACTGCGAACCATGCTTCCTCTGTGTGTTAAAGTTAGAAAATAATTGTAGCATCACTCAAACCAAATTGACCCTATTACTACCATTTTGTGCAATGCAAAATTAGATTTAAACCATAGAGTTACACTCATCTCTCTTTATCTCTTTATAGTCCAGGAATGACCTGAAGAGAAAAATATTTATGAAGCTGGGAAAAAAATGACCGCCTCACCTACTCACCTAAATTCATCATTGCAAGCAAATTTCATTTGCAATGATTTTGATATAGAGATGATATATAGATATCCTTGCATGCAGTGGCGCAACTACCGCGGTCTCAGGGGTCGTTGCTACGACCGGGCCCGTCATTCCAGGGGGCCTGGTTGCCCCCTGCGACCTTGGTGCCCACCGAGATTGTGGTGCCCATCGGGTGGCCCTTGCTCTAGGAGCCACCCAAAGGCATTGAATTACCTGGGGCCCGGTCAGTCCTGGGGTGCTTTAAGAGCGCGACCGGACCCCAGTGATGGCGTCAGAGCGCTCGCTGGCGCTGGGGGGGGAGCCATCACTTCCTCCCAACTAAGAGAGCCGCATGGGTAGAGAGCGTCAGGGGGGAGAGGAGGGAGTCAGAGTGGGAGCTCTGACTCCCATCAGCTGAAGACAGCCATTGAACCCCAGGGAAGTCACCCTCTTGCACCTAAAGGTAGGAAACTGAAGGGTGACTAAATTTTTTAACAGTTTGTGTGTGTGAATGTGTGTGTGTGAATCTCTGTATCTGTGTGTCTGTATGTGTGTTTGAATGTCGGTAGATGTGTGTATATATGTGTATGAATGTCTGTATATGTGTGTGTGTGAGATAGAATGTGTCTGTATCTGTGTGTGTCTGTGTGTGCGTGAGAATGTGTGTGTATGTGTGTGAATGTCTGTATCTGTGTGTGTCTGCAAGTGTGTCTGTATGTGTATCTATGCCTGTATCTGTCTGCATGTGGGTATGTATGGGTATCTGTATGTCCGTATGTGTATCTGTTTGCATGTGTGTCAGTGTGTGCCCCTATGCATCTGTATGTGTGTCACAGTTTATATCTGTATGCGTGTCATTCTGTGTATCTGAATATTTATCACTAAGTGTGTCTGTGGATCCGCATTTGTGTCTCTATGTGTGTCTGTGTATCCGCATGTGTGTCTGTGGGTTCTGTATGTCATTATCTGTTTGTATGCATATGTGTCTGTATGTGTATCTGTTTTTCTGCACATGTCTGTATATGTATCTGTTTGTCTGCATGTGTGTCAGTGTGTGTCTGTGTATCTGTATGTGTGTTAGTGTTTGTATCTGTAGACGTGTCATTCTGTGTATCTGAATGTGTGTCACTATGTGTGGCTATGTATTAGCATATCTGTCCGTGTATGTGTCTGTATGTGTTATATTATACAAATCAAGGGGCGGGGGGAGGCCCAGGGCACTTTTTGCACCGGGGCCCTGTAGTTTCTAGTTACGCCTCTGTCTGCATGGCACTATGCTGCTCACTTTGCAGGCTGCCCTCTGGCTGGGCAAATGCTGCCTGCTAGTCAGAGACCAGAAGGGTGAATTCCAAAGGGTCAGCACTCAGCAAAGGAGACATCAGCTGGCAACCCACCAGGGAAACTGGATTCACTGGACCACCATGAAATCAGGATCAGAGCCCCCTTCACTGCCCAAAGATAAGTGGGGGGGGTCAACAATCAGCAATCTGTGGAGGAGGCTGAACAAAGGAATACAGCCTCACAACATACAGTCTACCTCCTCACACACTGTCTGTCCCATAACTTCCCCCACACACATACAGTCACCCATCCACACACATACACATAACCCCCTTCCCCCACACACAGTGACCACGTCACATCACCCCAACCCCCTAAACACATATACCCTAACCCTGTAATATCACACACACAGTTCACCATGACACAGTCACCCCCCATACTTTCCACACTTATCCATCACACACAGTCGCATTGCCAAAGTCATCTTGTCACACTCATGCTGTTGCTGTCACCGTGTCACAACCACCCTGTCACAGTTAGTCTTATAAACACTCAGACACCACTGCGCATACTCGCACAGTTATCCCTCACACATACAACACAGCCCCACTGTAAACACAATGCGCACAACAAAACCACAAGCGGCTCCACCATACACGCAAAACACTGCAAGCAGCTCCCTCCTCATATATGTTCACTGACACATAGATACACAGATATGCATTGTAGGCACAGTCATGGATACACATACACACAAATATACATTCACAGATGCACAAGGATACTCACTGCGAGACATACACTCTCAGGCACATACACACATCTTTATTTATTGCTCATTCTACATGGACAGAATACATTGACATTACAAAGCATATCATACAATATGCTGGAAACATTATGTGAAAAGAGGGGTTTTAAGTTAAGGAAAATATAATAAATGTACAGCTTTTTCAAGGCAGATTATATACAGAAGAAATTGTGCATGACCTGGCAGAAAGTAAAACCAACAGATATCAGGGTGCTGTTAGACGTTATCCCTTTTCCTAAGTGTGATACTAATACTGCGTGTTGGATCAATTGTAATCCAGACAGGAACCTACACTTGCCTAGATAATCTTAGCATGGATGAAGAAAGAAAAAACAAAGGATATACATAACAGACATCCCTAGGTTCAACAAAAAAGACTGTGAGTTTCATGAGCATCCTCATCTATCTGTAGAACCCAACCAAGATATCTTTCTCACTGGTGAAATCTAAGACCCAATGCTATACAGTATGTGGAGGATGGCTGCTGATGAGAATTAGTCAGTTGGCTCAACATATTGTAATATTGTATGTTGTCTGTGAAGGGGTAAACTTTGGGTTAAAATTCCTCTGGATCTGTAGGGATAAAATAATTAAGGCACACAACATCCAGAACATAGTAATATTGATATATAAAGTTAAGCAAGGCAGTCTGACAGTATAAAGACCCATTTGGGTATTGTGGTAATGAATAATACCGTACAAACCATGTATAAAATTTACTGCCTTTAGCTGCTGGTGGGTTTGTTGATAATGTGCCTTTGGGGATAGGCAGAGTATAGGCCCAGTTAGCCCTGGGTATGGGGGGGAGTAGGGGCCAAGTAAAAGAGCCATGGTTTCTGTGTTGCTCAATACAATATCATGGGATTATGAGAATGCAGAGCCTGATAATTGGAAAGAGCTAAGACTGTGAAAACTCATGACCTGAAAATAATCCTATTAAAAATGAACACTAAATAAAAAGTAAAAAACATAAATGTAAAACATTTGACTATAGGCAGTGGGACCGCCAGGGGGTTAATGACCATATCTACGAGCGAGCCTGGAGTAAAATGTTAACTTTATGGAGCTGTAGTCCCATGTGGAAAACCTCGAGAGGTAGTGGAAATCCTTGTTTGCGTACAAATGTTTCTTGTAATGTAATCTGTTTCTTTACGGGAAGGGTGGCCAAGCACACTGACGCGGGCAGACTTCCACCTATATGGGATTCCCTGATCTCAAATCATAGTAGTTATGGGTTGAAGGGCTCTTGACCTGTTGGTCTGGAAATGTCCTGACCTGTTGGTCTGGAAATGTCCTGACAAAAGGTAAGTCCATACATTTCATAAGATACCTTTCCTGAGGTTTGAATGGCTTGAATGAGGCAAATTTAGTCCAATTCTTTGTGGAACTTAATTAGCACGCCTCAGCTGAAGCTCTGGGACTGGCGACACAATCAGAGAGATAAGCGGGAAAGCACGGAGCTTCAGAGAGATGTGTCTGTTTGGAATGCATTTCAGCCCTGTCCTCCAAGAATTTACATTTTTATCCATGCTACATTAAGTGCAGTTAAGGATATCAACCACCTTTTGTTTTGCATCGTCCCATTGGTTTGTTCTTCAACTGCAGCAATTGTACATGCTGGAAATTCTATATTTTATTTTGTTTTCTAGAATACCCTTTTTTCTGTGTATCTAATATTGTTCATCACTTTGTGATTTTTACAGGACATAAGTCATGTACGCGCTGTGGAATAAGTTGGCACTATATAAATGCCAATAATAATAATGTTTGGTTGTAGTAAAATGTAACAGTGATAGTTAACCTTGACAGTACAAAGTGTGAACTACATTTCCATGAATCAAAGCAAGCTTAAAATTAAACATCTTCTATAATAATTGCTCATTGTTCTTTTACTTATTTACAATTTATGACTTCTCCTGATGAGCTCATTAAACATACTAAAATCTCTAGGTTTGCAAAACTGTAATGACCAATGTGATGTCTTAAATAGTTCTAATCACACATATTTCTGTAACATTGAAAAACTTACATTTTGACCCTAGACATACTTCTTCCAGCCGTGCAACAAAACCCCCTCAAAAAAACTTGACTATTTATATATGAGAAAGATATATATATATATCTATACAAGAAAATACACACACACACACTTTGTATGTGTACCTGTTTATATGTGTGGGTAGTGTATGTAGCAGTTAAAAAATTTAAGTGAATAACATTGATTATAACGTTAAAATGGCACCTGTCAAGGGATGGGATATGTACTAGACAGCAAGTGAACAGTTAGTTCTTCAATTTCATGTGTTGGAAGCAGGAAAAATGGGCAAGAGAAAAGATCTCAATGACTTTGACAAGCGTCAAATAGTGATGGCTAGACAGCTGAGTCAGAGCTTCCCTAAAACGACAAGTGTTGTGTATTCCCAGTATGCAGTGGTTAGTACCCACCAAAAGTGGTGCAAGGAAGGACAACAGGTGAACTAGCATTAGGGTCATGGGTGCTCAAGGCGCATTGATGCATGTGGGGAGTGAAGGCAATCTAATCTGGTCTGAGTACACATATGACCTACTGTAGCTCATATTGCTGAAAGACATAATGCTGGCTATAATAGAAAGGTGTCAGAACACACAATGCATCACACTTTGTTGTATATGTGGCAGTAGATCTGGTGTGCGTTGTTTACCTAGGGAAGATATGGCAGCACTACTGGAAGAGGGCAGGCAAACAGAGGCAAACAGAGGCAGTGTTATGCTCTGGACAATGTTCTACTGGGAAACCGTGGGTCCTGGCATTCATGTCAATGTTACTTTGACACATACCACCTAACTAGAGATTGCTGAAGACCACATGCACACCTTTATGGCAATGGAATTCCTCATGGCAGTGACCTCTTTCAGCAGGATAATGCACCTTTCCACGCTGCAGAAATTGTTCAGGAATGGTTTGAGGAACATAATAAAGAGTTCAAGGTGTTACCTTGGTCTTCAAACTCCCCATGTCTCAATCTGGTTGAACATATGTGGCATGTGCTGGAACAATAATCCTGTTCCAAGGACACCTTGCACGTTGCACGTTGCAGGACTTAAATCTTCTGCTAATGTCTTTGTGCCAAATACCACAGGATACGTTAAGAGGTCTTGTGGAGCCCATGCATTGACGCATCAGAACTGTTTTGGCTGATTAGTGTATATAATCATTCAGGTGAAGTGACCTGGGTGACTTTAGTGGTCCTGTAACTTGCTAAGCAATTGTTAGTTTCATTTAAAAAATGTTTTTACAAGCTGTTTTTATTGTTGTTGCTGTAGTAGCTCACAGAGACACTAATCAAGTAACTGAAATCAAATGGGTTGAGATCCTAAAAGTATTTTCTTAAGGTGGATCAAAGTAAGTCTTTAACACTAGAAGCTTATTTCTTTGTAATGTTTTGTAACACCAGCAGGTGGGGAACTGTTCATGGCAATCAAGCTGAATATCAACATGTGGAGAGAATTATAGGAGCAGCATCTAACAATTGATTTTATAAATGAAAACTTGTTAGAAATACAAAGATGTATTTCTAACACTGAAGTGTCCTCCTGCTACCCCTTGCTCGTACCCACCCGATGGAGTTAAAAAATAGTTTTAAAAAACTTTAATAACTTACCTGATTACAGCGCCAAAGTCCCTCAGCACTGGGTTGCCCTCCTCCTCATGTGCCAGCATGGCACATTAGACCTTTCCCATAGAAAAGCAGTGCTTTCCTAAAGGACTTTAGAAGATGCTGGACTTCCTCATGCACAGCGTGAGGTCGTCTAGCGTAATTTCTTGGAGTTAACTCTGGGAAAAGCCAGGAAGCAACTCTAGTTATCAGCTCATCCTCAGACTATGTGCAGCACATGAACCAGGTTGCCATTCTCAGTGTATTCCATTCATAAAATTCAAGTAATAATACGATTTTATATAAACCCAGTTAGCTTTAAGATAAGTATATATATATATATATATATATATATATATATATATATATATATCCTCCTTGCGCACAGAAACTCAATATATCATGTTTCCACAACTATCCCAGAGTTCCAAGCTTGATATGCCAATGAGCACAGACAGACATTGTTTTTTAGATTTCACTCTGCATTTCTGCAGGTAGCCTTAACAGGTACTGTTTTTTTTTGTTTTTTTTTTATTCTTTATTTTTGTTCGTGCATGAGGGTAACAGGTGAATTTGTAATGCCACAATAGCTGGTACAGTCGAGTTTACATACATTCTTAATCACATGGCATTAACGACATTGCACTTTTTTTTTTTTTTTTGAAAGTAGTTAGATAAACAAGATAATAACGTAAGCTTAGTAGTGATAGCAAATTAAAGACATAGATATAGAGAAACAGTTGTGTGTCATATTAGCTTGCCTAGTTTCATGGGTTAATACAGGAAGGTAGGAGCATGCTAAGTCTATTGAGGCTATGGAGTGCTGAACACTGTTAGTAAACATAGCCCTAGAAAATGTATAGCCCTGTGAAAATTATGCAGGCTTAACATTGTTATCATACATAGCCCTAGAAAATGTGTGTAGAGGATGAGCTTTGTTGAAAGCTTGGCACAAGTTTGTACTAGTGTTGTTAGTCGATAGGAATACAAGATAATTGCAATAGGTTAGCGTGTAAGTTGTAGGGCATAGCATATGAGCATAGGAGTAAAACTGTATTTCTCAGGGGAACCAGGAAAGCGTCCTTAACAGCAAGTAGAGACTGTATGAGGCATAGGGTGAATGACATCTCACAGAGGTAGCACAAAATAATTAACCATGGACAGAAACGTTCGGATGCCTTTGATTGTATTCACGTGAGGAAGTACTGTGAGGCTGGCAATAGTGAATGCGAGTCCCATCCGTGACAGTTGCCGCTTGTGATCAGGACTCCAATGATGGTGCGGCTGTAAGAAGCTTGTTAGCGCTTAGCCAATGCCCGAAGCAGGAAATCGAAAGTCTTGCACTTCGGGGGCTAGGGTGGCTGCAACATACAGGCGGTTTAGTTGGGCATCTCTCTTGCCCCAGGCCGGTTGGTAGGCCAGCATCCTCTTGCCCCGGACGTGTGGGCTCCTAAGGTCCCAGTCCTCCCCTGTATCGGGTAGACGGGAGATCGTGGTGGTATGCCGCTGCCGGTTGCGGGCCTTCTTCCGTCTGCGTGGGTGATGCCGTGGGGCTGTGCCCGTTTTGGCCCTCGGCCTAGGTGATCGCTGACTAATCGGCTTGTGTATGTTTAATGTGTGGGGGATCAGAGGGGGCCAATTCACCACCCTACCGTGAGCCTCCCCGTGTTGGAATGCTGCTGTGGCTTGACGGGCTTTCAGCTTAGTCCAGAAACAGTTGAAAATGTCATCCAGCTTCTTCTGCGTTATTTGCGCGGGAGTTAGCAGTTCCGTCTCAGACTGCGTGATGGCTGGTTCCCACTGGGTACGACAGGTCGCCATTTTGTGCGCTTTGCTAGGTTGTAGTTTAGTGGGGCTGGTTCGTGCTTGAGACTAGCCTGGTCGGACCGGGATGACCCCCGCCGGTCCAAAGGGGGGGGAAACCGGGCTGAGAGAAGAGGTTGGGGTTGCACAGCTGCACACCGAGCGGGGGTCGGCCGCTTCCCCCGTCCGACGGCCGTACTAGGCCTCACTCCTCCGACCTCCGTCGGCCTTGCAGTGTACTCGCGGGCGACAGACCCGGGTTTCCTCTGCTGGCTCCAGAGGTAGGTAAGTTTCTTTTCGTGGCGTTATGGCTGGCTGGCTGGCTAGGTTCAGGCTTAGTTGAGGAATTGAGCTCGGAGCTCACACGATGTGCGTCCAGCCACCATAATGTCCAGGCCCCCAACAGGTACTGTTTTAAACACAGCTTTTTTTTTTTTTATATATATATATATATATATATATCCATCCTGACGAAAGTTCCTTAGAGAACTGAAACGCTGATCTTCTGTGGCAGGTGCCTGAATAAAAAGCTAAGTTTTTTCACAATATTTTCGAAGTCCTTGGACTGCTATCATTACTATATATATAGTACTTAGCTCTATTAAAAAAAAAATTATATATATATATATATATATATATATATATATATATATATATATATATATATATATTTTATTTTTTTTATTTTTCTTTTATTTTTTTATTTGTTTTAAACCATAGCATGAATTGTGATTCAAAAGGACCAGTGACCAGAAACTAGCCATAAATTGCAGTTCTGACTATGTAGGTTTCATTCGCATGGTCTGTTTCTGTTCTTGAAGTTGAAGTCTCTTTGAGAGTATATAGCTAGATGCCAAAAACATTATGGTGAGACCAAACACAATATAACTCCCCACAGGGCAATTAGAAAAAAAATGGTTGTCCATCACTTGCATATCCTGAGATAAATAAACATAAATAGAAAATTGTCAGCTTTTTCAAAGATTCAAAATTACACTCAATCGGTCAAACTTCTGATGAATTTTGATTCTGAATGATCAAAATCTCCAAGTCTAGATATAGATACGCAGATTGCATTTTCACATCCTGTATTGCATGGAGAGTAGCATCACAAAATGCAACAAAAACTGTAACTGAAAGTATGCAGAACCGATGTCCTGGTCTAGACTAGTGGGAATTCCAATCACTGGCAGTTACTACTACTTGCTAATAATGCAGCCCAGTTTCCCTTGTTTTACTTCTTTCAGTGAAGTGGAACGGGGGACAAAGATGCAGTGTGATTCCAGTAGTGGCTGTTAAGTTTTAAGATGGTGGGGTGCCAGACTCCTCCCCCGGAATTATAAAATTCATAGAGCTAAGTACAGTATAGAGATAACCATACCACAAACAGAGCTATGAAAAAAAAGAGATATAATACACAGAGCTTGGCACAATACGATACAGTGGCGGAACTACTGCCTGTATGGCTGCTGGGTCCCCGGGTTCCCACAGCAGATCACTTCCTTCCAGTTTAAATAAAAAGCACCAAGCAGGGTAGAAAAGGCAGCTGCACAGTGAAAGGCAGCATGACGAGCACGAAGAGTGAGTTGCTCTAGACCCCACAATAACATCAGCCAGCAGCAGGACCAGAACCCCAAGCAAACTGCCCTCCTGGACGCAAAAGGTAAGCTAACAGGAAGATAGTTGAAAACGTAAAAAGTATTACATGTATGTGTATGTCATATTGTGTGTGTATCTGTGTCAAGGTGTGTGTATGTGTCAGTGTGTGTCTGTGTGCATGTGCATCTGTGTCAGGGTGTGCATCTGTGTGCGTAAAAAGAAAAGGGCCTAGGCACTCTCTATAATATATGGTGAATGGCAGCAGTAAATAACAAGGATTCACAAAAAAACAGCAGGAGATAAACCATGCCCAAAAACAAAATTAAACACTGTTTTTTAAAGTACCTTTAATATATAATATATATGTACATGTATATGTACTTTAATGCCTATACCTTGAGTAAACAGTAGCAGGTGTTCAATAAGGAATCCTCAAAAATATGTCACATTAACTTTATATATTAAATGGGTGTTCAAGAGAACTAACTCACACTTTGTTGAGCTACATAGAGCTCTGCTGTTTAGCGCTTGAATGGTACAATCCCCGTCTCAGGTTATGTGAAGATCCACTTGTTTAAATGCAGTAGTGTTCCAATGTATAAAGGATAAAACAGAATGAAAAACTCTGATTGTGTAGTATATCAATGTAGAAGTACTGGTAAAAAAAAAAGCATGGTATCCTACTTACAATTTTTAGAGGAAGGACTTGCGCTGTTGTTTAACAGCTTTGGTAGTATAAACCCCACCTGGGTTATGCAGGAACCAAGAATGGAGTCAGCAGCATTACATGATTAAAAAGGACTTAAAATATATCATAGTATTGACTTTATTAAGTATTAGTGATGTCCCGAACTGTTCGCCGAACGGTTCGCCGCGGACGGCGTACATATGCGGTAAACTTTGACCCTGTACCTCACAATCAGCAGACACATTCCAGCCAATCAGCAGCAGACCCTCCCACCCCCTGGACAGCTTACTTAGAATGCAGCTTCACAATGAATGTAAAATGGATGCTGTCCAGAAGTTTACCGCAAATGTTCGGCGTCCGCGGCGAACCGTTCGGCGAACAGTTCGGGACATCACTATTAAGTATATATATCCATCTATATCTATCTATATATCTATCTATCTATATATATATATATATATAATTTTTTTATATATGTATATATGTGCATATATCCAAGCAATCAAACACCAACACAACATGCAAACACACCCCTGCATTCAAACTCCAAAACTTTTTACAGACACTCTCTTTCATTCAAACAACAATGCTACACACAAATATACATCCACATTTAAAAACCAACATTACATAAAAACACACCTCTGCAATCAAATGTAAACATTACATACAAACACATCCCCGCATTAACCCCTTAAGGACGGAGCCAAATGTACACGTTGTGAATGAAACAAAATGTAAACAAAACCTGGCATTTGCGCTACATGTCTGTCTAACCGTAATTCAACTCTTTCATAGTAAATGCACCCACCCTTATTATATATCATTTTATTCAGGGGAAACAGGGCTTTCATTAAATATCAAATATTTAGCTATGAAACATAATTTAATATGAAAAAAATGGGAGAAAATAAGATTTTTTTTATTTTTTTAGTTCTACATTTAGTTTTTTAGTTCTACATTTTAACTGTCAATGTCATAATACGGTTTGCTTTTACTGCAATAAAATACACATATTTGTATTCAGCAAAGTCTCACTTGTAAAACAGTACCCCCTATGTACAGGTTTTATGGCGTTATGGGAAGTTACAGGGTCAAATATAGCACGTTACATTTGAAATTGAAATTCGCCAGATTGGTTACGTTGCCTTTGGGACTTTATAGTAGCCCAGGAATTAAATTTACACCCATAATGGCATACCATTTGCAATAGTAGACAACCCAAGGTATTGCAAATGGGGTATGTCCAGTCTTTTTTAGTAGCCATTTGGTCACAAACACTGGCCAAAGTTAGCGTTAGTATTTGTTTGTGTGAAAAATGCAAAAAACGCCAATTTTGGCCAGTGTTTGTGACTAAGTAGCTACTAAAAAAGACTGGACATACCCCGTTTGCAATACCTTGGGTTGTCTACTATTGCAAATGGTATGCCATCATAGGGGTAATTTTCATTCTTGGGCTACCATAGGGTCTCAAAGGCAACGTAACCAATCTGGCGAATTTTAATGTGAAAAAAATGAAACGCAAGCCTTATATTTGACGCTGTAACTTTTGAAAACACCATAAAACCTGTACATGAGGGGTACTGTTGTACTCGGGAGACTTCGCTGAACACAAATATTTGTGTTTCAAAACAGTAAAAAGTATCACAGCAATAATATCGTCATGCTGTTTGTGCATGAAAAATGCAAAAAACGTCACTTTTACTGACGATATCATCGTTGCAATACATTTTACTGTTTTGAAACACTAATATTTGTGTTCAGCGATGTCTACCGAGTAGAACAGTACCCCCCATGTACAGGTTTTATGGTGTCTTGGAAAGTTATAGGGCTAAATATAGTGCTAGCAAATAAAATTCCCTTTACTTTCGGCATGGGTTGTCAGGCAGGTCCCGCTAATTGTAATTAATTAAGATTCCTAATTATGTAAAAATATTACATAAATATATATGTAGAATTAATATATGTATATATATACGTATGTGAATCTATATGTGTATATATATATAAATATATATATATAATTTTTTAAAAATATTTTTATTTATATATAGGTATATATATAGTGATATATACGTATATATTTATGTATGTAGATATATATATATTATTTTGTTCGACGTGTATTTTGATATAAATATATATATATTAATATCACAATACAGTTAGAACAAAATAACACACATCTATATATTTTTTTATTATTTTTTTAATTAAATTTTTTAACTTATTTACATATTTAATTTTTTTATATTATATATAAATATATATAACAATAATTATATATATATATATATATATATATATATATAATCAGTATCAGTCTACGTTTAATTTGATATTAATATATATATATAATTATATATATATTAATAGTAAAATACACCTATACAGTGTATGAGTGTGTATGTATATGTATATATATATACTTAGATCATATATATATAATATATATATGATCTAAGTATATATATAAATATTTTTTTTTTTTTACACTTTACTTTTTAATTTATTTTATTTAATTTTATTTACAGCCAGCAGGGGGACCACCTGTCATTACAGGCAACCCCCCTGCTTGCAATGCAGGAGGCAGCTACCCCCGGCTATGTGATTGTGGGGTCACATGGCCGGGGGGGGC
>OW240913.1:202075093-202087281 GCA_933207985.1 Pelobates cultripes | reverse complement strand
GCGGCCCTAATCTGATCCAGTACGGCCCCTATCTGTCGGAGATGTTCTCCCCAGGTCTCGCTGTAGATCGCAATGTCATCCAGGTACGCACATGCGAAATCCTGGAATCCATCAAGGAGCCTGTCGACCAAGCGCTGAAAGGTAGCGGGAGCGTTCTTCATCCCGAATGGCATGACTTTGAATTGGTACAAGCCAAACGGGGTGACGAAGGCCGACTTGGGGACAGCCTCCTTGGCTAGGGGAATCTGCCAGTATCCCTTGCACAAATCAATGGTGGTCAGATATCTTCCCCTAGCAATGCGATCTAGGAGCTCGTCTACGCGTGGCATGGGGTACGCGTCTGTCACTGTCCTATCATTGAGACGTCTATAGTCGATGCAGAACCTTGTGGTCCCATCCTTTTTGGGTACCAGTACTACGGGTGAGGCCCACGGGCTGTCTGAGGGTTCTATGACTCCTAACTTGAGCATCTCCTGTATCTCTTTCCTCATCTCTTCCTTAACTGCCTCTGGGATCCTGTAAGGGGTCTGCCTAAGTGGCGTCTGCCCTGGGGTTTCCACATAATGGGTAGCTAACGTCGTGTACCCTGGCTCTTGGGAGAATGTCAGTTTCTTCTCTGTCAACAGCTGTCTGAGCTGTCCCTTTTCTGACGGGTTCAATCGCTCCCCTAGATGGATAGTGTCAAGGATATGACTTGGTTCGGGACCTGCTAACAAGTCAGGGATAGGCAGCCCGTCTGAGTCCTCTGCACTGGGACTGCAGATGGCTGCAATATCCCTGGCCCTTTCCTGATATTCTTTTAGTAGGTTCACATGGAAGGATTTCCGAACCCGGTCGTCCTTGCTACTGGCTATTACGTAAGTGGTATCACATATTTGTGCTACCACCTTGTAAGGGCCTTGCCACGAGGTCTGGAGCTTGTTCCCTTTTACTGGTCTGAGCACTAGCACTTTCTGCCCCACCTGGAAGGTTCTATGGCGGGCACCCCTATCATACCATCTCTTCTGTCGACCCTGGGCCGCATGTAGGTGGTCTCTAGCCATCCGAGCTAACTGTTCCATGCGGTCTCTCATCTCCAGAACATATGGTACAATCGGGACACCCTCGTGTTCCGTCTCTCCTTCCCAGTGCTCTCGGATGAGGTCGAGGGGGCCTCGCACCTGTCGTCCATAGAGCAACTCGAACGGAGAGAACCCCGTGGATTCCTGCGGCACTTCTCAGTAGGCAAACAAGAGGTGCGGTAGGAATCGCTCCCAGTCTCTGTATTCCGCCGTAAAGGTCCGTAATAATTGTTTTAGGGTACCATTAAAGTGTTCACAGAGCCCGTTAGTCTGGGGGTGGTATGGCGAGCTGAACAGGGTCTTGATACCACAGACCTTCCATAACTGTTGGGTCAGATCTGCGGTAAATTGCGTCCCTCGGTCAGACAAAATTTCTTGTGGAAACCCCACTCTGGTGAATATCCCGACCAAGGCACTGGCGACAGTGTCGGCCTGGATATTCGTCAGCGCGACGGCTTCCGGGTAGCGGGTAGCGTAGTCCACTACGGTAAGAATATATTTCTTACCGGAGGGACTGGGATTCGGCAAGGGCCCCACCAGATCGACTGCCACCCGGCTAAATGGTTCCTCGATTACTGGCATGGGTAACAGTCTGGCTTTCAGGTGGTCCCCTCGCTTCCCTACTCGTTGACACACGTCACAAGTACTACAGTAACGTTGCACGTCCTTTGAGATTCCCGGCCAAAAGAAGGTCTGGGTAATCCGGTAGGTAGTGCGGTTACCTCCTAAATGTCCTGCCAAGGGAATATCATGTCCGATTCGCAGAAGTTCCAACCGGTACTTTCTGGGTACCACTAGTTGGCGCTTCTGTGATGGGACACTGCCTGTCTTTTTCCCTTCTGTCAATCTATACAGTCGGTCATTATCCCAGATAAAACGTTCCTTCTCACTCCCCCCACTATCGGCAAGCTCCCTGTATTTTTGGAGGGTAGGATCTGCTCGTGTCTCCCTCCCAAATGCTTCGGGGGTATCCCAAGCTAAGGGTCTCTCTATGGGGTCTGGCCTAGGGGCTGGGTCGTGGCTTACCTGGGTCTCCCGTCCTGGTGCAGGGTCATCGGCAGCATACGCCTGGGAACGTGTAGTCACTGGGCAGGCGGCAGCAGTCGTAGGTAGATACGCTGATGCAAGCGGGCCAATGTCATTGCCTAGTACGACTTCTGCGGGTAAATTATCCATGATGCCCACAGTGGTCTTCCCAGACCCGACTCCCCAATCCAGGTGTACCCTAGCAGTGGGTAAACGGAACACAGCTCCTCCAGCAACTCGTACAGCCACAATTCGGTTGGACAAATGTTCAGGCTTCACCAGGTGTCTCTGCATTAATGTAATGGTGGCCCCAGTGTCTCTTAATCCTTGCGCCACCTGTCCGTTCACCCGCACTTCTTGTCGATGGTGTTGTCGATTAACTGGGGAGGCAGCTTGTATCGGGTCCGCCTCATACAAAATACCCAGGCATTCCTCGGGACCCACCTCTGTCTCCAGGCAATGGGCGGCTGAGGTACGTGGGGACGAAAAAGGAGTGCGGGGTGATGCGGTCTCTGTAGGTGGTGAGGGTCGTCGCCAGTTGTTGGCTGCTGACCCCAGGGGGCAGTTACGGGCCATGTGCCCCAGGTTGTTGCAGCGATGGCACGCCATCCGAGATACATCTCTTGGGTAGCTGGGGGACCCCTTTGGGTGAGGGGGCCCTGGTGGTACGGGAGCACGGAACTCCGGGCGAAAATTGCTGGCTGGGGTACGTGGTTCCGGCCTGCTGGTTGTGCGGTGAGAGCCTTGACTAACTCTCCTTGTTTCGGCATACTCGTCCGCGAGCCGAGCCGCCTCTTTTAAGTTGCTGGGTCGTCGATCCCTTACCCAGTCCTGTAGATCAGCTGCTAAGTCCTGGAAGAAGTGTTCCATTAAGAAAAGTTGCAGGACTTCCTCCCCTGTACTGGCGTTACATCCTTGGACCCAGTGGGAGGCTACTCTCTGTAGACGGTTGGCCCATTCCATGTGCGAGTCCACGGCTTTCTTTTTAGACTCACAGAACCGTCGGCGGTATGCTTCTGGCGTCACAGCATAACGGGCTAACAGGGCCTTTTTGACCTGCTGGTACTGTGTAATATCCTCTGCGGTGAGGGCCCGAAAGGCCTCGTTAGCCTTGCCGGACAGCTTCCCAGCTAAGATGGTAACCCATTGGTCAGGGGGTACCTGGTGTAAAGAGCACTGTCTCTCGAAATCGGCTAAATATCCATCGATCTCCTCTTCATTCTCGACAAACGCCTTGAACGCAGTAAATGGCACTTTCTTAGGGGTAGTAGGCGGAAGGGAGGTAGGAACTGCATGTGTAATGGGCTGCTGAGCTCTTACCAGTTCGATTTCGTGCCCCCTCCTCTCCCGGATATCTGCTTTGGCATCGAGGAACAGCCGCTCAATCAGCTCCACTGATGTCTCTGGATAGAAGGCCAGTCTCCTCTGTACGATGCGGGTGACCTCGTCCTCCTCGCTGTCTGGCCTCTGTGTCTCTGTTACGTCCATGGACCGGTCCATTTCGTCCAGCTCTAGTAGGTCTGCGATCAGCTCTCTCCGTGGTCTGTTACTGGCAATCCTTCCCCAGTTCTCCAGTAGATCCTTTAGGGTAGGTCTCTTCAATTTAGTGTATTGAGACTCCATCCAGCATCTGCGCTGTGGATGAAAGGACCATCCCACCGCTGCCACCAATGTAACGGCTACCCTGGTGTAGAGAGGGTACCAGCCGTTAGGGACGTCCTTTTCTTCCTGGCAGTCGCTGTGTAGTGATGGAGTCGCCTATTCCCTTCTGCTGGATCAGGAGTGGAAACCAGGTGCAGCTCTGAAAAGAGCTAAGTGATTAAGCTGCAGAGATTCCCCTTTCAAGAACGAGACAAGGCTACATTTTGAAGGGTCAAGAAGAACTGTCAAAACCTTTATTCCCTTGGGACCAGCCAATACAGTCACCACAATAACATTGTTGTGAAACCTCAATAATATCACAAACAGTCAAACCATATCAAGAAACACACAGTGACTTATCACAACACAATGGCACATTTTTAAAGGGGTGGGGGAGACAATATTTCACAGTTAATATCTCACCTGCCTGCAGAATTAGCAATATGCAAATCTACCCAAATATGCAAATGAACCAGTCTTGCAATTCAGGTAGTGCATATTTCTGTTGCTACCAACAGAGGGCACTAGACCAGCTCCATAGCCAAACCCACCTAGTTGGTAGCAAACCTCAGCAATACAAGAGAGCAGGCAATACATTACACAGTACACACACACACTATAAACAATTACATTACACACACCCTGCACCTATAATGGGTACAGGGTGACTAAAACATAGGATAAATAAAGCAGCCCACATAAAAAGTCTGTTTGAAGGTAGACTAGGGGCTTTAAAGCCAGATAAATGAAAGAGTCATAGTCACAAGGGAGGAGACTGGCAAGAAGGCCTCTCCAGGACCAAGTGGCGAAGGACACTTCGTCACAGGCTGTATAATCCATTTGTCCTTTTGTAGGCATACTGGGCTTGTTGTTACATCCATGTTCCCCCCTCTCTCTCTCTCTCTCCCTCCATGTTCCCCTCTCTCTACATGTTCCCCCCTCTCTCTCTCTCTCTCTCTCTCTCCATGTTCCCCCCTCTCCCTCTCTCTCTCTCCATGTTCCCCTCTCTCTCTCCATGTTCCCCTCTCTCTTTCTCTCCCCATGTTCCCCTCTCTCTCTCTCTGTCCATGTCCCCCTCTCTCATTCTCTCCCTCTCCATGTTCCCCTCTCTCTCTCTCCATGTTCCCCTCTCTCTCTCTCCCCATGTCTTCCCCTCCCTCTCTCTCTCTCCATGTTCCCCCCTCTCCCTCTCCATGTTCCCCCCTCTCTCTCTCTCTCCCCATGTTCCCCCCTCTCTCTCTCTCTCCCCATGTTAATGTAATTGACTGATTAGTGATATTATTATCGCTCTGGATCCAGGAATATCCCAATAAACACAATGAACCCCGGACTCACCCTCAGCTCCCAGCAGCCAGCTCTGCACTGAGTGCACTGATAAAGCGGAAATGACGTCAGGCATTGCGGCGCCATGATGGATGAGGGCAAGCAGGATCCTGTTTAATCCCGTGGGGTATTATGGGTAATGGACACTGACATTAAGGATTGGAATTTTCATACAGCACAATATGCCCGAACTGACTGAAATCTAATGGCTGCCTGTTACTTATACTGTCAGGGGAAAAACTATTTAATTAACCCTTAAGGAAAAAAGGCTTTGATGCTGAATGTGCTGTTACAGCCAACATTTTACCTGGACTGTACCTTCAATATATAACAGGGACTGGCTGGGGATAGTTAGTAGGAAACAGAGAGAGAGAGATGCAATGGGTTCCTAGAACCAAGGGGATTCAATATACAATGTTTCTTTACATTTAATTAAGTACTCCATTTTAATATAGTTTTTTATTATATATATATATATATATATATATATTTTATAATATTGACTGGACCATGGTGTTTGTATGGTGTATATGACTTTATAATCCTTCTAGTAGACTTCCATTCATTTTTTTTTTTTTTTTGGTATATCATTTTAAAAGACATTGTCTCTTTAAGGTTGATTTTTATTTTATACTCCTAATGTGACGGCATTTTATTAAAGTATGATTTTAATTTTAAGCAATATGTTCTCAATAAATATGATCTGTTTCTTTAAATGTCAATTCTTACATATTTATGTATTAAGGTATTTTATTATGGCATTTTTTTTTAGCTATACGTTTTTAAGCTATATAGTTTTTGAATAAAGTAGGCATCGTTATGTTTTTCACTTTATCTATATTCAAAATTGACTTTTTTTGAATTCTTTATTTTTGTTGTGCATATAGGTACAGCAATGCTTGAATTGCCACAACAGCATTCTCAAGCACGTTTTGTGTAAAAACATAGTATAACATGAATATGGCACGAGTACAATTTGCACATTTTAAATAATTAGTGGTTCAACATCATAACGGTATACTGTGACAACAGCATTCACAAGTGGCTCATTCAACAAGGCATAAATTGTTATGAACATTGGGTGCTGTTACGTTTCTACATTTAGATTATGCTGCACAGTTTTATATTAAGGTGAAAAACAGGATATGCTCATGTGTCTAGGTGCATGGCTGCAGTTAGTTACATTGGGTTCATTATAAGCAATTACATCAATATATGTGTTATAGTCGCTTGTCAGGAACGGGTGAGGTACAGGGTTAGTTAAAGCGTTATAGCATAAAATAACATGAGATGAGTGCTAGAAAGTAATGCATTGCTAATTAGGCTTAAGATGTGTTGCTTGCTAGCAAGATAACTAGCTCTGGTGCAGGCAAGGTTTGGTGTGCATACTGTGTTGGGCATGTGGTGCAGCGTCCCTTATGAGTAACTCGCCGCTGTGCCGACTGGATTAACCAATCCCCATCAGTTGCAGCGTCGGTGCCCGGTGCAGTAGCCGGTGGGGGTCCCCCCTCTCGGCGCTCCTCCTTCTCTCAGCCGGGATGAAGTCCGGGTGCGGAGCGGCCCCGTTCCCCTGTCTTGTGGTGAGCTGGTAATGTGCTTTGTGTCCATTGTGGGGCTTGCGGTGGCTGGATGCTTCTTTCGAGGCGTTGTGATGGGTATATGGAGGTCCCCCCTCTCGTCCCAGTGTCTGTGAGTAGCTGTATCGGGCTGGGTTGTGCCTGGGGATTGGACGGCCTGTGCTGTGGTATCTTCGAACAAGGATGGGTAGTGGTCTCCGTTGTAACCGCAGGTGGTTCCCTTATTTACCACTATAATGTTTTAAAGCATAGAACTTAGTAGTGCTAACCATACAGATATCTTAGCCATAATTTTATATAGTGTAAGAGATCCTCTATTTAACATATATAAATAATTGAGAATACAATATAACATAAGGATTGTCTTGGAAGCAATAAAGTTTTGTCTTTTTGGATATTTATTATATAAATATAAAATCCATTATAGCAGAGTTTATAAGATTAAATTACATGCTTGCAAATATCATTAATAGGTTAACATACCCTTCTGAACATGTCATCATGTCAGCCTCTCTGTCATTTTAAGATGGAGCAGCGTCTGTCTCCAAGTCTCTCCTCTGTGTCTTAACATTTAAAAGTACACCTATTTATACCTTAGGTGTCTCCATTTTAGGTTACTGTAGTTCAAATATGAAAAAGTAACACTTCTTTTACTTTATTCATTTTAGGACCTCCCTTAATTTGGCAAACATACAAGTCCATAACTAAAGGGTGCAAACGTCATGGAAATTTTCCTGACTTAGTTCAAGATGGCATCTTAAAGTCTGAATAGGTTATCTGTTGTTTATACTAAGTCGTAAGTGTACAGTCGTGGGAGATTCCCGGATTTGGGGAAGTTCCATTAACTTGGGGTTACCACAGTATATTGTGTACTGCAAGAGTCATAGCATAGCCTTGAAGCTTGTTTATGCATTATTGTTATTGTAATTCGTCTGGGACAAATTTGCGCAAACATATTATGAACTGAGGTTATTGCTTAAAGAAACAGTTATGAAAAACAACATGTTCCATTTCTAACACCTTGTCAGTTTGCAATATCTCTTAAAGACAAAGTACACAGTTTAAGAAATACAACATTTCATTCTAAAACTTGTAATATTTGCATTTGCCCATAACACCGTGGGGGGAGGGGGCATTTGGTCGGGTAGTCCCAGGGCTTGTTGCCATTTGGTAAGTTGTCTCCCCGCTAGTGGCCTGTTACTGACCTGCGGAGGCTTGCAGTGGGTCTCCCGCCTTCCAGACTGTGGTTTGGTGTCCCCCCCCGGAGCCACTGGCTGTAGCGTGGCGACCTGTGGGAATGTTGCTGGTGGTGCCTCCACTAGAGCCCTCTTGTGGGCTGAAAGCTTGGCCCAAAAGTCGGCTAGCAGGTGGTACAGCCGTTCCGAGAGTAATGGCAGTGGAGGATTGTGTTCTGGCTGGCACGTGGCGTCCACCACGTTGTACAGCGCCGGGTCGTGAGCAGTGTTACTGGATGTCCCCTCCGGCCGGGGGGGGAGGGATTGCGTTGGGCAGACCTCCAACTATGTTGGCTGCTTTCAGCAGAGGGATTGTCCGCTTCCCCCGTGCTGTCTGCGTACGCCGCTTGTAGGCTTCAGGTCGATCCACCGGGATGTCTTTGCCGTTTTCGACCGCGTTCTTGTGTATGCTTTGTCTCCGTGGTAAGTCTCCGTCTCGAAGATTGAAAGGCAAGCAAATTTGGGGCTCAGTGTCGATTTTTAGTTTAGTTCAAGCTTTTTCAGTGAGGAGCTCTTCTGATGTGCGGCCATTTGGCTTGGCTGCTAGGCTCAACCCCCTCAAAATGGGCTTTTGAAGTACGTGAACGGACTATTTCTTATAATATTCCATTAGCCCCTTAAGACCGCAGCCCAATGTACGAGTTGTGATCAAAACAAAACCTGGCATTTGCGCTATATGTCTGTCCAACCGTAATTCACCTCTTTCATATTAAATGCACCCACACTTATTATATATCATTTTTTTTCAGGGGAAACAGGGCTTTGATTTAACATCAAATATTTAGGTATGGAACATAATTTAATATGAATAAAATATAAAAAAAAAATGAAAATGTCAAAATACTGATTTTACTGCAATAAAATACACATATTTGTATTCAGCGATGTCTCACGTGTAAAACAGTATCCCCTATGTACAGGTTTTATGGTGTTTTGGGAAGTTACAGGGTCAAATATAACACGTTACACTTTTCAGTTTTTTCACATTAAAATTCGCCAGATTGGTTACATTGCATTTAAGACTGTATGGTAGCCCAGGAATGAGAATTACCCCCTGTCACGTATTCATCCACTTGTAAAAATGTGGTTAATTACATTTACTGTCCACACAGGAAAAGTTGTGCTGAGCAGCAACCAAATCCACAGAAGTGTTAATGCTGAGCAGCAATTATGCAAATGGAAACCTGGTAACTGCTTTGGGGTCAAAGGCCGGTTAGAGCCTATCAGATCTAGAGGAGGGGTAATTAGGCCCAGTTCTCATTCTGCTCAGTGCCCTGTCGAGGTTTCCCTTGTAGTTGTCCGAGAGCGCGTTATTGATTCTGGTTATTTTACTTTGGCATTGATTTGAACTGCCCTGTTTTCTGGCATCCCTGACTCCTGGCTTTTCCTAATCGTTGTGTCTCTTTCTGACACGGCTATTCCTGACTATTCTTTGGTACGTTAGTCCGGCCATCCTAAGGTCCGGTATAGGTTACATATTAGTCCTCTGTGTTACACAATTCTGTGTGCTGGATCATTCTGTAATCCTGACACCCCGATGATGGCATACCATTTGAAATAGTAGACAACCAAGGTATTGCAAATGGGGTATGTCCAGTCTTTTTTAGTAGCCACTTGGTCACAAACACTAGCCAAAGTTAACGTTAATATTTGTTTGTGTGTGAAAAATGCAAAAAACTAATTTGAATGCTAATTTTAGCCAGTGTTTGTGACTAAGTGGCTACTAAAAAAGACTGAACATACCCCATTTGCAATACCTTGGGTTGTCTACTTTTGCAAATGGTATGACATCATGGGGGTAATTCTCATTCTTGAGCTACCATTCGCAGAGGCGGCTCTAGACTTTATGTGGCCTTAGGCGAAACTCAAACATGAGGCCCCACTAACAAAAAAGTGTCACATATACACATTGATGCACAGTTTACCTATGTATGTGCCTGAGAGTGTGTCTGACAGAGTATCCTTGTGTGTGAATGTATGTCTCTGTGAGCATGTTTGCGTTTTTGTCTGAGACCCTATGTGTATGGGGTAGCTGCTTGAAGTGTGTTGTGTGTATGGGGGGGTGATGGTGAGAAGGATAGGCGGGTGATGGTAACAGGGAGGTGATGGTGTGGGGGGTGATGTGAGAGTCAAGGGGGAGTGATGTGAGAGTGAAGGGGGGGATGATGTGAGAGTGAAAGGGGGATGGGAGAAGGAGGGGTTGATGGTGAGGATGGTGGGGAATGGTGAGGCTGGAGGTGGTGGCGGTTGATGCTGAGGCCGGTGCGGGGGGTGAGGCTGAGAATGGTTGGGGGTGGTGAGGCCGGTGCGGGGGTGATGCTGAGGGGGGTGGGGTTGGTGATGCTGAGGGGTGGTGGGGGTGGTGTGGGGGCGGTAGTGAGGGGTGGGGTGGGGGGTGAGGGTGGGGTGGGGGGGGCTGAGGGTGGTGTGGGGAGTGGTGAGGCTGAGGCTGGTTGGGTGGTGGTGAGGCTGAGGGGGATGAGAGAGAGCCTACCTTTACTCCCTGGTGGTCCAGTGGGCTCCCTGGTGGTCCGGTGGCCATTGCTTGCAGTCTGCAGCTCCGCGAGATGACAGAGCGTTGCCGTGGTAACCTGCGGCAATGCTCTGATTGGCTGGTTTTCGCGAGACACATGGTCTGCAGCTCTGCTCACTGCGGAGCTGCAGACCAGTGTCTGCGGTGGCTGGCCGGGCAGCCAGGAGGGGCCTCGCACCCGGCGGCATACCGGGCAAGCCGCCGGGCCCCCTCCTAGTGTCAGGTCCACGATCACTGACTGAGGACCTGACACAGTCTGCCCACAGGTGGTTTAGGCGCCGCGAGGCCCCAGCCAGCGCGAGGCCTTAGGCAGCCACCTAAACCGCCTAATTAGAGAGCCGCCTCTGACCATATGGTCACTGTAACGGACCGGTTTGCACACAAGGGGTAAAAACCGTTTAGGCGATCAGCCCCCTTTCCAGAGATACAGGCACAGCTACTGCAGAACATCAAACTCCCAAACTGGATACAAAATAGCACTCCAACTCCCGAACTGGAACCTCCCAAATAGCTGCTAGCAGACGAACAGGAAAAGCAGACAATCCGCTTACACTCCTGGCAATCAATCTCTAACAGCATACAGTGAATCCCCCCAAGAACGAGACAAGGCTCCGTGTTGAGGGTCAAGCAGTGGTCTGAGGTGCTGGCACACCCAGCCTGGTTTTTATTACAGTCTTGCAAATACAGGACCGCCCACAGGGAGGTATAAAACAACCAATCACATCACAGTTACATCCCACATATTCCCTCCCCTTATCCTGAGAGGAAACTCAATTATACATACAGTTAAAACATACTTTCTACCCAGCTTTGATAACTCTAAAACCATACATCACATTCACATAAAATTACATATGCACAATCAATCCATTCAGGGGAACAACATATTCAAAAATGGCACAAATCAGACAAGGGGTTCAAAAGTTAGTAAAAAGTCCTTTGTGACTAAATGAAGCATGGCTTTCTGGCCCAAACCAGTTTCAGAGTCTTCTATCCTGGAGAGTAATTCAATTATCTCCCAGGACAGACACAAGACTCCATTAAGCACATGGTTGCAAAAAGACACAAAACACTTTAAAATACATAAAGTCACATTTATTACATAAAACACAGACATGTAACATATCCCCAGATAGCTCAGGTCCGAGCGCACATTATTAAGCGAATGGCGCTCAGACCACACGAATACAGTTTAATCGCCATGGAGCCAAAGTCTTTACAGTCAGTTTCATACAAATGGGCTCCATGGGATTCTTATCTGGGGTATAACACATTCAAACAAATCTACTGAACCCCAGGCAGAAAAGCACGAATACAGCTTTTCTGCAGGCAAAAATAAAGTCTTTTAAAAGGGGGCCATAGTCCAAAGGCAGCAGGCGAGCAACCAGGCTTCTCCAATGCAATGTGGCGAGATTGGTCTCGTCACATCTCTCCCCTTTTCCAAACAGACTAACAGGGTATCTGACCTCCTGCCGGTCAGTGCCCTTGTTAGTCCAGCAGCCCACCCACAAAACATAATCAACAGCACAGCCCACCCACAATAAATGGTTACTACACCTGGGTAAAGGAGAAGCTTGTCCATGTCCAGGTGCCTCACCACGGCTGTGCTGGGTACGGGTACGCTGACTGGGTGGGTTGCTGTGTGGGCAGAGACCAGCGGCACTCTGCCCTGTTGCCAGCTCTACTGGGAGGGTAGCCTGGTTGAAGCCTGGTTGTTGGAGGGGGAGACCGACTGTCTCCCCTTTAACTACACCGCTCTGCTGCTGGAGACCGACTTTCTCCCCTTTAGATA
>OW240913.1:201990093-202070093 GCA_933207985.1 Pelobates cultripes | reverse complement strand
CTTTGAGCTTCTGGAAAGCATCCGTGCACTCTGGGGTCCAGGCGACCTGTTTGGGAAGGGCCTTTTTGGTAAGGTCCGTGAGGGGCTTGGCCAGGGCGCTATATTCTGGGACGAACTTCCTGTAATACCCGGCCGTCCCTAAGAAAGCCAGTACCTGGGTTTTGGTCCGGGGTTGGGGCCAGTTAGCTATGGCCTCTACCTTAGCGGGCTCTGGGCGTTGTCTACCGGAGCCGACCCGGTGGCCCAGATACTGGACCTCGGCTAGGCCTACGTGACATTTGTCGGGTTTCAAAGTGAGCCCGGCGAGGTGGATTCGTTCGAGTACCCTGGACACATGACCCAGATGGTCTCCCCATGTGCGGCTATAGATGGCAATATCATCTAGATACGCACATGCGAAGTCCTGCAACCCCTCCAAGAGCCTATCCGCCATCCGCTGAAACGTAGCCGGGGCGTTCTTCATCCCAAAGGGCATAACCTTGAATTGGTATAGCCCAAACGGGGTGACGAACGCCGACTTGGGGATGGCCGCAGGCTCCAGGGGGATCTGCCAATAACCCTTGCACAGGTCCAGGGTAGTTAAGTAGTTCCCCCCCGCCATACGATCTAAGAGCTCATCTATTCTAGGCATGGGGTAGGCATCGGTTATGGTACGGTCGTTAAGCCTCCGGTAATCTACACAGAAGCGCGTAGTGCCGTCGCGCTTCGGTACTAGTACCACCGGGGAGGCCCAAGGACTTTGGGAGGGTTCTATTACCCCTAGCCTTAACATATCCCTAGATATCAGCTATGCCTCACTGACGATGCCTAACAAGGCTGAAACGATCGTCTGGGGTTGCTGTATCTCTCGTGCAGAGAGAACTTGCTGGCATTTCGGGTCTGGACTGCCCGTATGGGTGGGACCAGTCTGATATACTTCAGATATGTTCTCTCTGTAATGGCACAAGTTGAGCTAAAACCAGCATGAGTTCTGAGCGGGGACCCACCGAAGGGCAGGCTATTTTAGCTGCTGTCCGTTCTCAGAATACTCTTGCGACCCATTGTTTGCTCTCCATTGGTCTAAAGGGTAATCCAGACGTGGACCCCTTGCTCACGGTGCCTAGAGAGATATCAGCTATGCCTCACTGACGATGCCTAACAAGGCTGAAACGATCGTCTGGGGTTGCTGTATCTCTCGTGCAGAGAGAACTTGCTGGCATTTCGGATCTGGACTGCCTGTATGGGTGGGACCAGTCTGATATGCTTCAAATATGTTCTCTCTGTAATGGCACAAGATGAGCTAAAACCAGCTTGAGTTCTGAGCGGGGACCCACCGAAGGGCAGGCTATTTTAGCTGCTGTCTGTTCTTAGAATACTCTTGTGACCCATTTTTGCTCTCCATTAGTTGAAAGGGTAATCCAGACGTGGACCCCTTGCTCACGGTGCCTAGAGAGATATCAGCTATGCCTCACTGATGATGCCTAAGAAGGCTGAAACGATCGTCTGGGGTTGCTGTGTCTCTCGTGCAGAGAGAACTTGCTGGCATTTCGGATCTGGACTGCCCGTATGGGTGGGACCAGTCTGATATGCTTCAGATATGTTCTGTCTGTAATGGCACAAGATAAGCTAAAACCAGCTTGAAATCTGAGCGGGGAACCACTGAAGGGCAGGCTATTTTAGCTGCTGTCTGTTCTCAGAATACTCTTGCGACCCATTTTTGCTCTTGTTACAACCTCTTCCTATTCCTGAGGTCCCATGGTCCCACTTGTCCATGGACTTCACTGTTGAACTTCCTAGTGCTAACGGTTATACCACTATTCTCATGGTTGTGGACCGTTTTTCTAAAATGGCTCATTTTATTCATCTCAAGAAATTGCCGTCATCTCAAGACCTGGTACTAATCTTTATATGAAAAATTGTCCGCCTGCATGGCATTCCTCACAATATAGTATCTGATAGAGGTTCTCAATTTGTGTCCCGGTTTTGGAGGGCCTTCAATAAACGATTGGGGATTGAATTGTCTTTTTCATTCTCTTAACACCCACAGACCAATGGTACAGCTGAGAGGGCTAACCAGTCCTTGGAATTATATCTGCGTTGTTTCGTTAATAGCACTCAAGACAATTGGTCCAAATTACTTCCATGGGCTGAATTTGCTAGGAACAGTGCTGACTATGACTCCTCTGGGCATAGTCCATTTTTTGTTAATAATGGCCGGCATCCTACTGTCCTACCGGCTGTTTTTTCTGATACGGCTATTCCTGCTTTGGATGACTGCCAGGCTTCCATCCATGATACCTGGGTTAAAGTTCAATCTGCTGTGGGTACTGCTGCTGACCGTTTCAAGCATTATGCTGATACACATCGAGGTGCCAACCCTGTTTACCAAGTGGGTGAGAGGGTTTGGTTATCTTCTCATAACATCAAGCTCAAAGTCCTTAGCATGAAATTTGCTCCTAGGTTCTTGGACCTTTTCTTGTCCTTCGTAGGCTCAATCCTGTTGCGTACTCTCTGGCCCTTGCTCCCTCCTTGAAAATTCCTCATTTTACTTACTCAAACCTCTTGTTTGCAATAAATATACTGTCTAAAGTGTCCCTCCTCCTCCCTTAGTTGTTTCTGGACAGGAAGAGTATGAGGTCTCCTCCATAATTGATTCCAGGTTTTCTCGGGGCACTTTACAGTACTTGGTGGATTGGAAAGGTTACGGACCAGCCGATCGTTTTTGGGTTCCGGCATCTAATATACATGCTGGTTGCAAGATTCGCTGTTTTCATGCCAAGTTCCCTCTCATGCCTGGTCCTGCCGCCTGGTGGGCGTTCTTCAGGTGGGGGGTAATGTCACGTATTCCACACATAAAAATGTGATTAATGGCATTTACTGTTCTGACAGGAAAAGTTGTGCCGGGCAAAATTACTGTCCTGACAGGAAAAGTTGTGCCGAGCAGCAATCAATCCACAGGAGGGTTTGTGCTCAGCAGCAATCATGCAAATAGGAACCTGGTAACTGCCTTAGGGTTCAGAGGCCGGTTACAACCAATCGGATCCACGGGCAAAGTTCTCCTCTTGCTCAGTGCCCTGTCGTGGTTTCCCTTGTGGTTGTCCGAGAGCGCGTTATTGTTTCTGTTTTTTCTAGTTATTTGACTTTGGCATTGATTTTGACTTCCCTGTTTTCTGGCATCCCTGACCCCTGGCTTTTCCTTATCGTTGTGTCTCTCTCTGTGTCCCTTGACCTCGGCTTTTCCTGACTATTCTTTGGTACATTAGTCCGGCCATTCTAAGGTCCGGTATACGTTACCTATCAGTCCTCTGTGTTACACAATTCTACGTGCTGAATCATACTGTAATCCTGACAATCATACACCATACAACAATACAACTCTAAGTAATGTGTCTATTACTGTATCACCGGGCTCCCTAACTATAAAACACAGAGTAATGTGCATTTTATATACCAGAGCTCCACTGTAATACATCTCACTATAATATGATGTAATGTTTGTGTTGTCTGTGTATGTGATAGGTGTGATGACTGTGTGTGATATGTATGCTATGTGTTGGCTGTGTGTGATATTTGTAATGGGTGTATTAACTGTGTGTGATATGCGTGTATTGGTTGTATGTGATATTTGTGCTGGGTTTATTGGCTGTGTGTGATGGGTATTTAATTCAGATATAAATATGCATTTAAGCCTATGTGTGAATGACCATGTTACCAACTCCTATATGTATTCAGAATGCTCCCTATCTCCATATATTGTAACACAATGTAGTCAATATTCTCATCTTTTATTTGGAGCTAACAAAAAGATTAGATAAAATTATAATCTGATGGTGCTGGTGGCAAGGGCATAGCCCATGAGCTCGCTAATTGAAAAACAGCTCTTTTGGAGCAAACCATTAACCTTCACTCACCCCAATGTTTATGCAGGATATGGAGATGTCTCAATTAACCTCCATGCCCCTGACAGCCTTTATATGGACTTCATGCTCCCTATGCAGATGAGATACTGTGTTTTTACCATCAACTAAGGCGTCACTAGCTGTTTTGGATCCCTTTGTTGGAAAAATGGGAACTGCAGATAAATTTAAATTCTATGCTCCAATATGCACTTTGTGTACTGTAGCCCCAGAATTAAATACAGTCCCGTGGGAGCAAAAGGTCTTTATTACGCTAAGATCTCCAATTTTCTTTCCATGGGTTCTATCATCTCATATGAAGACTTACAAGTGACCTATGATTTAAAACCCAAATATATTTCCATGTATTTACAATTAAAAAGTGTGATCTTGAAAAAGCTGTTTGAGGGGGTGGAGTCGCTCAATGCAGGAGAGACACAGGGATATTTCACATACTGTCCGAGATCGCCAGTGTAATGGAAATTCTTGTCTCTCTATTACAAGGTGCTGTTAGGCACTTCTCCAGATGGGAATCTTCGCTGGGCGAAGGAGAGTGGGGTGGAGAAAAACTTAAACCACTGAATTCATTTACTTAATCCATTGCAGGGAGTTCTGAAATGCTAGACCCATCTGGATGTTCATCCATATAATCTACATAGAATCCATAAAACAACATCCAACTTGTGCTGGAGATGCAAGGCTGAAATAGGAGACATGTTCCATATATGGTAGAGCCCAGGGATTCTCCCATTGTGGTCAATTGTCTCCCAGATGTTAACTATATGTTAATTTAATATCCAGATAGCATTTCAGCTGCATATCTATGGTTGGACCTCCCCTCAAATGTATTGTTTTATGAACAAGCTTTAGCTTCTCATATATCCTTAACAGCTAAATCTCTCATACTTAAAAAAAAAAAAAGGGTGTTAAGCTGTCTACCTTAAAGACACGGAAGCCTGGAAGTTTAGAGCCTAAAATCTTAAAAGGCTCTGAAAAATGTGAGTAAATTTAACTCACACACCACTAAAAATTCTGTCTTCAGTGTATATGCAATATTGCATGATTATTCTGTATACCCTTTTTTGTCTTTCATGTACACCCCCTAACAAGTTTACAGAGAGGGGTGAGCTGCATAGATATGTATACAAGCACATTATCCTGTATAGATCTATAGAGCGCTGCACTCTAACTGGAGGCGTGGAAGGTGGAAACACCAACCAGACCTCAAGTTATCTGTCTTATCTGTCTTTCTGTATATTACTAGTGTATCTGATGTTATTGAAAAAAATATTAAAGCTTAAAACCTGTTTTCCTGGCCTTATAGGGTAACTAGGTCCCTCCCACCCTCAGGGCCCCCCTCCCGCTGGTCTGAAGGGGTTAAAACCCCTTCAGCCACTTACCTTTCTCCAGCGCCGGACTCCCTCTGCGCTGGTGACCTCCCCCTGCCAACATCAGATCAGAATACGCATGCGCGGCAAAAGCCCAGCGCATTCAATCCGCCCATAGGAAAGCATCACTCAATGCTTTCCCTATGGACGTCCAGCGTCTTTTCACTGTGATTTTCACAGTGAGAATTGCGGAAGTGCCTCTAGCAGCTGTCAGTGAGACTGTCAATAGAGGCTGGAATAACCCTCAGTGAAACATAGCAGTTTCTATGAAACTGCTATGTTTACAGCTGCAGGGTTAAAACTAGAGGGACCTGGCACCCAGACAACTTCATTGAGTTGAAGTGGTCTGGGTGCCTATAGTGGTCCTTTAATATTAAAAAATTGGTTCATGAGGATGGTGTCTGCTGCCTACCACACCCACATTGTGGTTATGGTGCTTAGACTGACCATTAAAATAAATATTGTTTTTGTTATTTTTTGTAGTGACTTTGTAAAAATATGATAGGAAAATAAGAGAAATTACAAATACATTAAGTAGTACTGCTATATAATATTTTACAATATGCTGCAGTGTATTCATCAATCTGCATTCTGACAGCTCTTTATGTAAACTACCTGTACATTTGACATGCACTCTTTGATGATATGTACAGATAATTGTTTATGAAATATAGATTGGAATTTTTTAGACATGAGAGGGAAATACGTGTGTGCATATATTTACGTTCTACAAAAATCTGACAAACAACTAAAAAAATACAGATGCATAATTCTTATATACCAAGACAATTTGTAGGGTTTACAAGAAGATATGAATGCACTGCACACAAGGAATACACACATTGGCAAAAATAAATGTTGCATGAGCTCAAATATACATAGGTGAACTAGAGTTATTGACCTAAAATGTTTGTAAGTGTAGCCATTGTGGAAATACACTGACACTATGACCACATGTGGCAACACATATTCTTTCACACTCCCCTTGTCAATTCTCAATTTTTTAATTACATGAATAACCCTCTAAAAAGTTGTAACTCTTAAGGCTATTTACTAAAGCGGCTGTGGTTACTTAAAGGACCACTCCACACCCAAAACCACTTCTGCAAGCGTACCCTAGTTTAACCCCAGTTTATAAAAGTGATGATTTCTATAGGAAATCAGCACTTTTATGAATTAACTAGGGAACTCCCCCCGGATGTCAATCAAACATCCAGGTAGGATTCCTTCCTACTTCCGTTAGCTCCCCTGAGCTAACGGAAGTGGCAGCCACACTCTACTTGAGCGTGCCTGTCTCCCCCTCCCTCACAGACCTCAGACCAGCTCCTCTGTTGCAGACGGGCAGGCACACGTGACCGCCAAGTCAGAAAAGCCTTGTCTCTTCCAGGAAAAAAAGGCAATTCATAAGAACTGCAACCTTTGCAAACTCTTTTAAGGTATACCTTCAATGAATACATGCATGACAATTCATACATGTATGCATTGGGGATATATCTACTAAACAGTGATTTTAAAAATTTTTTTACCAGGTGACAGTGGAGAGCTCCTTTGAGGAATGGGCAATCCATAATACAGTATGGGCAGGGAGAGCTTGATGAGGTGAAGAAGCCAAATTACATGAATAGTGGCAAGGAAAAGGATATTAAAAGAACACCCTAGACACCAAAACAAGGTGGTGGAAATTATTTGAGATAGCTTTGCTCTTCCTTTGCCCACTTTACATGTGGATTTATTTGCTTTGATAATGCGATCACCGTGAGATGGCTTAATTGCAGGTATCAAATGAATTAACTATTAACTAATGATAGTGATATGTGTGGGTTTATATCCACGTGATTCTATTGTATTTACACACATGACTAAAGATGTAATGCCAAAAATTTTGTACTTTTTTATTATTAGAGACGTACTGGATACCGCACTCACCAAATAACCCAGGTGCTCCGAAGCCAGGGCTGGCCATGCCTCCCTTCCAAAATATGCAGAATAAAAGAAATAGCAGCTTTATTGTGGCAAAAGCAGCAACATCTCAACCCTACCTGGTCTTTATCAAGCAAGTAGTTTTTTTATTATTTCTTGTGCCATATGTGGCTTTAAAGGGACACAATAGGGTCAGGAAAACAAATGTGTATTCCTGATCCTATACTGTGAAATACACAAGTAGGGTCCCTGGCCCCCCCTTATATAATACAAAATAAAAACGTATTTTCAGCGCCATGCGTGTCTGCCACCCTCGATCTGCCTTCTTGGCTGACATCATCAGAACTGATGATCTCAGCCAATCACAATGCTTTCCCATAGGAATGCATTAGATTGACTGAGATAATCAATTCTGATGATCTCAGCCACAGAGAAAGTGCAAGGGTGTGGGGCCAAACACCGCCCTTGCCAATCAGCATCTTCTCACAGAGATGCATTGAATAAATTTATCTCTATGGGTAAAGTTCAACATCCGTTGAACGTCACTGACACAGGAAGCACCTCTAGTAGCCATCTGAGAAGTTACCAGTGGAGTTGTCCCTAGGCTGTAATGTAAACACTGCCTTTTTTCTGATCTTCCCAAAGAATATGTTTCATTTCGAAAAACTAGTTGAAGTCTACATCCTATTTTGCTAGTTTCCATTGCTGGCAGCTTACTCAAACTCTGGTACAAATGTCAAACAAGTGTAACCCAGTGTTTTCTGAATACACAAAATCTCCTGTTCCTAATCCACTTTTACGTACAAGAACACTCACTTCCTGACAGAAGATTTGTACTGTTTAATAGCAACATAAACACTTCTGTCAAAAATAGAATGGTGAATGTAAACAAGCTCAAAATAATACTTCCTAGGTGTCACTGTTTAAGAGGGACAGTCCTTATTCTGGGCCCAAATCAATCTGTCTCTCTTTTCTCTGCTACTATCCCTATTTTCTAGGAGCTCCATATTGTTTATATGTAAAAGAGAGCTCCACAGCAATAATACTCAAATAAATGTGTATTTAACCCCTTAACGACGGCGGACATGCAATGCTATGGCGTTAAAGCCCTGCTTTTGCAGGACAGCATAAAACACTGTAACGACTTTATGAGGTTAAAATACAATAAATGTGTCTGTGTAAATGTGATATATTGATCTTGTTTTAATTTACACTTTAGACATATAAATTGTTGTTAGTAAGACACACCCCCACTTACATTCCTAAAATTAAAGTGTCCCTGTGTTCATTTGAAAAGTTGGGATGTATGCAAAAAATAGTTCAACCATCAAATCTTTGACAGTTTAAATGGCATGTTCAAACCACGCTCAGTTAGATATCCAAGGATTTCATTATCCCTGAATTAACATTGTTTTGCTTGGAATAAAGTTACAGAAATATATTGAAAATAACAAAGTTGAGTATAGGCAAGATAACTGGGTCTAACTATCATACAGTAAGTTATTCCGACAAAATTGCAGAATAAAAAAAAACCTCTCTTGACTGAACTGAATGGTAGATTTTTTTTTATAATTTTCTTATCTTACATTTCTAAAGTCGATCACACTGTTTAGTGAATAGATCCCTTTATGTCACATTAATCTACAAGGCTGTATATCCTAAAAGTTAAATATGTGTAGTTCAGAATTTATACAGAGATCGCTTGTTGGATTTCACTAAAATTGTTGACTTTGGCAGTGCACTTTGACTTTAAACTTGTAGAAGTTGATATCTGATACTCTGTAAGGTTATGTTGAAGCTAAGAAAAGTTCTTCAATTACATACACAAAAAATTGATTCATAATTCACTGCTCCTTTGTACCTCGTGTGATTGTGTGATGACAGCAAGTAGAAAGTTTTTTTTTTAAATCTAGCAAGTATGTGATTGAGTCATAATTTTGAAACCATTGTCTAAGTAATGGTGGGAATAAGATATTAAAGTGCTGAAAAATAAAGATTTAATACAATGCTCAAATGTTAGGTTTCCAGTTGTCCGATGACCATACTATTGGTACTAACTTGCTCTACAACATCACTGCTGTTCATGGAAGCTATTTTCTCTAGAATTGTTCATTGTTGAACAGTCTGGTATTTGTATTGCTTGCACAGAATTTGTGTACTACTAGACAGAACACAAAAGAAGACAAGAATGGAGTGTCTTGTGTTCAGAATACCAGGAAGTGTAAGTATACATGATATGTTAAAACTTAGCTTTCATGAATTAAATTACTTAAATATTCAAACCAAACCTATATACAAAGAATAAAAAGAAGGGGAAGGGAGAATAAGCACCAAGGACCTAGTGTCTATGGAGGAGTTTAATCTGGGTGGAATAAAGAGGCAGATCCACTCAGTATTTAACATATCATTTATACTTATACATATTTTAACATCTCATTTATACGTACACTTCCTGGTATTCTGTACACAAGACACTCCATTCTTGTCTTCTTTTGTCAATTTCAACTTCCAGGGTTGCCCCCTTTAAGGAGTGTTTCTGTTATACGAAGCTAATTTTTCTCTTTCTTTTGTACTAGACAGAACATAACTAAATATCTCTTCCGAGCAGAGCACACAGGTATTATCATTAGTTTTGTATGATATGTGTCAAGAGGTGGGATGTCACATAGCAGTGACGCTGACCCCATATTCATTCTAACAATTGATCTTGACCCACCAATTTGCACAGCCTGTTGCATTCCTTCTAATGTGCGTAATGGAAACTAGAAAGACCAATCTTTTGGAATTATTGGTGGAGGATGTCAATTTAAATAAACCAGTGATTAACTGTTGTTACCTAAAGACTTTATTTATAAATCTTCCTTGCGGCCTACATCAAAACCCACATATGTACCCACATCCTCTGGATGTACGTCAGTGAGAATAGTTTCTTATGTCACATAATAATGTAACTAAATTAATATATAATAAAGCTGCATAATTGCACCTTGCATTCTAGGGTTAATTTGAGGAATAATGCCTGATACTTAATGTGAAATACAACAAGTGAAAAAATTGGCGCTTCCAATTTAGAACATAAATTATAAAAATAAATGAAATTCTTTAAAATGGAGCAGCACCTATATCGTGTATTAGCCCCAAAACACTCCAATAGTACTAAAAACAGAAGAAAAGATGCGCTAAAATTTAAAGTGCCAATTCATTTAACAACATTTATATTAAGTGCAATATAAAGTGCAATATACTCTCTCACTCACAGGTGATACAATTAATATAAATAATCAACTTATATCTGTAAAATATCTAAAAGTGCAAGCTGCAAAAAACACTTAAAGTGATATAGTGCATAGATAAATAGCAACTTACACTATCAGCAATGTTGAGATAAGCCACAGCTCCAAATTGAGGAACATAAAGAGAACAAAAGACATATATAGTATGATATTGTAAAGTAAAAATGACTAAAGTTCTGGAGGAAATAAACTCACAAGGATAGAGCAGATTTATTGATACAAGTTAAAATACTATGTAGCAGATATCACCGGGTCCCATGTAGCAAACAGTCCTGCATTTGAACGTGTGCAGTTGCCTGCTAGCTGGTTATATTCATACACACTCCAGATGCGGCTGTGTTCGCAGGTCAGGATACTTCCGGAAGGCGGAGTGTACGTGGTGACGTCCAGTCAGATGACGCGTTTCGACGAATGATCGGCTTCATCAGATCTGGCATTCTTGGTGCACGCAGTCCTTATAAATCCGCCAAAAGGGCGTGACACACAAAAAACTTGCTCTTACTGGCTATATCAGAAAAATAATTATCATAATGACAAAAGTGTACTCAGTATTTTAAAATTCTCACTGATTTAAAGGTACAACCACCTTACATATCCAAAAGTATACATATTATATTTACATCAGGGTTAAAAAACACAGATAACAGAGGTAAAAAAGAGATGACAAATCTAAATTCATAGAAAATTCTTGGTTGGTTATCCAAACCCAAAACAACATTTAAAAAAATACAAAAATAAGAACATTAAGCAATTAGATTTATACCACATTCATGGATTAATTTTTATATCCACAAACTTTTTTCATTACAAGACATTATTTCTCTTAACATAAACCACCTTTAATTTAAAAAAAAATCTTTAATTCAGAAAAACATCTATTCTAAATTATTTTTAAAAATACAAAATACAAAAACCAAAAATGCAATCTGCTCAGGGGAATAAAAAGAAAGAAAAGTTATAAAATATATAACCACTATAAAAATGTATAAGACATTTTTCCCAAAAAGTTTTAGAAAAGTTTTTATAAAAAATTAAAAAGATTGAATTCTATATTGAGTCCCTTTGGCTCCAAAGTGTCTAGTTTGTACACCCATTTAATTTCTTCCTATATTGTTTATATGATTACCACCTCGCCAAGATTTATTAACTATTTTGATCCCTAAAAAAGTGAGACCATTTGGATCCTGATTGTGATATTTAAAAAAAAATGGGCTGAAACGCTATGTTTCTCGTAGCCCTCGCGAATGTTGTTTATATGTTCATAAAATCTCTTGTGTAACGGACGAATAGTGCGACCCACATATTGTAGGCCGCATGGACAAATTAAAAGATAAATAATGTTCTTACTAAAACAAGTAATAAAATCCTTTATATAAAAGTAATCTTTATATTTTGTCCTAAATTTACTAAGTTTGAGGATTCTATTTTTACTGCATTTACAGCCTGTACATAATCCACATGAGTAGAATCCCTTTTTATCATTTACAAAACTGTGTGCACCAAGAATGTCATAATCTGAAGAAGCCGATCATTCGGCGATACGCGTCATCTGACTAGACGTCACCACGTACACTCTGCCTCCCGGAAATATCCCAACCGCGAACACAGCTGCAGCTAGAGCGTGTATGAATATTACCAGCTAGCTGGCAAATGCACGCGTTCAAAGGCAGGACTGTTTGCTACATGGGACCCGGTGATATCTGCTACATAGTATTTTAACTTGTATCAATAAACGCTGTTCATCTATTTATACTGGCCACAGTGAAAGTCTATACATTTGGGCTATCATAGGTAGAGCAGACTCATCTGCTCTATGCTTGTGAGTTTATTTCTTATTTCCCTACAGAACGTTAGTAATTTTTACTTTACAATATCACACTATATATGTCCTTTATTATCTTTATGTTCCTCAATTTGGAGCTATGGCTTATCTCAACATTGCTGATAGTGTAAGTTGCTATTTATCTATGCACTATATCACTTTAAGTGGTTTTTGCAGTTTGCACTTTTAGATATTTTACAGATATAAATTGATTATTTATATAAATTGTATCACCTGTGAGTGAGAGAGTATATTGCACTTTATATTGCACTTAATATAAATGTAGTTCAACAAATTTGCACTTTAAATTTTAGCGCGCCTTTTCTTCTGTTATTTGATACTTAATGTGCAAAATATAAACCCAAAAGACAGCAATGGGGGGCAATTGCCCACCTGAATTGTGCCTTTGCCCCCCATGCCCATTTTCATGTAGAACATCCACTAAAGCCTTAGTTACCACTTATACCCACTAAAGCACCTATTACCCACTGAAGCCCCAGTCTTCCCTGAATCCAATACAGCCTCTAACCCTCCCCGGTACCCACTACAGCCCAGATTGCCCACCAAAACCCCCTATCCCCTGCACACTCTGAAGACCCTCTGCATCCACTACAGCCCTATGCCTCTAAAAGCCCTCTACTCATTACAACCTCTATTACCCCCTGAAAGCACTGCAGCCTGTAACGCTACCCTGCATGCATTACAGCCCCTATCCCCCCTGCACCAACTAAAGCAACATTAACCCCATGCACACATCACAACCCCTATGTCTGCTGCACCCACTACAGCCTATAACCCTTCCCTGCATCTACAACAGCCTCAAAACTTCCCCAGCACCCACTACAGTGCCTATCCTCCCTGCACCAACTAAAGCTTATATTACCCACTACAGCCCCTAGCGCTCTGCACCCACTAGAACCAGTACCCTCTGCATCCACTACAGCCCTGATTACCCTCTGCACCCTCTACAGCCCCTGCACACACTAAAGTCAATAATACCACTGCACACACTACCCTGTCCCCCTTGAACCAACTGCAGTCCAATGCCACCCCTGCACACTACTAGAGTCCATAAAATCCCCTGCACCCACTACAGCACCTATGGTTCACCTGCACCCACTATATTACCTATTCCACCCCAGCACCTACTACAGCCCCATCCTTCCACTGCACCTACTACAGTACCTATCTTTCCCTTGCTCCCACTACAGTATCTATCCCTCCTCTGCACACATTAAAGCTCCTATTAGCCCATGCACATACCCAGGGCCGGCCTTAGGCAATTAGGCGCCCTGTGCAAAAAGTCTTCACGGCGCCCCCCCCACCTCCCACCAAGTTGCCTGAATACAGTAACACACACAGGCACCGGGGACGTGTGTATCACGAGGCAAACAAGGCATCTGCCTTGGGCGCCACTTTGCAGGGGGCGGCAAAAAAAAGCATCCCTCCAAACCCCCAGGCAGATCCCTTGCTTGCCTCGCATCCTGGGGGGCTCAAGAGCTGACCGGCTGGCCACTTTTGAGCCCCCCCAAGGCTGGCAGCGGGCAGCGAAGGAGCATACTCACCTGAGCTCTTCCTGCTCAGCTTCCTCTGCGCCGCTTAATGAAGCCGGGAGCCAGAATATGACGTCAGTCCGGCTCCCGGCATCACTAAGCGCTGCTTACTCAGCCTGTGCGCCCCCTGCCTGCCTGCCCAGCAGCCACACTGGACTGCTGGTAAGAAATCCACTCCAGCTTTCCCAGGGAGGCTGGGTGGATTTAAAATAAATGTAAAAAATATTAGTTTGTGAGTGTTAGTGGAAATGTCTGTGTGTGTGTCTGTGAGTGTTTATTTTGAAGTGAATGTGTGTGTGTGTGTGTGTGTGTGTAATTGTGTGTGTCTGTAAGTGTGTAATTGTGTGTGTCTGTAAGTGAATGTGTGTGTGTCTGTGAGTGAATGTGTGTGTTGGTCAGTGAGTGTATATGTGTCAGTCAGTGAGTGTGTATGTGTCAGTCAGTGAGTGTGTATGTGTCGTCAGTGAGTGTGTATGTGTCGTCAGTGAGTGTGTGTCGTCAGTGAGTGTGTGTCGGTCAGTGAGTGTGTAAGTCAGTGAGTGTGTATGTGTCGGTCAGTGAGTGTGTGTCGGTCAGTGAGTGTGTGTCAGTCAGTGTGTATGTGTCGGTCAGTGGAGTCGTGCATCTTTCAGTGAGTGCTTGCGTCTGTCAGTGAGAGTGTGCATCTGTCAGTGTGTGTCCAAGTAATAGTGTATGTGTGTATGTCATTGTTTGTCAGTGTATATGAGAGTGTGTGTCTGTCAGTGAGTGTGCGTCTGTCAGTGAGTGAGCGTCTGTCAGTCAAAGTGCGGCCTTGACAGGAAGGGGTGGGGGAAATTTAAACTCGGTTACAGGCATGTACACACACACTCAGTTAAAGGCAGTCACACATACAGGCACAGGCACAAACAATGGCACAGCTACAGCGACACACACAGACAGACAGTCACATAGGCAGTCACACACACAGACAGACACACAGTAACACACACATAGACAGTTATACACACACAGGCAGGCAGTCACACAGATAGAAAGTCACATACACAGGCAGGCAGTCACACACAGACAGATAGTTACAGACAGACACACACAGGCAGGCAGTCACATACAGGCAGTCACACATACAGGCAGTCACACACACAGGCAGTCACACACACAGACAGTCACACACAGGCAGGCAGTCACACACAGAGACAGTCACACACACACACAGAGACAGACAGTCACACACACACACACACAGGACAGGCAGTCACACAGACAGTCACACACACACACACACACAGACAGTCACACGCACACAGGCAGGCAGTCACACAGACAGACAGTCACACACACACACAGACAGACAGTCACACAAACAGACAAACAGTCACACACACACACTTACCTCTTTCCAGTGGATGCAGTTGGCTGATGGGGAAGCATCTTTCCCTCTTCCTGTACAGCAGGGGCTTCGGGAGGTATTAGCCCCGTCTCCGCCTCTCGATAAGCCCCGCCTCCGCCGCTCGGTAAACCCCGCCCCCTCTGCCGCGATTTTTTTTTTTTTTTTTTTAAATAGACCCGGGTGGAGAATAATTAATCCTCCAGCCAGGTACCTCTTTTAGCTCCCCTGCACTCCGGCCATGAGTGAGCTGTGTCGGCCACAGGGCGCCCCCTGTTCCATGGCGCCCTGTGCGGTCGCACAGCTCGCACACCCCTAAGGCCGGCCCTGCACATACCACAGCCCCTATGCCTCTCTTGTACCCATTCAAGCTCCTATACCTCACCTAAAACCACTATCCCCACTCTACACCCACTGTATACCCCCTGCAACTACTATTAAAAGGATTTAGTAGTTTATTATAGCCCCCACCCCCCCACACACACATTTTGGCTGTGGTATCTTTTGTGAACCCCTGTTCCTAGAATCACCACAGCATGAGTGATAACCTATACATGGGTATATAATTAATAATGCAAATATTACAAAAAATAAATAAAGAGGATTATTTCACTAAACAGGTTATTGGCTGGAAAATGTAGCTGTCAATTTACTACAGTTCCTTGTTTAGTGAATAAACCAAAAGTTGCCCTTCAAAAATTTAGAAGCACAAAGCCAACAGAAAGTCCGACAAAGTAGAAATAGAGCTGTTCATACATTTTATTTTCTCAAAGAATCGCAATAACATACATTAAGCCATATGACATAATAGGCATAACAGAAACATGGTGGGACGAGACACATGATTGGGCAGTTAACGTAAATGGTTATACATTATTTAGGAAGGATAGAAAAACAGGAAAGATGGTGGGGTATGTTTGTATGTCAACCTGCGTTAAAGTTAAATATTGAGCAAGAGGAACGTGATGAGGAAAATGTAAAAGCTTTATGGATAGATGTCTGCTTGGAGGTAAAACAAGGGAAATTAAGTATTGGTTGGGATATGTTATAAACCACCTAATGTTAATATTAATGAGGAAGAACAGCTGGTGGGGGCACCCAGAGGAGCCCTGTCACAGTATGACAGAGCAGGCACCTTCTTACCTTGATGACAGGTGCCTGCTCTGCCATTAAATGCCGGTGACCGGAGGAGAGGGGATAGAGCAGTCAGGCGGCGAGGGAGGCTCTTCTTGCAGTCTTTAACTCCTCCCTCGCGCACCATCTGTGATGCCGAGAGCAGGAATATGACGTCATTCCGGCCCCCGACATACTAAACAGTGGCCGGGAAGAGTGAGGAGCTGCTCCACACTGGACCCTAGGGAGGTGAGTGTTTGTCAGTGAGTGTCTGTCAGTGAGTGAGTGTCTGTGTGTGTGTCTGTCAGTGAGTGAGTCTATGTCTGTCAGTGAGTGTCTGTGTGTGTGTCTGTCAGTGAGTGAGTATATGTCTGTCAGTGAGTGTGTGTGTGTGTATGTCTGTCAGTAAGTGTCTGTGTGTCTGACAGTGAGTGAGTATATGTCTGTCAGTGAATGTGTGTGTCTGTCTGTCTGTCATTGAGTGAGTGTGTCTGTCAGTGAGTGTGTGTGTGTCAGTGAGTGACTGTATGTCTGTCTGTCTGTGAGTGTATGTGTGTGTGTCTGTGAGTGAATGTCTGTCAGTGAGTTTCTATGTGAGTATGTCAGTGAGTGAGTGTATGTATGTCAGTGGGTGTGTGGGTGTGTCTGTGTCAGGATTACAGAATGATCCAGCACGTAGAACTGTGTAACACAGAGGACTGATAGGTAACGTATACCGGACCTTAGAATGGCCGGACTAACGTACCAAAGAATAGTCAGGAATAGCCGAGGTCAAGGGAAACTGAAAGAGACACAACGATAAGAAAAAGCCAGGAGTCAGGGATGCCAGAAAACAGGGAAGCCAAAAACAATGCCAAAGTCAAATAACCATAATAACCAGAATCAATAACACGCTCTCGGACAACCACAAGGGAATCCACGACAGAGCACTGAGAAGGATGAGAACTGGGCCTAAATACCCCTCCTCTAGGTCTGACAGGCTGTAACCGGCCTTTGACCCCAAAGACAGTTACCAGATCTCATTTGCATAATTGCTGCTCAGCATTAACCCTTCTGTGGATTTGGTTGTTGCTCGGCACAACTTTTCCTGTGTGGACAGTCAATGTCATTAACCACATTTTTGTAAGCGGATGAATACGTGACAGTCTGTCAGTGATTGAGTGTATGTCTGTCAGTGAGTTTCTGTGTGTATGTGTCAGTGAGCGAGTGTATGTGTGTCTGTCAGTGAGTGTCTGTCAGGGGGCGGCAAAGTGGATCTTTGCTTAGGGCGGCAGAAATTCTTGCACTGGCCCTGGATAGAAGGACTAGTAGTTCAACATGGGGAATCAGGTTTTTGAACCTGTTAAATGATACCTTAATTTCATAATTGGTACAAGCACCAACTAGAACAGACTGTGTCTGGGCTAGTGGAAAGTGGCGTCCCTCAGGATTCTGTTTTGGGACCGTTGTCATTGAAAATCATGGTTTAGTGTTTGCACAAAACTCTGCAAAGTAATATAAAATGAGAAGGATATTACTATGCAGAGTGATATAGATAGATCGGGGGACTGGGCACTCAAATGGCAGATTACATTTTATGTAGATAAATGCAAAGTTATTCACTTTGGGGTAAAGAATGCACAAGCAACTTACACCCTAAATGTTAGTGAATAAGGAATAACAACACACAAAAAGGATTAGGGGACGTCTTTCACTTTAGCCACTAAATTATTACTTTCTTATAATAATGTTTTCATTGGTATCTATAGTGTACTACTGTAGTATTCTGAACTTGCAGTTACATGTATTACTTAATAATCTGGCTGTTAAGATTTTATTGGCAAAATTCTAAATTGTATACCTTAAATGTTTCTTTTGCCCTCCGACTCCTCCCCCATGCTTGCCACTCCTAGCTGTAAATTCCTTGAAATAACTGTTTATCTTTACTCCTCCTTAGGCCCCATTCCCATACCATCTCTGCAGCAAGCCTCTTCAATTCTACTCAGTTCAACCCGCCCCCCAGGATCCCCCCTAAATTTATAGCATGCTCCTCCAGCTGTTTAAAATTCTCACCGAATTACCTCTTCATTCCCTCTATATTCTACCAATAGCTGCAACTCTCTATTTACTTATTTATCCATCACTTCCAAATTTCCCCATGCTACCTCTTGTCTCAAATCCCCCCGGTATCCTTTAGATTGTAAGCTCACAGGCTATCTAGCTAAGCACTTTGTATTAAAGAGCTTAAATGGCTAGATTTCAGCTTACGGGCAGGGCCCTCTCTACCTTTTGTATTTGTCTGTGTATATTGTATGTTCTCCACTAATTGTACAGCACTGCAGAATCTGTTGGCGCTTTATACCAGTAATAAATAAAATAAATAAAATTGTCATTGGCAACAAACAAGGCAACAATGTGTAATGTCAGCAGTTGCTAAGGCCAGTAAATATTTTCATGTATACAAAAGGGCATTAATTCCTGGGACAAAAATATAATTCTACTTCTTTATATATCAGTGGTAAAACCACACCTTGCATAAGCTCTGTAATATTTTAGTTATGAAGAAAGGATAACAAATTTAAATCTCTTTAATTTAGAAGAACGGCACCTCAGACGGGATACGATAACTCAATACAAATATATTCGGGGCAAATACAAACTTTTGTCTGGAAATCTATTAATAAACAGGTCTATACATAGGACCCGAGGTCACACATTTAGACTGAAAAAAAGGACATTTAGTATAAGGCAAAGGGAAGTTGTTGTTTTTTTACAGTAAGAACAATAAGGATTTGGAATTCTTTCAAATTATTTTTTATTGTTTCTTTAAGTAATAATAAATATAACAGTTATACATGTCTGTCAATATTTTAACAGTCAATAATGTATTAACAGCGTGATATATAACGCAACTTTTCTTACAAATATCATTCAATTTAAATATATTGAATTATATAATAATAATCAGTATAACGAACTGTATCAAGTAGTGGTCATTCATTAAAATAAAGATATATAACTGATATATATTAGAAAAATTCTGAAACACAAAATATTATATTAAGTTTATCAATAAAGTAATAACCCATAGGAAAATGTTGCAATGTCTATAAAGAGATGAAACTGGAGAAGAAAAAAGGAAAAGAAAAAAAGGGATAATTTCATATCCACAATGAACCCTAAAAAAAGAAAAACTGTTGGGAAAGAAAAATAAATATAATCCTATAGGGAAAAGAGTATATGGATTTTGAATTCTCTGTCTGAAGAGGTGGTTTTATCAGACTCTGTACAGATGAAACAGCAACTGGATGAATACTTGCAAAAACATAATATTCAGGGATATAATTTTAATATGCGGAGTAACAGCTTCTTGATCCAAGGAGAGATCTGACTGCCATTCTGGGGTCAAGAAGGAATTTTTTCCCAGTTTGTTCCAAATTGTAACTTGCTTCATACTGAGTTTTTTTTGCCTTCTTTTAGATCAACAGCAAGCATACATGTGAGAGAGGTTTATCTTGATGGATGCATGTCTATTTTCAGCCTATTTAACTATGTAACATCATGTACCTAAGTATTTTAAACAGAATGGCCACATTACAAAATGTCTATATTTTTAGTGAATTTGAACAATGCAGCTAAAAAATATGAATTTATCTTTCTACAGAAGACCCAGGGTTAGATGCAAAATTATGCAAATGTTTTATTTTTGAGAAGAAAAATAACTGAGTATGTAAATATATAGCTAATTGTAGGCGATAATAGCACAACTGGAAACATTTTGCATTTTAGACAACAAACCACCAATATTAAAGGGACACTATAGTCACGAGAACAACTACAGCTTAATGTAGTTGTCCTGGTGAGTATAATCATTCCCTTCAGGCATTTTCATGCAGGTATTTCAGAAAAAAGGCAGTGTTTACTTCGCCTCCTTAGGGACACCTACTGTGGCCAGTTCTCAGATGGCCAGTGCAGGTGCTTCCTGGGGCAGTGCTGTACAGTAGGCAGTGTCACGGCAAGGGGCATAATCCATTGTTGCACTATAGAATATTAATAATGTAATTTGTGTAGTGCATAGATGTAGTGGCTGCTTGGTAGAGGTGGTATTATCAATTCCAAAAGGGGTTAATTTGATTGTATTGGAGGACAGAAGGTTTACAACCAAAATTCCTCTCTGAAGCTGGGACCCCAACAGAGCTACTCTGTATGGTGTGAGAAGTCACACATAAGTGTCCTGGAAGTCTGGTTTCAGTATAAACTAACTATAATTTGCCATATATCTTGATTCCCTCTTAGATAGAGAGTCCTTTGATTAAAAACAATCCTCTGTCTACTACCAAGGCAGAATTCACAACCAGACTCCAATACGACACGTAAGGACGCAGTGACGAGGCCGCATAGACCGACAAACACAGAGACGACCTAGACAGACGTGACCCAGACGCGGACGCACCCCGACCCCCTCACCTCCCCAGATGCCACTACCCTGACACCCCCCCCAATCCCAAACACTGCACACGAACAGACAAGTACTAGGCACACGCCAGTGACAACATAAGAGAGGACCTATAAGGCCTCCGTGGAGACGCTCACTCCCCCATGAGGGGACAACAGAACATATGACACCCACATGCACGTTCTCCAGATCAGGCCACGGGCCTTCACGCTGGGCTCAAAGGGACCAGCGGAATCACCCTGGCACCTTAGCATTTACTAGAGGTAATGCCCGACCACCTTACTGCAACGAGACTCGTGGGCCTGACACACGACTATAACACCTGCTACATTGTGACCTGCGCGTCACCAATGATGGTTTGGCAGACCGTCATTCCTTTCCAACGGCTGCTTATGTCCTACCCTGAGTGGACCTGCGAGTCCACACTGAAGTTTGCTTAATGTTACTTAACAAACGGATCAACTGAATACAAACGATAAACCAGTTTAGGGACAAGAACTGCATGCTGTAAGGGACCTGCGAGTCCACCGCAAATGTGGGCCTGTGCGCCCGAATGGTCGACCTAAAAACGCTATGCACATGTTGTGCTTTGGTTATTGTACCCTAAATGCATACGGAGACCTGCGAGTCTCAATGTGACTTACTTTTGACACTGTAAACCGAAATAAAAACATATTTACAAAAAAAAAAACAATCCTCTGTGTTCCAGTATTATATCCAAAAGAACCATTAATACTTACCCACATATTAATAATCAAGCCTAATTTTTATTATATTTAGAATGGGACAAGCACAATCTAGCCTAAACATGATTTGCATAACTTAACCATATGGGAAGGGATTGTGATGTCCACTATATTGGGTCACAAGTAAGACGTGTGAAATATCTATAGAATGACAAAATGGTAACAAATTCATAGATGCAATTATTATTTCTGTGGCAAATACATAAGAGGAGATAGAACCAAATGTTTCCATTTGGATTGATGTTGGTCTGGAACACAAGGTTGTGGTCACTTATTGTCTCTATAGGTATGCCTTTTCTCCACCTCTGGGCCAGGCTTGGTAATCCACAGGGTATATATCTAATGATACTGAAATGTGAATTGTACTTGCTTGGGGTCAAAATCTAATTTTGAGTGAGTTACCATCTTCCTTGCCAGAGACCGCCTGGGCAGAAGTTTTACTTTGAAAACCTGAGTAAGTGATTAGAATGTCTGTTATTTTATGCCTTTTGCTTTTATCTGTTGTTGGTGTAAATATTTTGTTTATTATCTATATTTTGTATGCACTGTGACTATTTTTTGCTCATAATAAATAATCCATTATTAAGTTCTGCCTTTGTCTGGTAAAGAATCACATTATATGAAGAGACTAATTAGTGTTTTGCAATTGCTTAAATATTGTGGAAATTTGTATTTAGTGGGTTTTTATTATTATGTTACCTGGGGGACCAAGGCACCCCATTTATAAATGGTGTTGGTGGTGGAAGCGTTAAAATAGTAATATTTATATTATTATGGTTAAGTGTGGGTGGTGTTAAGGGGGATTTTTATAATTATATCCGGTCTAGTGCAGACTAATAATGAGCTTTAACCCTTTTCCCACCACAACTATGCCACGCACACTCTTGAAGTAGGGTGCGTTCGTTACAGGCAGCACTGCTGTTCAGCGCCTCCACACTCTGCATGGAGGCGCTGAATTTTCCTCATAGAGATGCATTGATGTATTACACCTTTATCTAGGAACCTATCATAGTAAACAATAAGCATGCAACAGTAATGTAAACACCTTCCTAAAGATTTGATGTTGACACCTAACACATTTAAATAACCAAATCTTGTCTGCGTTAAACCTTTAAAGTGAAACACTACTGCCCAAATAAGAAAAATAATCACTGTTAAGTAGATATATCTCCTATGAAAACATGCATGCACATAATGATGCAGTTTTACATTGGTGGTATTGGTGATGGAGGCAAATGTTCAAGTTCTGAAGCAAAACAAAATCTAGAATTTGACCTGTTCAGTGATTCAACCAAAATTTACCTTTTTCACATTAAGTTCACCCACACATATTATAAATCATTAAGGCTTTCTTTCAACATCAAATATTTAAACATGAACCATAATTATGTAAAGAAGTGTAAAAAGTTAAGAAATGTTTTCAAGCTTAGCATCGCATTTTTTATGTGAATAGCATAAAACTGATTTTACAGCAATAAAATGCAAATATTTGTATTCTGTGCTGTCCCAATAGTGCAACAATACCCCCTGCATAGAGGTTTTCCTGGATTGTTGGAAGTAACAGGACCAAATATGGTCTTTGTTCAAGTAAATATGACAAATTGATTTTCTCGGCTTATTTTATCTTTGAGACAGTATTCCAACCCAAGAAAGAAAATAACCCCCATGAAGGTATAGCATTTTCAAAAGTTGACCATTTACCCACACAAAACCTGGCCAAATTTAGTGTTCAAAATCTATTTAATTTTGCATTTTTCACGCAAATGCTGCGCTTCCACTGTTTATATAATCATCCATATATATTTTACTGCCCAGTTTTATTTTTGTGACAGATACAACATTTTCTCTGGGGTTACTTTTTCCAGACTGTGGGGTGAATCCAAGAAGAATAGTGCTTGCTGCAGTCTCTGGACATCCTCTGATTTAAATGTTGAAGGATCAGGGGCTTGCTTAGTAAAATATCTGTTAAAAGCTTTATTGTAAATTCCAGAAATGTGCATGGCTTCTTTGGGCCTGCTTTTTTGTATAGCACATATGAATTGTAGACTGCAATCTGTGTTAGGTATATGGCAATTTTTGGACTTGTGACTACCCGGCTTTGGATTTTTGGACTTGTGACAACCCGGCATTATCATTATAATGTAAAATAGTATTATTGTCATGACAGAGAGTGGGAACGGGCAAGGAGATCTGTGTTTTTGTTGATGTATCTCCCATGCCCTCCCCTTTTAGTGCCTACTGTAGCTGTGAGAGTAGGCACCAGGATATGACCACCAGATAAGGAAAATTGTAACATGAACTGCAGCCACTCTTAAAGAGATAATAAAGAAAAAAGACTACTTATTTTACTGTCCATTATAAAAAATATCTGTGCAGTTTATATCACAACCCTAATTTGAAATATCTTGCATTTAAAGCAATATCACCATAGGTACTAGGATAATTCCAACAGCAATAGGTCGGTTCAGATGTTTAAATATAATTTCCAGTAGTTTCTCGTTCTCTTGCTGGAAACTTAAATTAATACAATGTTGCTTCATGAATGCAGCAGAATTATACAGAGGTTCACTGTGATATCATCCGGATTCACACAGCTGCACACTTCTGTGACTGCCATAGTAACTACACCTACACAAAGCAACGTTTTATCATTTCGAGCTGCCTGAAAATAAATGAGAAATCCCTGCAAGCTTGGCTCTTTGTGGGCATTTTCAGGGTTACTCTATAACTGGGAAATTATTGTAAATTATTGGCCTAAAATTTGCTATTTCAAGTATAGTTAATATTAGTGTATGAAACATCTGGAATTTCTACATTGACCAAAAAATTATGAATTTCGCTTAATGTTCTTCTGTTGCTAAGAACGTGTTATATTAAAATATAGCAAAGCTTGTAGGTGTTACTATATTTTTCTATCAGGGCGCACCGGAAGGAGCTCTCGCTCCGCGCTCACTCAGCAGGCACCATGTGGTTCTTGTTGTCCTGGGAGTAAGGGCTGTGCTCGACTCCCCTCTCGGCTGGTATTCCTGGGAGCAGTGAGGGGAACAGTTGGTTTGAATGTGCAGACTGACATAGTGCATAGGGGGTGTTGACGCCTACTTGCACAGAAGGGGCCTCCTGATTATATAGGCACAGAGACCCCTTATTATGGGTGGTGCCTCCAAGAGCTCATTCCCATTGGGGCAAGGCAGGTATATGATAAGATTGTCAAGAGATAAACCAGTGGGGTATGAGAGAATTTAGATTCCCCTAGTTATGGGTTATGGTAGTGTAGCCTTTAAAATCATATTTTTTTTTTACTAAGGATTAGAAACACAAAACATCTTTTAAAGTAGTTAAATTCTCCAATTCAAACAATTATATTTCAACAAAAAGATGCAAAAAATTTCAGAGGAAAAACCTATAAATCTAAGGCCAGGATTGTATGTTATGTAAGAATGCCTCCTCACTAGATTTTCTTTGGTACCTACACCAATGAGATGGTCTGTCCTCAACTCCTCCTTCCCATGCAGCACCACAAGTCAGAGCTGTGCATGAAGAAACATAGGTCTTTACTGCTCGACCACCATGGTAAGAGAGAGGAAAAGGAAAAACATGGTGGGAGATGAAGACAGGGAGCAGATGGGGCAAGTTCAGAGAGACACAAAAAGATTCACAGTTATACAGAAACAGTAAGAGTACAGAAGATGGTAAACATGTGGGGGACTGAGAGAGAGGAATGAAGAGAGGCGTTTGTAGTGTTACAGACACGCTGCATTAATGGAGAAAGACATCCTAGGTGGAGAGGGGAGATGGAGAAAAACTGTGAGGGACATTGAGCAAGGTCGTTGATGTTGATGGACAATCTCTGAGGGGTTGGAGAGAGCCTATGAGAGGGAAATTGATAGATACACTGAGAATATAAGAGAGAAACACAAGGTGTTTTCCCAAATGTTTTTTGGTGACAATAGAGTGGGAAGATGAAAAGACACTGATAAAGGTAGATTGAGAGACAAAGCCATGCAACACCTTTGCATGATCCTGAACTGTATGTAAGAGAGCTACCTGCTTGAATTATTAAATTAACACATAAGATCCAATCATTCAGCATATACACATTACCATACACAAACATACAACTACATACATCCATTTAACTACAAAGCTACACACCTACATGATATGTTCATCCCAGATCACATTTAGCATGGCTGAGCTTTTAATGGAAGCTGCTTCCCAGTGCTGTGTGCACCAAAAGCTTTATCAATGAAAATTCTAGAATGCGACTGCAACCTGCTAGAGCTTCAGTAATGAGGCTGGCACACAGCACACACCACCGGCAAACACTGATCCCCCGCCAGTCTCTTCCATCCTCCTCAACCAGAGAAAATAAGGGCAATATTGCAGCCCTGATTGGGACCAGGATACCAGTAATACAGGACATGTTCACTTTTTGTATCACACAACTTTGTTACAATGCTGCCACCCATCCTATGTGTTCCCTATTAAGGGTTAATAAGTATATAGGGGTGTATATAAAAAAAATACACCTCTCTGTCTCATTAGAGATATCTTTGCCAGAAGCTCAAGGAAGCAAGGTGAAAGGTCAGTGTAGGACCCGCTTAGGGGGGTCTGCCTTGATGTTGGCAGGCGGGCATTCCTTCCAATGGCCATTGGAGTAACTAAATGACCTCCATTTGTTTAAATATACATAGGGATTTAGGAGAGAGCGCAGGAAACTTTTTCTTCAGCTTTTACAATACAGGACATAGGCCTGGGATTTGGGTATACCTCTATATTCTGGCATAGGTGGCAGGCCATATTAAGGTATTTAGGAACCAAAATGACACCAGGGCCCTTAATGTGAGACCATTGGTCTACATATTTGTATGCATCTATGCCAGCATATATGCCAGTATGTTTCTGTGTCAGTTTGAGTAAATGTACAACTCACATGTAGTGAGTGTGAATCTACCAATGAAAGAGAAATGTGACCAATAAAGTACAAAAGATGGAACAAAGGGTAAAATACCTAATGACAAATGAGATTAAACACAAATACACAATACACAAATATAGGGGAGTAATACAAAACACCACAAAGCAAACGGGTTGAAAAACAGGATCAAAAACCACACAAACAAGATTTGTAGAGGGACAACTTTGTGACATTAAGAGGAAACAACATTTCTGATGGCGGTTCTTGGTAAAACAGGCACACACAGCAAGAGGCACATTCAAAGACATATTTTAGACAACAGTTCTTTGTGGCATTTAAACAGAATACAGTGTTTAGCACACTATGGTTTTCAAGACATTGTGTGACTAGAATCATTTACACTCTGTCACCTTTGGTTGGTTGAGGACAATGTCCCATCTTGGGACAAGGTATTTCCTAGGGTTTCAGACTGCTCAAATGTGATGGAATTAATAGAAAAAAACATGTTTTTTCCTGGTAGCAAAATAATGTAGGATTGCATTAGTATACCTTATTATCAAACAATAAGAATTTTGGAACTGTTAAAGGAACACTATAGTCACCTAAATTGCTTTAGCTTAATAAAGCATTTTTAGTGTATAGATCATTCCCCTGCAATTTCACTGCTCAATTCACTGTCATTTAGGAGTTAAATCATTTTGTTTCTGTTTGTGCAGCCCTAGCCACACCTCCCCTGGCTATGATTGACAGAGCCTGCATGAAAAAAAAAAAACTGGTTTCACTTTCAAACAGATGTAATTTACCTTAAATAATTGTATCTCAATCTCTAAATTGAACTTTAATCACATACAGGAGGCTCTTGTAGGGTCTAAATATACAAAATATTTAGATTGGAAGCAGCACTTATTTCATACAATTTTGATACACACAATATGTTAAAAACAACTTCAAACTAGCTGCTAAACATTCGTATGGTGCTTTCCAACAACACAAACAAAATATACCTGAATAAAAGAAGAATGTAGCGCTTATGAGAATAAATTGTTGCTTTTTAGCAATTTCAGAGGAATGTTTGGACAATCAGCAGATAAATGCCTAGAAAGAGAATAACCAAATATAGTGTAGATGGTATGTCACAAGATAATATTTAGCGTAAAAATATATGGATATACTCACAAACAGGGAGCTATAGACCCAGCTCTAGTTTGCATCGCTTTTGGATCCGTTTAGGCGATCCTCCCCTTTTTTTGAATGTTGCAAATCTTGTCCTAAGGAGAGGATCAAAGCAGAAACGATTGCGCAGTACTATTTTAGGGTTATCTTATTAAATAATAAAGATTCCCAAGTGGGTACTTACAAGCCCGGAGTCAAGTAATGTGACTCAATTTTCGCGTATTGTGCAGTATGGGACTGCACTCCCATCCATAAAATGCTGAAAAAATAGATAAATCCAGGGATCAGGATCAGAAAATAAAAACTAAATTTATTATTATAATTTCTAAAACAAAGGGCATCAATGTGCCTAAAACCAGAACGCGTTTCGCCACTACACTGTGGCTTTTTCAACTGGATAAATTGATACAATGTTGCCTGTTCCCTAGATGATGTTTAAATACTATCTTGTTTGGCGGTTAAAAGTTTGTGCCTCTGTCACAGCACACTACTACCACCCACAGGTAGAGTGTGTGCGGTCCAATCCTCTCTCTCATTCCGCTCGCACAAACGAGCGGCAGGTATTACTTGTCTATGTTGCATTGCAGCACATATCTTTCTGTAAATCATTCTGAATAGTCCCAATATATAAATTAAGAAGTTTCACTTATTTCTTATCAAAGTGGTTAAGGCCTGCGTTTGGTGCAAATTTTAATCCTTTATTCAGTACAGATATATGATTAGAATTTTGGTCTTCTATGGCCGTTATATCGACGATATTATACTAATATGGAAGGGTGAAGAAAGAGAGTTTTTATAGTTTTTGAATAATAACGATTGGGGCATTAGATTAACGAGCACATGTAGTAAAGATACAGTTACATTTTTAGATTTAGATATTTTTATTGAAGAAGGCAAAATTAAAACCAAAAATAATTTTAAACAGGTTGAGAAAATCAGCTGCCATCATTCCCCGTGGTTGGAGAATGCCCCTAACGGGCAATTTCTCAGAATTTGGAAGAATTGCAGTGATGTGACAAATTATAAGGATCAATCACTACGAATTAAGACGGATTAAGGGGTATGACGCATCCAAACTTGAAAGTTCCAGATTAGAGATAAGAGGTAGAGAAAGAAAGGAGTTATTAACCTACAAAGTAAGAACGAATAAGGAGGCACAGGATATTCCATTCATCTGTAATTACAATACAAGTAATTACCAAATACGCTAAATTATAAACAGATACTGGCCAATTTTACTCCAGGACCCAACTCTAAAACAGATTCTCCCAGCAAAACCGAGAATGATATATAGAGGAGGAAGAAACCTCAAAAGCACATTACTGAGAAGTTTTTGAAGGAAAAAAATAATTCTTCTACGCTATTTAAGGATGAAAAAGGCTTCTATGGATGCGGGCAGTGTACAGCATGTAAAAAGTCAGGTTGCACTAGAAGGATAGTGAAAGATATAACAATGAATAAAGATGTTGCAATTCCGATTAAACAATTCATGACTTGTTATCCTAAAAATGTGGTTTATCTTTTTATATGTTCGTGTGGACTTAAATATGTGGGGAGAACGACGAGACCTTTACATACGAGAATTAGAGAACATATATATAAAATCCAAACAGGATTCGAACAACATAGTGTTTCATACCACTTTAAGAAATTTCACAATCAGAAGCCAGAAGGTCTAACATTTATGGGGATTAAGAAGTTAAATAAAAATTGGAGAGGGGGTGATTTTATTAGGGAGCTAGGAAGATCCGAAATGCAGTGGATTTATAAACTTAATACCTTGATCCCTTATGGTTTGAACTCAGATTTTGAGTTATGCCATTTTTTATAATAATTTTCGCTTTTTTTTTTCCCTCAAATATTATCCATATGAGAATTTTTAACAAAGTAAGAGTATGTTGAAGGATATAATATATTGAATTTAATTGTATTAAGATGGAGAGATTAGCTTAATATAGCATTTATTTAGTAATGTGAAGGGATCTTTATATACACTATGTATTAACCATAGATTTAGTGTATGGATTGAGAGATGGAGGGAACAGTATATATACCAGTAAACTCCTTCTCTCCCTCCCCCTTTTTCTTGTTGTTTTTTACATGTCTTTTATATGATTTTTATATGTATTTATGATATTTTATGGACTATGGAGATTAATGAATTAATTTGATACACACGGAATTGGACTGCATCTTTTATTACAAGAGGAATTTTGGAACGGACTTCTCCTTTTTTATTGACTGCACGAGAAAGTATGCGGAGGAGAAGAAGACCGCATTAATACAAGAAATAAGTGAGACTTCTTAATTTATACATTGGGACTATTCAGAATGATTTACAGAAAGATATGTGCTGCAATGCAACATAGACAAGTAATACCTGCCGCTCGTTTGTGCGAGCGAAATGAGAGAGAGGATTGGACCGCACACGCTCTACCTGTGGTTGGTAGTAGCGTGCTGCGACAGAGGCACAAACTTTTAACCGCCAAACAAGATAGTATTTAAACATAATCTAGGGAACAGGCAACATTGTATCAATTTATCCAGTTGAAAAAGCCACAGTGTAGTGGCGAAACGCGTTCTGGTTTTAGGCACATTGATGCCCTTTGTTTTAGAAATTATAATAATAAATTTAGTTTTTATTTTCTGATCCTGATCCCTGGATTTATCTATTTTTTCGGCATTTTATGGATGGGAGTGCAGTCCCATACTGCACAATACGCGAAGATTTAGTCACATTACTTGACTCCGGGCTTGTAAGTACCCACTTGGGAATCTTTATTATTTAATAAAATAACCCTAAAATAGTACTGCGCAATCGTTTCTGCTTTGATCCTCTCCTTAGGACAAGATCTGCAACATTCAAAAAAAAGGGGAGGATCGCCTAAACGGATCCAAAAGCGATGCAAACTAGAGTTGGTTCTGTAGCTCCCTGTTTGTGAGTATATCCATATATTTTTACGCTAAATATTATCTTGTGACATACTATCTACACTATATTTGGTTATTCTCTTTCTAAGCATTTATCTGCTGATTGTCCAAACATTCCTCTGAAATTGCTAAAAAGCGACAATTTATTCTCATAAGCGCTACATTCTTCTTTTATTCTTGTAGGGTCTAGCAAGCTATTAACATAGCAGGGGATAAGAAAATCTTAATTAAACAGAACTTGCAATAAAGAGAGCCTAAATAGGGCTCTCTTTACAGGAAGTGTTTATGGAAGTCTGTGCAAGTCACATGCAGGGAGGTGTGACTAGGGTTCATAAACAAAGGGATTTAACTCCTAAATGGCAGAGGATTGAGCAGTGAGGCTGCAGGGGCATGTTCTATACACCAAAACTGCTTCATTAAGTTGTTCAGGTGACTATAGTGTCCCTTTAACTGTTGGATATGGTTCATGATTAGGTCTGAAGCATGTTGCAAGTGCAAAAAAAAGTATTACAAAAAACAATATTTTGTGTTTGTATCATTCGACTAATCCATCTATCCCAAACTACTAGCTGGAAGCTAAATGCAAATCTCTGAACATGCTGTTTTTTTAGTTTAACTAGCAAAAGGGATGCTGGTGATATAAACAGTTAGACAGGCTAACTGCTATCTGAAATGTTACAGTATAAAATACTCATACTGCCATACTGATGGAATAAAAGAGATTTGGATCCCACATCCTTTTTTATGACTCAGACTTTGTCTTCTGAAGGCTGAACTTTGCCTGTGTGTGAAGAAAAATCTCTAGTATACACGGTTCAGCTCATGTTTACTTAGAGTGAATAAAAAAAACACATAGTGAACCAAAGATGGCTTTTACTTTAGTGTAAATATAGTATAATAAGGGCCCTATTTCACTCGTCATGAGGCATTAATGTTCCTAGAATATTTTTGTAAAAAAATTTTTAATGTACAATACTCCACAAACATCCTTATTCTGCTGCAATCAATTTAATTAAACTTTTTTTTATATATGAGAAACAGTCCTCAGAATTTTATGTGCAAGGCTGGAGGTCTCTGCTATTTGTAAGCAAAGAATGTATATTTATGAAGCACTGCAGAAAAGGTAGCCTTGTGGTTTAATCACTGAATTCTGAAGCACACACTGGATCTTGGCATCACCATGTGACTATGTTCAAATCAATGGGCAAAAGAAAACAAGCTTTAGCTGTAGTTCAGCGAGAGCTAAGAAATCCCTGTACCTTTGCAGTCCTATAGATACTGTGAAAAGCTCTATGGCTTACATTTAGCATGAGGAACGTTCAATTTCAAAAGCATTTAATGTCTCCACCTAACCGATACTTTTAGTCACTAACTGATATGTTAATCTTCTTATTTATATTCCTTACGTAAAAACATTAAAATATTAACCAGTAAACAACCATACGAGTAGGGTGACACATTTGTTGGAGAGCTAACCCCGATTTCTGAACATAGCTTTGACATAAAAAACAGATTTAAGGCTAATATTAAAGTGTTTATTATTTGTTCAAAAGACGCAGCCCACAAGATATGGCAAAGGAAAGCAAGGGCCACAGTCATGGCTTCACAACACACAAAGTCACTGTTTTCCTAGCAGGCACTGCAGAATAGCAATTGTATATTCACAGCACATAACACATCCCCTGCATTTTAGCCCTTCTAATGTATGTGTGTTTCTTAACTTCTTTGGTTCTTGCGTCCATCTACAATGTGTCATAAAGCAAATGGTCACCAAAATCTATTACATTGAAGAAGCAAATTTTCTCAGACTTTATAATTTAGATAGAGTAAGCAAATGAAATTGAATTTACAAACGGTATTTGTGCATAATGGTATAACAACAGTGTTGTTGCTTTCAAGAGTAATGATAAAACAGACAATTCAATCTGTTCAGCATATACAAGTTTTATATGAAGAAAATATATCACTTTTATGTTTAATTGAACAACATTATTGGGGTTTATCCACTACATATAGTGAATTAAATTACAAAACCCAAATTGCAAAATTTAGGCTAAATTAGGTCTCCTGTGGCTGTAGCTGGGTTGGAGAAATTTTCCAAATAAATTTTTCCAATAAATTTAGCATGTGATAACTCCTTAATGTACCTACATGTTACTGTTTGTCTGTTTTATGCTGCATACTACTATTACAAAAGTCTCAAAGGGGTCTGTTCACTAAACAGTGTATCATGTGTTGAGAATAGCTAAATTGATAAATGTCTAATCCGTCCTTGTTTGCAGACATTCTTTTTGCAACTCTTCCTTGTTAACCAAAATGTTGTAAAACCTGCCACACCTCCCGGTTTAGTGCATAGATGTTATTTTAGTGAATACATGTTACTTTTGTTTTTATCACTGTTGATTCTAATTAATATGCTACCGGTAGAAACTTTGGTTATTGGCAGTGTAGATAATTACGTGGAATTCATAAACAGAATTTGCAGGATAATCCATGTACATCTATTTAATTATACAATTATAATTTGAACACAATTACTGTATCCTACTTCTAACCAGCAGGCTTCTTTTAAAGCTCTATATAGATTATTTACCGTGAGGTATGCCTCTTTACAGGCCATGCTTCTATGACTGCTAAGAGATTTTTTTTATGCATTTTTGCATCTTAAAAGCTTGAAAGAGAACTTGCAAAAGCTGATGACATGATTCATACACTAGTATCAGCAGTGTGGGCATAGTCAAAACATTATATCCAGCTGCTGTTTTATCACGCAAATAGATTTATAAGAAAAAAATGATTGTTCCAGCAGCTGCGTATTTTAGCCTCGTGACATGAATAGCTTTCTTCTGTGTACCTCTTTTTACTAAAACTGTCCTTACCTGTTGTACTGCTCACTAATGCTATGCAGTATTTTGTACAGTCAGACTGCAGCAATTTCTCAACAAGTTCTGCAATTCATGAAGATGAGGGCTGTGTGTATTCCAACCTGGGCCACAAAGACTTCATTATTATTAATTTTTAATTTTTTTCACTACTTAATTAGACTAGCACTATTTTTTTTTTTTTTTTAACCAAGTTGGCCAGTGGTTTCACAGCAATGTTTGGAAGGAAGGAAAGGGGGTCAAAAATATCATGCTTTATTTCAGGCTGGGTAGGAGAAAAACCTAAAATTGAAAGCCAAGGGAAGTATCCTAAAAATGTAGCAATATAGTGGTGAATGAAATATGAAGGTGTGGACCTGAAACTTTTTTTTTTTTTTTTTAACATTTTGATTCCAGGTTTAAATATACACTTATTTCAATGTGTTTATTTTACAAATAAATGTTAACACAAACGAATGAGCTTGAGTTGTCCCTTGTAAAACACTATTTTAGACTGCAGCCAAATTCACACAAGCACCAACTGTTAACCAGTGTCAACATATGCATCAAATATCTACTGTCATAGTAAGACGTGACCTTTCTAATCACTATAAAAATACTATTGCTATTACTAAGGCATAAAAAAGTTTCTTCGGTCGCCTTACAAATAATGAAACTGTGATTTGTGGATATGGTGTTGAGACTTGAAGCATTTCTACCACATATAACTGCATCCCATAGTTTAACGGTAACAGCAGCAGGTAGCAATAAAACTTATATATATATATATATATATATATATACATATATATATATATATATAAAAAAAGATTTAAACATTTTAGACTGTCATGGTAGGTTATATGTAGATTAATGGTACCAATATATTGGGGTTTGATATACTGGGGAAGCCAGATCACATAATTTCTCGCCAATCAGTGGCTGGCTGAGTATACTGGGAGTTTGCTGTGCCCAGAATGTCCAATACTGCCAATCTATAGCATTATATAATTCTATCATGAATTGAGGGGAGAATTTATAAACTGCAGTTATAAAGCTCTCTAGAAAACATTCTCAACATGCACAGTGGCCAACATACATACATCAGCAGTGTAAGAAATAAAAATAAACAACTGCCTGTTACTATAGAAACGCAATTATTTGTCCCCTCTTCATTAGTCCAGCTATCAAACAGTGAATACAAAAATTAGAGGTAAGAGGAGCACTGGTTTTATTTTGATGTTTTCCTTAATTATCTTTCAGTCTGCATTATGACTTCTCTTTTGGATCACCCCTCGGTCATGCAGCTACTAGGACATGCAGATAGGCTCTTTGGAAATAAATGAGCGGTTACCTACCTCAACCATTAAACAAGACATTTAACCATAATGGCAGCTCAGTGACTCCCGAATGCCTTGGAACCCCTGGTCGATGCTGCTTGTACATGTAGACACCCGTGCTGCAGAGTCCAGCAACAGCATCCAGAAATTACTTGTGTGAATTATTCAATAGTGAAGGCAAGGGGGGGCGTTGTTAAATTAGGGGACGCAAAAAAAATAAATTAAAAATGGGGGGAGAGATAACTGTATAGTAGCACATGGAGAATGGCGAAAGAACTCAAACATTGGCTGTTTTCAATTTACAAATCACTTTGTGGAACGTTGTGCTGCTCCCTAGTTTACTTGGAGTCTGCTGCAGTGTGACCGAGTATGACCGTGTTCAAAACAGCAGCACAGCTCACACAATGTTGTGCCGCTGGGAGGTGCTGAAGTCAGTTGCCACTGGCAGACACAGGCAAACCAATGGGCTCCAGCACTGTCAGTTCAGGAAATAGTGCAGCCCTCTCTGTCTATGTTTCCTCATTGTCAATGTGACGTCAAAGGACTTGGACTTTTTTCTTTTTTTTTTCTTCTCCCTTGCTGCACTGCATGCACAATTTATTTCACTGCTTTCAAATCTGTCAAAAGTGCACACATCTATGTACAGGATTTAGTAGTGGAGCTACTCACCACCAAAGTTGATTACAGGCCCTTATAAATAACAAGAGTTTTAATTATACCAATAATAGTTATCATCACAATAATCATATCAATGAAAAGTATCGGAAGTATTCCAGATTCTCTTTGCTCCCCCATTGTAGGAAAATGCTGCAAGCTGTAATTACAATAAAATAAATATATTTGAAATGAGACGCATGATCTTTTTGGGCATGCCTTTGCACACACTACTGCTATCATATGCATTCAAGCTTGGAATAGGAATCACAAAAATATGGGGGTGGTATTTTATTTTCTAAGAAATTCCAGCATTCCCCTTTGAGTTCATATATCAAAGGGATTATTTGAAGCTATTTCAGCTTGCTGAAGTGGTTATTGTGTCACCTGTAAAGCCCAAAATGGGCAGTGCCATCTGGGAAGGTGGGGCAACACAAAGATGGGAGGTTAATATCTGGTGTCAATGCATATGTTCTAGCACTATAGGCATAGGCCTAAATGGACCCTCCCACCCCAATAACGTAACATTTAAGCTGTTACGGGACTAAGAGTGTCCGGGCGACATCTAACATTCAGGGGTTAAACTATAGTGCAACATTTTAACTGAAGTTGGGGCTCCAGCTCCACACGCCACTGCATCTGGCATGCTACCACTCTAACTCTGCACTATAGGAAAGGTTTACTCGGGTGGCTGATGATAGGCTAAGAACATCGTTGGCCTCCTGTAGAGAGAAATAGTATGTAATATTAATTATTTAAATTCAAAATAGGCAGTTAATTCCATAGGCTCAGTGTTTTTAGGAGCCTGACAGTAATCAGATTATTTTTATTTTAATCTTGTCTAATCAGTAAATTATACAGTCCTATTGAATAGACTATAATTGCTGGGATCTGGCACCTCTCAATACCTGTACAAAACTATCTGGGGTGATCCAACCACCCCTTGCTTCCTACACTCATGCAACCACATTTTCCTTTGAAATAATTTTATTCAGAGGCATGGAATACCAGAGAAATATTTGGAATGGGCAGCTTTCCTGTCAAACCTAAGGCATTGGGGTATCTCACATAGATTGATCAGCTACAACATTAAAACCACTGACTGGTGAAGTAAATAATATTAATTATATTGCTACAATGGTACCTGTCATGGGGTGGGATTGGGATATATTGGGCAGCAAGCATGGGCGTCCACAGGGGGGGCACTTGCCCCCCCCCCTGGATTTTTCAGCTTATGCCTATATTTTACTTTTAAGATTCAGAATACACTGAAATACCGACAGCGCCAGTAGGGATAAGAAGCTACATCTCTGCTTCTCTCTCTTGACTGAATCCGCAGGGGAGTAGCACATGCAGCCAGCAACTCCCAGGCTGCAGAGACAGCCTACAGATCAGGTAAGTGAGGGATGGGCAGGGGGCAGACTACAGATCAGGTAAGTGAGGGATGGTGGGGGGGGCAGGCTACAGATCAGGTAAGTAAGGGATGGGGGGCAGCCTACAGATCAGGTAAGTAAGGGATTATGGGGGGCAGACTACAGATCAGGTAAGTGAAGGATGGGGTGGCAGCCTACAGATCAGGCAAGTGAGGCATGTAGAGGGGACAGCTTACAGACCAGGTAAGCATAGGCGTGCGCAGCCTATTGCATTAGGGTGTGCACCCTAAAGCACAAGCACACGCCGCGTATATATATGTATGTATGTATGTGTGTGTGTATATATATATATATATATACACACACACACACACACATACACTGCTGTGTGTGTGTGTGCGGTGTGAGGGTGCTGGTAGTGTGCTATGTGGGTGAGAGTGTTTGTATGTGTGTGCGCTTGTGAGGGTGCTGTTAATGTACTGTGTGTGAGGGTGTTGTTTGTGTGTGAGGGTGCTGGTAGTGTGCTGTGTGTGTGTTTGTTAGGGTCCTGTTAGTGTGCTGTGTGAGGGTGCTGTTTGTGTTTGTGAGGGTACTGTTAGTGTGCTGTGTGTGTGTAAGGGTGCTGTTTGTGTGCTGTGTGTGAGGATGCTGTGTATGTTTGTAAGGGTGCTGTGTGTGTGTGGGTGCTGTATGTGTGTGTGCTGGGTGTGGGTGCTGTGTGTGTGGGTGCTGTGTGTGTGGGAGCTGTGTGTGTGGGTGCTGTGTGCGGGTGCTGTGTGGGTGGGTGCTGTGTGTGGGTGCTGTGTGCGGGTGCTGTGTGGGTGGGTGCTGTGTGTGTGTGGGTGATGTGTGTTCTGTTTGTGTGCTGTATGTGTGAGGATGCTGTGTGTGTGTGATGTTTGTTTGCTGTATGTGTGTGGGTGCTGTGTGTGTGTGGGTGCTGTGTGTGCTGTCTGTGTGCTGTATGTGTGTGGGTGCTATGTGTGTGTGCTGTTTGTGTGCTGTGTGTGTGTGGGTGCTGTATGTGTGCTGTATGTGTGTGTGTGCTGTGTGTGTGCTGTATGTGTGTGTGTGTGTGCTGTATGTTTGGGTGATTTGTAGGGGTGGAGATGGGGGCAGATTAGTTAATAAATATCCCCCCTCCCTTCTTACCTTATGTAGGGAGGGGGTACCGTGCTGCTGCCTTCCCTGGTGGTCCAGTGGAGGTGGGGGCAGATTACTTAATATCCCCCCTCCCTTGTTACCTTATGCCAGGGAGGGGGGATCCTTTCTGCCTTCCCTGGTGGTCCTAGTGGTGAGGGTGAACTATAGCCTGTGGGGCTAGAGTTCACTCTCGCGAGATCTGAGCATTGCCACGGCAACGCTCAGATCTCGCGAGAGGAACCCGGCGGAGCTGCTGGCAAGAGCGCCCCGGGTCCTCTCCTGCCTCCCTCACTGCCTGTGGGTCGATGAGGGGAGGTTTAGAGCAGAGCCGATGCTCAGATAGCGCCGGCTCTGCATGGGTCGACAGGGGAGATCCTGAGATCTCCCCTGCCGGTCTCACTCCATAGGCGTGCCGCGTTGATTAGGGTGTGCCTAGGAGATGGAAAGGGCAACAAGGAGCAGGAAGGGACAGAAGGAGTACAAAGGTAAAGTAGGACAAGGAACAGAAATGCGCAGGAAGGGACATCAATGAGCTGGAAGGGGCTGAAGGAACACAAACATAAAGTAGGGGAAGGAGCAGCAATGAGCAGGAAGGGTCTGCAAGGAGAAGGAAGGGTCTGCAAAGAGCAGAAAGGTACAGAAGGAGCACAACGGTAAAGGAGCAGAAAGAATCAGAAGGAGCACAAAGGTAAAGTAGGAGAAGGAGCAGAAAAGGGACAGCAAGGAGCACAGAGGTAAAGTAGGAGAAGGAGCAGAAAGGGCCTGCAAGGAGCAGAAAAGGATCAGAAAGAGAAAGGAGCAGAATGGCGTAAAATAAGCAGAAAGGTAAGGGAGCAGAAGGCGCCAAGGAGGATAGAAGACAGTGTCAGAAGAAAAAGAAGACTGTGTCAAATGAAGGAGAAGAAAAGGAGATTGGAGCAGGAAGGACAAGTGAAGTGAACCCTCCACTTTATTCTGGACACCATATCATAAGGCTTTGGTACCTGGGCCTGGCAGGGAAGCTTTGGACCTTCTCATCTCCCCAGGTAAAAAAAAACATCGGTGTTAATATGTTCACTTCACGTTAATGTGTCAGGAAGCACAGAGTGCCCCTGGGTAGGGGTGTTGCTGATTGGCTAGAGCAATCAGCTGGCACTCTAAGCCAATCAGTAGCTCCCCATTCATAAAAAAGTAAAACATTTTTATGAACCGGGAACTAGCGATTGGCTTAGAGCATCAAATGACCACTCAAGTCAATCTGCAACACCCATACCTGACATCAATCTGCACTTCTTGACACTTTGTTTCAGAAGCCGAATAACACTGAGCGACTTGGAGATCTGGAGCTGGAGGAAGCCTTTGGGGTTAAACGATTTGAGAGCGGTTTAAACCCTTAAAGGAAAGAGAGCACCCAGGGGCTTCCTGGCATCATAGCATTTTCATTTAGATGAAGTTGTTATGGTGACTAGAATTAAATATGTATTCCTTACACCATAGTTGTGAAAATGCTATTCACCCTGGCTTTATGTGATAATGACACTGTCAAAAAGGGACCAAGCATGGATGTCATTACAATTATGCCCACCCTCTGCGGACACCCATGCCTCCCACCCTATCTTTTTGGCTGTTCAAAATGGTAGAATGTTTTTTATTGAGAGATCTGCAAATCGGCTTTGCAATTTTAAATCAAACCTGGGGCTTTACAGTAGCCCACTCAGAGTTCCTGCCTGTGTTAGTCCCACCAGCAAATACTCTGGCTCAAGATCCTTCCCTGTCTGGTGCAAAAATCTACATTGCCGCTATGAAAGAATAACTGCATCTGCACCTCCTCAGTGATAGATGCCATAGAAGATGCTTCTGCCCTCCAAACATTTGGAGCGTGTATGTGCATTTATATAAATTATACAAACAGTTTGAACCCACAGCTGTCCACAGGAATTTTTTAATCCACAGAGAAAAATGTTAAACATAAACTTTTCTAGCAACCTAGTTGTTCGAAATTGGGTGAAAGTTTTCCTCAACATGTCAAAGATCAACAACCAATTTTCTCTATGTAAGGCAGGAGGACCCTACTGCAAGAAATACATGTAAAATTCACCCTGCTTCAAGGAGTAAATGTAATTATTTTTATAGCCATGCTTGTGGCTTAGAATTTTCTTCCACTGACATCGATTAATGCTGACATCACAATGAAACAGTTATACTCATGAGCAGGAGGCCAGTAGTAGAATTCTACAATTCTGATATAATGTACTCACCTCATAATGTGCATAATGTACAGTGTTAGGGGAGGACCTAGTTCATTCTCGGGCTTATCTCGTAACATGAGATCCAGGCCAGTCAACATACTAAGTCAACATACTATTGGAAAGTAAAGCAAAGGTTTGCAAGGTATGATAATTTTCTCCTTACAGTTCTCCTTATGTTTCTTGTCATGTTTTGGTTGTTTAAACATAATTTAAGATATTATGCAGTCAGGCCTAGAGTAGTACTAATAAACAGAAAAGACAGTTGCCTAAAATGTTTCTACCAAAGACAAGCCTTCCTGATTACGAATGTAAGTTTTTTTCCTATACTTGTTCATTTTGTAATATGGATATTGCATTTTTGTTAAATGTGTGGTGGGAAGGGGAGGCAGTTGTATTTCCTGACTCCATAGAGAAATGTAGTATTCCTTTGACAGAGTTTCTATTAGGTGAAAGATGCCATAGTACATATTCTACTTTGGAATATATTAAATAAGCAATGGCATAACTAATGAAGGAAAAGGAAACTACATACAAAAAGGTTCCGTTGACTTTCATCTTTTAAGTTTCTGAATTCATTATGACACTCTAAGCACCAAAACCACTACATCATAATGCAGTGATGGTGCTTAAACCCAGTTCTATTATTTGGCATTGTAAAACAGAGAATTGGCAATGTTTACATTTGTCAGAGAACATGCCTCTAGTGCAGTGTTTCCCAATTCAGCGAGAACAAAATTGGGGTTCCGCGCTGATTTGCCCATCGGGTGGCCCAAGCATTTAGGGCCACCCAATGGGTATTACTAAACAAGGGTCCAGTCAGGTGCAGCGGGCGTCTAAGACCGCGACCAGGCCCCTGTTGTATGGGATGCTGGGAGGAAGTGACAGAACTTCCTCTTAGACAGAGCGCGTCGGCTGGAGGGAGAAGGAGCGCAGCGGGGAGTGAGCAGCTGCCAACCAGGCACACCATCCTCAGCCAGCAGCCTGCAGTAGCGAAGGAAGAAAAATGGTAAGTTAAACATATGTGTATTATGTGAGTGTGCATGTGTAAGTGTACCTGTGTCAGTGTGTGCATCTGCCAATGTGTGTGAATCTGTGTGTGTATGTGCCAGTTTGTGTATCTATGTATCAAGGTGTGTATGTGCCACTGTGTGTGTATATATGTGTGTCTGTGTATTTCAGTGTCAGTGTGTGTATGTGCCAGTGTGTGTGTATCTGCCAGTCTGTGTGTATCTGTGTGTCACTATGTGCCTGTGTGTGTGTATGTGTGTATCTGTGTGTCAGATACATACACACTGACACACAGATACACACACTGTGGGTCACTATGTGCCTGTGTGTGTGTGTATCTGTGTGTCAGATACATACACACTGACACACACTGGCACCTACAAACAGAGATACTGTCACAGTAGTGTACCCCAACACGCAAGATTTAGTCTAACGAGAGACAAGATAAATAAGATGCGTATTACCGGGCCTTAGAATGGCCGGACTCGACGTAGACAGGGAAATGACAGAGTCAAGAACGAGCCGAGGTCAAGGGAACAGAGAGACAGCGAATACAAGGACTAGCCAAGGACTGGTACACAGGAGTTAGGAAACCAGCAAACAAGACAAAGCAGGGATAAAGAGAAAAACTGAGTCAGGTACAAAGCCAAGGTCAAGCACGAAAAAAACACTAATAGAAAAAACAAGCACTAAAGGGAACTGAATCAGAACCCACGATAGAGCAGGGAGCTAAGGGAATGCAGAAGCAGGACCGCACGCGGCGGGGAAAGAGGACCTCACCCGGCCCCCAGAGAGGGTAAGTACCGCTACAGTACCCCCCTGAAGACACGCCCACCGAGCGGGGAGGACCAGGCCTGGCAGGAAAACGAGAATGGAAGTAGCGCAAAAAAGTGAGGAGCGTGAACAGCTTCAACGGAAATCCTACTGCGTTCCTCCGGCCCATATCCCTTAAAAATGCACCAGGTACTGGAGGCGACCCCGTAGAAAATGAGAGTCAAGTACGGCAGCCACCTCAAATTCCTCATGACCCTCCACAGAAACAGGAGGAGGAGGAGGAACATACCGGGTATAAAGGTTACACAAGAGCGGCTTCAACAAGGAGGTGTGAAAGACGTTAGGAATATGCAGGTTTCTGGGAAGATCCAAGGCATAAGAAACAGGATTAACTTTATGCAAGATACGAAAAGGACCGATAAAACGGGGAGCTAGCTTCATAGAAGACACACGAAGGCGGATGTTGCGAGTAGAAAGCCAAACCCTTTCCCCCCACAACATAGGATGGAGCTGCCCTGCGATGTTTGTCAGCCTGAACCTTTTGACGAGCAGCAGAATCTACCAAAGAATGCTGCACCTGCTCCCAGGTCGTACGTAAACCGGCCAAATGCTCATCCAGAACCGGCATGCACTGCAAGGAGAATGCAGATGGAAGAATCACAGGATGCCGGCCATAAACAACGTAGAAAGGGTATATTTCCAGAAGGTTCGTGAGTAGCATTATTACGAGCAAACTCAGCCCAAGGAAGCAGGTCAGCCCAATTGTTCTGATGGTTGGATACGAAACAACGAAGATTCTGCTCTAGGGATTGGTTGGCACATTCAGCAGCTCCATTAGACTGGGGGTGGTAAGCTGAGGAAAACGAGAGAGAAATACCCATCTCTGAAAAAAAGGCTCTCCAGAAACTAGAAATAAACTGGCTACTCCTATCAGACACTATAGACTCTGGTATACCGTGTAACCTAAACACCTCCCTGGCGAAGATAGAGGCGAGTTCCTTGGATGAAGGCAATTTGACAAGAGACACAAAATGAGCCATCTTAGAAAATCTATCCACGATCATCAGGATGACTGTTTTACCATTCGAAGGGGGCAACTCAACAATAAAATCCATGGACAGATTAGACCAAGGCCTCTCGGGTATGGGTAACGGGTGCAACAACCCACAAGGAACTCTATGAGAAGACTTCAAACTGGCACAAGTAACACATGCCCGTACATAATCGGTGACATCCTTGTGCAAGGAGGCCCACTAGAAATATCTAGAAGGTTTTAGCGATACCAGGGTGCCCACTGGTTCTGGTGTCATGATAGAGTGACATGATTTGCTGTCTTTCAGGAACATCGACAAACAATTTATCAGCAGGTTTCTCTCTAGGTGCCTTGTTTTGTTTAGCCTGTATGACTTGCAAGATGGATGAAGAAATAGAGAGAACAGTAGTAGCTATTATTCTGTCCGGAGGAATGACAGGGGGTATCATCAAGCTCTTGTTTGTCGGTTGTTTCGAATTGTCTGGACAGAGCGTCAGCTTTAGTGTTATGATCACCCGGTCTGTAGGTGATGATATAATTGAAGCGAGATAAAAACAGAGACCACCTGGCCTCCCTATAAGACAATCTCTTGGCTTCACTAAGGTAGGAAAGGTTTTTATGATCGGTAAGTATGAGGATGGGATCCTTAGTGCCCTCCAAAAGATGTCTCCATTCCTTAAGTGCTACAACAATGGTAAGGAGTTCCCGATTGCCTATATCATAATTCTTTTCGGCCTTGGACATCTGTTTGGAAAAGATTTCCATGCTGCAATTTACACTTCTGCACTTTAGTAATGGCTAATGCACTTTAAATGTAATTTATTTGGGAGGTGTGTTTTTTGAGTAATGCACTGGAATATAAGTGATCATTATTATAATGAAGAAATACTGATTATGTTTCTTTCTTCCTTTTTATATGTTTTCTGTTTTTTCCCCTTTAAATGCTATTGAGAAGTAACAATTATCTGAATGCGTCAAATACATAGAAAACAAGAATTTGTTGATAACAATTGTCTGTATGGTTTGTGAATCAAAATGTGTTTAAGTAAATACAAAAACCAAGAACAAAGATAACCCTGGTAGAATGGTATGGAGTGTATGTTGGAAGTTTTCCCCTTCGGTTAGCTTGACCATGCTATTGCGTCTTGCCCAAGGGTATGTGTGGGATCCCCCCTCATGGGGATGCTGAAGATACGTGCACCACCAGGACCAGATAGATGTGTAAGAGTGGTATCTGTCTGAGAGGGAGTAGCAAATTTCCTCCATATTCCTAGTGGTTTCCACTCTTTGGATCCAATCTCTTATGGCCGGCGGGTTTTTTTTTTTTTCCAGTATATAGGGATTGGTTTGGTTTGCCGCTGTTATCAAATGTAGAAGTAGTTGCGTTTTTTTCTTTGGGAAAGTTTGGTGGTGGGAGAAGGAAGATGAAAGAATCTGGGGTTGGGGTCAGTTTTTCCCCCAGTATCGTCTGTATGCGGCTTGAAATGTGCCTCCAGTAGGTTTTTATTTCTGAGCAGGACCACCAGATGTGTGATGCTGTGCCTGAGGGGTGATGGCATCTCCAACATTGATCAGAGGATTGGGGGAATATGGCTCTAAGTCTCGCTAAATGCTTTTGTATGTGGGTGAATTGCAATAGTACAGACTTGTATGGACTAGCGGTAATTATGCTAATGACGTTTGCCACATCCGCCCAATGACTTGAGAGCGGATTGCTTCTTATAGAGGGCTTGCATATTGTGATGTCATCACCATTCAATGTCCTGACGAAGCCTTACGGCGAAACGAGTAGACGCGGTGACATAGCCACGTACGCTACGAGGTGACGCTAATTGAAGTGGGCAGAATTACTGCGGTACCCGGAAATTCAAACTAAGATATTGGACGCTCTGGCAACTGAGACCTGATGATTGCAGGAGTAAAATCGATCCGTAGAGGATTCCTGATACACGGGTGACACTGGATGCTGAGCGTTCACAGAACGAACCACAAGCGTGTGTGAGTAGCAGTTGGATACTGCATATGCTCACTATTCCTTTCTTGTAAGAGGCCAACTTAAATTTTAATATTATTGTTGTATGTCATTTTATATCATTTTTCCTTTTAGTGTTGATAGGAGTGTTATGTGTTTAGCATTGATGAAATAAATGTATTTACCTTTACCTGTTATATTCTGTTTGTATTTTGGTGTGTAGATTTTGGGTACACACAGGTGTGTAGCAGCTACAATCCATTCTAAACTTTATTATAAGGAACACACTGTCTTAAGGTGGTGAGGAGGATTTTTATTCACTTTTTTTCTCCCCTCCTTTTTTCCTTTTAGCGCTTTTATACCAGTAATTCTTATTCAATTTATTATTTGCATCAGAAATGTGCAGGAGTGCCCTGAACACCACCAACGTCAATATCTTTAACCACTTAAGGACCAAACTTCTGGAATAAAAGGGAATAATGACATGTCACACATGTCATGTGTCCTTAGGGGGTTAAACACCTTGAGCACAGTGAAACCATAAGCACCATAAGCATCGTGAAAACTGTAAAATGACATGGGATTCAAAATACAATTGTTTACAGAGTTTCACCAAAAGGATTACACACAGGATTATAATGTGGAGTTCAGTTGTCTGCGTACATTGATATTACATTAAACATCTGAGGAATACAAACTATATACAGAGATTTGGACAATAGTACTTTTATAGAAACGTTGGCTTATATACAACATATCTTTTAACTAACGGCATGGACACAATCAGTGTCCAAGAACATATACACTTTTATAAACATGCACTTTTACAGCGTACCTCGCTCCACTTGCCAAGAGGTGCAACTTTAACCCCTTAGTGACCAGACTTTTTTTCTTTTTTCTTACCTTTAAGGACCAGGGCTCTTTTTACATTTCTGCAGTGTTTGTGTTTAGCTGTAACTTTCCTTTTACTCATTTACTGTACCCACACATATTATATACTGTTTTTCACCATTAAATGGTCTTTCTAAAGCTACCATTATTTTCATCATATCATATAATTTACTATAAATTTTTTTATAAAATATGATGACAAAATATAAAAAAACACACTTTTTCTAACTTTGACCCCCAAAATCTGTTGCACATCTACAACTGCCAAAAAACACATGTGCTACATAGTTTCTTAATTTTGTCCTGATTTTAGAAATACCCAATGTTAACATGTTCTTAGCTTTTTTTGTGCAAATTATAGGGCAATAAGTACAAGTAGCACTTTGCTATTTCCAAACCATTTTTTTCAAAATTAAGTAGTAACACTGATATCTGTCAAGAATCCCTGAATAACCCTTCACATGTATATATTTTTAAAAAAAGACAACCTAAGGTATTAAACTTGGGTTATATTGACTCTTTATGTGCTCTTTTTATGCAACCATTTTACTACCAATCTATGCCAAATTTAAAAATAAATAAAATAATTGGTGATTTTTTTGACACACATAGAAATGTAAAAATACATGTACTGAGAAATGTAAGGGTTACTGCGAAAGAACACCCCAATATGTATTCAATAACATCTCCTGAGTACAGTGATACCACCCATGTACAGGTGTGTTGGGTTCTCTGGGAGTTAAAAGACCTTATTTGGAGGGTGCGCATTCCTTCCAACTTGGAATTTTCACAGCTGGTCATCATGCAGCCATGTTCCATTTGGGACATTTTTGAAGCCGGCCAGTTTCTAATTTACCCCCATCAAACCATATATTTGTAAACAATTGACACCCTAGGGCATTTCAAATGGTGGTATTTTTTTTCTTTCTTATTTCAGACTTATACCTGCCCTGCATACGTTTTGTATTACTTGTGTGGAGCGGACTTGATGCAATGTCATCATCAATATATTTCTAGATTTTTAGTCTACCCATCTCTCCCACCCTGGGATGTAGGTTTCTTGTCTATCCACCCTGTACATTTACCCTTGGGGAGTACGAGAGCCTCTTATATCCTGTATGGTTTCAATGTTTTGTTATTCTATTTGTCTGTCTGCCTGGTTCAGGGTTATATTTCTCCCTTTCTTTTAATTATTTTTTTATTTTTCCCTTTCTCTTCTCCTTTTTTGCCTTCTCTGTTCTCTCTTTCTTTCCCTTCACCTCCTCCCCCTTCCTCTGATCTTTTGTTGCCCCTTGATAGAGGGCAAAGGCAGGAAGGAAGAATCAGAAAGAGAAGAGTCAGGTCACCATGTGGGACACGGAAGACCTAGTATATCATCCAGTTTATTTATCCATGTATCCCAGTCTTCTATATGCTGATATCTGTTTCCCAAGTTTACTAGGATACCTCTTTCCATTCTTGCTTGCCATGTTACTTGTTTTATCAATTCATTGATATTTGGAATAGTCTCTGCTTTCCATTTTCTTGCAAGAAGTAATTTGGCTGCCGTAATTATATGTAATGACAACACTGATGTTTTTTTTGTCATTTCTGGCCAGTGCAAGTTTAGTAAAACCACTTCAGGCTTACAAGGTAGTTTTATTTCCGTTATTTGATATATTATCTTGATTACTTCTTTCCAAAATGTATTTATGGGTGTGCACTGCCACCATCTGTCTTGTAGATCTGGGATGATTCTCTTTAAGCGTTTAGGTGTTAAATACCATCTATTTGATAGTTTAAACTGGGTTTCTACAAGATTTAGACCATGTATATTTTTATTTAGTTTAAGTAATTTATCAATTGTTCTTCTTTTATAGGCACTTGTAGTTCTTTTTCCCATTTATTAAACAATCCTATCGGTTTGTCATGTCTCCATGTATATACAACTTTAGCACATTTTGCCATTAGGTTTTTATAGTTCTTCAATTCAAATAATTGTATAAGATTTATGGTATCCTCCTCCTTATTTTTAAAGAGGTGTTCTGCTAAAAAGCTTTTAATTTGCAGATAGTTGAACGTTTCATTGGGGGAATGTTACAGTCCATCATAATTTGGTTGAAAGATTTAAGGTTGTATTCCTCCATTATATTTTTAAATTCTTTTACCCCTTTTGACATCCATATATCTGTTTTTAAATTTTCTACTATATCTGAGATACTTGCGAATGGGAGCGTATCAATTATTTTGTTTCTAAGGCCTTTCTTGTTTCTAAGTTTATCCCACCATCTCGTTATCGCTTTAAGTATCTGATATTTGCTTCGTGCCTCTCTAATACATTTTTTATTTGCCTCAACAACCCAAAATAATAAGGATAAGTTTCCAACCCCAGTTTTAGCTTTTTCCACTTTGTACCATATTTCTTGAGTAGCCGCCTTGCTTTGTTTGAGCATTATATGAAATAGTCTGCTGGACTGATAACACTGTAAAACTTCTTGACACCCCAAGCCTCTGTCCAGTTTTGATCTAGCCAATACTTTCATTTTGACTCTTGGTCCCCCCCCCCCCCAAATAAATTTAACAAAGGAAGCCAGTTTTCTGTTAATCCTACCCGACCATGAAAAACCCATGCCTTTCCAATCCCTTAGACTTTTATTACTACAGCGGACGGAGCTGAGGAAAGACGGCCGCTCTCCTCGCCCAAATGCTGGTAACCAGGAAAATTTTTTTAAAATAATGGATATCTCAGAGTGATAAAAATATATAAAATAATAACTGTTTATTGTACATAAAAAACAATAAAAACAAATAAGAAACACTCTATGAGAAAGTCCATAAAAATCCACTTTACGCGTTTCACCTGTAGAGGCTTCTTCAGAAGTGTGGATAAAGTCCTTTTAATGTCCAAATATATAAGAAATAAAATTTAAAATAATTGTTTTCATATGTTAGAGAATTACTTACTGTTTCCTGGTTTTCGCGCACGCGTCATACCGGAAATGACGCGGCGTGACCGGACGGTGGAGTTCTATGCGTTCCACATGCGTTCCACAAAATCGTATCTTAGGGATACTATAGATCTCCTGAGAAAGCTAGAAAAGATCACTTGGCAAGAAGATTTTCTGCTTATTACCTGCGATGTCCAGTCACTTTATACCATCATACAGCATGATAAAGGATGCAATGCAGTTAAAAATATTTTAGAGAAAGATAATTCTATGGAACAAGAGCAGATTAATTTTTTAATTGAAGGTATTAAATTGATTTTAAATAATAATTATTTTTGGTTTAAAGACTCCTTTTATTTACAAAATAGAGGGACGGCTATGGGTACCAGGTTCGCGCCCAGCTATGCCAATCTTTTCATGGCAGAATGGGAAGAACGTTATATTTGGAGTGGACACGGCTGGGCATTGAGCCTGGTATCCTATTCCAGATACAAAGAAGACCTTATTTTTATTTGGAAAGGCCCTATTAATGAAGCCTATGATTTTATTCAGTTTTTAAATTCAAACCAGGAGGGAATTATTTTAACCTCCGAAATTAGTGATAAAGAAATCACCTATTTAGATCTTAATATTTACATTGAAAATTGCACCATCCATACTAAAACTCATTTTAAGGATGTTCATGTTAATAATTATATTAATACAAAAAGCTGCCACAACAAAGTTTGGCTCAACAGCATTACAAAGAGCCAAATCACTAGACTTAGGAGAAACTGCTCTGATAATACTGTTTTTAGACAACAAGCTAACAAGGTTAAAAATAGTCTAACAAATAAAGGTTACAATGAAGAATTAATAGAATCTACTACTCAACAAACATTAAAAACCAACCAAAAGGAGCTTATACATAAAATAAAACCCCAACAACTAAATCAAGTTACTTTACCCATAGTGTTGGACTATAATGATAAAAATCAAAATTTAAAAAGAATAATGAACAGACATTGGCACCTTTTAAAAGAGGATCCTATTCTTAAAGACATGATCCCTAATAAACCACATATTGTGTTTAGAGGAGCTCCAAATTTGAAAATGCACCTTACTAATAATTACACCAAAGACCAAAGAGAAAATACACATATAAAACATTTTCCACCCCTAGCCAATGGTTTTTTTAAATGTAACAATTGTATAGCCTGCAGAAAAACAAAGCCTACAGAAAAAAGTAGGTCTACTTTTAAATCGAACATTAATAATAAGATCTATAACATTAAAGAAATTATTACTTGCGAAAGTAAGAATGTTATTTACTTATTGGAATGCCCTTGCGGCCTCCAATATATTGGTCGTACTACTAGACCTTTAAAAATACGTATAGCTGAGCACTGCAGAAATATCGAAAAAAATTATGAAAAACACTCAGTGTCTGCCCATTTTTGGAAACATAATAATGATCCCAAATTTCTTACATTTATAGGGATCATGATAGTAAAAAACCATTGGAGAGGTGGTGATTTTATCAAAAAAATAGGAAAAAAGGAGATGGAATGGGTATTTAAAATTGATACTTTGCATCCCAATGGACTAAATATAGATTTTGACCTTTTTAATTTTTTATAATATATTGTTTTATGATATTTACAATTTTCTTCTATATATCTGTTACTTTCAAATCATCATAATTATTATTTTATATTATATATATACAGTCTATAGTTGATAGCTTTGGTTTTTAAGTATCAATTTTTATATTTGATTCCAATCATACTTATATATTAATTTATGTTGTATGTGTTTTTCATATTATTTTCATTATGTATGTCTAGCCGATTTTTCTAGCCTTTTCCTATATTCTATAATATATGATGGGTCTTCTTTTATGTATCCTATATATAATATTATTACAAAATATCTATATGTACCTTTTATCTTTATTTTTATTTTATTCTTTCCTTTATTTATTTTTTCCTTTTTTACTCATTCATTCTAGTTCATTTCCTATATGGTAATCCTTAGGAAAGTTTTAATATTACTTTTTTAGTTGTGTATAATTTGCTCTTGTCCTATAATGGTGAATGCATCAAAATATGGTATACATTTGCCATTTTAAATTGCATGCTAAGTCTCAATTTGCATGATTTTATTAAGATATAAATTAAAGGTTATATCAGCTATATTATGCTTATTATGTAATCCACTATAGTTTATTAGAATGACAATATCACTATTAATGTTATGAAACACATACAGTGTTATTGCTATTGCCGTTTGTTTCTGCGTTCCTTCTGTGGAACGCATAGAATATGCCTGCATCATCACTATGACTTCCTTTCTCTCCGTTTGCGTTCCACATGTGGAACGCATAGAACTCCACCGTCCGGTCACGCCGCGTCATTTCCGGTATGACGTGTGCGTTCCACCGGTGGCTAACATAACTCATATCCTCTTACCTACTATTGGCCAAGATGGCGCCGCGTCACTTCCGGTATGACGCGCGCGCGAAAACCAGGAAACAGTAAGTAATTCTCTAACATATGAAAACAATTATTTTAAATTTTATTTCTTATATATTTGGACATTAAAAGGACTTTATCCACACTTCTGAAGAAGCCTCTACAGGTGAAACGCGTAAAGTGGATTTTTATGGACTTTCTCATAGAGTGTTTCTTATTTGTTTTTATTGTTTTTTATGTACAATAAACAGTTATTATTTTATATATTTTTATCACTCTGAGATATCCATTATTTTATATATTTTTTCCTGGTTACCATCTTATTCCTTGGTGGGGATTATACCACCTATACGCTATAAACTAGAGCGAGGCATGCTCTATTAAATGTGAGTACTATACTTTATATTTTATTCATTATTCCAAGTGATTCTAATACATACTGCACTATGTGGATTCCCCTGTCTATCTGTATGTTCTTTATTTGAGACCATCAAGACGTGGACCACCCTGCATTTATCCTAAGACGGGGATCATTCCGTCTATGCGCATGAACAGTAGAGCTCTGTTTCTAGCTCTGTCACATGTGAGTGTACATCTATTTACTTCTTGCCCTCTTACGGAATACCAACAGTGCTACACTATTATTTGTATATCTTTTTTTCTTTTTGAGGTACATTATTGCAAGTATATGACCATAAGGACTTGAGTACGTATGTACGTATCACAATAAGGGCGTGGTTTCCTCTTTTTTCTTTGTTCACTCTTCTCAAGACTCACTGTAGATCGCAATGTCATCCAGGTATGCACATGCAAAATCCTGGAAGCCATCGAGGAGCCTATCCACCATACGTTGGAAGGTAGCCAGGGCATTTTTCATCCCGAATGGCATGACCCTAAACTGGTACAGGCCAAACGGGGTAACAAATGTCAACTTGGGGATAGCATCCTCAGCCAGGGGAATCTGCCAATAGCCCTTACATAGGTGTATTGTAGTTAGATAACGTCCCCTGGCTATGCTATCCAACAGTTCGTCTACCCTGGGCATCGGGTAGGTGTCAGTGGTAGTCTTTTCATTGAGTCGCCTGTAGTCCACGCAAAACCTGGTGGTTCCATCCTTTTTGGGTACAAGGACTACAGACGAGGCCCAGGGGCCGTCAGAGTGCTCGATGACTCCTAACCGAGTCATCTCCTGTATTTCCTTCCGCATTCCTTCTTGGACTGCTTCAGGGATATGATAGGGCGGTTATCTGAGGGGTGCTTGTCTGGGGGTCTCTACCTTATGTACGGGCAGGGTCGTGTAGCCCAGTTCTTGGGAGAAGGTAGCTTGTTTTTCCCACAGCAGCTGTTTAGCCTGTTCTGTTTCTGTGGGGCTTAACTGTCTCCTAACTTTACTCGGCTAGTGAGGTCAGTCTGGGGATCCCTTTCTAATAGGTCAGGGAGGGGTAGGCTCTCAGAGTCGTCAGTAGCAGGGGCACATACTGCAGCAATATCTTCCTGCCGTTCCTGTTATTTCTTCAGCATGTTCACATGAAAGGATCACTGGATCCTTTCATCTGCACAGCTGGCAATAACATAGGTAGTATCACAGAGTTGGGCTACTACTTTATGCGGGCCGTGCCAAAATGCCTGCAGCTTGTCTGTTTTCACAGGTTTGAGCAGTAACACCTTTTGCTTAACCTGGAAAGTGCGCTGCCGGGCACCCCGATCGTCCCATCTTTTCGGTCTCCCCTGGGCCGTCTGGAGATTCTCTCTTACCATCACAGATAGCTGCTCCATGCGGTGCCGGAGTTCCAGCACGTATGGTACTATGGGGGTCCCCTCCTGTTCTGTCTCTCCCTCCCAGTGTCCTCTAATGAGATCCAGGGGCCCATGGACCCTTCTCCCATAGAGTAACTTGAAGGGAGAAAACCCTGTAGACTCCTGGGGTACCTCCCTGTATGCAAATAATAGGTGAGGTAGGAATCTCTTCCAATCTCTGCAGGCCTCAGTAAAGGTCCTCAGTGTAACGATACCTTACCTTTCCTCTTTGGACCCGCGCAGCACGGTGTTCACTCCACTTGCTTCCGGTAAGTGGCACAGCCCTTCTGATGCCAGACGCTCACAACACGCCCACATTTATGAAGCGGCGCATGCGCACCGTAGTCGGCAAGATAATGCCGACGTAGTTCAAATGCGGCCACGCTCCTGTACCTTTTGGGGGTGTGGTTTTAAAGCTATAAACCCCACACTATATAAGGGTGCCCCTGTTAATTGTTAGGCGCCCTAGTGTGGTTCTTGTTGGTTCCTCTAGTGCTTTTTGATATTTTGAGTATTTTCCTGGTATTTGACTATTGGCTTCCTGTTTGACTATTCTACTCTCTGGTTCTCCGTATATTGGCTTGGTTATATAATTTGTCCATCTTCTGTACTCCCTTGATCTCTGGCTATTCCTTTGACTACTCTCAGACGCTAGTCCGGTATACGTCTTCCTCTGGGTTATACTCTGTGTGAAGGGGTCACTGTTGTGAAACTCAGCATCTGCTTGAGTGTTCCATTAAAGCGCTCGCAGAGACCATTAGTCTGGGGGTGGTAAGGTGAACTCAACAGGGGCTTAATGTTGCACACCTTCCTCAACTGCTGGGTGAGAACAGCGGTAAACTGGGTCCCCTGATCTGATAGGATCTCTTTAGGAACCCCACCCTGGTGAATTTTTTAATTTGCTTCCTCAATGTTGGACATAGCTACTGCCTCTGGGTACCGTGTGGCATAGTCCTCCACGTTAAGAATGTACAACTCCTCCTCTCTATCCTGGAGATAATTGGGTTAAGTGCTAGAAGTAACTCAATTACCTCCAGGGATAGAGAACATCTTCCATTTTACAGTAACAGTAAAAACACAAAATATATATTTCCAAATATAACGGAACCCACACATTCAATGTATCCTCAGATAGCTTAGGTCAGACATAGACGTGTCAGACTCTAATGCAAGGATGGCATACTCCTCCTCAGCGCTATACGACCTCTGTGACCTCTGTGACATGATCACAATCACTTTACTCAGTGATCTGTCACAAAAAAAACCCCAAAAAATTAACCCTTAAAAAAAATGTACAGACAGCAAAATAAGTGCTGCTGTGCAAGAGCCGGTGATCTATAAACTGGCAGGATAGGGCTTAATAGTTTTGAAAAGAGCTTTTGGGTCTCACAAAAAAAACAAAAAACGAACCCCTAAAAAAAATGGACAGCAAAAAAGTGCTGCTGTGCAAAAGCAAGTGATTATAGTGATCACTGGCAAGATAGGGGTTAATGACTCTGAAAAGAGCCTTTGGGTCTCACAACTTTACAAATCCCTACCTAAAACGACCTAAATCTCTCAACCTAAAACACAGATCTCTTTACCGCTCACACTAAAACACAAGTGCAGAGAGGGAGGGAGATCCAAACTGTTCAGAGTCAGTATTTACTAATATTGACCTGATCAGACAAATAGGGATCATAGTTATAATAAATATTATTGTAGGGGCAAGCTCTGATTGGATATTCCTAGCCTGCCTCTATGATGAGGCAGTTTAGGGACACCCCCAGAAACCCCATGATGCCCTGCATTTAGAAAGGCTGCGCCATCTTGGGAGCCACATGGCAGGGGGTGGGGGTGGCGGGGGTTGGGAGGGGTGTTTGGGAGGAGGTTACAGCTTATATTTATTTTGTTTATGTTTTTTTAATTTTTTTACTTTCTTCCCTGAGTGCCTTGACCCCTCGAGGCACCAGCACCGGCAGAGCATTGGAAGCCTGCCCGGTGGCTTCCGATGCTCTGCTTAACTGCTGGGCGCCACGTGGAGCAACCCGTTAGTGATCGCTCCGGGGGTAGCGATCACCCGTCACCCGGTCAGGACAGTTGTGACGAGAGCAATCTCACCACATTGCACTGGAGGAGCCTGGTTGCCCACCTGCTCCCTTTAGACTATGGACCGGACTTTTAAAATACTTTATTTTCCCTGGAGAAAGGCTTATTCATGCCTTTCTGCCACGGCGTTCGGTAGATTTTATCTACCAAACAAAATATTCATGTAATTAAAGACTTTGGCTCCATGGCAATTGAACTGTGTGTATAGGATCTAAGTGCTATTTGGTAGTTATGTGCGCTCAGATACCAGCTATCTGGGGATATGTGACATGTCTGTATTTTATGTATTAAATGTAACTTTGTATATTTTAAAGTATTTTACTGTCTTTGTGTCCTCACGTGTATAATGCCGATTTGCCTCTGTCCTGGGAGATAATTGGATAACTTCCCAATTATCTCCAGGAAAGAGGAAGGGAAATTAGGATGCATTGTGGGGATGTTTTACTTCTGTGTGTCTGAATGTGATACATGTCTGTCTGTGTTACAGTCTCCCATCTGGTCCCCAAGGGAGTGTCCACCAGGTGGGAGACCTGCATAAATACTGGGCAGGTAGCCCTGAATAAATCAGACCACTGCTTGACCCTCAACATGGAGCTCTGTCTCGTCTTTGGGGGGGTTTACTGTATGCTGTTAGAGACTGATTGCCAGGAGTGTAAGCCGCTTGGGTGCTTTTCCTGTTCGTCTGCTAGCAGCTATTTGTGAGGTTCCAGTTCAGGAGTTTGGAGTGCTATTTTGTATGGAGTTCGGGAGCTTGGAGCATTCCCTTGTATTCAGTTCGGGAGTTTGGTGTTTTGCAGTACCTGTGCCTGTGTCTCTGGAAGGGAAGATCTAGTAAACGCCTGCTCCCTTTAGACTATGGACCGGACTTTTAAAATACTTTATTTTCCCTGCAGAAAGGCTTATTCATGCCTTTCTGCCAGGGCGTTTGGAAGATTTTATGAGCAAGACCTGGTCCACATGGTGACCCGGGAGATGGAGCTGGAACAAGGCTACCAGCAGCTATTCCACTCCAGTGAGAAGGCTCAGCAGGAGAGCAGAGTGACAGACCAAGAGACCGACCAATTCAGCTGGGACGAGTTAGTATAGTTTTACTGGGAAGAACCCCAGGTGGCCGGTGGAGATGGGACCGACGTCTCTCCACCGGTCCTGCAGGGAATTGGGAGCCCAGTCTCCATTCCCCAGCAGCAGGCTGAGTTAAAGGGGGCAGAGACAGTTGGTCCTGTCCCCCAGCGGCAGAGTGTCATGGGAATAAGCATACTTCAAATCTGTAGAAGTCATCCAATGTACTGCCTTAATGATGAAGAATGTTCAAGAATCAGTAAACTTGTGTAGATCTAGAATGGATTTCCATCTGCCTGTTAGAAACAGAACGTTTGTGTGCTAGCTGCTTTTGAAATTTCTCACAATAGCCCTCTCTAATTGAGGGGGAACCATGAAATTTACAAAGCATCTCTTTTTACCTTTTCTATTCCTCTGGTAGAAGAATAACCACCTCTCAAGGTTGAGACCTACCTTACTCTCTTCCTGGTGTAAAATACCTGGGTCCTGGAAGGAAGGGAATGAGAGTCCTTGGATCGAAAGGGTAACCTGAAATTTAGGTCTTGAAATAGACAAGCTTTCCTGCCCTCTGTCGTTCTCTTGATCCATTCATCTTGGATACATACGTGGCCCGCGTATGCATCCTCCGATGCTGAGAGGTATTGAGCCAAAAAGCCTGATTAGTATACAAAGAGAAAGTCATATTTCTGGAGTCTAACACAACCTATGGAGACTTCTGAGCTGAAGACTTTTTCAGGCTTAATGACTTGTAGTGTCAACAGACAAAAGGTTATCTCTGATATGCTCCTCCAAATTATCCATACCAATCTTATATCCTTAGATATTGAGGTAAGAGTTTGCAACAGGATGAAAGCACGTGCCATAGGGTTTTAGAGCGATTCAAGACCATCTATGCTCCATGGAATTTCAGAGGGATCCCGCATTGTTTACAGAGTTGAACATTTAGCCAGATAAACCCAATATTGTTTTTAAAGGAGCCCCCAATTTTCAGTCAATTTTAACTACAAATTTTACCAAAGAGGGCAAATCCAATGTAACCTCTTTTTTCCCCTAATTCCAGTGTTTTTTATAAATGTAAGTGATGTATTGTCTGTAGAAATACTGACCCCGCTGTCCCATCTAAAATGACTCTATTCAAATCGAATGTAACCAACAAAACATATCAAATTAAAGACTTTATCAGTTGTGACAGTAAAAATTTAATCTACCTACTGGAGTGCCCCTGTGGCCTCCAGTATGTAGGTATGACTACAAGAAGCTTTAAAATTAGAACACTGTAGCAATTTCAAAAAGGGATATATAAATCATTCAGTCGCTAAACATTTCTGTATACATAACGAATTCACAGGTATTCAAAAATGTGTCACTCCTTGGAGAGGTGGAAATATTAAAAATATTCTTGGTAAAAGAGAGACGAGATGGGTATTTAACTTAAAAACCCTAATTCCCCATGGTCTTAATGCGGATTTCGATTTGTTTAATTTTATGTATTTTATTATATATATTTTTATTATTGTATCTGTGTTAATGTTATTATTATCATTTCTTATATATTGTTTTGCATAGTACTATTGTTTTTACAGTGCACATTATATATATATATTCCCCACTTTTTCCCTCCCTCCCTAGTGGTGTGTCTACTAATTAGGCTCGTTATTTGCTCGAGCCGTTCTCCTTTGGCAAGTGACTTCCAGCACTTGCAAACCTTTGCCCAGCCGGCCGCACATGCTCTGTATGTGGCCAGCTGATACCCTTGTTACACATTGCGGCAGCTCTATGTAGGCTGACCACGTGTGCACTTGTCTCTCCCACACAGCTGACCGCGCATGTCTTGTGTGCGGCTGGCTGTTGCCACTGGGCGGACGCGCATGCTTTTATTACATACATGCCCCTTGTTGAGTCCGGGCCCCTTATCGGCGGATAAACTACATAACCCATGGTTCCTTGTGACACACAGTATTTCCTTGTCACATGACTAACGGTTTATACTCAAATCCCTATGTATTTATTGTTCGTTTTTAAAGAGGCCTATACACATAGCATCTTTTATCCACATATATTTAACTATATAATTTCCACTGTTTGATATATTCTCTACACTCTATTTCCTGTTCAACTATCATCATATTGTGCTTCTTTAAATAATTATGTTCTTTCCCTTTAAGTTCACAGATCCATTAACAATAAACAGCCTATTTAAGACCGCCCTTTCATTGAACCTGTGCATTCTTAATGAGCTGACAACACCGTATTTTGCTCCTTGCATGAACTTTCTTGCACTCAGCTACAGCCACCCAATCTACCAGTCTGTATATTTTTTTCCATAAGGGAATTGCTTTTTGCAGGAATCACTGACTTGCCTCAAAAAAGGGTATATCCCCGTTTTTTTTTTCTTACCTTTGAACAATCTGCTATGAACTTTGTATTCCTACTTCTAATCGGCTAATTAATTTACAAAATGAAGCAACCAACCTTTTTTTATTTAGCAAGGACTGCTTTCTTTTTTGCTTTATATTATTCAAAATCATTTTGTGATTCAGTCTGACGGATTTAAAAAAAAAGACTTTCATATTAGTTTAATATATTATTTTTGCCAATAAAAGGCTCTGCAATTTGATATACTATTTTCCTGCTTGACCTTTTTGGGTGAGAATGGGTGAGAATAATACACGAGTGAACTGAGTGTTTTTAATCTACTACCAGTGTGTACAGTGAAGTGCTTGGGAGAATACAATACAAAAGAGAGAAAGGGCTGCGCCAGATATGATAAGAACAATAAAAAAAAGACAATAACTTATACCAATAGGTAAACAACAGCAGAGGATGAGTAAAGGCTGTACACACTTACAGTAAAAAGAGATATAAAACTCTCCAGAGTTTAGACAAATTAGCCCCCCAAAATAGTCCAAATAAGAGGATCTCACGTTAGTAATTGTCTTTATGAGAGCTTTTTGGGATGTTATGTCTTCAATGACTTGTAATCCAAACATTCCACTCATATGAAAGATAAAAGACAGGGACGGGGTGGAGCCAAGACCTCGAGCATACTGCATGAGTTCCTGCACGTCTTGCCAATCTTTGGGGGATCCCCCCTCAACCAGCATCCTTCTCACAACAAAACCACGCCACACTGGTTGGGGATACAGTGCTGATTTCACAGACCCCTTCCTCGAGCATACAGGCAAGCGGGTTGCCATGGCGGAGCGTTGCGGCCTGCGGGCGACAGAGCTGTTGGAAGGTGGACGATTTCCCCGCTCTACAAGTGCTGTGCAGATCAGCCCCACTCCTACCCCCCCTCTGAACCGGTGGGGGATATCCCGGTCCCCACTGGTTGACCTTGGCTATATTACCTGTTAATCTCACGGAGGCCCAAATCCTGGTGGGTCCCTCTACACTCAAGAGGGTGGCAGCCTCAAACACAAACACATAGAATCTGCATACACCTCATGGCAGCCTCACGGACACTGTCCTGCAATGGCTGGACACATTTGAGGACTTTTGGCTAAAGCTACAGCAACGCATGCAGCCTAGTTTCCAGGAGCAAAAGAAGGAAACAAAGGGGAACCAGCGATGTGTGGCCCCCCGAGTGACCTTAAAGGACGAGCACTTACCCATGCTGTTATCCGCCCACCTGGGCTGAGAGCCCTTCGAGGTCCTGCCTCACTGAATCTGTCTATGTTTCTTCTCACGTAGTTATTGTTGCCTCCAATTCATGATGGAAGCGGTCCCAGTGGTCATACCTATGTCAGTTTAGCATGTTATACTCTTTTTTCCTTTTATTTTCTAATAGATACAGCAGACTTAGCACTTACTTTGCAAATACCCTCCCGTGTCTAACTAGCCTGAAACACATGTGCCTTGTCTGTGCAAGTCAGTCCTTGCATACAACTTGAATGTTTATGCAGCTTTTATATGGTTAATCGACTAATGTGATATAACATACCTTACCACATTACTTTTCATGACCCTAGAGTTATCTCATATTCCTGTCATAAGCTTGTTTTACAGTTAGTCTTCACATGACTCTCAAGTGTCTAGGTAGCTAATATTGAATACAGGCTGTCTTATGTTATATTATATACCTTGGACAAGTTAGACCAGCATGTGACCTAGCTACTTAAACAAAAATGTGTGCAGTGATCTTCTATGCCCTGTACTTGTTAACGCATGCATATTATCATCCTTGCTACTGCTGTTGGGGCACTGCAAGAAAGTATCTTAATTATTTGCACCACAAAAAAAAAAAAAAAAAAAAGACAGGGACAACCAATAGTGCGATATGTACAATCTGAAGGAGTCACTAAAAGAAGATACTTAATAAACTCACATTTCAAAGAGCTATAACCAGCTCTAGCGTGAAGGGCGTACAGCAGTGTAATCCCCATTTATGGGATATGAAGCACATATCCTCCGTGGGAGATTTGCCTGATACTCAAGAAAAAAATAGATAAAAACAGCTGATAGTGCTCACAGTATAAAAGTTATCTTCAGATAGTGATAACAGACTTACAGCAAAGCCTATGGTGATAAGATCATTGTGCAGTTTGTTTTATCCATAACTAGAAGCATCAGAAAAGAAAAATTGTCTAGCTGACTGGCATAAAAGAGAAACACACCCTTATTCTTTCTTTCTGGTAAAACAGTGCCAAAATGAATAAATCAATGAAATAGTGATCTAGTCCCAAGCCTGGTGAGTTTACAAGACCCAGAGCCTACCTGGGCAATTGTGTGACCAAGTGTCTGGGATATTTCTCTCAGGTAACTCTTGCTTAACTGGACATCCATGTTGGAACTGATACCTAACTGCCTCTGGTCAAACAGGAAGTCTTACAAGAACTCAGACAACTGCTCAGCCGTAGTCTTTTGTACTACTGTGGTAATCCAGATATTGTTTCTGATAATATTCTGGCCTTGAATTGTACAGGCCTATTGTGCAATAGAGGCAGAGACTGAAAAGAGAATGTTATGAAGCTACATTGAACAATCAGAAGGAAGATTTATTGCAAAAAGATTTCCCTTCCTTTTTCATGCACATTGAACAATTCTGATGGAGGAGCATCTATTAATAACCCTGTTTTCTGACCTTATTTTGTGATTATGTTGTTGTAACAAACTACTTTGATTACAGAACAGAATGTCAAGATCTTTTGTCATTTTATTATGCATAGTGACTCATATTTTCTTTTCACCTGGATTAAAATAGATTATTTTTAGCAAACATTGACATCAGCATAAAAATGTATTGTTTGAAATCATTTCCGCACATCCATTCCACTTCTACATTTTTCTTTCTTGTTGGATATTGTGATTCATCAGTAGCGTCGAGGTATGCTCAGTCACATGATGAATCTTATACCATGAGTGTTATTCTACCTTGTGAGTATCGTGCTTCTCCAATTTGAAGTAGATTCAGGCACTGAGTGGCGATCTTTGTATACTTGTTATGATGATTATTTTAACTTGAAAACAAAATAAAGACTGCACTTTAAGACTACTACCTTCTTCCCACTGTCTCTCCTTGTGAGCTCCACATTCTTTGCTTTTTCTTGGTTATTCCTAGTTTCAGGGAAACCAATTAGATTAGTAAGTCTTATTGTTATTGGTAGAGGGTGAAGTATAACAGATGAATAGTCCTTTGCAGATTATCTATGTATATCTGGATCCTGAATTTTGTATTTCTTACTTTTATTTCTTGCCAGTGAGAATTTCTTCTCATTGGCAAGATTGCACAAGCTAATTAGGCGAGGAGAGTTGGTTAAGACATTCTATAGATTCTGATTTGACAGGGCCATTCTGGGATATTTTTATTGCTAATTGGTTTCATTATTTAATTCAAGTTCTGGGTGCGCGTTTAATCGAATTATCCTGCTGGTGTACCAACCTCTGGCCCAATCTCGGTTATCTTGTAGACCAAACAAGCTGTCCTCTAGAATTACACTAGATTTGGTTCCAACTATCTCCACCCCCTCCATTTCAAGATCAGTTCCCAAGTTCCTGCCTTAAAAAGCACCTGCACAACATGATGCTATTACCAACATTTTGTTTAGAAGCAGTGTTTGCTTTGTGCCACATCTTTTGCAAAGAGTCGATTTTTGATGTCCATGAAGATCAGCATCTGGGATATAGCCGACCCATGGACAATTTCTCCGATCTCAGCTGCAGATCTATCCAGCACCTTTAGAGAATTAATAATTCAATTAATGACAAAACTGTATGATATATAGGAACAAACCCTGACTGGATTTAGAATATGATGCAAATATGATGGCTAATCCTGCGAAACACAACATGAAACATATGTAGAATGTACATTTGTGCACTCTACAGCCTACACTCTAAGCTAATTAATAAGTGTACTCTGTAATGAATTGTACCAAAATGAAACATTGCAGAATTTAGGTCAAAATAATACATTTGGAATCAAAACAGATTTTGTCTTATATTTAGCATTTTATTTTACAGTGCAGCACACTTAATAATTCCATTTGTATCCATATGTAGTGTTACCTCCAACTTGATGTTTCACTAATCACCTGTTCCCCATCTAGCCCTATAGAGCCCCTGCTTCACATCTACCCATATTCACATCTACCCATCTAACCCTATAGTGCCCCTGCTCCCCCATCTATCTCTACAGTGCCCCTCCTTCCCATCTACCCCTATAGTGCCCCCATCTACCCCTATAGTGCCCCTGCACCCCCTATCTACACCTATAGTGCCCCTGTTCCACATATTCCCCTATAGTGCCCCCCCATCTACCCGTATAGTGCCAGTGCACTGCCCAACTACCCCTATGGTGCCCCTGCTCCCCCCAACTACCCCTATAGGGGGGCGCTGTTAAGATTTTTCACACAGGGCGCCTGAAGGCCCTGCATGCACTATAGCCTTTCAATGCTTTCCTATGGATCTCAGCCAAATTGAAGAACTCACTCAAAGGACTTAAAAATCAACAAGATATCATCATTTGTATTTTACAGCTGTGCAAAAGCATACATTCACCATTTCAGTTCTATTAACAAACTTTTCTTAATATGTCAAGGTAGTTGGACTGAAACATTGGTTATATGCAAATGCCTGTCTCCTTAATAAATTCGCTCTTTTGTTTACTTTGAAGCCCTACGAGTGTGAGGACATCCAGTGTCAGTTAGACTGCATACTTTATACTGTACTTTTCTAAATAAACCTTGTAACGGCACCCCCAGGCACAAAAGGGGTTAACAGCCATTCAGGAGATATTCCCTTCCAGATATACAGGCAGATACTGAAGACACCAGTCACCCGAACAGGAAACCATATGAATGCCATAAACAGCCGAACCGGAACCATATGAATGCTGTAAACAGCCGAATAGGAAAAACCATACGAAAGGTTTACAATCCTAGCAGTCGAACTGCAACAACATACAATAAATCCCCCCAAGAACGAGACAAAGCTCCGTGTTAAGGGTCAAGCAGTGATCAGACAGAGCTGTGGGTTTATTGTTCTTATATACACATTCTTACACATTAGTACCACCCACAGGGTTTTGGAAAACAACCAATAAACACGTACAATACACTCAGACACTCCCACACAAAATCCTCCCCTCTGCCTGTGATACAATTACCTTACACAATGGGTTAATGTAATTATCACAGGCAGAGAAACACAGTTTTTCCACATTATTCATAACTTTAAAAATATACATCACATTCCCATAAACTTACATTTTCAGAATCAGCATACTCCAAATACAAACATATGTCAAAATCATCCAAATTGGTCTATTGGTTCAAAAGATAGATCGAAGTCCTTTGTGACCAAAGGAAGCATGGCTTTTCTGCCCAAAACCAGTTCCACAGAGTCTTCTATCCTGGGGATAATTGGGAAGTAATCCAATTATCTCCAAGGACAGAGGCAAAACTCCATTAAGCACATGGCAATAAAAAGACAGTAAAATACAATAAAATACACAAGGTTACAATTATTACATAAAATACAGACATGCAACATATCCCTAGATAGCTTAGGTCTGAGCGCACATTATTACTGAATGGCACTCAGACCACACACACACAGTTCACTTGCCATGGAGCCAAAGTCTTTTATTACACAAATAGGCTCCATGGCATAGCTATCTGGGTTAAAGTTCATTCAGTAAATCCGAGAATCTACCAATTGTTGTGGATATCAATCAATAAATTGATTATCTTGTGTATCTGCCCCTGGCCGAATTAAAGAAATAATGCGTGCACGCTCCTGAAGTAATTCACACCAGACACAAGTTTCGGGTTAATGAAAAACTTGAGGAATGTTTATTCAGAGAGGACGACATGTCCCTTATAAAGCAAAGTTACATCACAGGCATTGTCAGACATAACATGAAATAATACATCAATAATTGGTTAGGTGTTAAGTGGTTGATTTAATACTCTGCCTACTGGGGGTGATGTCACTGGTATCCTGGTGGTCTCCCCCGGATTCCAGCGCCATCTTGTTAATGAGGGTGTTAGTCGATGTTAAAGTGGAAACTCCCTAGCAGCCATTTTAGGTAAATCACATAGTAAATTGAATAATGCTAATTACAGTTATGTTGAGCAAATAGACATTTTACTAGTATAAATCGGGTTAATATTTTTGTCCACAACACTACTGAACACCGGGGCAGAAATACATGAATAGACCTTTCTGCATAGGAAAATAAAGTATTTAAATGCCGTGTAGCGGAGATGCAATATTCCCCAGGTTGTCTCCGCTTATAATCCAAGTGAGGCTCAGGAACAAGTAAATAATAAATCCATAGGCAAAGTTTCCAGCAGGTAAAATAACAGCAACCTCCCCACAGCAATCCCAATAACTGGAAGACACACAGTTTCAGGAGCAGAACTGACAAGCCTTTAATCACAGTCTCCTTATAAAGCATGCTCCCATGCAAGGGAGGGATTACAGTAATTATTACAGTAGTCAATCCTGTCCTGGTAACCTCCCACACATCTCCTCCCCTCAGCCAGCATCATAATCCCCTTATCCAGTACACCAATTCCCCCCGTTTCTGGATGTACCCCTAAACGTAGGGGTACCTCTTTAAATCCTACATCCCCTGGTAGCCCTGATCTGGGTGAACAACATATCCAAAACCCACCCAGATCAGACCAGGGGTTCGGGAAAAGTATGGAGGGAATAAAATGACCGACCGCACGAACTGAGATAGCCGAATTCGGTTCCATGTGAATGGGCCCTGCGGTCGGTCCTGGCATAAGGGAATAAAATACACGAAAACCTCTAGCTATAGAGGCTAGGGAGGGTTCGCCTGAATCCCCTCGTTCGGTATTCTCTATCTACCGAACGAGGGGCCGTTCGGTAGTTTGGAACCGAACGGACCAGGGCTGTGGAGGTCTCAGCGGTGTTCGCCTACTCGAGTGTCCGATTTTAGTTCCAGACACTCGACGGCAAAACACCGCTGTTCGGGAGTTTTAAAATGGCCGCCGCCACGTGTTCGTTGTCGAATGGCGGCACCCCCGAGAACAAAGGACGGCTACTTACTGTTCAATTACCCGTTCGCAACAATGTTGCAACGGGTAATTGAAGACACACTTCACACAGGGGAGGTCTGGTTGTTCGGTAGTTTCATTCGAATAAACTAAGGGAATGGAACTACCGAACAATCACAAGAATACAAGGCTTTAAAACACATAGAAAACCAGCAGATCACCCGAATGCAATTATTTCGAAGACATTTGCAGGACAGCCCAGTGCCATTCGCTACACTGCTCCCCCTGCCCACAAGCCGGCATACACAGTCTGATCCAACACGGATCGGCTTGGGGATGTCCGGGGACTCACGGATCATTTCTCCAGGTCAGTTTGTCTTGACAACCCGTCGGCATTCCCATTCTGTTTACCCGGGCGGTACTGAATATTAAAGTCAAAAGGCTGTAGCGCCAAACTCCAGCGCAGCAGCCTGGCATTGTCCCCAGCCACCCGGTTTAGCCAGACCAACGGGTTGTGATCCGTGAGTAACGAAAAAGGCTGTCCATATAGATACGGCTGTAGTTTCTTTAAGGCCCACACCACAGCCAGGCATTCCTTCTCGATGGCGGCGTAGCTTACTTCTCTGGGTAACAGCTTGCGACTGATGTAAGCCACGGGGTGTTCTCCGCCATCGGCTCCGACTTGGCTCAGTACTGCTCCCAATCCAAACATAGAAGCGTCTGTGTGAACAAGAAAACGTTTAGTTGGATTGGGAGCTGCCAAGACAGGAGCGTTTATCAGTGCATTTTTGAGATGTTGGAATGCCTGCTCACACTCCGGGGTCCAGGTCACCTGGCGGGGCAAATTCTTCCGAGTAAGGTCAGTGAGAGGTTTGGCGAGGGCGCTATAGTTAGGGACAAACTTCCTGTAATACCCAGCGGTCCCTAGAAAGGCTAACACCTGGGTTTTAGTCCTAGGAGTGGGCCACTGGGCCACGGCTTCTACCTTGGCAGGTTCGGGCTTCTGTTTGCCGCAACCCACTCTATGTCCGAGGTACTGCACCTCGGCCATCCCTATGCTGCACTTGGCCGGTTTCAATGTCAAACCAGCTTCCTTAATCCTGTCTAGAACCGCTCCTATATGGGCAAGTGCTCCTGCCACGTATTGCTAAAAATGGCAATATCGTCCAGGTAGGCACAGGTGTAGTCTTGGAACCCATCCAGGAGTCGGTCTACCATCCGCTGGAAAGTAGCTGGGGCGTTTTTCATCCCAAATGGCATGACCTTAAACTGGTATAAGCCAAATGGGGTGACAAAGGTCGATTTCGGGATGGCCTCTGGGGCCAGGGGGATTTGCCAATACCCCTTACATAAGTCAATGGTAGTGAGGTATTGACCCCTGGCCATTCTGTCCAGTAGCTCATCTATCCGTGGCATAGGGTATGCATCGGACACCGTTTTCTCGTTTAATCTCCGGTAGTCTACGCAGAAGCGGGTCGTACCGTCCCGCTTCGGTACGAGTACTACCGGAGAAGCCCAGGGACTATCTGAGGGCTCAATTACCCCCAGTTGGAGCATCTCATCGATCTCCTTGCGCATGTTTTCCCTTACCGCTTCGGGGATGCGGTAGGGGGTCTGACGCATCGGTAATTGCCCTGGGGTCTCTACCCGGTGAGTGGCCAGAGGGGTGTACCCAGGTACGTTAGAGAACGTGTCTCGTTTCTCTTCCAACAGCTGCCGTACCTCGATGCGCTCCTGTGGGCTCAGCCGGTCTCCCAGTGTGACTTCCCCTAAATCCCCAGACATCTGCCCATCTTCCAGCAGATCTGGGAGTGGTAAGCTGTCAGACTCATCTGAATTGGGCGCGCATATGGCGGTTACCTCCTCGGAGCGTGCTTGGTAGGGCTTCATCATGTTCACATGGAGCATGCGTCGCCCTCCCGTCCCTGTACAGGAGCCAATTATATAGGTGGTGTCACATCTCTGTTCCACCACCTTATAAGGTCCCTGCCAGGCGGCCTGTAGCTTGTCATGTCGGACAGGCTTTAAAATCAGCACTTTCTGCCCGACCTGAAAGCTACGGTCCCTGGCTCCCCGATCATACCATGTGCGCTGGCGAGTCTGTGCCGCCTGAAGGTTTTCCCTTACCGTCCTGGTTAAGGCTTCCAGGCGGTCTCGGAGAGCCAACACATAAGGTATGATGGGGGTGCCATCTGCGCTCCGGTCTCCCTCCCAATGCTCTCTTATAAGATCTAAGGGGCCTCTGACCCTCCTCCCAAACAGCAGTTCAAACGGGGAGAACCCCGTGGATTCCTGCGGCACCTCCCGGTAAGCGAATAGGAGATGCGGCAGGAACCGCTCCCAGTCCTTGTGGGTCTCTGCGAAGGTTCGGAGCATTTGTTTCAATGTGCCATTGAACCGTTCGCAGAGCCCATTAGTCTGGGGGTGGTAAGGGGCACTGATAATAGGCTTAATGCCACAGATCCTCCAGAGGTGTTGGGTGAATTCTGCGGTAAATTGGGTACCCTGATCCGAGATAATCTCCCTGGGTAATCCCAACCGGGAGAATATCTGCATGAGGGCATCCGCGACCGTTTCAGCCTGAATGTTGGTCAGAGCCACCGCCTCTGGATATCTGGTAGCATAGTCTACTACCGTTAAAATGTACCTTTTGCCTGACGGGCTGGCTTTCTTGAGGGGACCTACCAAGTCTACCGCTATTCTGCTAAACGGTTCCTCAATTATTGGCAAGGGGTGTAGCTTCGCCTTCCTCCGGTCTCCCCTTTTCCCTACCCTCTGGCAGGTGTCGCAGGTGGTGCAATACCGGCGCACTTCCTGGCTGATCCCTGGCCAGAAGAAATTTTGGGTCAGTCGATACCTAGTACGGCTGACCCCTAGATGTCCGGATAGCGGGATATCGTGCGCTATCCGGAGTAGCTCTGCTCGGTACCGCTGCGGCACCACTAGCTGCCTCATCACTATTGGGTCTGACCCCTCAATCTGCTTGTCTGTCTCCCTGTACAAAAGCTGCTTGTCCCAGACAAATCTCTCCCCCTTTCCCCCAGGAGGGTCTGCTGTCACCTTGTCCCTGTATACCTGCAAGGTGGGGTCAGTCACTACCTCTGCTGCAAATTCGTTAGGAGGGGCCCAGGGGACACAGTCAAGGGAAGGGGAAGGGTCTCTTACCTGAACCTCCGGAAGTGTGTTGTAGTCCTGGGTGCGGGCCTGTTGACGGGTGACCACAGGATGAGCTTCTCCTGTGGTGGACGTCTGGGGCTCAAAAGCAGATGTGAGCCTCCCCAGATCGTTCCCCAATAAAACCTCCGCCGGTAACTGCGGCATCAACCCCACCTCCACATGTCCTGCCCCCGCTCCCCAATGTAAATGTACCCTTGCTGTAGGTAGCCGGTACACTGCTCCCCCGGCTACCCTGACGGCCACAGTTTTACTTAGTCTCGCTTCATCCGAGACCAGATGACTTTTGACCAAGGTGATGGTAGCCCCCGAATCACGTAGGCCCTGTACTGCTTTACCCTCCAAGTATACGGTCTGCCTGTGATGTTGTCTGTTATCAGCATTGGCCTGGACTGGATCCGCCTCGTGTAGTACTTCCCACTGTTCCACGGTTGTTATGGGAACAGCTGACCCATATGGTGTGGCCACTATATTTTGGTAGTGATGGGCGGCGGCTGCTCTCGGTGGTGGTGGTGGTGGGCCGGGGCGAATCCAGGTAGAACGATCCCTCAGCTGGGGACATTCCCTTTTATAATGTCCCCACTTCTGGCAGTGATGACAGGGGCCAGAAGCGGGCTGGCGAAACCGGGGCTGTACAGCGGGTGGTGGTGGTGGTAGTTGCCTCGGTGGAGCTGGGTTGTAGCTGTTTCCCCCAAAGGTTTTAAAAATAGCTTTTGGGGCTGCTGGTTTCTGCTGCCTGCGTGCATCCAAGTACTCATCGGCCTTCCTAGCAGCTTCGGTAAGGGAGGTAGGGTTTCTGTCCCTCACCCATTCCTGGACCTCGCCTGTTACCCCCTCATAGAATTGCTCCAACAACACCATTTGCAATAAGTCCTCCATGGACCGAGCCTTATTAGACTGTACCCACCCCAGAGCGGCCCGATGCAACTTGCAAGCCCATTCCACATGAGAGTCCTTGTCATTTCTCTTTAGGTCTCTAAACCGTCGCCGATATGCCTCTGGCGTGATTGCATATCGGGCCAGGATCACTTCTTTTACTCGGCGGTAATTCCGAATTTCCTCATCAGGTACAGTTCTATAGGCTTCCGCCGCCTTCCCTGTGAGCTTTCCTGCTAAAATAGGCACCCACTCATCTGGGCTAATATTATGCAAGGCACACAGTCTTTCAAAGTCTTGGAGAAAAGCATCTATATCTTCCTCTGCTTCTATATACGTTTTAAAGGCTTGGTAAGGAATTTTTATCTTACCCTGTGTGATGGTAGTTGTGGTAGCATTCCTCTCCAGCTGCTGTAGTGGCCTTTGGCGCAGTATAAACTCCTGTACCTCTGACATTGTCCTGGATATAATATCCGTTGTTGGATTCTCTCCATAAAAGGACAGCCTGAACTGCACCTCTCTCCGGAACTCTTCTTTTTCATCTGCTGCACTCTGTTGCTCAGGGATTACCCTGTCCTCCTGCTGGTATTCAGCCATCACTTCTGCAATGAGGATTGCTTTCTTTTTGTTGCTGGCTGCAATGCCTTTCGCTTCCAGGAGATCTTTTAGCGTGGATCTTTTAAGCTTGGCATAATCACTCTCCATCCGTATTCCATTAGTCCTTGTTCCCTTGTGAGTCTGGATCCCAGCGCTGCCAACCAATGTAGCGGAGATGCAATATTCCCCAGGTTGTCTCCGCTTATAATCCAAGTGAGGCTCAGGAACAAGTAAATAATAAATCCATAGGCAAAGTTTCCAGCAGGTAAAATAACAGCAACCTCCCCACAGCAATCCCAATAACTGGACGACACACAGTTTCAGGAGCAGAACTGACAAGCCTTTAATCACAGTCTCCTTATAAAGCATGCTCCCATGCAAGGGAGGGATTACAGTAATTATTACAGTAGCCAATCCTGTCCTGGTAACCTCCCACACATCTCCTCCCCTCAGCCAGCATCATAATCCCCTTATCCAGTACACCAATTCCCCCCGTTTCTGGATGTACCCCTAAACGTAGGGGTACCTCTTTAAATCCTACATCCCCTGGTAGCCCTGATCTGGGTGAACAACATATCCAAAAACCACCCAGATCAGACCAGGGGTTCGGGAAAAGTATGGAGGGAATAAAATGACCGACCGCACGAACTGAGATAGCCGAATTCGGTTCCATGTGAATGGGCCCTGCGGTCGGTCCTGGCATAAGGGAATAAAATACACGAAAACCTCTAGCTATAGAGGCTAGGGAGGGTTCGCCTGAATCCCCTCGTTCGGTATTCTCTATCTACCGAACGAGGGGCCGTTCGGTAGTTTGGAACCGAACGGACCAGGGCTGTGGAGGTCTCAGCGGTGTTCGCCTACTCGAGTGTCCGATTTTAGTTCCAGACACTCGACGGCTAAACACCGCTGTTCGGGAGTTTTAAAATGGCCGCCGCCACGTGTTCGTTTGTCGAATGGCGGCCACCCCCGAGAACAAAGGACGGCTACTTACTGTTCAATTACCCGTTCGCAACAATGTTGCAACGGGTAATTGAGGACACACTTCACACAGGGGAGGTCTGGTTGTTCGGTAGTTTCATTCGAATAAACTAAGGGAACGAAACTACCGAACAATCACAAGAATACAAGGCTTTAGAACACATAGGAAACTAACAGATCACACGAATGCATTTCTTTCACAGACATTTGCAGGACAGCCCAGTGCCATCTGCTACATGCCGGTCCATAGTCAAAAGGCAGCAGGCAGGCAACCAGGCTCCTCCAATGCACAGTGGCGAGATTGGTCTCGTCACAAACCTGAAGTTTTTAGTTTTGTTTGCAGCCCACATAAACTTAAACCTTGCTAATTTGGCCCATGTTAGCCTTTTAGTTTGATATGCTTGTTGTACAGAATCCCTTTGAGGTTCATGTTTCTCCCTCTCCAAAGTCCCCAATTTCGCTTTTTAAAGCAGCCCCGAATCACTTTGGGCCACAGCTTGTTCATCAGAAGGGGGATCTTTAGCCACTCTCATTTTAGGTTCTGATATGAAGCGGACCGCTTCCACCTGCGGCTCCGACTCACCCCAAGCCGCCCGTGAGAGTGGCTCAGTGGTGACCGGAACTGCTGGCATTTGCTTCAGCTGTAGATCCCCTCCAGTAACTGCGGTCATCTCCGCGGTCAGAATGGAAAGTCTCCTGCCAGATCTGTAAGAAGTGAGCTGCAGATCTCGCTCAGGTGGGGGGACGGGCCAGGGACTTAGAGCAAGCTCCACCTCGGTCCCTTCAGATGGCTGCACAGGGACACAAGTAAAATTTAATTGTGGGTCTCCATTCTGTTTGGTTTGAATAGTAGGTAAATGTAACTCACTCGTTCGTGGTTTAAAGACTCTAGCTGCAATGCTTGTTTGCGGCTTTTGCAGAGCTCTGTCCGCCATTACTGTGTGTTTCGTCTGTTTAAATTTTTCTGAGAATTTCAGCTTATTCATGGATCTAATGCTTTTTGTCTGTTTCTGCATGTTTCCAGTTGCCAAACAGTCAAATAATATTCAAATAAAGTTAAATTTAAAGCATTTATGAACATATTTAGCCCAGATTATTTCAGAACATTAACCCCTTAAGGACACATGACATGTGTGACAAGCAATGATTCCCTTTTATTCCAGAAGTTTGGTCCTTAAGGGGTTAATGAATGGTGGCCATCTTGGCTAGCAGCCATGCCATGTCCCCCCCCAGCAGCTACTTTCTTCAATGTAGCTGTTCACATGTAATTTTTTTTTTCAAAGGTGCTTGTTTTTTTGTTTTTGTTTTTAATTTGAGAATTTGTATTGGGTCATGCAGGCAAGTTCTTTATACAACAGGTTAGTGAACGAACGTCTTCTTCATACAGTGTTTATAGTAGTAGTGCAACGTTGCATAACTGTGTCTCATACAATGGATACATTTGTATATATTCACATGCCACATAGACCAATTGAATTTAATTTAATTAACTAGAGGAAAAGAGAAGGAACAAGAAAGAAGATACAAGAGAGTTGGAGTGTAGGTTGAGAGGATTAATTGTGCAGCTGGCGCTGCAGAAGGGTGAAAGAGAAGGTGACGGGTGGTGGGAGAGGAAGACGAAGGTGTTCGGTTCTTGGGACCATTCTGCCCATTCCAGGGTGTCCCCTGTATCTACCAGTTCCTGAGCTAACCGATTTGTTAGTGGTCTAACTCCAATATGTGTTCTTCCCCGTTGTGTTTCTTTTTTTCCATTGGTTATTTAGCTCCCTGTCTTGTGTGTATGTTTCCCACATCATTTTTGCTTTTGCTAAGACAGGTGTAGGTCCAATTGGTGTTGATGCATGGCTTCATTAGTCCAATTGAGCGTGATGGGGCGGTTTCTTGGATTTCCAGTGTCGTGCAATAAGAAGGTTCACTGAGGTGAGTGTGTGGTAGGTTAGTGCTGGGTGGGTTTTGGGTAGCCGTTCAGGTAACATATACAGCAGCTATATTTCTAAGTTTGAAGGCTATTGGGGAATGAAGTATGTCCGATAGGAGTTTTGCTACCTGGATCCAGAAGAGTCTAAGAGTGGGGCACGTCCACCAGATGTGGAGCATTGACCCCACCTTTTGTTCACAGCGCCAACATATATACGTGGAGTTTGGCCATATCTTGTGTATCTAAGTACCAGCGGTATAGTATTTTTCATTGGATTTCTAGGTGTTGGCCACAGGAGGTTAGACCTTTATGTATCGTAAATGCTCTTTTCCATTGAGTCGGGCTAAGCTTGCTTCCTATATCTCTGCTCCATGCTTCTTTGTTTGATTCGTGTGGTGGTGTGTGGCTACGTAATAGCCCTGCGAGAGGGGTTTCTGGGTGGGCTTGCGTGACAAGCATGCTTTTTCAAACTCCGAAACAGTGTCCTTAGCTGCCTATGCAGCTATGGACGTTGTAAGTAAGTTATTTGCTAGAAGCGATTTTACCTGGAAGTAAGGGAACAGGAGTCTGGCGGGTAGATCATATTGCTCTTTTAGGTTTGGGAATGTTTTTAGGCATCCATTCTGGTATAGGTGGAGAACGTGTGTGACTCCCCTGTCTATCAATGGTTTGTGGTGAAATGTGGGGATTGTTATGCTAATGGTTTGCAGTGGGGTTGCCATTGGTACTTTGGGGTAACTAGTCATTGTCTTTCTCACCCTATCCCACGTATTTATAAGCTAAGATGGGTAGGCAGTCAGATATGTCTGGTCTACGGTTATGGTCAGTCCAGAATATAGGGTGCAGCATATCCATGTTTAGCCAGTACGCTTCAATTTCGGTCCATTGTGGATATGGAGGGGGGGCACCGTGTAGGGTAAGCATTGCACTCAGGAGCACTGCTTTGGGGTAGTTGTATAAGTTCGGTATGCCTAGTCTTCCTTTAACTACCGGCCTATATAAGATTTTAGTGGCCACCCTAATCTTTATGTTTTGCAAAATGAACTTCAGAAATAGGTTTGTGAGTGATCGTAAGTAAGTGGTAGGCAAGGATATCAGTAGTGTCCGGAAGAGATATAAGAGCTTAGGTAATAACATTTTAATAGCCGCTATTTGGCCTATCCATGAAAGGAATTTCCCCTCCCATGATTTAAGTGTGTTTTTGAATTCCTTAAGTAGTTTGGTATAGTTTGCATGGAATAATTCAGAGAGTTTTTTCGTGAGCTTAATTCCTAGATACATTAAGTAGTCCAATCGCCAGTCCAGTGGGAACGCATCTTTTAGTCTCTGTCTCTCCCCGTCCCTCACCTACACTGTCAATGCCTGCGTTTTCGTGATATTTAGTTTATAGTAGGAGTGTAGGCCACAGGTGTCAGTATGTTTCATGAGGTTAGGCAGGGAGATGATCGGTTGTGTCAACGTGACTAGTATGTCATGCGCGAATATGTTTAGCTTATAGTCCATGTCTCCCAGAGGTATTCCATGTATGTTTGGGTCTGCCCGAATTTTGAATGTGAGCGGTTCCAATGCTAGGACATAGAGCAGTGGGGAAAGAGGGCACCCTTGCCTGGAGCCGTTGGTGATATTCATCTTGTTAGATAGAAATCCTGCATATAGTACTCGAGCCGAGGGCTGACTATATAGGGCCTCCACTGCAGCGATTAATTGCTCGGGGAAGTTACATTTGAGGAGAACGTCCAATTCAATCGGTCAAAGGCCTTCTCCGCATCTAAGGATACAAAGAGACATCCGATCCCCAGTTTCCGTGTGCTGTGCATGAGGTCCAACACCTTGCAGGTATTGTCCGAGCCCTGCCTGCCCCCCACGAACCCCACCTAGTTGTCGTGTATGAGCTCTGGGAGAATGGTTTTAAGTCAGTTAGCTTGGAGCTTTGCAAACAGCTTAGCATCTGTGTTGGGTAGGGAGATAGGGCAAAATTTTGGGCACATCGCGGGAGATTTACCTGGTTTAGGGAGTGTGGTGATATGAGCCTGCAGAAGTTCTGCAAGCAGTTTGTGGTTGTTGATGGCGCAGTTAAAGAGGGTTGTGAGGGTTCTTGGGTAGAACATTGGCTTAAGGACAGAGTACAACGAGTTGTCATTAATGGTAAATTTTCAGGCTGGACAAAAGTGGTAAGTGGTGTCCCTCAGGGTTCTGTTTTGGGACCACTTCTATTTAACATATTTATAAATGATCTTGAAATAGGCATTGAAAGCCATGTATCAGTGTTTGCAGATGACACAAAACTTTGTAAAGTAATAAAATGTGAGCAGGATATTGCTTTGTTGCAGAGAGATTTGGATAGATTGGGGGACTGGGCACTAAAATGGCAGATGAAATTTAACATAGAGAAATGCAAAGTTATGCACTTCGGGGTTAAGAATGCACAAGCAACTTACACACTAAATGGTAGTGAATTAGGGATAACCACACACGAGAAGGATTTGGGCATTGTTATAGACAACAAATTAGGCAGCAATATGCAATGTCAATCTGCAGTTGCTAAGGCCAGTAAGATTTTGTCATGTATAAATAGGGGTATAAATTCTCGGGATGAAAATATAATTTTGCCTCTTTATAAATCGCTGGTAAGACCACACCTTGAATATGCTGTGCAATTTTGGGCGCCTGTTCTAAAGAAGGATATCATGGCACTGGAGAGGGTCCAGAGACGAGCTACAAAATTGATAAAAGGAATGGAGCATTTTAGTTATGAAGAAAGGTTAAAAAAATTAAATCTGTTTAGTTTGGAAAAACGGCGCCTGAGAGGGGATATGATAACTTTATACAAATATATTCGGGGCCAGTACAAACCTTTATCTGGAAATCTATTCATAAACAGGGTTATACATAGGACACGAGGTCACACATTTAGGCTGGAAGAAAGGAGATTTCATCTAAGGCAAAGAAAAGGTTTTTTTACAGTAAGAACAATAAGGATATGGAATTCTCTGCCTGAAGAGGTGGTTTTGTCAGAGTCCATACAGATGTTTAAACTGAAATTGGATAAATACTTACAAAAACATAACATACAGGGATATAATTTCTAATTAGTGGGGTAATAGCTGATTGATCCAAGGAGACATCTGACTGCTATTTTGGGGTCAAGAAGGAATTTTTTCCTAGTTTGTGGCAAAATTGGAAGTGCTTCAGACCAGGTTTTTTGCCTTCTTTTGGATCAACAGCAACAACATTTCTGAGGAAGGCTGAACTTGATGGACGCAAGTCTCTTTTCAGCTATGTAACTATGTAACTATGTAACTATGTGAGTGTAGGGGATAGCGTGTTGGCATAAAGTTTGTAATATGCGTTCACAAAGCCATCGGGGCCAGGGGCTTTCCCTGCAGGAAGTGTTCCTATTGTGTCTTCAACTCTCTCTGTGTGCCGCAGTCAGAGGTGGTAAGTGAAAGTCCTGTAGGTAGTCGTCAATATTTGTTGACATGTTCGTGTTGAGGGACAAATTTGGAAAATAAATTGGTACATTGTCAAGATACACTAGAACACATGAATGGATATATTCTTTTAAGACATTGTTGATAAGATCTTTAAAACCCACTAAAGTATTACACAAGCCTAATGGCATTATGAGATATTCGTAATGCCCATTTCTTGTATTAATTGCGATTTTCCAGCAGCATGATGACATAGTATGTGCTGTTGAATGTGGGCGGGGCGTTGAGAGTTGGAAGATGCAACTTGGAGGTCAATTGAGGTCTGAAGCCCAGAGTGTCTGATAAGCATAAAGAAAAACCTGGCAGCATTAAGAGAAACCAGGCTCAAATAGGGAATCCTGACAGCATGATGAGTACAAAGTGAAGCTTGGCACACTCCAAGTTCACAAAGAAGGCAAGAAACCCCTCCGAGACCTGGGGTGTATAGAAGTGGTGGAGCGGTTCCAACTGGAACATGGCAGGTAAAGTTCACCAGACAGATATGTAGCTGAATGAGAAATACCTTGTGGCTTGCCAAAGTGGGGGGGACGGGGGGACAACAGGCTGGTGTTCCCAGTACTAAAGATAAGTGACTTATTATACATTTAACATACCTAACTTATGTTTTGTCCAAGAAATCTTGACAAAATGGATAATTACAAAGGAAAATGGTGGCTAGGTTTGTCTGAAGATTGGAGATATGGTATACTTTTAGGAGTTCAGAAGATTACAAAAGGAATCTTTACTGCTCAATTTGAGTAGGTGCTCTTAGGATAAGGAAAAAACCTGGGCTTTATTGTTAAGAAAAGTGGCTTATAATTGCCTCTCTGTATAACGTTTAGGTTCTTATAACTACATACAGTGGTGTACACATAACCCATGGGCCCCCAGTGTGAAACTGATCCATGCCACCCCTCTCACTCCCCTCTAGACACACACGCACATACATACAGAGACACACACACAGACAAATACATACAGACACATACATACAAAGACACATACATACAAACAAGACACACATACATACAGAAAGACACACATACAGACCCACACACACACACACGACACATACATACAAAGACACATATACACATAAAAACAGACAGGCACAAACACATACATACAGACAGACACAGACACACACACGACAAACATACATACAAAGACACATACAAACAGACAGGCACAACACACATACATATAAACAGACAGACAGGCACACATACATACAGACAGACAGGCACACATACATACAGACACACATACACACAGACACATATACACACACACACAAGACACATATGAAAACAGTTTTTTTCACATAAAAACAGACAGGCACACATACATACAGACAGATAGACAAATACACATACAGACAGACACACACATACATACAGACAGACACACACACATACAGACACACAGAAGACATACATACATACAAAGTCACATACATACAGACAGATAGACAGACACATACAGACAGAAACACACACACACACGACATACATACAAAAACACGTACATACAAACAGACAGGCACACATACATACAGACAGATAGACAGAGACATACATACAAACACACACACACACACACACACAATATTTAAGTCACCCTCCTGTTTCCTACCTTTTAGATGCAGGAGGGTGACTTTCCCTGGGGTCCAGTGGTGGCTCAGGTTGATGGGAATCAAAGTTCCCACTCTGACTCCTTCTGCTTCCTCCCGTGTGTGTTAGCTGGGAGGAGTAACGTGCAGTCACTTCCTCCCAGCTTGTGATCTCATCACAGGGGGCCTGGTCACGCTGTTAAAGTGCCCAGTGCTGACTGGACCCCCTGACAATCCATCTCCATCGGGTGGCCCTGACAATGATGATAGCAGGCACCCAGTCACAGGGGTCTGCAAAATTTACCTTATTTCTGCCGGTGCTGGCCCCCCGTCTCAGATCTGCCTCCTTGCTGACATCATCAGCTGAACGCTTCTGGAGAAAGTCTCACTTTTCACCTGACTTCCTCCACTATAAATTTATGCTATGCTCCAACAGCCTGGCTCTCTCTGCTGCAAACATGAATTACTTTAACACCCTCATAAATACACTGTCCCATCAACCAAAACACATATTTCACACTTTCGCCCTTTTATTCCCCCTCCTTCTACCACCTTGTCCAACACAAACTTTGCATCTCACTTCACTGAGAGATTTCCCTACAATCAGAGAAGAGATCGCTAATTTCTCTCCTTCCCCTACGAATACATCACCCAACACCACTCCCAGCACCATTCTACACTCATTCGCACCTGCTACAGCAGAAGAGGTTTCTGCTCTGCTGCGGTCCTCCTGCCCCACCACCTGTTCCCATGATCCTATTCCCTCATATCTCATCCGCACTTTGTCTCCCTGTCTTGCTCTTCCTCTCACTAAAATGTTCAATCTCTCCCTTTCCTCTGGCACATTTCCCTCACCCTTTAAACATGCAACTGTAACCCCAATTCTGAAAAAGCCCAGCCTTGACCCCAACTCCTCATCCAACTACCGCCCTATCTCGCTACTGCCATTTGCCTCCAAGATCCTCAAGAGAGTTGTGTACACCAGACTGACAGACTTTCTCGAATCCAACTCTCTGCTTGACCCCCTTCAGTCTGGATTCCGCGTTGGTCATTCTGTCGAAACGGCCGTGACAAAAGTATCCAACAATTTAATTGCTGCTAAATCACGCGGCCATTACTCTATCCAGGGGTCAAGTCCTGGGGAAAAAGGTGTGGGAACTCACCCACTGCAGTGTGTGTAGTGTGTTTGTAGTGAATGCAGAGTGTGTATAGTGAATGTAGTGTGTAGTGAGTGCAGAATGTGTATAATGAATGCAGAGTGTGTATAGTGAATGCAGAGGGTGTATAGTGAATGTAGTGTGTTTGTAGTGAGTGAAGAGTGTGTATAATGAATGCAGCGTGTGCTGGATGATGTGTGTGTGCGCGCTGGATGACGTGTGTGTGCGCGCTGGATGACGTGTGTGTGATGACGTGTGTGTGCGCGCTGGATGACGTGTGTGTGAGTGCTGGATGATGTGTGTGTGTGTGCTGAATGATGTGTGTGTGTGTGTGTGTGCTGAATGATGTGTGTGTGAGTGCTGGATGATGTGTGTGTGTGTGAGTGCTGGATGATGTGTGTTTGAGTGCTGGATGATGTGTGTTTGAGTGAGTGATGGATGATGGTGTGTGAGTGAGTGCGCTGGATGATGGGTGTGTGAGTGCTGGATGATGGGTGTGTGAGTGCTGAATGATGTGTGTGCTGGATGATGGGTGTGTGAGTGCTGGATGATGTGTGTGCTGGATGATGGGTGTGTGAGTGCTGGATGATGTGGTTGTGTGTATGATGGGTGTG
>OW240913.1:201901775-201989735 GCA_933207985.1 Pelobates cultripes | reverse complement strand
GCTTGTTCCTTAATACAGAGCCTAGTCTCGTACTCGGGGGGATAATTTGTATTATTTCTGTTCGGTGCTTAGGAGTGTTCAGTAGCTGACTTCACATTCGGCATTAACCCCTTCCCTACTCGGGGTGCCATTACAGGATCTATTAATAAGAGAGTAGATAGGGTCACCTGCCACACTGATCGTCTCAACCGGACAGTTTTCTGTCTCCTGGGTGCTCGGGTCTGGCATGTTGCCGACAGAGTGGAGGGATTATTGAGAGGGGCTGGAGATAACCCAGCTGTCATGGTCCATATTGGTACCAATGACAAAGTCAGAAGAAAATTGAAGGTTCTAAAGAATGAGTTCAGGGAACTAGGAAGTAAGCTAAAGAAAAGGACCTTCAAGGTAATATTTTCAGAAATATTATCTGTGCCGCGCGCTACAGCAGAAAGACAGCAGGAGATTAGAGAGGTCAATGCGTGGCTGAAGTCTTGGTGCAGGAAAGAGGGTTTTGGATTTTCAGAGCACTGGGCCGATTTTGTGCTTGGGTACAACCTGTATAGCTGTGATGGATTGCACCTAAACAAAAGAGGGTCTGCTGTGCTTGGGGATAGGATGGCTAGAAGGTTGGAGGAGATTTTAAACTAGTAGTGGGGGGGTGGGTCAAAACAATCGAAAAATGGAGATAGGATAGAAAGGAGATGGGCTTTATCTCAGTATAAGGGGGGAGGAGATGGGGGGAGGGGAAAGCACAGAATAGAGGAGGTATGTAATATTGATAAAAATTCACAAAATGAACAAATGACTCATGATAATATTAAATGTATGCTTACTAATGCAAGGAGCCTATATAGCAAAATGGGGGAACTAGAGGCAATAGTATACACTAAATAATACTATAGGCCAGTAAGCCTTACTTCAGTAGTGGGGAAAGTGATGGAAACCATGTTAAAGGATAGGATTGATGAACATCTAAAAACACATGGATTTCAAGATCAGAGACAACATGGGTTTACTTCAGGGAGATCATGCCAAACAAATCTTATTGATTTTTTTGATTGGGTAACAAAAATTATAGATCAGGGTGGTGCAGTAGACATTGCTTACCTAGATTTCAGTAAGGCTTTTGACACTGCTGCACATAGAAGGCTTATCAATAAACTGCAATCTTTAAGTTTGGATTCAAATATTGTTGAATGGGTAAGGCAGTGGCTGAGTGACAGGCAACAGAGGGTTGTAGTTAATGGAATATATTCGAAGCTTGGACTTGTCACCAGTGGGGTACCTCAGGGATCTGTACTTGGACCCATTCTCTCTTTAATATTTTTATTAGTGATATTGCAGAAGGTCTTGATGGTAAGGTATGTCTTTTTGCTGATGATACTAAGATATGTAACAGGGTTGATGTTCCAGGAGGGATAAGCCAAATGACAAATGATTTAGGTAAACTAGAAAAATGGACAGAACTGTGGCAACTGACATTTAATGTGGATAAGTGCAAGATAATGCATCTTGGACGTAAAAACCCAAGGGCAGAGTACAGAATATTTGATAGAGTCCTAACCTCAACATATGAGGAAAGGGATTTAGGGGTGATTATTTCTGATGACTTAAAGGTAGGCAGACAATGTAATAGAGCAGCAGGAAATGCTAGCAGAATGCTTGGTTGTATAGGGAGAGGTATTAGCAGTAGAAAGAGGGAAGTGCTCATGCCATTGTACAGAACACTGGTGAGACCTCACTTTGGAGTATTGTACACAGTACTGGAGACTGTATCTTCAGAAGGATATTGATACCTTAGAGAGGGTTCAGAGAAGGGCTACTAAACTGGTTCATGGATTGCGGGATAAAACTTACCAGGAAAGGTTAAAGGATCTTAACATGTATAGCTTGGAAGAAAGACGAGACAGGGGGGATATGATAGAAACATTTAAATACATAAAGGGAATCAACACAGTAAAGGAGGAGACTATATTTAAAAGAAGAAACTACCACAACAAGAGGACATAGTCTTAAATTAGAGGGACAAAGGTTTAAAATAATATCAGGAAGTATTACTTTACTGAGAGGGTAGTGGATGTATGGAATAGCCTTCCAGCTGAAGTGGTAGAGGTTAACACAGTAAAGGAGTTTAAGCATGCGTGGGATAGGCATAAGGCTATCCTAAACTATAAGATAAGACTAGGGACTAATGAAAGTATTTAGAAAATTGGGCAGACTAGATGGGCCGAATGGTTCTTATCTGCCGTCACATTCTATGTTTCTATGTTTCTATAATAGGCATAACAGAAACATGGTGGGATGAGACACATGACTGGGCAGTTAACTTAAATGGGTACACGTTATTTAGGAAGGATAGGAAAAACAAGAAAGGTGGTGGGGTATGTTTGTATGTCAACCATGAGTTAGAGTCAAATCTTAGGCATTTCAAGTGAGATGAGGAAAATGTGGAAGCTTTATGAGTAGATATCTGCTTGGGGCAAACAAAGGGAAATCAATTATTGGTTGGGATATGTTATAAACCACCTAATGTAAATATTAATGAGGAAGAATAGCTATTAGAGCAAATTGGCGAAAGTTGCAAATCGCGGTAAGACGTTAATTATTGGAGATTTTAATTACCCGGACATAAATTGGGATAGAGGAACTAGTACTTCAGCAAGGATGCTTGTCTGGATCTCGTTACAACAAACAATGTTGATCTTTTGATCAACATTCAAGTAGGGGAGCATTTGGGAAATAATGATCACAATATTGTAATTTTTTAAAATAAACTCAAAAAATCAGAAGCATGTGAGGTATACTAAAACGTATAGTTAAAAAAAAGCCAATTTCAATAAGATTAGGGCAGCTCTACAACATATCGACTGGCATAAACTCCTTGGTGAAAAAAAACTCTGAGGATAAATGGAAACTATTCAAACAAATATTAGTAAGGTACATTTCTCAGTATGTACCATTGGGTAATAAATAGAAAAGAAACACACTGAAACCAATGTGGCTTAGTAGAGAAGTAAAACAAGAGATTAAAAACAAGAAAAGGGCATTTAAAGGATTTAAATCTGACAAATCAGAGGCATCCTATATAAGATATAAGAAAGCCAATAATGCTTGCAAAAAGGCAATTAAAGTGGCTGAACTAGAAAATGGGAAATTGATAGCCAAAGAATGCAAAACCAACCCCAACATTTTTTTTCCAAGTGCATCAATTCAAAAAAAATAAAATAAAATGAAAGTGTAGGGGGGCGGAGCCTGACTGCCGAGCGGGATAGATGTGTTATGGATCAGCTCTGGCTAGAAGTGACAACTCACCCACAAGTCAGAGGGCACGAGAGAAGCTGGGAAAACCCGGGGGCATCGAAGGAACCCACAAGCGAGACAAACACAACCCGGGTACCCACGCAAAACACAAGGGGCCTATGTGCGGCCGAGCCAAGAAAAGACGGCCGCTCTTCTGGATGGTAACACCGCACTCACGACCCTCAGCGCACCTGCCTTCCTCCACCCCCCACCGGCCCCGGCCTGCACTCGACACTCGACAGTCGCAAGAACCAACTAAGACCGCAATACCAACCCGCCCTAGACAAGCGAGGCTGCAATCTCATACAAGGCGCACCTAAAATGGCGGCCGGCAACGAGACATGCAGGCTGACCATGCGACCGACGCAACTGCAATGGAGTGAGCCCATACAAAGCAAAAAGGCGATACGGAGCCATATCTGGGATCTCCTCACACAGCGGCAACAAGCAGCCCTTAACATGCAACCCACACTACCGTCGACGGATCGGCGGAGCCGCAGAAAGAGGGAGGCGCCCTCGGGCACAACGCCACCTCAACTACGTTCCCACACACAGCGTAGCCCACCCGGGCTGCAGGCCACGGGGCAGAGAGCCCAGAGGCATCGACCACATAGACGGAGGCACAAGCAAAGTAAGCGACAGAGTGAACCTAGCCCCACCGTCACTCCCATGAGCGGAGAAAACCCGGGCCCTAGTGGTAGCCGCGTTTGTGGCCTAAGGATGCATACCATCCCGGGGCTGGAGGGACCCTCACCTCTACACCCGCACAGCAGCAGGAAGCAGAGACCCAGCGACGAGCACATACCGCTTCCATAAAGAGGGCATCGGCTGAAAAAGTACGTGCCCGGGGACTCACGACCTCGTAACAGCAGGCCCAACATTAGCAGCCTGTGACCTACCCAGCTTGTAACTTACCACTGCACGATGCCACTGTGTTGCCAATTTGCTGTCTTTAAATGTTAAATGTTATAGTGATTAGGATAATGTGATAGTCGATTGCTATTAAGCTTAGTATAACTGCGAACACCGACTATAACAAAATGATCGCTGTATAGGCTCCATGTTCTACCCATGTTATAGCAACTGAGTTACTAACGCCAGCCTAGTAAAAGTAATGCCAACGGAACCTTAATGTACAAAAGGCTTACCTAGTATGACTCAAGCATATACCAAAATATACTAAGTATACGCTTCCATAATCTTAATCTTGTCTCTCCGGGCTAATGCACACTAAACGAGGTCTCTATCATTACCTGTACTATGCCTGTCTCTACAGCATGAGCCCAGGTTGCTAGCATATGCACTAAAATTGTACCTCTTACATGGAAAAAATTCTAGCATGTTACTAATTACCACAGTTACCGCATGAACCAAACATGTTTGCATACCATGTATACCTACATGTAACTCGATACTTTAATGCTATGTTTCTTAAGCCTGATAATATAAAAAATTGTGCCAGTTAAGAATACACCCCGCATGCTCGCGTGGGAAAAGCCTGAGGATTGCCTTCGGGGTACCTCAAGCATGCCTGTAATATTTACGTGCACTACAAAAATAAAGAATTTAAAAGAAATAAAATGAAAGTGTAGGTACACTGGAAACAGAGATGGGTCTGTTAGTTAATGAAGACCAGGAAAAGGCAGACATTTTAAACAACTATTTTTCTTCAGTATATATTAATGAGGATTCTATGGCAAGATATATGAAAATGATTGCTACAAAAAACTTGCAGATAACTTGTGATTGGATGACTCGAGACAAGGTTAAAGAAGGTAAAAGAAAATTAATGTAAATAAAGCTCCGGGGCCTGACAGTATTCACCCACAAAAAACTTAAGGAGCTACGTGAACCTCTGTATTTAATCTTTCAATTTTCTTTTGTTTCAGGTATTGTACCGGAGGATTGGAGGAAGGCAGATCTTGTTCCTGTATTTAAAAAGGGTTCAAATTCCTTGCCTGAAAATTATAGACCTGTGAGCTTAACTATCGTGACTGGGAAAATATTTGAATGGCTATTAAGGGATAATATTCAGGAAGTCATTGGGAAGAACTTTGTTATTAGCAAAAATCAGCATGGTTTTATGAAACATCAGTCATAGGTCATGTCAAACCAACCTAATTGCATTCTACAAAGAAGTCATTAGAAGTGTAGATCAGGGTGTTGCAGTAGATGTGATCTATTTGGATTTTGCCAAGGCATTTAATACAGTTCCTCACAATAGTTTTTAGTTCTTCAAACTAAAATAAATTGGTCTAGATAAATATACTTGTTCTTGGGTAGAACATTGGCTTAATGATAGAGTACAACGAGTTGTCATTAATAGTAAATTTTCAGGCTAGATAAAAGTGGTAAGTGGTGTCCCTCTGGGTTCTATTTTGGGACCACTTCTGTTTAATATATTTATAAATGACATTGAAATAGGCATTGAAAGTCATGTTTCAGTGTTTGCAGAGGACACAAAACTTTTTTAAGTAATAAAATATGAGAAGGATATTGCTTTGCTGCAGAGGAATTTAGATAGATTGGGGGACTGGGCACTAAAATGGCAGATGAAATTTAATTTAGAGGAATGCAAAGTTATTCACTTTGGGGTCAAGAATTCACAAGCAACTTACACCCTAAATGGTAGTGAATTAGGAATAACCACACAAAAGAATGGTTTGGGAATTGTTAGAGACAACAAATTAGACAGCAATATGCAATGTCAATCTGCAGTTGCTAAGGCCAGTAAGATTTTGTCATGTATAAATAGGGGCATAAATTCTCGGGATGAAAATATAATTTTGCCTCTTCATAAATCGCTGGTAAGACCACACCTTGAATATGCTGTGCAATTTTGGGCACCTGTTCTAAAGAAGGATATCATGGCACTAGAAAAAGTGCAGAAACGAGCTACAAAATTGATAAAAGGAATGGAGCATTTTAGTTACGAAGAAAGGTTAACGAATTTAAATCTTTAGTTTGGAAAAACGGCACCTCAGATGGGATATGATAACATTATACAAATACGCTGAGGTGGTGATGCTGGTATGCAATCTTTGATCTTCAGCCAAAAGTTTGCAAAGATTTCTTCCAGGCCTTGTGTGAGATGTTCACAATAAGAGCTATAAGAGAGACGAGACTGGTGTCAGAGAGATGGTCAGGCGGCATTTTGGTCATTTGGCGTGACTGGAATGAGTCTCATGTGCAGTACAAAATTCATGAGTAGTGAGGGAGGAACCACTTAGGATAGCCTATTGGAGGACTGCGACGCTATGTCAAACCACAAAAGGCAGGGAGATCGGCCGCATCTTTCATGACCTATCAGAAGTAGGCTGCAACTGGACTGCTCGGTCTTCTGGTGGAGTGGAGTCCCAAATAAAGTCTCTGTGTGTACGGGCGTCCCCTGTCTACACAGCACACTTTTAAATCTGGATTCCCCCCATGGCCAGAAATAGCCATGGTTTTGGGAGCTCTTGCTCTGCACGTCCGGTATGCCTGACAGCCAGGCTCTGCCCCCTAAAAATTAGACTTGCATTTATATAATAAAATACATCTGCTAGGGTTTTCATCTCCCCCTTCCAAACCACCAAAATGTCATTTATGTATCTTCGCCACAGTACCGGGATTGCCCCAATCCATCATGTATGTTAGTATAACCAGGTGCAAACCTGGTACCCATGGCAATCCCGTTGGTTGCAAAAATACATTTCTTCCAACATAAAATAATTATTATGAAAAATAAAGGAATGAGATCTAAGGAAAAGTCGAAATTTAGCAGATATGTTTGAATTATTTGACAAATAGTTATTTACTGCCTTTAAACTTTTAGTATCTAAAATCACTGTGTATAAAGAAGTCACGTCACAAATACAAAGACTTTTACCACCTTGTTATGAAATTTGGTGAGACACAGTTTAAATTTTTTTAATTCTGATGGATTTTCAGATTTGGTTATTTATTTTCATTTTATTCATGTATTTAAAAATATAAAAATTTACGAGATAGCAAAGTGCTTACGATGCCCCAACAGCAGATCAAGCAATAATATCAAAGTATTACATATATATGGCATTGAATAAGTGGAGCAATTTTTTTAAAGTGTAAAGATAAGCAAGCAAGGTATACTCATCTAATTGTAAGCCACATGAGTAGAAGTTAAAGCATGCATAAAATAAGTAAAACACTAGCAACTTCACTTGATAGGCATTTGTAAAAGGCAACGTATAAAGCAGAAAGACTAATATATCAATGGAGAAATAATACATACTTGCTCAGAGTGTGTATACTGACATAGTATAAGATGCACTTGTGTAAAATAAAGCAGGCTTCTACGGGATGGTTAAAAGCTATGATTAAATAGAACCATGTTAGTTCTCAGGTAGTAAGAGACATGTGGGACAAGCAGCCATAAGTAGCTAAATCCTTTACATACACCTCCGTAGCTACGATTCACCCAACGCCTGTACTTGCTACCAGAATCACATAAGCGGATAGTGTCCCGTGTATCCAAGGCTGTTCGCTCTGCCAGCCCTGAACCACCTCACAGGCTCATGTGCAGGTCCCACTGTTCCGGTCCATCCTGTTACATCGAGCATCGAGTGAGAATGTAGTCACTGCTTGGGATCGAGGTTTCTCCTTCCGAGGGAGTGGGTTAGGCACCAGTGTCTTCCACTTTGGCGTCTCAGAGTTAAGAGCAATGGGTAGTCTCTGGGAGGGAAGGAGGGTCAGGAGGCATGTTCCGCTGCTTGTCACACCTTCTCTGCTCTCTTGTAGCCTGCACTTTTCTGCCTCGCAGCTCCATCCAGAATCCGCAGAAAAAGATTATCCAGCCACTCCTCAAGTGTCTCCGGCAGGTCTCATGGTGCTGTAGCAGGCACATAAGCCGCCATCTTGGCTTTGGCATTGTTACAATGTGCAGGCCTCAGGAGCAGGTGAGTCACTCGGTTCCACTTAGTGCTTAAAGGTAGAACCTGTATGCTTGTGCCGGGATAGCCCCGACCGGCTGCAGAGGAACAGGGGTCCCAACCACTGCATCATTTCGGGGAGCCTCTCCCACACTCACCACCAGTGGTAGGCCGCAAATTGTCATCAGATTTAGGTTGCCTGGTGATACACAAGAACCCCACCGGTTGTACATCAGGGTGCCACCAACACTCTCTAGCACTTAAATCTCTATTTTGATCAAATAAGCATCGGGAAAGTAGCATAATAGTGGGCTCTCGCATGGAGCTCACGCTTAGTGTGACCAGTCAGCTCAGCGCCTGGGCCCTGCCCCCTTCATTTTTTTTAATATATACTTTCTCTGCTTCAATAACTTATTTAATAAACAGTTGACAGCACCAACCAGTAAATAATCCCTTATAATATACAGAGCCGGACTAACATAGGGGCTGATGGAGCTGCAGCTCCAGGCCCAGGCCCATGGAATAGGCCCACTGAATTATTTAGGGATTCCACCTGGCTTTTATTTTATTGGCACAGCCAGTATTTGAGGCTGCCTGGCTGGTGCCAATATTACAGTGATACTGGCAATACAAATGCTGGTATTTTTCTTACTATGCAATACTAGCACTGGCCAGTAGTCAGGCAGGAGACAGGCAGGTATAGGAAGTTCCAGCATATCCCTCCCTGCCTATCTATACTCACTGATCTGCAGGGGTGCAGCTACAGAGAGTCCAGACAGCAACTCCCACCCTGCAGAGACAGCCTACAGCTCAGGGAAGTAAGGGATGGGGGGGAAAGGCTGCAAGGAGATATGGGGACACTGAAACACTAAGGGACATTGGGAGACATTATGACAAGACACATAGGGACACAGTGTCCCCATGTCTCCCAGTGTCCCCATGTCTCCCAGCCAGTGTCCCTGGTGTCTCAGTGCCCCCTAGTCTCCCAGTGCCCCCAGTCTGCCAGTGTCTCACTATCCCCATGTCTCCTAGTGCCTCCATGTCTCCCAGTGCCTCAAGTGTCTCAATGTCCCCATGTCTCCAAGCTAGTGTCCCTAGTGTCTGTGGCCCTGGTGTCTCCTTGTCCCCATGTCTCCCAGTGCCCTTATGTCTCAATGTCCCCATGTCCCTCAGCCAGTGTCTCTAGTGTCTGTGTCCCTGGTGTCTGTGTCCCCATGTCTTCAAGTGTCCCCTATTTTCCCAGTGTCCCCATGCATCCCAGCCAGAGTCCCCTAGTCTCCCAGTGTCACTGGTGTCTCCGTGTCCCTAGGTCTCCCTGTGTCCCCAGGTCTTCCTGTCTTCCTAGTGATATGGGGACCCTCGGATACCTGGTGGACACATTCATGGGGCATTGAGACACTGTGATACATAGGATCACTGCTCCCAGTGATGGGGACACGACACATGGGGGCACAGGGAGACATGGGGCCACTGGGAGGAATCCATCTCTACAGCAGAATCAAACTAAGTAGTTTTTGGGTGATTTTACAGCATTTTCTCTTATGTCACTCCTTGTGATTTACATCATGTGATGTCACCCATACATATTTAATTATGCAAATTAGCAAGGCCGGTATGTTTTTCCAAGAAAAGTGGCAACCCTAACTACTTTTCACATACTCTTACTTAAGTATGGAAATTTAAGAGGGATGTATGGGAACAAAACTTGTGTGGACTGGCTGACAATGAATATAGTTAAAGGGGCGCTAGAGTCACCAGAACAACTACAGCTTATTGAATTTGTTCTGGTGAGTAGAATCATTACCATCAGGCTTTTTGCTGTAAACACTGTCTTTTCAGAGAAAATGCAGTCTTTACATTACAGCCTAGTGATAACTTCACTGGCCACTCCTTAGATGGCTGTTAGAGATCCTTCCTGGGTCATGACTGCCTAAAATGCATCCAAACATTCAATGTCTTCTCACTCTGCATGCAGACACTTTCCTCATAGAGATTCATTGATTCAATTCATCTCTATGAGGAGATGCTGATTGGCCATGGTTGTGTTTGAATCATGCTGGCTCTGCCCCTGATCTGCCTCTTTGTCAGTCTCAGCCAATCCTATGGGGAAGCACTGTGATTGGATTAGGCCACCACTTCTAATGATGTCAGCAGACTGCTTGTTTTTCTGAGTCTAACAGCATGCAGAGTTACAGCTTCAGGCTTGAATACAGTAAGATTTTGCTATATTTATGGAGGCATGAGGGGCCCAGGGGGCTAGATGGTGGTGTTAACACTATAGGGTCATGAATTCATGTTTGTGTTCCTGACCCTATAGTGATCCTTTAAGGTAATGCTGACTTTGGTCTCTCTAACACTGTGGCATGTTCCCTTTCTTCTACACTCACTACATACACCTTTTCTCTGTCCCAGACTATATACCAGGAGCTTCTGCCTGCTAGTAAGAAGGTAAGGAGACAAGTGGACCAGCGAGTGCTAGGGAACAGTCCTTAGAAAGTGTTGAGCGAGCGCATCATTAGATGCATTTATGCCAAGCTCAGGGTGCTGTCTGCATAGTATGCCCTTAGTTGGCCAGCTGCATGATTGGCAGGCAGCCTGACATGCATTCATACCAGGCTGGCCTTCTAATTCTTTGGGCAGACATATCCTCTTTTTGGGCATGTTCGCCCCTTTTGGCAGGTTAAGTGATTTGTGTCAGTGGCACACCTTTTTACCGTGCCCATTGACTTCCTGTTTGACTGGACACTGCTGTTCGGGGTTATGGATTTACTTGAAAGATGAAAACATAAATTAGTGAGAGATTAGCCTAGGGTATGTTTTCTTTCTCTCCAGCACAATCTCCATCAGATACATGATGCTTGGGAGTGTTTTACTGTTTTTGGTCGATATGATTCTCTAATTAGGCCCATCATAATTGTCAGCACCAGGCCCACTGGGCTCTTTATCTGGTCCTGATAATATACAAATAAACAATGTAGTTGCAAAAAAATTTTTTTATTTACAAATTGGTTAAAATTGATACACATTTTAGCAAATAATCCTTCCAAATCTTAGATTGCACATGTTAACATGTTAATATCTAGCAGTCAGATTAAAAACCTGCTGATTAACCAGTCAGTTTAAATATGTATACTAAAGTAACACTCCAGGCACTAGAACAAATTCATCAAACAGTTTGACTCCTTACAATGGGGGCAGTACCAGGGCAAGCTTGGCACCATAACCACTACAGTGAGCTGTAGCAGTGATGTTGCTTGGAGAGTTCAAGGAACACTCCAGACACCAAAGGCACGTAGGCTTAATGCTTGTTTAGGGGTTAATGGAGTGTCCCTTGTTTGACAATTTCTAATTCTACATCAGTACTTTTATGTTACAAGGTTGGACCCTCCCTGTTGTCAAGTCAGAAAGCCAGGAAAGTGCTGTTTGTGATCGCTTTGTGTCTGATGTGAAGCCTCTGCTGAGTGTGCACTTAAAGTGAGTGAAGAAAGATCACCCTCCTAGCTGTCTTTTTAAATCGGCCCTTTAAAATAGAAATTAGGGGATCTTCAGTTAATCCCTGAAGCACTTCAGCAAGCTGAAATCCATTAGGGGTCTGGAGTACTAAATTTATAAATTTCTGATGAAAAATATTTTATATGAAATATCAAAAATTTACAAAATAGATTATACTCACTTGCATTCGAGTGAATTATCTTGTTTGTATGTACCCTTTTGTCTTTGACAAGCAGAGACTGAGAGTGAAAATATAACTTTCCTTTAATATAAGCTATTTTGATTTGATTCCAGCTTCAATATTGCCTACTCCCCAAAAAATTGAAAGCTTTTGATATCAAGATTATATCAATTAATATATTATATGAATTGACTTGTTGAGTTTTTCAATGTATTTGGGAGTTTTGATCACATATACATTCAGAATGTGATTCATGACACAAATTTAGAAACGGTTTCAATAAATACTACAAAAGTAGGGCAAGAAGAGGGGGCGGAGCCTGACCTGCAAAGGAGCAAGAGGTGCTCTGCTTGAGCTCCCACCAAACGGCAACAAAACCGCTTGAAATCAGGGGGTGCAACCCTGGAAACCTCACATAACGAGGATACACTAATCGGGGAACCCAGTACGCACCCGCAGATACCCAACACGTCGCCCGGAATTCCCGGGACCCAAGGTGGAAGGCTGATGCCTACGAGAGAGAATGGGCTGGGAATACGGCCACTTCCCGCTCAACACTCCGAGCCACAAGAAGGCACTAACCACCCCCCCCCCCCCTGAACTGGACCGGTCTCCGACCTGCTATTGAAGCTAAAGCAGACGGACCGGAGGGACAGGCCTCTAAGATGGGGGCCACAAGCGACGACCTTACTCATGGCAAGCAGCAGCAACCTGCATCACCCGAACCCAATCTAAACACGAGAGACTCCCTGGACGTGATTTTTGAGAAGTTCTGGGCTAAGCTTCTGGCCTACACATGACCAGCCGCAACCAAACCTCTCCCTGACCCACCTACAGCACAATACAGCAGTACCAAGGGGACTGGGAATCCTCTAATGGGCGCTAAAATGATCCAATCCTCTGTAATCCACATGAAACGCCTGCCTGGACAGAGGGTAATGAGGGGACTCACCCGCAGGTACAGGCCACACAAGTGGAGGGCCGTAGGAAGCACACAGAGACGCACGTCTGACACATGCAAGGTCCAACGCACCCCCTCGCCGGGGAAGACCCTGGACCTGGAAGGACCCCAGGCTCGTGGCCTGAAGGTACCAGCCCTCGCATTGATCCGGGGCAGAGGAGGCACCACGTCCACAAGGGGCTGCACAGCTGGCCGGCTGAACATCTCTGAACACTCCCACACCCAGCAGCGCACAGGAGTCAGATGACACGTCTGGATGGGGGATGCAGTTGCAGTCTGGTGATGGAGCTTCACAAAGTGGGACTAAAATGCTAAAAAAAAATGCTTGATCTTTCTTCTACCTACTGGGACTCTATGGAACGTATTGCCACACCATACACCAGCTCCCATCACCAACACTACACAACATGTTAGCATCTTACAGTAGCACTAGATACGTAGAATAAGCAGTATTACTCAACCACCTTGCTCTGATGACAAACGCATAGTTAAGCTTGTTACACGCCACACGCTAATATCTTGAACCAAACATGAGCACTCTCAATATACCTAACAAAAAACGTGCACGTTATTCTGAATACCCCATTGTTGAAACTGTAGTGATTCAGCGTGAGGACTGCTGTTGGGGCACCACACGTAACCTGTTATAACTCTTTGCACTGCAAAAAAATAAATAAAAATAGGGCAAGAAAGCTGGAAAATTAACTGTGGAAGCCACTATTGCTGTGGAAGCCAAAATGACGTCCATGTAAGGACACTGTGCATAGAGTTTAAAAATGTTCCAGGACTCACTCAGAAAAACAAATGTAGTTATTTGTTAAAAAATTTCACGAAAGATCAGGGATTGACGTAAAAAGCAAGAAAACATAAAATGTAATTCATATTTAGGGACATTTGAAACTCCATAGTTAGCAAAAGACCTGTAAAGTGGGAAGCTATGACAGACATATTATATTAAGCATCTATGCAGCTTGCGAATCTAAGTGCTTAACATGCTTATGAGTACAATTATCCTTGCCAACAACTATATAATTAAGACCACAAATGTACAGAAAGTTCTGGTAGCATGGTTTATGATATTATTCAGAAACCATGCCATGTGAATGATTACTGTGTTCATTTGGTATATATAATTCTGTTTGAAATGTATATAAAGATGTGGTGGTTTTTATTAAAGGGAATCGTGGGCCACAGAATTACCATAATTGCACTATTTGCTGTAGGGCATTTGTCAGCATATAAGGATAGAAAATGCAACTACCATTGGCAACCAAAAGAAATAACAAAAAAAATGAAAATGGAACCTCAAACTTTATCTCAATAAGTGTCAGTGCACACGAAGGCTCTTACATTAGTTCAGCTTTTGGTATTAAATAGCTGTTGAGGGCTAAAACTGGCATCAAAGCAACTTTAGCATAATGAAGCAGTTTGAGTGTTAGATCATGCCGCTGCATTCTCACTGCTCAATTCTCTGCCATTTGGGAGTTAAATCACTTTTGTTTGACAGCCTTTTGGGCCCCAGGGCAACATTAGATCCTGAGATCTTTCAAGTTTAATATATATGTATTAAGTAAACGTTAAATATACAGTTGTGCTCAAAAGTTTTCATACTCTTGGAAAATTGGTAATATATGTATCATTTAAAAAATGTTTTTTAATTCTTTATTTTTTTATTGTGCACAAGATAACATAAGAACTGATGATGCCACAACAGCACGGTAAAAACCCATTAAAGAAAGGTATTTCACGTATATGGCATTGAATTATTGGTACATTTTTTGTTTTTGTATGAGGATAGACCAGCTAGGTACACACATCTAATTGTAAGTCACCAGAGTAACAAGCAATAACATCAGCATGCATAAAGTGGTGGGCACTATAAGATTAACTGTGATGCAACTTAATGAGGTGTACGTTCTGATTGCATGACTAGTCTCGATAATGCTATATAGGTAACTGGTCTAAGATAGGCATTAAGGTGACATGCTAGGTTTCATGAGTGTTATAAATTGGCTATGTCACATTAGCAAAATCCAGCACTATAATAGTTACATGTCTCGACATATATGTGGAATGCATGACAATTACACATATGCTAGTCGTAAAACCAATGAGGAATTGTGGTATCACTATGCTGAGCAACATAATAAACAACAAAGAATCAAATGCAACGTACTCAGGTCCATTATCTTAGACTGCTATAAGAATTTTAGAAACATAGAAACATAGAAACATATAGAAACATAGAAACATAGAATGTGACGGCAGATAAGAACCATTCGGCCCATCTAGTCTGCCCAATTTTCTAAATACTTTCATTAGTCCCTGGCCTTATCTTATAGTTAGAATAGCCTTATGCCTATCCCACGCATGCTTAAACTCCTTTACTGTGTTAACCTCTACCACTTCAGCTGGAAGACTATTCCATGCATCCACTACCCTCTCAGTAAAGTAATACTTCCTGATATTATTTTTAAACCTTTGTCCCTCTAATTTAAGACTATGTCCTCTTGTTGTGGTAGTTTTTCTTCTTTTAAATATAGTCTCCTCCTTTACTGTGTTGATTCCCTTTATATATTTAAATGTTTCTATCATATCCCCCCTGTCTCGTCTTTCCTCCAAGCTATACATGTTAAGATCCTTTAACCTTTCCTGGTAAGTTTTATCCTGCAATCCATGAACCAGATAGAAACATAGAAGCCAGGCATTATAGGGCTATCGATGCAAGATGTATGACTGTGGGGAAGTTAAGTTGCATACCAAACAATTAAGGAAAAGCAGATTAAATACACATGCCAGAGTACTCCATGTTAAAGAAATATATTCATTAAAAAGGACTGCTGAACAAAATGAATCTCGAGTTACTATGCTGAATACAACTGTCTATGTGACATAGTGAAGAAAGCAAGGAACCCCTAGGGGAACCAGTAAAGTGTGTGTCAGGGGCAACCAAAGCAGGGGGTAACCCTCACATAACTTGTGTAGAAAAAGAAAAAATGAAGACCCACAGGGTCAGAGTAGGAAGCCCCTCAATTAAACTCTATATACATAAAACATAACTTTTAATAGTAATAATAAAATACTCATAAACAAAGAAATAATTAAAAAAGGAGACTAGATAGGTAAATGAAGGAAATACTGATATCTCTTATTGGATAAATAGATAAAGAAAATACTGATACCTCCTATTGGGAATATACTCTAATTATATACTCTAATTGTATAGTCACTAGAGTGAATCTAATCCCAATGCAGTACTCCTGTAATAGTTATATGTAAATATCTATCATGGCATTTGTAAAGGTAAATATATAATTGTCCCCACAGGAATACACTAATAGTCACTTGGGAGGAAACTACAAGGCTGAAAAAGCCAACTAATACTGCACATAGGGGGAATATAAGGCCAAAACCAATACTGCTACTTAATGAAGTACACTGTGCTAGTAAGCTGATATAAAGTCACTAATGGGATGATACATTGAAACAATGTATCAGAAGTAAGGTCTTGCTCAGCTATGAACACACATGGGGAACGAGAAATACATAATATCCCCTAATGTGGGATCAAAAGCAATAATGTAGCAAAAAGTGAGAAGATAAGAAATCAATGCCCCCCCTTTTGTCCTAATCACCCACCACTGTCGGTGTGATAGCAAAAATGGAGTCAGCCCAAACAAAGAAGTCCTTCCAACTGACTAAAATAACAAAATAAATCCAAGTACCAACATCTAACTAGTCTCCCAGCCTATTGCCTAACACGTGTTTCAGCGCTATTAAACGCGCCTTCTTCCGAGGCTAAACAAAGGATCCGTCTGCAACAGAGGCTATTTTATAGCCAAATGACGCCAATAGATAGAGGGGGCGTGTGCGTCCTGTTCGCGCCGAAAACGGAGTCCGAACAGGCCACGCCCCCAAATTGACGTTTCAACATATGATTGGTTGACACACTAAGTGTGTAGACGAGCACAATTAACTATATACCTGCCGCTCTCTTGGGTGGATAGCATGATCGTGTTAGCAAGTGGGGCTGATGTAGGAACATATGTATATATATTTATGCTGTGTTAAATCCCCGTGTATATCACGGGATATTAATCCGAGTAGTGCAGGGTCAATATTCCCATCCATCAGACCCACTGGGAGCTGTGTCCAGAGGGGACCTATTAGACCCAACCAAATTTTAAGACGGTCAAGACAGTACTTATGTATTTATATCATGGCTCACATTATTTGAAAGCAGCCTCTATTAAGTAGACTCTTTCAAGTAGGAGTTAGAAAACCAGGAGTTACTTGGAGTGGTTTGTATACTGTGGAGAGTGGTTTGTATACTGTGGAGAGTGGTTTGTATACTGTGGAGAGTGGTTTGTATTTTATTTTTGTTTAATCTTTAAAGTTGGTAAGGTTTAAAAAAAAAAAAATGTTTTGTTTTTTAAATTTACTTTTTTTTTTTTTGTGTTCTGGTTTTCCCCCCTTTTTTTGTGCTGCTGCTTGATTGATTGGGGGAGTGTTCATTGTTTGCACCTGTGTGGGATTTGTATCCCCATAAAGGCACACCCCTAACTCACTGAGCTTGCTCACATTATTTGAAAGCAGCCTCTATTAAGTAGACTCTTTCAAGTAGGAGTTAGAAAACCAGGCGTTTAAACTAACAAGGGGTTCAAACTATCAAGGTAATTGTTTTTATTTACTGTTTAAAGGGGAAATGAGTGTTAGCAAGATTGCTGGTTTAACTCAATGCACATCTTGTTGCATGTATGGCTGCCTGGATGTACCCATCCAGGGTCCATACCTCTGTGATGGTTGTGTGCGAGTGGCTTCTCTGGAAGCTCAGATTGGAGATCTCGAGAAGCAAATCGCAGCATTGAGGGAGATTGACAATCTTGAGAGGAGTCTACTGCTCACTGAGCAGAGTTTAGTGGGGACAGGTAGTGGAGAGGGAGGAGATAAGACAGATGGGGAACAGGCATGTAGCTGGGTGACAGTGGGGCGAGGAAGCAGGGGGGGAGGGAAGAGGAAAGGGCTAGCTAGTCCTGATTTGGTGCAACCTAGCAGATTTGCCCGTTTGAGGGAAGATGTTGGGAGCATCAGCTCAGGAGTAGCTGTATTAGAGGAAGCTGTTACTTCTAACAGCCGAGCTAACAGCCCCCCTAGTACGGGTGGGGATCAAAATGTAAGGAAGGCAAGACAGGTTGTGGTGGTAGGGGACTCTATCATTAGGAGAGCAGATAGGGCAATCTGCCGCTCTGATCGGCTCAACCGGACAGTTTGCTGTCTCCCGGGTGCTCGGGTCCGGCATGTTGCTGACAGAGTGGATGGATTATTGGGAGGGGCTGGGGATGACCCAGCGGTCATGGTCCATGTTGGTACCAATGACAAAGTAAGAGGAAGATGGAAGGTCCTAAAGAATGATTTCAGGGAATTAGGTAGCAAACTTAAGAAAAGGACCTCCAAGGTGGTATTCTCTGAGATATTACCTGTGCCACGCGCTACAGTGGAAAGGCAGCGGGAGATTAGAGAGGTCAATGCGTGGCTTAAGTCTTGGTGCAGGAAGGAGGGTTTTGGGTTTTTAGAGCACTGGGCCGACTTTGCGATTGGGTACAACCTTTATAGTGGTGATGGATTGCACCTAAACGGGAGAGGGTCTGCAGTGCTGGGGGATAGGATGGCTAGAAGGTTGGAGGAGATTTTAAACTAGTAGTAGGGGGGGAGGGTCATAGCAATCTACAAAATGGAGATAGGACAGAAAGGAGATGGGCTTTAGCACAATATAAGGGGGTGGAAACGGGGGGAGGGGCAAGCTCAGAACAGAGAAGCTGTGTAATGTTGAAAATTCACAAAATATACAAGTGACGCATAATATTAAATGTATGCTTACTAATGCAAGGAGCCTAAATAACAAAATGGGGGAACTAGAGGCATTAGCATACACTAAACAATATGATATAATAGGCATAACTGAAACATGGTGGGATGAGACACATGACTGGGCAGCTAACTTAAATGGGTACATGTTATTTAGGAAGGATAGGAAAAACAAGAAGGGTGGTGGGGTATGTTTGTATGTCAAACATGATTTAAAGCCAAATGTTAAGCAAATGGAATGCGAGGAGGATAATGTGGAAGCTTTATGGGTAAATATCTGCTTGGGGGAAAAGAAGGGAAACCAACTATTGGTTGGGATATGTTATAAACCACCTAATGTTAATATTGACGAGGAACAACAGCTGTTTGAGCAAATTGAGAAAGCTGCAAATCTGGGTAACACTTTAATTATTGGAGATTTTAATTACCCGGATATAAATTGGGACAGAGGGACTAGTGCCTCAGCAAAGGGAATTAGGTTTTTAAACTTGTTAAATGACACCTTCATGTCACAACTTGTACCATCACCAACTAGAATGGATGCTTGTCTGGACCTGGTTTTAACAAACAATGTTGATCTTTTGACCAACATTCAAGTAGGTGAGCACTTGGGAAATAGTGATCACAATATAGTGTCCTTTGAAATAAACTCAAAAAAACAAAAGCACATGGGGAATACTAAAACATATAATTTAAAAAAGGCCAATTTCAATAAGTTAAGGGAAGCTTTACAATATATTGACTGGCATAAACTCTTTAGTGAAAAGAACACTGAGGATAAATGGATCATCTTCCAACAAATATTACAAAGGTACATTTCTCAGTATGTACCATTGGGAAATAAATATAAAAGAAACAAATTAAAACCAACGTGGCTTAGTAGAGAAGTAAAACAAGAGATTACAACTAAGAGAAAGGCATTTAAAGCATTTAAATCTGACAAATCAGATGCATCTCATAAAAGATATAAGGATGCAAATAATGCGTGCAAAAAGGCAATTAGACTTGCTAAACTTCAAAATGAAATGATAGCTGAAGAGAGCAAAAACAACCCCAAAGCATTTTTTAAGTACATAAATTCTAAAAAAAAACAAAATGAAAGTGTAGGTACACTAAAAACTGAAACGGGGGTGTTAATTAATGAAGACCAGGAAAAGGCAGGAATTTTAAATAACTTTTTCTCCTCCGTATATATTAAGGAAGAACCCATGGCAATAGATGTGCAAATGATTGCTACTAAAAACTTGCAGAATAATTGTAATTGGTTAACTCAAGACAAGGTGCTGCAGCAACTAAAGAAAGTTAATATAAACAAAGCTCCAGGGCCTGACGGTATCCATCCACGTGTACTTAAGGAACTAAGTGCAGAAATAAGTGAACCTCTGTTTTTAATCTTTCAAGATTCTTTTCTTTCAGGAAGTGTTCCGGAGGATTGGAGGAAGGCAGATGTGGTTCCTATATTCAAAAAGGGTTCAAAATCCTTGCCTGGAAATTATAGACCTGTGAGCTTAACTTCTGTGGCTGGTAAAATATTTGAAAGGTTATTAAGGGATAATATTCAAGAATTCCTTGAGAAGAACATGGTTATCAGCAAAAATCAGCATGGTTTTATGAAGCACAGGTCATGTCAAACTAACTTGATTGCGTTCTACGAAGAAGTAAGTAGAAGTATAGATCAGGGTGTTGCCGTGGATGTGATCTATTTGGATTTTGCTAAGGCATTTGATACAGTTCCACACAATAGATTAGTGTTCAAACTCAAGGAAATCGGTCTAGATGAAAATGCTTGTTCTTGGGTAGAACATTGGCTTAAAACAGAGTACAAAGAGTTGTCATTAATGGTAAATTTTCAAGCTGGACAGAGGTGGCAAGTGGTGTCCCTCAGGGGTCTGTGCTGGGACCCCTTTTATTTAACATTTTTATAAATGATCTTGAAGACCGCATTGAAAGTCATGTTTCAGTGTTTGCATATGACACCAAACTTTGTAAAACAATACAATGTGAGCAAGATATTACTTTGCTGCAGAGGGATTTAGATAGACTGGGGGACTGGGCACTCAAATGGCAGATGAAATTTAATGTTGAAAAATGCAGTTATGCACTTCGGCGTAAAGAATACACAAGCAACGTATACCCTTAATGGAAGCGAATTAGGGATAACAACACATGAAAAGGACTTGGGAATTGTTATAGACAACAAACTATGCAACAATGTGCAATGTCAATCAGCAGTGGCCAAGGCCAGTAAGGTATTGTCATGCATGAAAAAGGGCATTCATTCTCGGACAAGAATATAATTTTGCCTCTTTATAAATCACTGGTAAGACCCCATATTGAATATGCTGTGCAATTTTGGGCACCTGTTCTAAAGAAGGATATTATGGCACTAGAAAAAGTGCAGAGGTGGGCTACAAAATTAATAAAAGGAATGGAACATATCGGCTATGAAGAAAGGTTAACAAATTTAAACCTATTTAGTTTAGAAAAACGTCGCCTGAGAGGGGATATGATAACATTATACAAATATATTCGGGGCCAATACAAACCATTGTGTGGAAATCTATTCACAAACCGGACTTTACATAGGACACGAGGCCATGCGTTTAGACTGGAAGAAAGAAGATTTCGTCTAAGGCAAAGGAAAGGTTTTTTTACTGTAAGAACAATCAGGATGTGGATTTCTCTGCCTGAGGAAGTGGTTTTATCAGAGTCCATACAGATGTTCAAACGGCTACTAGATGCATACTTGCAAGAACAGAATATTCAAGGATATAATCTTTCAATGTAGGGTAATAACTGCTTGATCCAAGGATAAATCTGACTGCCATTCTGGGGTCAAGAAGGAATTTTTTCCCTAGCTTGTTGCAAAATTGTGCTTCAAACTGGGTTTTTTTGCCTTCTTTTGGATCAACAGCAAAAAACAAATGTGAGGTAGGCTGAACTTGATGGACGCAAGTCTCTTTTCAGCTATGTAACTATGTAACTATGAAACTATGGCAAAATAGCCCAAAGAAAAAGTGTAAAAGTATGGGCACCAGAGAATCACGATTGTCACATTAGTGCCAGTACTGTTCATAAATTTTATTTTAATTTGGTCACATACTAGTGATAGGTTGATCCCATGAATACACAAATAAGCATACTTAACTATTTGCATGCCGCTCTCTCAGGCTGTTAATACAATCATTCAAACAAAAGGGGCTAGTATAGGAATACGTGGACGTGCATTTATGCTGTTATTATCAAAGGGTATTCAGCCAAGTAATGCACGGTCAATCTACTATCCCACTGATGGCTAGCAAAGAATATAATCCACGTATTTTATGTACGATAAAACTTTAGAGAGAAAACCCATTACCTACATCTAAAGATCCGAAAAAGGACCTAATTGACCCCCATCCAAATATTAAGAGAGTCAAAACACTATTCACATTCTTTTGTCAGGGCAAAATAGCCCAGATGGGTTACAGGGAATTATATATAGTACATTAGCTGTAATAATGCTCACAAATATTATGACCACTGTCGTAGCCTAAGTCTCTGTATAGCAGAATAATTAGTAATAAAAAATGAGTAAAGAAAGTATATACACACTCTATAGACATTATGTACATATAATAAAAAGTATAATGTACATATAACAAAAAGTCACACTAAACTGGAGAGGGGAGGATGAAATAAGGAAGTTGGGAAAAATCGAAACTAAATGGATTTTTAATTTAAATACTTTAGCTCCCTTAGGTCTTAATGCAGATTTTGAACTATGTCATTTTTTATAATTGATTATTATACACATATATATATAAATTTTATTATTTATTTCTATTTATAATCACAAATTATATCTATTTTATTTTATTTTATTTTTATTATTTTATTATATTTTGCTTCATCTATCTTTATTTTTTACTAGTTATTTCCATTACTCTAATTTAATTTAAATTTAATTTCCTATGTTTCTACCTTTATCATTTTTATTTTTATTTTCATTTTCATTTTCATTTAATTTTAATTTCATATTTATTTACTTATTTTAAATTTTATTATTTATTTTTATTTATTTTTATTTTATTTTATTTTATATTTATCTATTTTTATTTTTATTATTTTTATTTTATTTCATTTTTAATTTTATTTTGATTCATTTTTATTTTATTATTATTTTTATAATCATTTTATTTTATTCTTATTTTTATTTTTTATTTATTTATTTATTATTTATTTTTTATTTATTTTTCATTTATTTTTCATTTTCATTTTTTCATTCATTCAAATTTCACATTTTTCTATTTATACTTTTTCATTTTTTATTATATTATACTGAAGGACAGGATTCATTAACTGCAAGAGACATTAATACCACTTTAAGGTGTTTTTAAACTCAATCTGCCATAATTTTGGGAATAATGCAAAAAGTTTACATTTTTAAAAAATGTTTTAAGTGGAACATAGAATGAATACCCCCTTTATAAATGTTTATTATACACAATGTGAAACCCAGAATATAAAGTTCACAAAACACTTTTATTTTCTTGTTTTTTTTAAAAGAATTATTCATAGAAAAGTTTATTAAGTGTAGAAATATCACTGTTTATAAGATATATGGTATATATTGTTTTAACTTTAACTTTTGAAATCCGTATATGAAATACTGCACATTGACATTTACTTCTTGCCCTTTTGATATCTTTTTCCCACCATTTCGGCTCTTTATTTTGAGCCTGGTATGAACTAGAACATGAACTGAAAAACGACGATACCAAGGACTTCATTGCCCATCACCATAGCGGTCCACAACCGGAAATGACATTTACAAACGCAATGAACTATGGGAGATGTAGTAACAACAAACCGGAAGTGACGCGACGCTAGTTTGGGCGCGTCACGGCAAATCACCGCGGACCGGCAAAAAGAGAACTTTTGGCGGGCATACAAAGATTTAAAAGCAATGGAAGACAGAAGACGTCCTGAAGCTGACTGAGGAAGCCGATTTTCGGTGAAACGCGTTTTGGCTGCAAGTGGATTTATGCTATACCACTGAATACATTAGTATTACTTATATGTTTTTATATAATCCCTTTTTTTGTTTTTATATATAGTCTGTATACATTTTAATATTGATAATAAACATATTTGATATATATTATACCTACTGCATCCTGCACAAGTGATTCAAGAAAGGGATAGTGTCACCCTATAAATTGACACTGAACCTACATACTTAGAGCCAGTTATAAAAAGGCTCTGAATAAGGTGAGCACTTTTTCTGGATTTTATCCATATTGATACACATTGGTATTTTAAATACTACACTTAGTCTGGACGTTTTTTCTCTGTTTTATCTTAATACACTCTGGAGAACAACAGACGGTCCGTCATTGAGAGAGAGGGGTTGTGTGATCTACCCAAAAGACACAGACGTTTGGAAGTTTAGAGCCTTACCACTGTAAAAGGCTCTAAAAATGTGAGTTAATTTACATTCGAACTCACATATATAATTAAAATTGACTCTCTAGATATATTGCACTATTATTTGTATATATCTCTTTTTTTTCCCTATATATATGTATACGGAAATACGAGCATTGTATAGATGGTAAGTGCTTTCTGGCACTACATATATATTCACAATCTCTAAATTTACACTGAAGCGCTTCACTCACGGGAATTGAGGATTTAAAGGGATAGACACCTGATAAATCTGAAAATTTCCTCTATTGTTTTTTGGTGATTTCTATGTATGTTGGGTTTTTAGGAGTACCCACAGAGTGTATAGCAGCTAAATTCACTTTAATATAATAATTCTATAGCGCCACCTTTCCACAACCTGTGTGTGTACATATAATAAAAATATACTTGTATTAACTAGAATACAAGTACTCCTGAGTGATCTAATTTCTCGGTGAAAGGGGTAAAAGTAAAACCCTAATTTAACCCATTGGGGGCCAAAGTTTTGAACCTATATATCCAGTAACATTCTCTTTTGAGGAGGGTAAGGTCTACATCACCACCTCTGCGTCCCAAAAGTACCTTTTCAATCCCTGCAAACCTCAAACCACCTGGGTCCCCTTGGTGGTGGCTCCTTAAATGTCTTGCCACCGGGGTATCCCTAAAGTTTCTGACAGAATGTACGTGTTCCATTACACTCCTTTTAAGGGGACGAATGGTCTTTCCCACGTATTTTAGTCCACATATACAAACCAAGAGGTATACAATGCCTTTAGTGTTCAATTAAAAAATTGTTTCACATTGCACACCACTTTATCACATGAGTCTGTGAGACATTTGGAATCTTTGTTTATGTATCTACAGGCTACGCACCTATCACATTTGTATGTACCTTGTGTTGATAGCCAATTTTGTCCAGACTTTCTGCAGGAAAGATGACTAGGTACTAGAAATTCCTTAAGATTTCTTCCTCTGTGTGCCGTAAGCGATACATTTGGAGTCACAACTCCTTTAAGCTGAGGATCTTGAGATATAAGAGGCCAAAACCTGCCTAGTATCTTTTTAGCTTGATCCCATCCTGAATCGAAGTTAGCTATACAACGAATAGGTGTTTGTTTGTTAGAAACTGGTTTATCTTTAAGGAGTTCCATCCTATCACTGTACAGTGCTCTCTGGTACGCATATTTTAAACAGCGGTTTGGATATCCCCTCTCTTTAAAACTAGTTTTGAGTAGCTTTGCCTGTATTGTAAATTCTTCCATAGTTGAGCAGTTTCTCCTGAGCCGGAGGTACTGTCCAATCGGAATGCCTCTTTTCAATGGGGTCGGATGATGGCTTTCCCATCTCAACATTGTATTAGTTGAGGTGGGTTTCCTAAAAAGTGTAGTCTCAATGTCTTGTTCAGTAGTGACTCTATAGGTACAATCCAAAAAATTGAGAGATGAACCCCCAATTTCCATCGTGAACCTCAGGTTCAAGTCATTGGAGTTCAATCTCTCCACAAAAGCCACAAAGCAATCCCCTGTGCCTGTCCAGACAACGAGGACATCATCGATATATCTTTTCCATAGAAAGACATATTTAGTATATTCAGCATTTTTATCAGTAAAGACCACATTCTCCTCCCACCACCCCAGGTGCAGGTTAGCGTATGAAGGGGCACAAGATGTGCCCATAGCCGTACCCTGCACCTGGTGGTAGTATTGACCATTGAAAAGGAAAAAAATTATGAGTTAACACAAATTGTAGTAGATCTAACACAAAAGAGGTATGTCATTGGTGTCTAGGCCCACGTGTCTCCAGATAGTATCTTGCATGTGCTAGTCCTAGAGAATGTGGGATTGATGAATTTAGAGCCTCAACATCAAGGCTACACAATAAAGCACCCCTTGGTAGGCTAGTAGAGGCTAGACATTTCAATGTGTCCTTTGTGTCGCTTAGATATGAGGGTAACTTTTCTACAAAGGGTCGAAGTATTTTATCGACATATATACTAGCTTTACATGTCAAATTGTTCGATCCGGACACAATAGGTCTTGCTGTTAAATCAGTATATTGTTTGTGTACCTTGGGTAAACAGTAGAAAGTTGACACAGTCGGGCTTTTAACATAAATAAAAGCGTATTCGTCTCTACCTAGGATCTCATCATCAAATGCTGAATCTAAAAGTCCCTTCAAATCTGACAGGAATTTAGCGGAGGGGTCTGTAGATAGTATTTTATATGTATTATCATCTTTGAGTATATTTTCCATCAACTGAATATACTGTGATCTATTTAACACTACAATATTCCCCCCTTTATCCGCAAGTTTGATAATGATGTCCTCGTTGTCCTGCAGGTCACAAAGGGCCCGCCATTCTCTCTTAGAGAGATTACTATGTGGACGAGGTTGTAAAAAATCAACTTTCATCTGTTGTATCATGTTACAAGTAGAATCAACGAACATATCTATGTTCTTGAAGTCCCTTATATTAGGAGTAAATTTACTTTTGAGACGTAGATCAGTATAAGGAGAGTTGGTTGTTCCATCATTCTCATCCAGGAGAGACACCAAGTCATTAAGACACTGATATTCTCTAATACCGAACCCCAGATGCCTAGCTCTTTTCTCCTTTTCACTAAGGAAGAATTTATAAAGGGCTAGCCGTCTCCCGAAAAAGGTGAATGTCTTTCACCCATTCAAAACTATTAAAAGAAGGAACGGGGACAAATTATAGTCCTTTCATCAATATCTAAATCTGGAGTTCAGTAAGGGCTTTATCAGAAAGATTAATAACTTTAGTGTTAGAATTTAGTAGCGTTTCCGTGCCCTTCCCCTGTACCTTTTCTGTCTGTGTTGTGGTTTTGACCTAAAAAAGTCACCCCTTTCTTCAAAATACCTCTTGTTTGAGCAGTATTTGGGGGCATTGAAGATGTATTCGTACCCTCATTGTCAGTGTCAGAGGTTTCATACTCATATGTAGTATATTGATCTGAGTCCACACGAGTATGTTTCCTAAACCTTCTATACACCTTATCATTTTTATAATCCTGATTGTCTCTTACAAACTTTTTATGTTTTCGATTTTTGATGGAATCTTTATATTTGTTCAAATTTTGTCAGAGTTTAAGTTCTTGGTGTTACAGACTGCCATTTGTAACTGTTATTTTATTTGACAAATTGCCCTGCTTCCCTGTGTTATGGAGAAGCCTAATTGCCAGCCTTCTGCCCCATGACTATGGACCTAGTGGGTATGGCGATTTGACTGTATTTGTGGGATCTGAGCGCTGTTTGGATATATTGAGCGCTCAGATCCAAGCCATCTGGGGATAGGTTGAATGTGGGGGTTCTGTTCAGTATGATAGGAGTTAGGTATTTGTGTCTTTTTGTGTCTTTTGCTAACATGTGGTTAATGGAGTCTGCCTCTATCCCTGGATATAAGTGGATTATTTTCCCCATTGTCTCCTGGATAGAGGGCTCTGTAAAACCAGTTTGGGCCAGATAACCATGCTGCCAGCCAGGCCCCAAAAGATACTTTTGCTAACTTTTGAACCCCTTGTCTGATTTGTGCCATTGCTCCCCTGAATGGATTGATTCTAAATATGTAATTTTTATGAAGATTGGATGTGTAGTTTGAAAGTTATAGTACATGTATAAAAACTGTATTTTTACTGCCTGTGTTTAATTATGTTAACCCATTGTGTGCCATAATTATATCACAGGCAGAGGGGAGGATTTTTGTGTGTAATTGCTGGGAGTGTTTCTGTAATGTACGTTTATAATTGGTTATTCTGTAAACCCCTGTGGGTGGTCCTATCTCAGAGAAACCTGCATAAAAGAAGGCCCTTTGGTGCCAAGTAAACAGATCTTCTTGACCCTCAATACGTAGCCTTGTCTCGTTATTGGAGGGAACTGTTATATCACACTGGGGATTGCTATGCTCTGCATATTCCCCTGAGCTTTTAATCACTTAGCTCTTTTAAGAACTGTTCCTGTTACGCTCTCCTGGAGGAGAGGTCTTCCCCACACGGTCCTGGAGGACAGAAGCTGATCCAGGGTGGAAGAAAGAAGGCGAGACTCCAGTTAAGCTACGGTGGTTGTGGAGTCTGCGGTGGTTGTGGTGTCTGCTGCAGTGTTTGGAGTCCTCAGGAAGCGCTAGGAGCATCCATCAACGGAGGGTACTCGGTCGGAGTACAGGGAGCTCCGTTACACTTGAAGTTTGGATCTTCTACATGATTTTGAATGGCCTCAACTGCCTCTTTCACTGTATCATTCATTTCCACTAATCTTTGACTCTCAAATCTGCATATAATGTCCATAAAGGTACAGGAACATAGGTTAGCCGCCTCCTCCCATTCTTTCAAAAGGGTAGTATCTTCCATTTGTATATTGGGCATAATTTGTATCCTAGGACCCCTGGGTATCATAGATTTACTAAGGTAATTTTTCAAGGATGAAATTTCCCAATCCAGTCTTATTTGTTGTTTACAGACATTAGATATATGCCTAAATTTGGAGTCAATACTAGTCTCTTGGGAAAGGAAGGTACTTTCCTTGTCTGTAAAACCTTTTCGGTGTCCAGGCACCATTGATTGGGATTTTTTAATTGGTTCAAAAAGTTGGCCATACTGGAGAACACTCGGAGTATAGCAAATTACATACTACGGTATTGAAACCTAATATATATATAAAGAAAGTGAAGAAAACTAGGAACCCCTAGGGGAACCAGTAAAGTGTGTGTCAGATACATAAACAAAGATTACAAATATCTCACAGACTCAAGTGATAAAGTGGTGTGCAATGTGAAACAATTTTTTAATTGTAACACTATTACACTATTATTGGTTTGTATATGTGGACTAAAATACGTGGGAAAGACCATTCGTCCCCTTAAAAGGAGAGTAATGGAACACGTACATTCTGTCAGAAACTTTAGGGATACCCCGGTGGCAAGACATTTAAGGAGCCACCACCAAGGGGAACCAGGTGGTTTGAGGTTTGCAGGGATTGAAAAGGTACTTTTCGGATGCAGAGGTGGTGATTTAGACCTTACCCTCCTCAAAAGAGAATGTTACTGGATATATAGGTTCAAAACTTTGGCCCCCAATGGGTTAAATTAGGGTTTTACTTTTACCCCTTTCATCGAGAAATGAGATCACTCAGGAGTACTTGTATTCTAGTTAATACAAGTATATTTTTATTATATGTACATAATGTCTATAGAGTGTTTATATACTTTCTTTACTCATCTTTATTACTAATTATTCTGCTATACAGAGACTTAGGCTACAACAGTGGTTATACTATTTGTGAGCATTATTACAGCTAATGTACTATATATAATTCCCTGTAACCCATCTGGGCTATTTTGCCCTGACAAAAGAATGCGAAAAGGGTTTTGAGTCTCTTAATATTTGGATGGGGGTCAATTAGGTCCTTTTTTGGATCTTTAGATGTGGGTAATGGGTTTTCTCTCTAAAGTTTTATCGTACATAAAATAAGTGGATTATATTCTATGCTATCCATCAGTGGGATAGTAGATTGACCGTGCATTATTTTGATAATATACCCTTTGATAATAACAGCATAAATGCACGTCCACGTATTCCTATACTAGCCCCTTTTGTTTGAATGATTGTATTAACAGCCTGAGAGAGCGGCATGCAGGCCCGGACTGGCCATCAAGCATACCGGGCAAATGCCCGGTGGGCAGCGATGGCCGTGGGCCGAGGCCGGCAGGGGAGATCACAGGATCTCCCTTGCCAGCCCCTGCAGGGCCAGAGCTATCCGAGCGCCAGCCCTGCTGTGTGCCTCCGTGGGCCGGTGGGGAGATCAAAGATCTCCCTCACCGGCATGGAGATGCGGCCGCCAGCAGGCTGGGGAGGGAGGCAGGAGAGAGGACCGGCGGAGCTCTAACAAGCAGCTCCGCCGGGTCCTCTCGCGGGATTCAGAGCGTTGCCGCGGTTACCACGGCAACGCTCAGCTCTCACGAGAGTGAACTCTCACCACTGGACCACCAGGGAAGGATGGCAGAACGGATCTCCTCCCCCCCTCCCAGGATAAAGGTAAGAAGGGGGAGGGGGGAACATTTAATTAATAAATAAAAACAAATTAAAATAAATTCCCTAACAGCCCCCTCACACACACAGCACCCCCCAGACACCCACAGCACCCCCAGCACACACACACAGCACCCCAGACACACACAGCACTCAGACACAGCACACACACAGCACCCCCAGACACACACAGCACCCCCAGACACACACAGCACCCCACACACACACACAAACACAGCACCCCCAGATACACACAACACCCTCAGACGCAGATGTGACAGACCCATCCGTATGGACTAAAGTTACTGTGTTCATCTGCTTTGCCGTTTGTATGAATTTCCCCATTCGTATGCCTTGATTAAGGGAATGTATTTTTTTTTGTCGAACGGAACTACCGAACGGACGGCCACCCAGAAGAGAAGTGTGCTGCTGGTTAACCTATTGATCCCAATTAGAACGTTGCGGTTAACCACAGACACTTCTCAATTAAAACCGAATACCGGGTGGTCGTCGTTCATATGTCGACCACGAGGCGGCAGCCATTTTAACTATGCGAAAGCCCAGCGGTGTTCGATTACTTCATGGAACTCAAAACTGACACTTTTTCAACCGAACACCGCTGAAGACATCGACCTCCCCTTCTCAAATCGACAAAAGCATACGAATACCGGCCGTTCGGGAAATTTAAGAACACGAATGGACTTAACCCAGATAGCCTTCCCATGGAGTCAATCGCATATCGAAGAACTGTAATAGACTTTGACTCCATGGCGATTGAACTGTGTGTATGGGATCTGAGCGCTATTCGCCAATAATATGCACTCAGATCCAGGTTATCTGGGGATGTGTTATACGAATGAAATACGTTCGACAGTTATAAAGTTATGTATTTTAAAGTGTTTTGTAACTTTGAGTTAAAATGGCGATTTGCCTCTGCTCTGGGAGATAATTTAATTACTTCCCAATTATCTCCCGAGCAGAGGGGAAGAAACTGTGATGCATGCTGGGAATATTGTGGGGATGTATGTCTGAAATGTCCCCATGTCCTTCTGTAATTCCAGTCTCCCATTTGGTCCCCTAGGGGAGTGTCCACCAAGTGGGAGACCTGCATAAATACGGGCAGGTAGCCCACAGTAAACTCAGTTTGTGTTTTACCCTCAAAGCGGAGCTTGGTCTCGTTATTGGGGGGGATTTTATTACCAGCAACTAGAGACTGCTTATTGGGATTATTTGCCGCTTGGAAACTATTGCCGTTCGGCTGCTAGTGGCAATTCGTGCAGTTGGAGCTTGTGAAGGGAAGGAGCCGTACAGGTACCGTTCGGGAGGTTGGAGTGTTCCCTAGCTGGCGGTTCGCATGGTTATACTGCATACGCTACCAGACCACATTATTGCGAACTGGGAGCATTCACTAAATGGCGGTTTGTGCATTTATTACTGGAGGTACCGTAACAGCAGACAACACCCTCAGACAGACAGCACTCTCAGACAGACAGCACCCTCACTCCCACACATATACAGCACACACACACACATTATATATATATATATATTATATAAAATAACCCTCAGTGAGTTAACAGACAAAGAAAATTAGAAACCTAGAATGTGACGGCAGATAAAAACACCCTCACACACAGCACCCCTCTTACACAAACACACTGCGCACCTCACACATACAATACGTCCAAATATATATACACACACACACACACACACACTTCAGCACTCCTCACACTGCACCACTACACACATTACGCTCCAGATACACGCTAGATCCCTTACCCTATATGCACTCTTAATCCTCTACACATACACACACACACACACACACACACAATCTTCTATACACACTCTGGGTCCTTTACACACACACTACATTCCTTGTAAGCAAACACATACAACATTCTCTAAACACACCCTCTCTACAACCCCTACACACACTACGTCACCTATACACACACACTACTTCCCATATGTATACACTCGCTACATCCCCTATAACACTATGCCCCTATACACGCACTCTCTACAGCCCCTAGCCACACATATTACACCACAAAATTTACCTATTTACACAATACCACACCACACTCTACACACACAGGCAATCCCACAAGCATGCGCCAAACACATGCACCATACACTTTCCTTGCCCTTTCATCCTCTGGTATCCCACTTGTGGAGACACCAGAGACAATTTAAAAGCAAACACAGTGCAAGCATGTTATTACATTTGCTTGCGCTGCGCAGAACAAATGCAGTGCCTTTTTCTAATGCTAGAGCTCTTCAGCGGGGCTCTGCGCATTGAACCAACATGCTCACTTTCAGAAGGGGCGTACTTGTCATTAGTGATGACAAAACACACCCTCTCTGGCCCCGCCCCCTTCTTGGGGGGCCGCTCTAATTGAAAAATGCCCGGGCCTAATTTTTTTCCCAGTCCGGCCCTGGCGGCATGCATATAGTTAAGTATGCTTATTTGTATATTCATGGGGTCAACCTATCACTAGTATGTGACCAAATAAAAATAAAAATTTTGAACAGTACTGGCACTAATGTGACAATCGTGATTCTCTGGTGCGCATACTTTTACACTTTTTTTGGGGCTATTTTGCCATGATATAAGTACATAAGTACTGTCTTGACCTTCTTAATTTGGTTGGGTCTAATAGGTCCCCTCCTGACACAGCTCCCAGTGATGGATGGGAATATTGACCGTGCACTACTCGGATTAATATCCCGTTATATACACGGGGATTTAACACAGCATAAATATATATATACATATGTTCCTACATCAGCCCCACTTGCTAACACGATCATGCTATCCACCTAAGAGAGCGCAGGTATATAGTTAATTGTGCTCGTCTACACACTTACTGTGTCAACCAATCATATGTTGAAACGTCAATTTGGGGGTGTGGCCTGTTCTGACTCCGTTTTTGGCACGAACAGGATGCACACACCCCCTCTATCTATTGGCGTCATTTGGCTATAAAATAGCCTCTGTTGCAGACGGATCCTTTGTTTAGCCTCGGAAGAAGGCGCGTTTAATAGCGCTGAAACACGTGTTAGGCAATAGGCAGGGAGACTAGTTAGATGTTGGTACTTGGATTTATTTTGTTATTTTAGTCAGTTGGAAGGACTTCTTTGTTTGGGCTGACTCCATTTTTGCTATCACACCGACAGTGGTGGGTGATTAGGACAAAAGGGGGGGCATTGATTTCTTATCTTCTCACTTATTGCTACATTATTACTTTTGATCCCACATTACGGGTATTATGTATTTGTCGTTCCCCATGTGTGTACATAGCTGAGCAAGACCTTACTTCTGATACATCGTTTCAATGTATCATCCCATTAGTGAAACACAGTGTACTTCATTAAGTAGCAGTATTGGTTTTGGCCTTATATTCCCCCTATGTGCAGTATTAGTTGGCTTTTTTAGCCTTGTAGTTTCCTCCCAAGTGACTATTAGTGTATTCCTGTGCGGGCAATTATATATTTACCTTTACAAATGCCATGATAGATATTTACATATAACTATTACAGGAGTACTGCATTGGGATTTTTTATCTTCTTGTTGTAGATTAGATTCACTCTAGTGACTATACAATTAGAGTATATAATTAGAGTATATTCCCAATAGGAGATATCAGTATTACCTTCATTTACCTATCTAGTCTCCCTTTTTAATTATTTCTTTGTTTATGAGTATTTTATTATTACTATTAAAAGTTATGTTTTATGTATATAGAGTTTAATTGAGGGGCTTCCTACTTTGACCCTGTGGGTCTTCATATTTTCTTTTATGTGACAGAGCCATGGATAAGCAAAAGGAAGTGCAGTGAGTCTAGTTAGGCAATCAAGTTATGCAAGCTATTGAGGCACTACACTTCACTAAGCTACTGCACTAAGAATAAGCATGCTAAGTTACTCATTGTGGTTGTCTTAAAGCACAGGATGAAATCCATGTGTATATTAAATGGTGTAAGTTTGGAAGCTCTGCATGGCATGACAGTTCGCCTGATGTGATTAAAATGCTCAGGATATACATGGCCTAGTGTAAGCAGCATAGCGAGAGATGCTGAGCTAGATTTTAAGCAGTGCCCCAGTTTTAAACTAACAGCAAGCAAAAGAAATGAATGCTTAAGGTCGACATGTGAAGCGAGAATTAATAGAAGCCACTGGAGTCACACAGTGGGGAGTCTACGCTACCCTCTGGGGTCCACTTTCATAAAACCGCTGATGTAAACACATAGGGAAATCCATGGGATCCTCCGGCCTCAGTATCTTGGTGGAGTGTAATAACTGCAGTGACCCAACATACTGATCGGTCTGGTGAGCTCCACAAAGCCAGCCTCGGCCTTGCTTGAGCCTGCCACCTGTGCCCACAGTTCCGGCTCCTTGCTGGGCCAGTAACAGAGATCCTGGCTGGGATGGTCTGTCCAGGGGTTGGGTTGTGGTTGGAGGGGTGTCCTCCAGGGGCTCAGGGTCCAGAAAGACAGTCGTAGTGACCCGTTCCGTACACTGGGCCGGGAAGCTTAAACAGCCGAAACTCCACTGCTGTTCACTAATGAGGAAAGTTCAGGGGCAGAAACGTTTTAGCCGCGAGGCAAACAAGGCATTTGCCTTGGGCGGCATTTTTCAGAGGGCGGCAAAAAACGCCGCCCCCAAATGCCCAGGGCAAATGCCTTGTTAGCCTCATGGCTAACAGACATGCCGGGCTGGGCGGGCGGGTAGCGAGGGAGCTCTTCCTCTGAGTGGTCTGCTCAGCTCCCCCGCGCGCCGCAGAGTGAGGCTGGGAGCCGGAATATGACGTCATCAACCCGGCTCCCAGCCTCACTCTGCGGGTGGCGCGTGAGGGAGCTGAGCAGTCAGCTTAGAGGAAGAGCTCCCTCGTCAGCCACCTGCCGGACCATCAGCCAGCGCCGCCCAGCCCGACCGGCAGCCACTGGACCACTTTAAAATAAAGTTAATGTGAGTGATTGTGTGTTTGTGTCTGGCTGTGTGTGTGTGTTTGTGTCTGGCTGTGTGTGTTTGCGTCTGACTGTGTGTGTGTGTGTGTGTGTGTTTGTTTGTGTCTGACAAGGGCAGCACAAAACCAGGATACACCACTGTCCAGGGGTGGTCCGCAGGACCGCAGATACCATTACTTGTGCGGTTGTTTGCATTAAGTCGGTAGACCTTAATCCAGTGAAGGCCGCATGGGTGCCATTTTGTGGATCAAGCGCGGGAGCTCATCTGTTTGGTAAGTTCAGTTATGGTGGTCTGTGTAGCTTCAGGTTCCTCCAGTGGGGATCAGGATATCCCCAACCGGTCCAAAGGGTCTGTGAGGATTATCACCGCTCTGTTGTATGACACCAGGCATATGAGCAAGACAGCGGCCGTCTGCCCTGCTCTTCTCCCGACTAGGCCGCAGACTCTAAAGATTCGCATCACTTTCATGAGGAAGCAAAACTCTCGATCTTGGGGTCCACGGTAGTGTCAACAACCTCCCGCAGCTATTAGCCAACTCCACTTCCTGGACTTTAGCAATGAGCCCGAATTTACAGTCCAAAAAGCTATACTCTGCAGGAGCCCCTCCAGCATGCACCGGTTAGCATGGCGGCCACGCCCCGCCCCGCCCCGTATGTACCATTTTAAAAAAAAACATGAGTGAGCAGGCAAAACACATTCTTTTATTTCTTATGTGATTCATAATTAACTGTAGGTTATCACAGAATGGCACAATCATAAAACAAAAACATTGAAACAAAGAAAAAAATGAAATGACCCCTGTTCAGAAGTTTGCATTCCCTTAGTTCTTAAAGGACCACTATAGTGCCAGAAAAACATACTCGTTTTCCTGGCACTATAGTGCCCTGAGGGTGCCCCCACCCTCAGGCTCCCCCTCCCGGCAGGCTCTAGGGGGAGGAAGGGGTTAAACTTACCTCTTTCTCCAGCGCCGGGTGGGGAGCTCTCCTCCTCTCCGGCTGAATGCGCACGCGCGGCTCTTTCAGCCAGTCTCATAGGAAAGCATTCATTATGCTTTCCTATGGACGCTGGCGTCTTCTCACTGCGAAAATCACAGTGAGAAGCGCGGAAGTGCCTCTAGAGGCTGTCAATGAGACAGCCACTAGAGGCTGGATTAACCCTAATTTAAAAATAGCAGTTTCTCTGCAACTGCTATGTTTAAAGAAAAAAAGGGTTAAACCTAGCTGGACCAGGCACCCAGTCCACTTCATTAAGCTGAAGTGGTCTGGGTGCCTATAGTGGTCCTTTAATATTGTGTATGGTCCCCTTTAGCATCAATGACAACATTCAGTCTTTTGTAATATTTGTCTATGAGGTCCCTAATTCTTGCAGGTGGTATTTCTGCCCATTTATCTTGGCAAAATGCCTCCTGGTCCTGCAAAGTCTTTGGTCATCTTGCATGAACCCCACATTTGAGATCCCTCGCCAGAGTGGCTCGATGATATTAAGGTAAGGAGACTGTGATGGCCACTCCAGAACCTTCACCTTTTTCTGTCCAGACCACAGGAGGGTCAACTTAGCCTTGTGGGGGGGCGGAGCCGAGCACCAGACAGGAACGGTCGCATCACCTCCAAGCTCCGGACACACGACGGAAAAAAGACCCTAAAACGAAGCCCTGCGGCACCTGCAGAGGCATTCTACCCCCCACACTACTACAATCCTGGCACTGGAGGGGAAAAAGACACACTCCTCAAACTTATTCCAATGTTGCCTCAGTTTGACGCCAACTGACCAGTAAACTTTATTCAAATGTGCAGAACTTGCTGACACCACAGATTAGAATCGACAGACTGCTATATATGCCTAAACTATGTTGTGATGTCATGAAACATTTGAAAATCCGGAAGGCTGTTGTGGCTGTTGTGTATTGTAACTAACCTTGCACGCAAAAATAAAGAATTGCAAAAAAAAATTAGCCTTGTGGTCATGCTGGAAAAGCCATGCTGGAAAGTTGTGCAGAAGAATGCAAATTGTTTGCCAGTATTTTCTGATAACCTGCTGCATTCATCTTGCCAACAATTTTCACAAGATTACCTGTGCCTTTAGACCTCACACCCCCTCAAAACATCAGGGAGTGTCACGGTGCACCCCAAACCCTGCAGACAGCAAGGCGTGGCTGCCCCTTTAAGAGACATGGGTGGATTTGAACTCACAGCTCCAGCATCCCAGTCAGGTTCTGTACCTGTATTTGTCTGCTTCATGACTCCTTGCCTGGATGGAGCATTGCTGATCCTGGTAAAAACCAGCTCTGCCTGAGGCCTAGTATCTGGTCATTTTGTTTATCCAGTGCAGACCGCGTGGGCGCCATTTTGTGCGGGAACGCATCTGTTTGGTAAGTTCAGTTATGTTCGTCTTCAAAAATGTCCCAAATGGGACGTGACCAGCTGTGTAAATCCCAAGTTGGAAAACAGGAATGTGCACCTTTAGCCCCATAGAACCCGACACACCTGTACATGGGTGGTATCACTGTACTCAGGAGATGTTGCTGAGCACACATTGGGGTGTTCTTTGGCAGTAACACCTAACAGGAGCTGAGAATTCATGCCTAAAGTACAATGTGTGTGAAAAACAACAAAAAACAATGACTAGCCAAAAGTTTGACAAAGCCTGGTGTTTAGAATTAGTGCATGGAAAGTGTTAAAATACCATTTGAAATACCCTAGGTTATCTATGTTTCAAAAATATATGGTTTGATTGGGGTTAATTACATTGGCCGGCTTCAAAAATGTACCAAATGGGACATGACCAGCTGTGAAAATTCCAAGTTGGAAAATAGGAATGTGCACCTTCCAATTAAGGTCTTTTAGCCCCCACAGAACCCGACACACCTGTACATGGGTGGTATCACTGTACTCAGGTGATGTTGCTGAGCACACATTGGGGTGTTCTTTGGCAGTAACCCTTAAAGTGAACCCCAAGTTTAATACCTTAGGTTGTCTTCTTTGAAAAAATATATACATGTGAAGGGTTATTCAGGGATTCCTGAGAGATATCAGTGTTAAAATGTAACTTTAATTTTGAGTGTTAATTTTGAAAAAAAAAATGGTTTGGAAATAGTAAAATGCTACTTATACTTATTGCCCTATAACTTGCAAAAAAAAAGCTAAGGACATGTTAACATTGGGTATTTCTAAAATAAGGACAAAATTTAGAAACTATGTAGCATGGGTGTTTTTTGGCAGTTGTAGATGCGAGACAGATTTTAGGGGTCAAAGTTTGAAAAAGTGTTTTTTTTTCCATTTTTTTATCATATTTTATAAAACAATTTATAATAAATTATATGATATGATGAAAATAATGGTATCTTTAGAAAGACCATTTAATGGTGAGAAAAATGGTACATAATATGTGTACATTACATGAGTAAGAGAAAAATTACAGCTAAACACAAACACCACAGAAATGTAAAAAGCGCCATGGTCCTTAACGGTAAGAAAATTTAAAATCGGTCAGGTCACTCAGGGGTTAAACAAACACGCAATGTTTTTCCAGAGCAGCCTGTATTTCTCCTGAGATTACCTGTTTTTTTTTTTGTATCCTGAACAATTCTTCTGGCAGTTGTGGCTGAAATCTTTCCTGAAATCTTAGATCTTACCTGACCTTGGCTTGGTATCAAGAGATCCCAGAATTTTCCACTTCTTAGTAGGTGATTGAACAGCACTAACTGGCATTTTAATAGCTTTGGATATCTTTTTATATCCTTTTCCATCTTTATAATGATCCATTACCTTGTTACGCTTGTATCTTGACAGTTCTTTTCTGCTCCCCATGGCACAGGATCTAGCCTGCTCAATGCATCTACGTGAGAGCTAACAAACTCCTTGAGTATTTATACATAGACACTAATTGCAATTTAAAAAGCCACAAGTGTGGAGAATTAACCTTTAATTGCCATTTTAACCTGTGTGTGTCACCTTGTGTGTCTGTACAAACATTCAAGGGTATGTAAACTTTTGATCAGGGACATTTGAGTGATTTCTGTTACCATTGAGATTTAAACAGAGCCAAACAACTACGTGATAATACATGGCTTCATATGATAACTATCCTTCAATAAAATAAATTTGTTTGCATGATCAGTCATATTTTCACAATAAATGCCAACATTTCACAATTTATGCGAGGGTATGTAAACTTTTGAGCACAACTGTGGTTTTACAAATGCATGTTTGCATTTGAACATGTAAAATCAATGTAAATGGACCTTTTTGTTTTGCACATGCTACCATTATGTGTGCGTCTTCAAGGGTATATTTGAGTGCAGTAAAACTGCAAGAATGCTAACGCAGTCTTGTATTTATATGTATTTTCGTATTTTCATTGTATTTGTCAAATGTGTGAAACCTAAAGTATATTCATATTCTGTGTGTGAATAGGAGTGAATTTGTGTAGATGTAAAGGAAACGATGTGTACATACATATCTTTGTGTTTAAATAGACACTATAGGCACCCATCCACTTCAGCTCATTGAACTGGTATGGGTGCAGTGTCTCTATTGCACTTAGTGCTGCAATGTAAAACATTGCAGTTCCAGAGAAACTGCAATGTTTAAATTGCAGCACTATGTCTGCCTCCAGTGGCTACTGGAGTCGCTTCCTGCATCCAAATGGACCTTTGGTCCAGTATTGTCTACAGCAATATGTTGCAATATGATAAAAGATATATATGCACAACCTTAAACAGGGATACCTTAGAGCAGTGATGGCGAACCTATGGCACGCATGCCACAGGAGGCATGCTGGGTCCTCTCTGTGGGCAAGCGGCCAGAGGTCGCTGGTCAGCATCAATGCAGAGTAGGCACCTGCCTGCCCAAAACGGCAGGCACCTACTCTGCTTCCGTGTCAGGAGGACAGGGGGAGGGATCTGAGAATCAGCTCTCCCGTCCTCCCATGGGCAATCTGTGTGGAGCGTTGCCGAGTGTTACAATGGCAATGCTCCACACAGCATTACGCAGGAGGATAGCAGAGCTGCAGGACCTGTCCCTCTTACCACCACCGGACCACCAGGGATTTCTTTGTCCCTGGGGGATAGAGATTGTACAAACATATTTGCATCGCCCCACACACAGCACCCCTCCCACACACACACACACACCACCTCCCTCACATACACAGCACCCCCCCCACACACAGCACCCCTCAGAAACACACAGCACCCCTCACACACTCCGCACCTGTACACACAAACATATACACTCTCCCTCAATGCACTATGTGTGTGTGTGTGTGTTTGTGTGTATGTATTGAGCAGACTGTGTGTATGTATTCAGCAGACTGTCTGTGTGTATTCAGCAGTGTGTGTATTCAGCAGTCTTTTTGTATTCAGCAGTCTGTGTGTGTGTATTTAGCGGACTGCAGGCCCGGACTGGCCATCGGGCATACCGGCAAATGCCCTGTGGGCCGCGATGGACGTGGGCCGTGGCCGGTAGGGGAGAGCACCGGCCCTGCTGTGTGCCTCCATGGGCCGGTGGGGAGATCGAAATGCAGCTGCCAGCTGGGGAGGGAGGGAGGAAAGGACCCGGGGAGCTCTACAGGGAGTGCAGAATTATTAGGCAAGTTGTATATTTGAGGATTAATTTTATTATTGAACAACAACCATGTTCTCAATGAACCCAAAAAACTCATTAATATCAAAGCTGAATTTTTTTGGAAGTAGTTTTTAGTTTGTTTTTAGTTATAGCTATGTTAGGGGGATATCTGTGTGTGCAGGTGACTATTACTGTGCATAATTATTAGGCAACTTAACAAAAAACAAATATATACCCATTTCAATTATTTATTATTACCAGTGAAACCAATATAACATCTCAACATTCACAAATATACATTTCTGACATTCAAAAACAAAACAAAAACAAATCAGTGACCAATATAGCCACCTTTCTTTGCAAGGACACTCAAAAGCCTGCCATCCATGAATTCTGTCAGTGTTTTGATCTGTTCACCATCAACATTGCGTGCAGCAGCAACCACAGCCTCCCAGACACTGTTCAGAGAGGTGTACTGTTTTCCCTCCTTGTAAATCTCACATTTGATGATGGACCACAGGTTCTCAATGGGGTTCAGATCAGGTGAACAAGGAGGCCATGTGTAATGGTATTTATTAATTAATGACTTTTTGTCATAAAAAAAAGCATAATGAGCTTAATGCTTTAGACGCACCACTAGATGTCAGTAAAGCATATTTAGTGTAATGCTTTGGGGGCACCACTAGGGGGAGTGTGTAGGAAGACCTGTGCTTCTGGCAGTGACATCACAGGTCAGCCTACTTACACTGAATAAAAATCAGATGTTAGGAGAAGCTAGCTCTCTGTTTTTGCCTGTACCTGACTGATCATGTAGAACCAGCTCTGACTTAACCCCAGCCAAAGGGCTGGGGCCTTCTAAGTAAAATGTTGAATAACAGCTAGCAACTGTTATAGCCTTTTGTAAGTAATGTTGTAGTTTTGTATTGTGTAATTATTGTGGTAAATTGACATTCTGCTAGCATTTGTTTAATTATTATAATTATATTAAATATACATTTAATACTACAATGTTTTGTGTATTTCCTATTATATATTCGACCATAATACCGAACTCTATTAATGTTGTTATTTGTTGCTTAATTATTATATATTAATTATTAAATTAATATTCATATTTAAGTCACGACTGTAACACCATGTCATTAGATTTTCTTCTTTTATACCCTTTCTTGCCAGCCACGCTGTGGAGTACTTGGACGCGTGTGATGGAGCATTGTCCTGCATGAAAATCATGTTTTTCTTGAAGGATGCAGACTTCTTCCTGTACCACTGCTTGAAGAAGGTGTCTTCCAGGAACTGGCAGTAGGACTGGGAGTTGAGCTTGACTCCATCCTCAACCCGAAAAGGCCCCACAAGCTCATCTTTGATGATACCAGCCCAAACCAGTACTCCACCTCCACCTTGCTGGCGTCTGAGTCGGACTGGAGCTCTCTGCCCTTTACCAATCCAGCCACGGGCCCATCCATCTGGCCCATCAAGACTCACTCTCATTTCATCAGTCCATAAAACCTTAGAAAAATCAGTCTTGAGATATTTCTTGGCCCAGTCTTGACGTTTCAGCTTGTGTGTCTTGTTCAGTGGTGGTCGTCTTTCAGCCTTTCTTACCTTGGCCATGTCTCTGAGTATTGCACACCTTGTGCTTTTGGGCACTCCAGTGATGTTGCAGCTCTGAAATATGGCCAAACTGGTGGCAAGTGGCATCGTGGCAGCTGCACGCTTGACTTTTCTCAGTTCATGGGCAGTTATTTTGCGCCTTGGTTTTTCCACACGCTTCTTGCGACCCTGTTGACTATTTTGAATGAAACGCTTGATTGTTCGATGATCACGCTTCAGAAGCTTTGCAATTTTAAGAGTGCTGCATCCCTCTGCAAGATATCTCACTATTTTTGACTTTTCTGAGCCTGTCAAGTCCTTCTTTTGACCCATTTTGCCAAAGGAAAGGAAGTTGCCTAATAATTATGCACACCTGATATAGGGTGTTGATGTCATTAGACCACACCCCTTCTCATTACAGAGATGCACATCACCTAATATGCTTAATTGGTAGTAGGCTTTCGAGCCTATACAGCTTGGAGTAAGACAACATGCATAAAGAGGATGATGTGGTCAAAATACTCATTTGCCTAATAATTCTGCACTCCCTGTACCTTGCAGCTCCGCCGGGTCCTCTCTCGAGGTCTGAGCGTTGCAGCGCTCAGATCTCGCGAGAGTGAACTCTAGAGTACAGGCTAGAGTTCAATCTCACCAATGGACCACCAGGGATGGCAGCACAGTCCATGGCACCACGGCACCCCCCCCATGGAAACCCGGCTCCTCCCCTCCCCTCTTCCCCTCCCAGGCTAAAGGTAAGAAGGGAGGGGAAAAATACATTTAAATAAAAAATTAATTCACACTCACACACACAGCACCCCCAGACACACACAGCACCCTCAGACAGACACAGCACCCCCAGACACACACAGCACCCTCAGACAGACAGCACCCTCGCTCACACAGCACACTCACACACACACACATAGCACACATATACAGCACACACACACACACACATATATATAATATATAAAATAACCCTCAGTGAGTTAACAGACAAAGACAATTAGAAACCTAGAATGTGACGGCAGATAAAAACACCCTCACACACAGCATTCCTCTTACACACACACACTGCACCATTCACACACACACTGCGCCCCTCACACACACACACAATACGTCCAAATATATATATATATATATATACACACACTACATCACCCCTCACACTGCACCACACTAGATCCCTTACCCTATATGCACTCTCAATCCTCTACACAGACACACACAAACAAACACAATCTCCTATACACACTCTGGGTCCTTTACACACTAGATCTCCTACACACACACAAACTACATTCCTTGTAAGCAAACACATACAACATTCTCTAAACATCCCCTCTCTACAACCCCTACACACACTATGTCACCTATACACACACTACAGCCCATATGTACCCACTCGCTACATCCCCTAGAACACTAAGCCCCTATACACACATTCTCTACAGCCCCTAGCCACACATATTACACCACAAACACAAATGAAATTGACCTATTTACACACTACCACACCACACTCTACACACACGCAATCCCACATGCAGGCTCCCAACACATGCACCATACACTTTCCTGGCCCTTTTTCTCTCTGGTATCCCACTTGTGGAGACACAAGAGACAATTTAAAAGCAAACACAGCGCAAGCATGTTATTAAATTTGCTTACGCTGCGCAGAAGAAATACAGGGCCTTTTTCTAATGCTAGAGCTCTTCAGCGGGGCTCTGGGCATTGAGCTAACATGCTCACTTTGAGAGGGGGCGTGCTTGTCATTAGTGATGACAAAACACACCCTCTCTGGCCCCACCCCCTTCTTAGGGGGCAGCTGTGATTGAAAAATGCGTGTTAGTGTGTATGTATTCAGCAGTCTGTGTGTGTGTTGGTGTGTATGTATTCAGCAGTCTGTGTGTGAATGTGTTCAGCAGTCTGTGTGTATATATTTTATGTATGTATTGCAGTTGTTGGAGATACTAATAAATATAAGCCTAATTTTATATATACCGTATATAATCGAGTATAAGTAGAGTTTTTCAGCACATTATTCGAGTCAATGTCTGTATTATGGCAACTTACATTGGGTCCTGTTGGGGGCTGGCAGAGAGCTGTTACTTACCTTTCCTGCAGCTCTTGTCAGCTCCCTTCTCCTCCAGTCCGGTCAGCTCCCCTGTCACCTCCACTGAAAGTCTCGCGAAAACCCTGGGATCAGAGCGTTGCCACAGGTTACCGTGGCAACGCTCCACGGCACTCAGACCGCGAGACTTGCAGAGGGAGCTGACAGGGGAGCTGACCAGACTGGAGGAGAAGGGAGCTGACAGGAGCTGCAGGAAAGGTAAGTAACAACTCTCTGCCAGCCCCCCTCCTACACAGCCCATCCACTGGACCACCAGGGAACGAGAGCCTCCCTCCCTGGCCAGCTAACAAGCAGAGAGGGGGGACGAATAAAAAGAAATAAAAATGTAAATAATAATAAAATATTAATAATATTAAAAAAATAATAATAATAAAATTAAAATTAAATAATAATATAACAAAAAAAATATTAAAATAATAATAATAATTAAAAAATAAAAATAAAAATGCCCACCCCCCACCAAGGCTCTGCATCACATACACAAACACACTCTGCATCACATACACACACTGCATTCACACACACACACTGCATTCACATACACACACACTGCACTCATACATACACACAATGCATTCATACATACACACACTGCATTCATACACACACACACACACTGCATTCATTATATACACACACTGTAAATAAATATTCAATTAATATAATTTTGGGGGGGTATAATTTTATTTAGAAATTAACCAGTAGCTGCTGCATTTCCCACCCTAGTCTTATACTCGAGTCAATAAGTTTTCCCAGTTTTTGGGGGTAAAATTAGGGGTCTTTACTTATATTTGGGTCGACTTATACTCGAGTATATACGGTAATTAAAATTTTTATTCCTGTGAGTTGTTTGTAGGCAGGGCCCCAGTGCACTGCTTTGCCCAGGGGCCCATAATGTTGTTAAGGTGGCACTGGTGGCTGGGTGGGATGGAGAGCTGCAAGGGAGCACTGCTCCCTCCGCTGATGCCACCGGGAGACAGGAAATGACGCCCATCAGGCGCCGCTGCGTGCTTGACGTAATTTCCTGCTTCCCGGCGGCATCAGCAGAGGGAGCAGTGCTGGAACAGCATGTAAGTCAGTGCTCCCTCGCGCCCACACCCCCTCACAGCAGCGGGAAGGAATTGGATCCACCAGGTAGAGAGCCTGGGTGGACTTCAAACCCCCACCCGCACCAAAAAAAAAATACAGAGAATTAAATTACATACTTACTTAGTAATTTTCTTTTCCTGGCTATTTATCATGGCAGCATCACTTATGGGTAGCTCTGCCCCTAACCAGATCAGGACAGGACTAACTAATAAAAAAAAGAGAGAGAAAGAGACTGGAGGCATAAAAGTCCCTCTTACTTCCATACCTCAGTCAAGTCCAAAAGCAAGAAGGGAGGGTGCCATGATAAACAGCCAGGAAAAGAAAATTACTTGGTAAGTATATAATTTAATTTTCAGTATTCCTGGCTAATCATGGCAGCATCACGTATGGGTAATACCCAGGCAAAAACCCATAAAAGGCAGGGAAAAAAATGATTCAATATGAAAAGACACAAAAGCTTAGATTGCTGCAAAAGGAATTCCAAATTTATTTATGTACTTCAACAGCACCCAGCCCTGCAGGACTTGCCCTAAGCAGAGCCTGGGCCCCATACAATACTGAAACAGCTACACCCAGGACTCACAGCACCCAACCCTGCAGGACTTGCCCTAAGCAGATCCTGGGCTCCATACAATATTGAAACAGCTACACACAGTCCTTGCCCTAAGCAGAGGTAGCATTTCTGGATGGTCATTTACCACCCACCCTCCCCATGGTACTCATTACATTTATAGAAAGCCCAAATTTAGCTTTCCAGACAAACTAATCATGTCCACCAAGCCCACCACACATAAAATAGCTAAACTCACACAATACCTCTTTAACCCTTGACCTTCCTAACCACCTACAATTCTCACAGTTCTTAAAAACACAGCACCTATTCTACTACTAATGTTCTGTCAGGGGTGGAGGTCCGGTGACCGGGATCCAGTATGCTTGATCTTGATATTAGGAGTCACTGTGTGGAAATGGATTATCAGGGTCCGGTGCACCAGCATTTGTGCAGCCACATACCAGGACCCTGATGCAGCTTCTGCGGATCCCAGGTGCCAGATGACAATATGCAGACCTCCCAGGATCTGAATAGGTTGGCTCTGCAGCAGATTTGTATCCATTACAGAAACAAGGCAAGACTAGAGTAGGCACCAAACAAGAAAACAAGACAAAACTAGGAGAACCCAAAACCGGAGCAGGACAGAAAGCAGAACACAGAACATGTACACAAGACATGAGGGAAACATGAACAGGGAAGGACAGGACTGTACATGAACTGGAAATACAAGACAAAATAAAACAAGACAAGAGATACAAGGCAAAACAAGACGAGACATAACTTACTATATATGTAAAACATTGGAGATTTAGACATACATAAATGGCCAAGATGTATGCAGCTCACCACTGCATTTACTCATATTTATCCAGTCTTTCTCCACAAACCCCTCCTAAATCCCCTAAATGCAAACTCTCGGCCCCAACATTTAAATCTTACTCCTACCTTCTCTTCCTTTCCATCCTTCTGATCCTAGCAGCTGGTGATGTGACTCCAAACCCTGGTCCCTCCACTCAGGGCTGGATTAACGTAGGGGCTGATGGAGCTGCAGCTCCAGGCCCAAGCCCATGGAATAGACCCATTTAATAAAAAAAATTTAAAAAATATATTTTATTCTCCTTTTTTGTTAAATTTATTTTTATTTTTTTTTACACACACTACTCTTAGGTTTGCCACCTGACTGGTATTTTACCGGCACAGCTGGTATTTGAAGCTGTCTGGCCGTGCCGGTATTGGTATTTTTCAGTATAAATTCACAGATTTTACTATTAGCATGACGTAAAGTCATGATTTTATTAACGACACGGAGGCGAGTATTATGCTGCACTCTTTCTTTATTTTCCCTCAGCAGCAAAGAAAAATTTTTTAAAAACGTAATCAAAGTTAACAATAAACAGTCTGAGAGGAGTATCCTAGCAACAGGAACAGCCAATCGGATTCCACTCTCCAGCATAATAGGCTCTGTGAACCAATCCAATTCCTCTTGATTTGCGATCCCGAAGTAGTGTAATCATCAAGTCCAGACAAGAGAACCGTGTAACAAGGGAACTTCCAATGACCTGAAGAAGGTTAAGCTGTAAGACAAGGAGAAATATGGTAATATCTTTGTATTAAACTGGATGTCCACATAACTCCTAATATGTCCCATGTCACGACATTTGTTTAAGAAGTCTGAGCAGTTAAGTGGAGTATTGGCAAGCCTAATGCGTATCAATCTCAAACTACTAGGACTTACCTTGAAATCAACTTACCCATATTCCATCCTTCCTTGGGATGGGAGGGAGGGATAATACTCGCCTCCGTGTCGTTAATAAAATCATGACTTTACGTCATGCTAATAGTAAAATCTGTGAATTTTATTAAGACACGGAGGCTCCTATTATGCTGGTTTAAAGCTGGGAAATTATAGATCCCGCGAAGTGTTGAATGGGTTTAAAGTAGAAATCCCTGAAAGTCGATTCTGAGGACCAGTCAGCTGCCTTCAAAATGTCTTCCAGTCGACAACCGATCATGGAGGCTCTGGAAGCCATCGCTCCTCGCACTGAGTGAGGTAAGAATAGTGAAGTGTCGATGCCTGCTATGGACATCATCCATTTGACCCATCGCGCCAGGGTCGGGGTAGACACCGGTAGGTGAGGTTTCTGGAAGGATATGAAAAGCTCTTGTTTTGTCATGTCCCGAAATGTGGAGGTGCGGAGCTCATAGGATTGTAAGCACTTGACTGGGCATAAGAGCGGTCTGTCGGGGAACGCTGGGTATGACACCGACTTCGAGGACGTCTTCGTTCTGCGAGAGATATCGAAGGTGACCCCCTCTGTGGTGTAGGAGCGTGCGGTAATGTCCAGAGCTCTGACATCGGATACCCTTTTGCAAGAAATGAGGCAGAGAAGTATAGCCAGCTTGGCCGACAATTGTTTCAGGGACAGTTGTGCATTGTCCGGCCATGATTCAATGAATTTTAGAACGACGGAGACGTCCCATAACATCGAATATCGTGGGAGCGGGGGTCGGGTGAATTTAATGCCACGTAGGAGTTTACATATCAACGGGTGTCGTCCAATCGGGACACCCGCAGTCCCCTGGTGTGCCGCTGAAATGGCCGAGCGGTATAGGTTCACTGTACGATAGGCCTTGCCATCCTCAAACAGGGACGTGAGGAAGTGGAGGATATCACTCACAGGAGCTGATATGGGATCCAAGTCTCGTTCCAGGCACCAATCACGCCATTTGCCCCATGAAGACTTATAAGCCTGTCTTGTGCCGGGTGCCCATGCGTTCTCGAGAAGGCGGAGAGTCGATTCCGAAACTCCCTCGATTGCCCAAGGTCCCCTGAAATTAGCCACGCTGTTAGCCGTAGCAGATCCTGCTGCACCAGGGGGTGGGGGGCCCATCTGGGTCCTGCAGTAAATAAATGGAGTGTGGGAGAATTCGAGGCACGTCCACCGCCATCTCCAGGAGGGGAGGGAACCAAGGTTGGGAGGGCCATAACGGTGCGACAAGCACCAGGGTTCCCGACTGTCGTCGTAACTGTAGGAGGCAGCGAGGAATCAGTGCAAACGGTGGAAAGGCATAATTCCTTGTGGACGACCAATCCTGCGTGAACGCATCTGTCGCTAGCGCTGCTGGGTCCGGCCTCCAGCTGAAAAATCGGGGAAGTTGCGCATTCAAGCGGGAGGCAAACAGGTCTTTGTCCATGGGGCCCCATATTGTTTGAATAGTTCGGAATACCTTGGGGTCCAATTGCCAATCGCTGGCGTCCCGGAGGTGTCGTGAATACCAATCTGCCGTGGTGTTGCAGAGCCCGGGAATATACTCCGCTGTCACAGAAATGCCTTGAGTCAGGCAAAACTGCCAAAAATCTCGTGCCATGTTCGCCAGGACCTTTGACTTCGTGCCCCCCAGATGGTTGATATATCGGACTGCCGATATATTGTCCATCTTCAGAAGGATAGAGCATTGTACCAGGGTCGGTGAAAAACTGCGGATCGCAAAGGATCCTGCCAGGAGTTCCAGGCAATTGATGTGGAGTGTAGCTTCGCTGTTGGACCACCTGCCACCTGTAGAGATGTCTCCACAGCGAGCACCCCAGCCGTGTAAACTCGCGTCTGATTCTATTACCAGATCTGGTGCGGTGCCAAAAATGGCTCGACCATTCCAGGCTTCCATATGGAAGAGCCACCATGTCAGTTCGTCCTTCGCTTCCGAGTTCAGAGTGATCAGATCTGTGTAGGCAACCCCGTCTCTCAGGTTGGCAGCGTGAAGGCGCTGTAACGCCCGGTAGTGGAGCGGCCCCGGGAAGATGGCTTGTATGGAGGCCGCCAGGAGGCCAATCACCCTTGCCAACTGTTTGAGGGACAGCTGAGGAGCTGCCAGGGAGCGTTTGATTTCCTTTTTGATATTGTTCAGTTTCGACATCGGTAGATGTAGGGTCTGAGACGTGGAGTCTACGATGAGACCCAAGAACTCTATGTGTCGAGTGGGAGTCAAGATGGATTTGTCCCAATTGATGAGGAAACCCAAGTTCTGTAATAGGGTCTGAGTCCAGTTCAAATGGGTCCGTGCAATTTGGGCGGATTGGCCCATAATGAGGATGTCGTCCAGATAGATTATAAGACAAACTCCTCGGCTCCGAAGAAAGGCCGTCACGGGCTTCATGAGTTTGGTGAAGCACCACGGGGCCGATGACAGCCCGAAAGGGAGACAGGTGAACCTCCACTTCTTGCCCTGCGGGATGAATTGCAGGAAATCCTGATGGTGCCGGGCGATCGGCACTGTAAGATAAGCGTCTTTGAGATCCAGTTTCACCATCCAATCCGCTGGTTGGAGGAGATCTCTTAGACAATGTATTCCTTCCATTTTGAAATGGTTGTAAGAGACGTAAGTGTTGAGTTGTTTCAGATTGATCACTGGGCGGACCCCGCCGCTTTTCTTGGCAACCAGGAACAGGTTGCTGACATAACCTGCCGTGGCCATTGGGATTTCTGAAATGGCCTTTTTGTGGTGTAAGTCTGAAACTTCCTGGGTGACCAGGGTCTTGTCTGCTAGGGAAAAAGACATTTCTCGTGGTTGGGAGAATTGCACGGGTAGGGACAGGAAATCTATTGTATATCCTTTTATGGTGTTTAGCACCCAAGAATCTGACGATATGCAAGCCCACATGTGGGAAAAATGTCGGAGTCTGCCCCCCACTGCCCATAGGGAAGAATGTAAATGGAGAGGACTTACCGTAAGGTCGTCGCCCGGAGTGGGCATTCCGTGGTCCACGGGCAACCCATGGCCGCCCACGCTGTGGGAAGAACGCCGGAGCGTTGCGGTGTTCCGTGAAACTGGCTCGTCCCGTATAGGAGCCTCTGTTCTGTCTAAAAGAACTTCTGTTAACACGGCCGGACAGACGGCTCCTTGCTCTTCCGGCCCCACCAAAAACCTTGGGGTGAAACACCTTGCGCATGTTGGATTGCGCCTTATCTAGGGCAGTAAATGTATGGACAAAGGAGCCCAATTCCTTGACAAAATTGTCTCCGAATAGGAGACCCTTAGCTTGGGTGCCCGTTTCGTTCAGGGCCATATTAACCAATTTCGGTTCTATTTTCAATAGTATCGCCTTGCGGCGTTCCGTGGCTATTGCCGTGTTGGCATTGCCAATCAGGCAAATAATCCGTTGGATCCATCCATTTATGGCGGCCCGATCCAACTCTTGGTCATCTTGGACCACTTCGAATATTTTGGTAGCTGGGCCCAGGATGTCCAAGACCTTGTCTTGGCAATTGCGCAGGGCAAACTCCAAGCCTTTGTTGGGCTTCCAGCCTGTCTTTCCCAAGAATTGGGTAATCTTTGGGTCAACTGCAGGTGTGCTGCAGGCATCATCTGGGACTGTGGGGCGCGGGCATTCTGCCCGTAGTTTATTCCGTGTCACCTTTTCTAAAGGCTTGCGTACCCTAGACGCTATATATTTGGCCACATGTTCTGGGGGGGACCATTCCGCCGACCGTGGGTGGCGTAAGAGGTCGGGATCAAACAGGGGTTCACCGTGTTGATCCACAATCATATCTACATCCCTTTGTGCCTTGTGGTCTACAACAGGCATGTCAGACTGGAGCGGACTGTAGTCCTGAGAATGGTCGTAGTCCCCGGCCGGGCAATCTGAGTCGGGATCCGATGGATCTTCCGAAACAACAGAAGCCTCCTCCTCAATGTCGCTGAGATCAGACTCAGAATCAACTTGGGCCCTTGCCCTTTTCCACAATCTAGCCGATTTTGCCCGGCTAGTGGCTCTTTTGCGCGGTTGTATAGACGCGCCATCTGTGACAGGTGCATGGCTGTCCATCTGTGGCATTGAGGAATGTTTCATTTTTGCCAAGGCCTTGCGGCCGGTCTGAGGTTGTAAAGGGGTTGTGACAGGCACCATCTGGGCCGAAGTCGGTTGCGCTGATTTTTGCGCCTGGATTAGGGCATGTGTAAGTGTCTGGGATATGGAATCAGACATTAGTCCCATGGCCGACATGAGGGCTTTAGTCATAGCCTGTGACATGGTGTCATCAATCAAGGTCTGCATAACAGCAGGGGTATCAAGCTCAGCGGGTGGAACCGCCATATCATCATATACACCTGAAGGTGCCTGAAAACCAGCCCTGTCAGGGTTAATAGACCCAGAGGGAGTATCCTTGTCAGAAGGCATAGTTATGACAGTGACTGACAGGATTATATATGAATCTGAAATATGATAACCTGTTGGTAACAAAAGCTATAGGGGAGGGTTGAGTAACCCTGTAGGAGGGAATCTATAATACTGGACAGAATATATGAAAGGAAAAAACAGTACAATATAATATAATAAAGTGTTCACTCATAGAATTAATACAGGTACCGTAGAGAGAGGAAAGCCGTCCGACCGTCACTAGCACTAGCTCCCAACTCAGAGTTCCGGTCTGTGGGGGGCAGTGCTAGTGGCAGAGCGCGGAAAAGCACTAAATGGCCGCCGCAATAGTGAGAAAAAATCCCGAACGGGGATGGGACAGAAGCGTTCGCATAGGCGAACGTCTGTGTCAATGGAGGAAAGCGTTCGCGGGTTAGACCGCGAGAAAACTGGAAATGTAAATTCGTGGTGCGAACGCAATGCCTAGAGTGCGTTCGCATCAAATACCCGAACGCGGGTATCTAAACAGCGGGACAGAGGTGAATGGGCGCAGGGAGGGGAGCGCGCGCGCTCGCCTCATTAACGGTCGGACGGGGTTGGGAAATAGAAAACCCCCCCGAGCGCGGTGAAACTCACCGGCTCAGGGTTAAGGAAATCAGCCAAGTGACAGGCAGAAAAAACGCTAAGCTATGAGGGGACTAGTTGAAAACTTCAATAACCCTCAAAAGTTTAACCATCAAGCGCTGCTGGGTCAGCAATGACACATAATATTAAAAACAAGCGATTTAAAAGAGTAGTATAGTAAAACAATTTAAAGAAGAAATATTAAATAAATAACTAAGTAACTAAATAGCAATATAAACAGCAATATAAAATGTAAAAAGCGATCCCACAGTTAAGAAACCATGGGATCTGATGTTACTTAACTGAGGGAGCAGCAAAGAAAGAGGAATTGGATTGGTTCACAGAGCCTATTATGCTGGAGAGTGGAATCCGATTGGCTGTTCCTGTTGCTAGGATACTCCTCTCAGACTGTTTATTGTTAACTTTGATTACGTTTTTAAAAAAATTTTCTTTGCTGCTGAGGGAAAATAAAGAAAGAGTGCAGCATAATAGGAGCCTCCGTGTCTTAATAAAATTGAGATTACTCTGCAATACCAGCACCGGCCAGTAGGGGTCACTGTGTGTGTGGAAAGAGGCAGGGATGGGATGTTACAGGAGTAGTCCCAGAAGATTGGAAGTTAGCGAATGTTGTGCCTATTTACAAGAAAGGTAATATGGAGGAGTCGGGCAACTATAGGCCAGTAAGCCTTACTTCAGTAGTGGGGAAAGTGATGGAAACCATGTTAAAGGATAGGATTGTTGAACATCTAAAAACACATGGATTTCAAGATCAGAGACAACATGGGTTTACTTCAGGGAAATCATGCCAAACTAATCTTATTGATTTTTTTGATTGGGTAACTAAAATAACAGGCCAGGGTGGTACAGTAGACATTGCTTACCTAGATTTCAGTAAGGCTTCTAACACTGTTGCACATAGAAGGCTTATCAATAAATTGCAATCTTTAAGTTTGGATTCCAATATTGTTGAATGGGTAAGGCAGTGGCTGAGTGACAGGCAACAGAGGGTTGTAGTTAATGGAATATATTCGAAGCTTGGACTTGTCACCAGTGGGGTACCTCAGGGATCTGTACTTGGACCCATGCTCTTTAATTTTTTTATTAGTGATATTGCAGAAGGTCTTGATGGTAAGATATGTCTTTTTGCTGATGATACTAAGATATGTAACAGGGTTGATGTTCCAGGAGGGATAAGACAAATGGCAAATGATTTAGGTAAACTATAAAAATGGTCAGAATTGTGGCAATTGACATTTAATGTGGATAAGTGCAAGATATTGCATCTTGGACGTAAAAACCCAACGGCAGAGTACAGAATATTTGATAGAGTCCTAACCTCAACATATGAGGAAAGGGATTTAGGGGTGATTATTTCTGATGACTTAAAGGTAGGCAGACAATGTAATAGAGCAGCAGGAAATGCTAGCAGAATGCTTGGTTGTATAGGGAGAGGTATTAGCAGTAGAAAGAGGGAAGTGCTCATGCCATTGTACAGACCTCACTTGGAGTATTGTACACAGTACTAGAGACCGTATCTTCAGAAGGATATTGATACCTTAGAGAGGGTTCAGAGAAGGGCTACTAAACTGGTTCATGGATTGCGGGATAAAACTTACCAGGAAAGGTTAAAGGATCTTAACATGTATAGCTTGGAGGAAAGACGAGACAGGGGGGATATGATAGAAACATTTAAATACTTAAAGGGAATCAACACAGTAAAGGAGGAGACTATATTTAAAAGAAGAAAAACTACCACAACAAGAGGACATAGTCTTTAATTAGAGGGACAAAGGTTTAAAAATAATATCAGGAAGTATTACTTTACTGAGAGGGTAGTGGATGCATGGAATAGCCTTCCAGCTGAAGTTGTAGAGGTTAACACAGTAAAGGAGTTTAAGCATGCGTGGGATAGGCATAAGGCTATTCTAACTATAAGATAAGGCCAGGGACTAATGAAAGTATTTAGAAAATTGGGCAGACTAGATGGGCCGAATGGTTCTTATCTGCTGTCACATTCTATGTTTCCATGTTACAGCATATCCCTCCCTGACTCTCTCTACTCACTGACCCGCAGAAGTGAAGGATGGGGGGAAAGGCAGCAGGGAGACATGGGGACACTGAGACACTAGGGGACACTGTGAGATATGGGGATGCTGAGACACACTGGGACACAGAGACACATGGAACACAGTGTCCCCATGCCTCCAAGCCAGTGTCCCCATTGTCTCAGTATCCCCTAGTCTCCCAGTGTCTATGCCCCCATGTCTCTCAGTGTCCCTAGTGTCCCCATGTCTCCCAGTGTCCCTATGTCTCCCAGCCAGTGTCTATAGTGTCTATGTCCCCATGTCTCCCAGTGTCTGTGTCCCATGTCTCTCAGTGTCCCTAGTGTCCCCAAATGTCCCCATGTCTCCCAGTGTCTCCATGCTTTCCAGCCAGTGTCCCTAGTGTCTCAGTGTCCCCATGTCTCTCAGTGTCCCTAGTGTCTGTGTCCCCATTTCTCCTAGTGTCCCCATTGAGAATGGCCGGACTGATACGTTAAAAACAGAGAATGGTCAAGGGAGCCAGAAATATAGAATACCATTTAACAAGCCAAGTCAGGGAAGCCAGGAATCAGAATAGTCAGGAGTAGCCAAGGTCAAAATACTGGGAATATCAAACACAGGACAAGAAAACGCACTCTTAGGCTTCAGGAACCAGGAACGAAAACCATGACAGGGCAATAACCTAAGTTAAATATCCCTCTGGCCTCTGACTGCAGAACGTGTGTGTGTGACCCAGGGGGTAGCGCTATATCTAGCTGCGACCGTGTGTTCGGCACCATCGGGAACCCGGGCAGGCAGCCAGGAGAACCCGGCAGAGTGGCTCCGACTCGCCGCTGAGCAAATATGCTCAGTTCATTGGCGCGGTCGCACCAGTCCGGTGTGACCGCACCTCGCGGCGAGCCGGGGGTCGTGACAGTTCTGTAATCAGGTCCCATCATAATTGTCAGCACCAGGCCCACTGGGCTCTTAATCTGGCCCTGCCTCCACTACTCAGCCACCTGGTACAAACACCAGAAAGTGGAGTTAACCCTGCATGGTAATTATTGCAGTTTATAAAAAACTGCAATAATTACACTTGCAGGGTTAAGGGTAGTGGGAGTTGGCACCCAGACCACTCCAATGGACAGAAGTGGTCTGGGTGTCTGGAGTGTCCCTTTAATTTTGGATTATACAGATTCAAATTACTAATTTTCAATCTGACCCAATTAATCATGCTCATGTATGCCGTTTTACTGGGTCCTTAAGGCACAGAGAGGTTGAACTGTGCGTGGGAGACCCATGGTACACATGGGAAGGTGGCCAAAAAAAGAAAAATTGATACATAAAATTTTAATCTGTCTGTCCGGTTAAGGACAGGAAAAAAAAAACTGAGGTATGGAAGGAGGAGGGACCTTTTATGCCTCCTGTCTCTTTATCTCTCTTTTTTTTATTAGTTAATCCTGTCCTGATCTGGTTAGTGGCGGAGCTACCTAACCAGCAGTCTGTATGTATGTGTATTCAGCAGACTGTGTGTGTGTGTATTCAGCAGTCTGTCTGTGCATGTATTCAGCAGTCTGTGTGTGTATGTATTGCATTTGTTGGAGATACTAATAAATATAAGCTTACATTTTTAAAATTTGTATAATTTAACTCTCTGTTGTGTTCGTCTTTTAAAACAAAAGTTGTTAATTAGTTCAGACAACTGTGCGAGTTGTTTTTTCTAAATTTAAACCTCAGTATTCAGGTTTAATTGCTGTGTTGGTACTTTGAGGAAACAAAAGTTGTCAGGTATTGCGGTTTGGGTACTCAAAAAGGTTCGCCATCACTGCTCTAAGGTATCCCTGTTTAAGGTAGTGCTTATATATCTTTTATCATATTGCAACATATTGCTGTAGACAATATAGTACCTTATTTTGCACCTTCTTATGTATCCCTCTTTAAGGGAGTGGATATATAATTTTATACTCACTTCCTCATATTATTCTTAATTATAACTAATAAAAGCTCATTTTTAATGTTATCAGCCTATTTTGGTCTGGGCAAATCTTTTCTTTTTTTGTATAGATGAGAGATGTTCATATGTTCTTGAACTACATTGCTCTATGTCAAGTTCATCTTTTCACAGCCAATCACCAAGAAAATAACAAAATGGGGTATATATTAATTTATTTGTTTATTCTGCATTTGCACTTTCTGTCTGCATGCTGAGTGCACCACCCAGTGTTTCTTTGTGGCAGTGTGTGTCTCAATCAGAGTGTGTGTACCTGTCACTGTATTTCTGTCAGAATGTTTGTATGTCTGTCAGTGTGTGTCTCAGTCAGAGATTGGGGGCAGAGCATACGTATGGTGAGGCGATCTTCCATGCAGGGGCAGAGCTTATGTGCCAAGGAAAATGCTGCACAGTGGCGGTACTAACAAAGAGTGGGCCCTGGTGCAAAAACTGTTTTGGGCCACTGAAGACACATGCCCATCGGGTGGCCCTAATTGCACGGGCCACTCAATGGGCCCTGGTGTAACCTCAACTCCAGCACTGCCTTTAGTTCCACCACTGCTCCTTCCTTATTACAGGCAAGACACCTTTTCACAGAAACTGGAAAACCTTTTCAGGAGATGCAAAATACATTTCCATGGCGTTTAGAAGGGGCTGTGGTGAAGTGTGTGTGTATGTAGGAGTCTATTTATGGTTTACTATGTGTATCTATGGGCTGTAGTGTGAGTACATTCTCACGTATAGGAGCTTTTGAGATTGTGTGTGGGCTGAAAAGGCCTGTAAAGTGTGTGCATGTGCATCTAGGGGCTGCAGTGTGGGTGTATGTGTATTGGGGTTGCATTGTGTGCTTATGAACGAACTGTAGTGTGTATGTATGCATGTATATATGTGTGTGTGTGTGTGTGTGTGTATTTATATATATATATAAAAATATATATATATATATGATTCAGTGTGTAATGAGGTGAAGTATGTGGGTGAAGAGATGATGTGTGTAAGAGGTGCACTAGGTGTAGTATGCAAATGTGTACTCTGTGTTGGTGGGGAGTGTACTGTATGTGGGGATTCACTGTCTGTTAGGGTGTACTGTGTTCAGGGGGATGTAGAGAGTGGGATAGGGAAGAGCTTTACAGTTTTTACTTTCATAATTGTTTAAAACAGAAAAAAGAATATTCCTCTTTCCCTGATCTTACCTTGCAGGGAGGGGGTGTCACAATCAGATCCATGGTGGTTGAGAAGTTTGCCTATCTATCGGGTACAGGGGAGGTCACAAAATGAGAGGTATCTCTCTTGAAGCTCAAACACTTACACAGACTGACTCATACAAACCCATAGACTGACCCATACACACACACAGACTGACAGATACAGACAAACAGACTGACCCATACACACACACAGACTCATTCCCTCCCCACACACAGACTCACCCACACAGACTGACCCATTGTCAGGATTACAAGTTGATCCAGCACGTAGAACTTACAGTGTCCTGTGATACTCATACTGAGGGTGACCCCCTCCTGCCTACTGCATTGCTGGACCTGCAATGTCTGGTTATGGTTATATGAGGGTGACCCCTTCCTGCCATCTGCACTGCTGGTTCTGCAGTGTGACCCCCTCCGGCTGACTACTCTGCTGGACCTGCAGTGTTCTGTTATGTTCATAACGAGGGTGACCCCTTCCCGCTGACTGCACTGCTGTACTTACAGTGTCCTGTGATACTCATACTGAGGGTGATCCCCTCCTGCCTACTGCACTGCTGGACCTGCAATGTCCGGTTATGGTTATATGAGGATGACCCCCTCCTGCCATCTGCACTGCTGGTTCTGCAGTGTCTTGTTATATTCATAATACAGCTGCTCCTACTGCCGACGGCACTGCTGTACCTACAGTGTCCTGTTATGTTCCTGCTGAGGGTGAACCCCTCCCCTGCTGGCCTAAACTGCATGGTATGCTTGTGCTTGTTGGGTGACCCCCTCTGGCACGCTGGGTGACCAGCTGGTCGCACCAGGTACCACACCGACAGTGTTACCTCTATGGCAGTGATACAGTCACAGCTGAAGAAGCAGATTCCAGTGCCCAGAAGGTCTCTGTGCCTGGCCTCATGCCGCCTTAGTGGTCTCATTGCCGGAAGTCCTCGTTGCCCTACATGGTGACACTCCACCGACCACCCTGGATTCTGCACCAGGCACCTCAGGTGCTCTTGGCTCCGACTCGGGGATTCCCTCTGCTCTGTGGATATGGACTCCACACGTATGAGACCTCGGAAGGGCCATGGCACTCCCACAGACGAAGAGGGAGCTGACTGACAAGTTAAACAAGATGGCCAGTTTTCGTGAATGAGTCCGGAAAGGACCACGCAAAGACCTGAAGCAGGGTTTGCGCTCTACCCAGGACTAACCGCTGGATGTCAGTGGCACGTTGACACAGGTGTTGCTCAGGGCGGATGACGCGCTACAACATGGAACACCGGTGGAGGCTAAGTCTTCATTGCGAATGGGCCCGATGTTGCTTATAAGGAAATGCCTATTTGGCTCTATCCCCAAATGCCACAAAGCGGTCCCTTTCCAAGCTAGACAGCAGGTTGACAGATTAGGCATCCAAGGTACTGGGTCTGCTCCCCGGAGTTGCCTTCACGAACAAATTGAACCGACACGTTTCTATTTATATGTCTCTCAACTAGACACAGATGTCTCTCAGACCGTGCCCGGATTCAAGATCAATTTTGTCGAACCTCAGACACAGATCACTGCTCCATGGCCGATACGCATGGCCAAAGAGGCGTCCATTCCATTTCATTCTGAAGTTTGTCCCTGCTGGACAAGGGTGCAGTGGAGTGGATTCCCGCCCCGTTCTCACTCTGCATGCCCTCAAAGCATATGTCGCCTCAGAGGGTACCCATCTCCTCGGAGATCTGTTCAGCAAAGGGTGATTGGTTCTCTCAACTAGATCTGAGGGAAGTCTGCATGTAGCGGACTGGTTATCCTGACACTGGAGAGACGCCAGCGATTGGTTACTTCACCCTCTGGGGTCTCGAGTACTGGACTGATTGCATCCAGGGCGAACCGTCAAACAGAGTGGTTCTTCAGTTGGTGTCTGGACCCCTCAGCAAGGAGATGTACCTTTTTTTCTACAGGACATTTCAAACATTACATCAGACCAAACTCCTGGGAGTGTCATTTCTCCTTGTCACACCACTTTGGAGGAGTCATCCGTGATTCCCTCTGTTGCTGGAGTTGTCGTGAGAAGACCCTCTACTCCTTCCTGCGGGATCCACATCCATTGATATTAGAGGATCGCCTATTACTAGTGACTTGAACCATTTCCGGGATCCTGGGATGTGTCAGACCTATCGACAACGGTTAGAGAGTTCCTCCAGGACGTTTGGGCATCTGGCACCAGCTGATCCTATCTGCACGCCGGGTGGTCCTGGCATGGCTGGTGTCTGGAGAGATAGGCCACGTCTCTGTATGGCACGTTGCCTACGGTCATTCTTCTGCTTATGGGCAGCTGTTGATTTCCTGCATACGACCGTTTAGGGCTGTTTCTGCACCTTCGCTTGCTCGTTGGATTCTCTCATCGACTGGCTTTGCGAGTTCCTTTGGGACACATTTGGTTCGGGAGCTGCAACTTCAGCAGTTTTAGAAGCCGTTGGGTCCCTTCTGGATTTTCTCTTTATTTTCTGTCCTCAATCTCATATTGCTTCTGGTTTTTATGTTTGGGCGTTTAAATTGCAAATATGAAGCCTCCTGTCTTGCCATAAAACTGGAATTGGGTATTTTTTCTCTTATGATTAATTCGGGATATTGTTAGGTTTTTGTGAATGCATGGTCTTGTATAACAAAGATTATTTTTATTATATGGTGGTGATTGTCCGTGTGCGTTTTATTCATCATGTATTATGATGGGCAAGTGATATTGTATTGATATGGCATCTTCCTTTGACAGTTTCCTTTCACAATGTTAAAGGGACACTATAGTCACGTGAACAAATTTAGCTTAATGAAGCAGTTTTGGTGTATAGAACATGCCCCTGCAGCCTCACTGCTCAATCCTCTGCCATTTAGGAGTTAAATCCCTTTGTTTATGAACCCTAGTCACACCTCCCTGCATGTGACTTGCACAGCCTTCCATAAACACTTCCTGTAAAGAGAGCCCTATTTAGGCTTTCTTTATTGCAAGTTCTGTTTAATTAAGATTTTCTTATCCCCTGCTATGTTAATAGCTTGCTAGACCCTGCAAGAGCCTCCTGTATGTGATTAAAGTTCAATTTAGAGATTGAGATATAATTATTTAAGGTAAATTACATCTGTTTGAAAGTGAAACCAGTTTTTTTTTCATGCAGGCTCTGTCAATCATAGCCAGGGGAGGTGTGGCTAGGGCTGCATAAACAGAAACAAAGTGATTTAACTCCTAAATGACAGTGAATTGAGCAGTGAAATTGCAGGGGAATGATCTCTACACTAAAACTGCTTTATTTAGCTAAAGTAATTTAGGTGACTATAGTGTTTCTTTAACTTTTTTCTTGCAGTGTAATCTGTTTTCCCTCTGGGTTTGACAATTGTTTCTCTGGAAGTGCTCCTACAAGGTGGATTAGTTGGTTTTCCTTGTTCTCCTGCTCGACCCCATCAAAGAAAGAGGTAGTGGGAGGGTCTGCCTAAGTGTTTTTATACTGCTGTTATTTTGTTCTGATTAGTTGTTTTGAAAAGTTTTGTTAACTATTTATTTGCTGCTGGAGGTTTCATTAAAGAAGGTAAAGCAAATATTCGCCTCCTGTCTTTAATAAAATTTAGATTATTCCCTCACCGAGGCTAGAATAATCCCTAATTACTTAATATCATTAGTTAGTTGTTCTTATAAACTGACTTTTTTTTTTAAATCTAAAATGAGTTAATATAAATTAACCACACTGAATACAGATATCTAGACCTGCGTAAAGGCACAATGTTGTTCAGTACCTTTATTAATATTGGCATTTATATAGCGCCAACGTATTTCACAGCACTTTGCAGTTCCAGAGATAAGAACGCAAACAAAAGATTGTCACATATTTTACTGGTATACAGAAGTGGGGAAAGCATTTTCTCAAACAGGAGGTTGTCAGGGGAGCAGAGCCTGACAGCCACGCTGACCGGTCACGACTCAGAGCTCTGCAAAGAAATGCTCTGTAATGACCCTAGTCACCAAAATATGATCTGAAAGTCAGATCTTGAAGTATCCACAGTGGTTTATTTCTCCATGATCCCAATCAATATCGGCAGTTCCTATCGGGGGCAGACTTGCAATTTGATAATTGGGAGGTGGCCGATCTCTCTACATACTGTTGCACTCCACAACTTCTGAGGTCTCCCGACACTCTCTCCCCTCCCGCCGGTGAGGGATATCCCGATACTTTTTACCTGTGCTGTGGTGGCATTTTTCCAGCAGTCTATCACCAGAACCAGCTATCTTCCCTCTAACACTATGGCAGGCGACACATGCAGATCCATGCCTCGAGACCTGCAACCCTCTATACTGGAAAAAATGGGATAGACTGTTTGCCGAATTTTATTCCAAACTCACCTATCGCTTGCATACTACTGCGATAGTCTTGGTGGCACCGACCTTTCCTCCAACCTCTGTGCAAAACACACTGTCAGCATAAAGTGGAGGTATCCACAAGAGGGCGTCTATTCTGAAACCAACTAAGCGGCATCAGTGGAGGAAACTACAATATCTTCTGGGGAGGCGGGCTGGGAGCCCTGTTCTACCAACCTTTACCATTGTGTAGAGAGTCCCTATGCTAGACAGACGCAGGTTAGGTGCTCTTTGACACCACCACTACAGTCACCTTTGAGCCGTGTCTCACACACCTGAAGTTTAGGCACCTTTTGAATGTTTTATCTAACGCTCCTACGACGGATCATCATCATGCTCTACTGTGCTGCGTATCCAGAGGGTATAGGTTAACGGGGATAGGTGAGGAAGCATGTCTGCCTGGTGATCTGTTTCTACACTACTTTTTTGGAGGGACACTGTCACCATCATCACTTACCTAATCTCAGCTTATATTACCATTGCATCTAGCATGTGTTCAATTCATGTTTGTGTTTTGCACTACCACTAATTTTCACCATGCTATAGGTTCTCAATCTTATATTCATTCTGGCATATTATACTGTAAAAATTGTGCAGTGATTCAGACATGTACAGCGCTCTTCTTGTTCACACCTTCTCATGCTACCCTTTGCAATGTATTTTTTTTTTAGCTACCCTTTTGCAATTTCTTTGACCTTTTCTCCCCCCACCCCACCATGAGTGGCAGGTGGGGGACATAGTGACAATTGGGGGAGGACCTATTGTCCCCCTTGGCCCCTACCCATGAATGACAGGTGTAGGCCCTAAGTTACAACGGGTGGGGGGGGAAACCTATTGTATTGTCCCCCTCATAGCCCCCACCCATAAGTGGCGAGTTGGGGCCATAGTGACAATTAGAGGGAAGAACTATTGTCATCGTCCCCGGCCCTCATCCATGAGTTGGCTTAAATGAGTCCCTACTTTGTCTTATGTTTTAAAGAAAACTAGATCATTGTGACGGATCACCTGGCACCCCGACTGGGCATCTCCGCCAACAGATGCTTCCTAGCTGACGCCGAGGACCATAAGCACTGCACTGGACACCACAAGCACCTCAGACTCCACAACCGCCATAGCTTAACTGGAATATCGCCGCCTTCCTTCCACCCTGGACTACCCTCTAACATCCAGGACCGTGGAGGATGAGAGTGTAGCAGGAACAGCTCTTAGAAGAGCAAGTGATTAGAACCCTGGGGAGTATAAAGAGTACAGCAATAACCAGTGTGAATATAGCAGTTCCCCTCCAATCACGAGACAAGACTACGTGTTGAGGGTCAAACAGGAACTCAATTTTAATGGAGGCACACTGGTCTTTTATGCAGGTTTCTCAACAAAGGTGACGCCCAGGTGGACCTTGTTGGGCACAGCCAATAGAATCAATGTGACAATGAATGACACTCCCACATACAGTACACAATCTCTCCCCTCTGCCTGTGATATAAATAAGGTAGATAATACATGAACTTAATTATCCCCAGAAAGAAAAAACACACATTTTTACAAAGTCCAATAAGTACCCCAAAATACAACATCTCCCCATAAACACATCCCCTGATAGCCATGATCTGGGTGAACAACATATGCAAAAATCACCCAGATCAGAACAGAGGTTCAGGAAATTCCTGGAAGTCTCTTTTTGACCAACCGCACGCATGGTTTCATGCCCAAAACAGTTCCAGAGAATCAGGCCGGTGTAGTTTGGGTGTTTGCAAACAAACAAACTACCGAACTGAGTCAATAGCGTTACCCTGGAGCTGGTTCCATTCATCTAGATAAATGATCTCACCAAACAGTGCCATTCTAAGATGAATAGAAACTAAACAGGCGACGATGGAAGTTCAGCGGTGTTCGGGACTTTCTGTATCTGATTTCAGTTCCATGAGATTCATGCCCAAACACTGCTGCCTACGTTCAAGCGAACAAGATGGCCGCCACCTTGTGGTTGTTCAAAGGAATCGTGACCACCCAGAGGAACAATTAGAACACTGCGTGAGAAACGTTCAAAGTTGTTAATAGGTGAAAACAAGCTCCAGGCTTCGGTAAACGAACCATATAGTCCCAATTGCACGAACAGAGCCTGTTTGAAGTATATTAGCCAGTTCTATTGCAGGGGCCATAGTCACAGGGTAAAAGGCTGGCAAGTAGTCCCCTCCAAAACCCAGTGGCGAAGTTGCTTTCATCACAATCATATATAAAGAAATGATTCCGAGAGAGGGAGATAAGAGGAAGCGATTGGGGAAAGGTAAGTTCAGCATGACTAGGCCGCTTTAAGGATGTAATTTTTCTTACATAAACATCCATTTTACAGACTCACATTCATGGATGATAATCTATGTTCCTTCAAGTTAAATGATAATCTAATTTCAATAATCTTGGGCATTTACCCAAAAATTTATTTTCTACATGTGGCTTAACCTATTTTCTACTCATCTGCCTTTTTTAAACTATGTCATAATTGAATAACTATGAATCATATTTGGAATGACCATTACCAATAGGAGTTTCTAGTGATCTTCTAGGAATAACAATTGTTTTGTTAGGTTTAAGAGCAATAGAAAACTATCATACACAGTTTGTCCCAAAAAAATAGCAAAACAACAAATTAACGTTTTCCTCTTTAAAATGTTTGGAATTAATAGAAGAGATTCTTGGGAAGTTACATCAAACAGGTCATTTCTGAGAATGGAGCTTAGAATTCAAACACAAAAAAAGTTGCTTGTGTCACTTTTGTTTTTCAATGTCATTCCCTTTCTTTAATTGTAAATATACACAATAGAGTAACAAGCTGCATGACTATATTTGGGGCTCTATTCATTCCTTTTCACTCCCCTATGGTGAAGCTCTGACTGATGACATCTTTAATATACCCAAAAGAGATCTTTTCTCTTGAGGCACTCAATTTACTATTGTGATTGTAGGGAACCTATAGCTTTGGATTGCTTTTACACATCATCTGAACTTGGTAGTTATGCCACTTTACATAATATAGTATTTTTCAGCACTATCTGTCTGTCACAGTTCTCATCATTACATCCAGACGGTCATATGTGGTCATCCCAAAAGTGCCCAACAGAGGATTTGAACTGTATTCCTCATGTGTTCTGTTCTGTGCAGTGTCAGTTCGTTGTTTCATGTATCCTGTTTCCTAAGACTGACTTGGCTTGTGACCCTTTCTTCTTGGATTATCCGTTATTGCCTGTTCAGTGCCTGCCCTGAGTTTTGGAACTGTGTCTGACTACTCTTCTGGATTTGCCCTTATCTGTACCATGTATTGGAAACACCTTCATGTCCCCGTGCACAGATTCACAGTTCTGGTGGTTTCTAAACTTATCACCTTGGATTGTGTATATCTGCATGAGTGAGAACAAATCTCTGCCTACCAAACTCCCAACTAAGGTAAGCCGTGACACAGTCAAAAAGAAATTTAAAGCTCATCAGCTTTTTATACTATAGAGTAGTGTAGAGTAGGCATCCTTGACACTTCAGATGTTGTGAGCTACATCTCCCCTGATGCTTTACCAGCCTTATGGCTGTAACAGGTGTTTTCTGGTTTTGGACAACAATTTCCACAGCACTAGAGGACAATCAGTTTGCATTTCCAACAGGGGGAATACAGTACACCAGGGGTAGGTGGACTTCAGCACTCCAAATCTTGTGGACTATATGTCCCATGATCCTCTTACAGCCATAATGATTTTTATTATTGACACAGACGTACACAACTGGAGCTCCTCAACGAGCACCTAATGTAGCCTAATTTTTCGAGTACGACACCTAATTTTTCTGTGGCAAACCTAAAATTTAAACCTCTATAAGCGACCCCTTGAATCTAACCAGGTCTGGAAAGAATAGTTCAGAGTGGCCAGCATTGCAATTGCAAGCCCCGGAGGCCTAAGACCGAACCTGAGGGGACGGCTGCTCCTTCGACTTCGGCTTGTTTTGAGGCCCTGCCCCCCCTCCAGTTCATAAGGCCACAGCGCCGACCAAGAGGATACATGGAAAGCCGCAGAAGGGGCCTCGTGCATTGAGATGCAGCACAGAGAGCAGCAGCACTCACCTAGGCCAAATAGGAGCTGTTACCCAGATGAGGTTCACACAACTGAGAGCCACATAGCCAGCGTGGAAATCTGCAATCTCCAGACGGTTCCTGTGACTACACTCTGGTCATTACTCTTGATTGAAAACACTTGTATGGACTGGGTTACATCTCTGGGCTGGTGGAATAATACTCAGAGGGACTGGCCCAGTATAAATCCACCAAGTAGGCAGTGCTGTGTAGCGGGCATAGGTTAAAAATCCTTTGGACACTAGGGCCCATGCACCATCCCTCTCTTAACCTCTAGGATCTCATGGGGCAGGCATTATATGTTATTGGTTTTTATTCTTGGTGGACTTTAGTGGTTCTAATTTCTTGATAGCTGATTAACATTTTAGCCTGTTTACATATTACTCAATAGCTTTATTTACCATGCATTGTGTTTTTCATTCATTGTACACTTACAATAATATGACATGCCAACTCAATGCTAACTCCATAGTGTTTAAAGTGTCATCTTTGTTTCTAATGTGCACGTAAACAAAAGAATTAAAAAAATAAAAATTTAAATATCAAAATTTTATATTAAAGAATATAAAACTTATATGTAAAAATATTACAAAAATGAATTCAAAATCTAGGTTCAGCCCTTTGGGGGCTAAATAATCTAGAGTAAAAATCCATTTACTTTCAAATTGACATAATTCTTTAAAGTTGTCCTATTTCCTCCAATTTAAAGGACCACTATAGTGCCAGGAAACCATACTCATTTTCCTGGCACTATAGTGCCCTGAGGGTGCCCCCATCCTCAGGGTCCCCCTCCCGCCGGGCTCTAGGGGGTAGAAGGGGTTAAACTTACCTCTTTCTCCAGCGCCGGGCGGGGGACTCTCCTCCTCCTCGGCTGAATGCGCATGCGCGCCAAGAGACGCGGGCACATTCAGCCAGTCTCATAGGAAAGCATTCACAATGCTTTCCTATGGACGCTGGCGTCTTCTCACTGTCATTTTCACAGTGAGAAGCACGCATACGCCTCAAGTGGCTGTCAATGAGACAGCCACTAAAGGCTGGATTAACCCTAATATAAAAATAGCAGTTTCTCTGAAACTGCTATGTTTATAGAAAAAAGGGTTAATCCTAGCTGGACCTGGCACCCAGACCACTTCATTAAGCTGAAGTGGTCTGGGTGCCTATAGTGGTCCTTTAAATAGCCATAAAACTTAACAGCAAAGGGTCTTTGTTGTGATGTTCTAAAAAATTAGCAGACACACTGTGTTTGGTGTACCCCTTCTGTATATCTCCGATGTGTTCTGCAAAAGACTTCAAGGAAGTCTTACAGAGATGTCAAAGAGGACGCCTTCTGGCGTAACAAAACGAGCAGCGGTGTCAAGAGCTTAAATATCAGACCCTCTTGCAAGAGTTTAAGTGAAATAGGATGACCAGCTGGGCAGAAAGTTGGTGAAGCATTAACTGGCCAAGGGTTAAAAAAATGTAGGACAAAAGAAATGTCCCAGTATCATGGTAAGGGGGGACGAGCAAAACGCAAAACTCCATGGAGGAGCTGACATCTAAAAGGATGATATCCAACATGGATAGTTAGAAAATTAAGAATAAACATCAAAGGAGCTTATATGAGATACAAATTTTGTTCAATGCACCAACCATTCCATGTGCTCCAAGCAGCCCTATAAGCTTGTCTTGTGGCGTGTGCCCATGTGCTTTTGAGAAGTTGAAAAGTTGACCGCAAAACTCTAGGTCTTCGGAAATCAGCCACCTCATAAGATGCAAGAAGCATTGAAGGACAAGAGGATGAAACTGTTCATTTGGATCTCGGAGAAGGCAATCAAGGGGCAGAAGAAGACAGGGAAAATCGACAGCCATCTACAGTAGACAGAGAAGGGAACCATGGTTGGCATGGCCACAGAGGAGTCATGATCACCATGATGCAAGACTGGTGACGTAGATGAAGAAAGCAATGTGGGATGAGTGCAAAAGGTGGGAACACCTAAGAGCAATCTTAGGAAAAAGCATTTGTTGCCAGTGCTATTGGACCTGGTATCTAGTTAAAAAGCGAGAAAGCTACGTAATCAATTGAGAAGCAAAAAGAGACGCTTTCAAGGGACCCCAAAGATGGTTGATGTATTGGGCAGTCAGCCAGTGCACTGCGGCTGAGTCGGAGACAAACTGCGGACAGCGAAAGATCCATCCAGAAGTTCCAGACAATTGATGTGAAGAGTTGATTTGAAATCTGACCATCTGTGGAAATATCTCGGCAACATGTGCCCCAAACCATATAAACTTGCATCTGACTCTATGATTAGATCAGGAGCTTTGCTGAATATGGTGTGCCAGTTCTATATCTCCACGTGAAAGAGCCACCAGGAGAGTTTGTCTTTTGCCTCCGAGTCCAGAGTCACCATATCTTCATACATTGTGCCTCCCTTGAAATAAAGAGCTTGCAATCATTGAAGAGCATGATAGTAAAGGGGCCCAGAAATATTATGAAAGCTTGTGAAAGGCCATCAGACAGACAGCTCCTAGTTCGTTCAGCCCTGGCAAATATGTTTGGGTGAAAGACCTTGCACATGTAAAGGTGTGAACAAAGGAGCCTAAAACTTCAACAAAGGAACCTCTGAAGAGTTACCCTTTAGCTTGGGTGCCCAGTTCATTGAGAGTCAAGTTAATTAACTTGGACTCAGTGGCTACTGCAGTGTTAGCGTTTCCCACCAATCAAACCAGCCATTAGATATAACCATGTATGGTTTCGTGATTCAACATTTGGTTGTCCATGATCGTTTATCCTAGCTGCTGGGCCCAGGATGTCCAGAATCTTATCCTGACAGTTTCTTAGGGAAAGGTCCAAGCCATTTTTAGGCTTTCATTCTGTTTTGCTCAGGAATTGGTCTCAATATCAATCGTGGTCTTGATGTCATCATGGACCATGGTGTGTGGGCACTCTGCCTTTAGTTTGTTATGGGATGATTCTCTAAAGCAGGGGTCCTCAAACTCTGCCCCCCAGATGTTGCTGAACTACAACTCCCATGATTCTCTGGCTATCTATGTAATTCAAAGAACCATGGGAGTTGTAGTTCAGCAACATCAGGGGGCCGGCGTTTTGAGGACCCCTGCTCTAAAGGCTTATGCAATCTCGATGCAATATATATATATATATATATATATATATATAATGTGTATGTACAGTTGCAAGAAAAAGTATGTGAACCCTTTGGAATGATATGGATTTCTGCACAAATTGGTCATAAAATGTGATCTGATCATCATCTAAGTCACAACAATAGACAATCACAGTCTGCTTAAACTAATAACACACAAAGAATGAAATGTTGCCATGTTTTTATTGAACACACCATGTAAACATTCACAGTGCAGGTGGAAAAAGTATGTGAACCCTTGTATTTAATAATTGGTTGAACCTCCTTTGGCAGCAATAACTTGCCATATGGCCTATACCGGAGCTGTAGTGTGGGAAAAGTGGTAATAGTGGGAGGATAGGACTACTTCTGGGGTGAATAGTGGGTATAGTAAGGTGACAGGGGCTTTGGAGTGGTCACTTGGGCTGTAGTGGGGTGACAGGGGCTATACTTGGGTGACAGGGGCTGTAGTGTGGTGACGCAAGTTGTAGTGGCATAACAGGGGCTGTGATGAGGTAACAAAGGTTGTGGTGGCGTAAAAGGGGCTGTATAAAAAAGTATATTCCCATCTCCCTGAGACTTACCTTGGGCCAGGGAGGGGGTAATCTGGTTTCCTGGTAATCCAGTGGAAGATGCTGTATGTCTATACCCCCAGAGGGTGCAGACAGCTCCTTTCAATCGGAGCCAGGATATGTATTAGAATGTTGCTGCGGTAACCTGTGGAAATGCTCCGATATAATACAGGTGAGGCAGAGCCTCCCTCTATTTGAGCACCAGTCCTGCAGGTGCCGGCTGGAGAAATCTCCCCTGTCTGATCAACCACACAGCAGGAGAATGGACTGGCCATTGAGGAAGATCAAAGATGCCACCCCTCTGCTGTTTGCCACTCTGACTTGGTGGCCTTGTGGCAAATTTGGCCCTTAACAAGGGGTGTAACAAGGTTATTTTATAAAATGCCAATTTCTATTGAAATCTGCACTTTTTGTAAAATGAAATTGAAAAAGGAAAAACGAGGACACACTTGGGCAAAGCACTACTTTTGATAATTATGATATATTTCAGACATTGCTGTATTCATGTTTTTGTAACTTCTAAAATCATTTCATTACCTCAAAGCTTACCTCAATAAAGGTTATTTTGATGTTTCGCACTGTGGTTCTCAATACTTACAAAAATATTGTGGCATACAATTATTGTAATGCACTTTATGTGAAAAGTCCATATTTTTTTTTTTCTCTTTAGTAGCAGGTTCAGAGATAGTGTACAATGATAAAGGAATAGCATTGTTACGGTATAACCCGGGTATCGTGGGTTAATACTGAATAGGAAGTTCACCTTATTATGGGAATAGCAACTCACAAACGCTTCAATCCACCAAACTGAGAATCAGACGAAATCCTTCTCTCCTGGAACAGGCAAAATAATGCTCCAAAGTAGCAATCCCCCCCAAACACGAGACCAAGCTCTGTCTTGTGGGTAAAACAGGATTCTGGTTTATTGAGGGCTACCAGCACGGTATTTATGCAGGTCTCCCACCTGGTGGACACTCCCCTAGGGGACCAGATGGAAGACTGGGACAAATGAGGTACAGTAGCCAATCACAGTGGCTCAGGTATAAACACTCCCCTTTGTACAGGTAAACCCCTCCTCTCTATCCTGGAGATAATTGGGAAGAAATCCAATTATCTCCAGGGATAGAGGCAAACCGCCATTTTACATGGTATAATAAAAACACATAAAAATCCATAAATGTAAAACTACTGAATGCATTTAATTCGTATAACGTATCCCCAGATAGCCTAGATCTGAGCGCACATTATTACCGAATAGCGCTCAGACCCAATGCACACAGTTCAATCGCCATGGAGTCAAAGTCTTCCACACTGTTCTTTCGGTATACGAATAACTCCATGGGATTGCTATTTGGGTTAAGTCCATTCGTACAATAAAAAGTCTCGAACGAACTGGCGTTCGTATGTCCGATGATAAGAAGGGCGGTCGGCAGTTTCAGCGGTGTTCGGTAGAAAAAGTGTCCGGTTTGAGTTCCATAAGTTCATCGTTGAACACCGCCGTTCATTCGTGTGTTTAAAATGGCTGCCACCTCGTGGTCGACATACGAACGACGACCACCCAGCATACGGTTCTAATTAAGAGGTGTCTGAGGTTAACCACAATGTTCTAATTGAGGCCAATAGGTTAACCAGCAGCACACTTCTCTTCTGGGTGGCCGGCTGTTCGGTAGTTTTATTCGGTATAAACTGAAATAAACGAACAGGGACGTATGGGCAGGTAATTCTACGAATGTATAACAAAATAGACGAACCAGCAGATAGTACTTAGACAGATGGATCTGTCATAAGCATATAAAAGAACTGTGTATACCAGGGGTAGTCAACCTGGTCCCTACCACCCACTAGTGGGCAATTTGGGATTTCAGATGGGCGGTTCTGCCGAAAACGCCTGGTGGGCCTCAATGGTTGGTGAGGGGATCTGCAAAAAGGGTCTGGACAACCCCTGAATGGTCCAAGGAAGCATACTAAGAGAGTCATATGATGGTATGACTCCAACTTTGTGAGTGAAACCACTATTTATCCTTTTATTGTATACTATTGAATAGACATACTACGCTATTTTGTATATATACCATTGTGTTTTACAGATCATTCAAGGTTTAAAGCAGCTCCGCCTATCATTTTGTATGTATTTATATGTAGGGGATACCACATATTAGGTGTATTTAGAGCTGCTCACTTTTTTCTTTCTTCCACTTTATGTACAATTTTCTTTTATGGGATGAAAGATCTCCCTCACCGGCCCACTGGCTCTTAATTTCAACAGAGGGAGGGAAGGGCCTGGGAGGCTCTGTGTTCCTCCTACGATTGCCGCACGTTACCATGGCAATGCTCCGATACAGTGCTGTGCTCGCAGGTGGACAGGAGAGTCAGTCTGCAGCCAGAGGAGCTGCAGGCTAAAGTGAACATGCCACCAATGGACCACCAGGGCTTGCAGCATTATGTACCCCCTCCCTGGTTAAAGTAAGAAGAAGGGAGGGGGAGACATTAAGATAGAACTTCACATTTTACCCACCTACACACAGCATTGACCCTATGCAACACACAGGACACCTCTCACACACTACCCCACACTGCCCCCCCCACAAACACACTGCCCCCTCACATAGACTTCCTCCTCACACACTGCACCCTCCACACATACAGCACCCCTCTCACACACACACACACCACACCACTCATACACAGCATCCTTCACACACTGCACCCTTCACACACTCCCCCAGACACACTTCCCCCTCACACACTGCACACCTCACACACTGCACACACACACAGCACCCTTCACACGCAAACACACAGCACCTCACTAACACACATAAAAAAAAGGTAGACTAGAAAATAGAAAAAAAAAAAAATTTAAGTACACATTAAAAAAAAAACCCTCCTTTCTAAAAAAATTTTTGTTTGTTTTTTTAATCACACTTGCAGGTGACTTGGGCATTGGTGGGCGGAAATTTTACTATCAACAAAGATACAAAAGTGGGCGGTAGGTATTAAAAGGTTGACTACCCCATGTGTATACAATGTGTCTAAAAAGTAGACAGTAAAGCTAGTACAATAATGTATTGATACTAATAAAATGTCATAAACAATGTTCCAAAGAATGCACAGTATATAATACACATATAATACAAAGTATATAAAACCACCTAAAATATTTTTTATAGATAATCAAGAGAGTCCAAATATGTTCCTAAGGGTTTCTGCCAGATGCGATAGGACACTATATTGGTGAGGAGTGTGCATAGGCATACAGCTACCTATAGTGTCTCTGTAGCTGATATACTGTATGTCAAAATAAGTAGCGCTCAAATATTTGTCTGACCTGCTTGATAGCAGGTCCAGTAGTGTGGGCTGATGGTTTGGAGTGTTAGGGGTGATAGGTCAGGATGGTATTGTATATCCAGAGTGAGATCGCTGATACAGCGTGTCTCCCTGTCAGCTCCTGCTTGCGACAATAGTATATCCTCCCGCTGTACCATTTTGGGATCTAAATATAAAAGAACGAACACATTTTTAGTTTTTTGAAGAACTCAAAAATATGTGACACTGAATAGTTCAGTTGATATAGCTGATTAACGTAAAATTAAATAAAAAGTGACGTTGGGGTTTATTATTATACCTAGCGAAGGTAAGGGCTTACTTTGTTGATGAGTGCTGATTTACTCGATATAAGCTTGAAGCTTACGGATATCTCACAATAAACTTCTAATATCCACCTTGGTAGGGGGGGGGAGTTTGGTCATCTTCTTCTGACAGAGATAAATCACGATCCTACATTGTTGGAATAGAATCGAGAGTATACTATTCCTGATCTTCAGCTGACGTGAAGTCGCCATCTAAGGCCTCTACTTTGAGTAAAATAAGTTCCCAATCTCACAGGTTTTCTCCTCCATACCATGCTTTAGCTTCTGGGAACGTTTACCTAGAAGTGCAGACAGGGTCGTCTTTGGCGCAGGGCAAATGGGGCATCTGCCCCAGGCCCAGTTCCTCCTGAGGGGCCACAGAGCAGCTGCCCCATGGGCCCCGCAATTTGAGCAGCCCCCATGTACCTGGGGGTGCGGCTGTACCAGCCCGCCAACTAAGAAGGCCCCCCGGGTGGCCCATGCAATAAGGGACACCCAGAGACCATGTGTTAGCAGGGGCCCGGTCGGACGCTGTGACGCTTAAACAGCTCTAACGGGCGCCTTCCTGTACCGGCTGGGCGGAAGTGAGTGCCGCGCGTTACCTCTTAGACATAAGCAATCAACATAACTCCTCCTGCCTAAAGCTGTCAGCACTTCATTATTCTGCTAATTTGGGACCTGAAGTCCTGCATTTATCTCATCCTGCTCCAGTTCCAAACCCTACTCCATACTCTGATTCAGTTCCTGCACCCATCTAAAGCTTTCCCTGGACCTATACTCTTAACCTCATCCTATCTCTACTCTTACATGATTGTTGGATTACTGATTCTTTGCTTACCTTGTTGGATACATCTTGCCTCTGGATAGCCTGTGTAACAGCTACCCAGGTTGTAGAGGGGTATCTGCAAGATGCTGTGCTGTAATGGAGCTGCCATATCCCATCTGCTGGATCTTTGTAGAGAGAGAAGCCGAGCTCTTAAAAGAGCTAGTGATTATGCTGAGCAGGTTCCCTTTCAATAACGAGACGAGGCTATGTTTGGAAGGGTGAAGTAGAACTGGTTTAATGACCACACAAGCAGCTGCTTTTATGCTGGTTTTACAGTAAGGTTACCACCCACGTGGACCTTGTGGGGCACTGACAATGGAAATACAGCAGCCAATCAGTTACAATGTTACAGTAGAAGCACACCCATTAATTACAATACATTCCTCCCCTCTGCTTAGGAGATAATTGAGTTAATCGTTATATCAGCTCTATTACCATGCTAAAAAATAAACTTTTCCACATTTTTCATAACTTTGAAACTATGCATAGGATTTTAACCAAAGTTACATTTTAATGATCAGTACATTCAGGGGAACAACATATCCAAAAATGGCACGAATTGGACCAGTGGTTCGGGAGTTAGTAAAAAGGTGGATGTGACCGACCGCTCGCACATTTCTATGCCCAAAACAGTTGCACACTTTCAGTCTCTGCGGTCGGTCTATTTTCCATTTGTAATAAGTGTAAAATGCACGAACGGAACCGTTCGTGCCTACCATTATTGGATGCAGATTGTTCGAATGAATAAACTCTCAAATTAGCGCCTTGTTCGTATAATTCTAGTCGAACGCACGGAAGGTAGAAGTTCAGCGGTGTTCATGGAAAAAGGTAGCCAAAATCAGTTCCACGCAGTCGACGACCAAACACCGCTGAGTGCGTTTGACTTAACAAAATGGCCACTGCCACGTGTTGGCACAGATGAATGCCGACCACCCTGTTAATCCATTAGAATGTTGAGGTGTTTGCGGTTTTTACAGGTCAAGAGGGTTAAGTGGTGCCACACTCCTGCTCTGGGTGGTCGGTCGTATATATTCGGTATACAAACGTTTATGGCCAAATACATGATCAATCCTTTTTAGTGAATGCAAATAAACGAATGGTCTTTGTTCTCAGCTCCATGAAGCATATATATGGCTTGAACAAGGGTTTTTGTGTACACTGTTGGGTTAGGGTTTCCAGGCAATAACAGGGGGTTTTGTTACAGCCTCCTATGCCCATATAACATACAAAGTTTTAAAATCCCAGGGAGCAATGACCCAGTTCCAGGACTTCTTGGTAAGTAGGGCTCCCGAGGTGTGCTCTATTCCTCCAAATGGGTGCCTGCTAGCATCAAGAAGGACATCTTGGAAGGAAGGATATCAATCTAGTATCACTTCTCATTGCTTCTCAAGATGTCCTTGAGAATAAAACTTATGAATATGGGGACGTGTCTGTAGTGTTAAAATCTAGGGACCCTAGATTGAATCGCAAGCTATCCATACCCGAATTTGTGTTGGCTTTTGGGATCTATAGAGACATGATATGCTCTGTATATCCTGATAGGAGGGAAGAGTTGGATCTCTATCTCCACAAGCTGTTGGATTTGGGGCACAAGTACGGTTGCACGTCTTTTTACGACTACCACCGTGCATTTTCTGCAAAGGCGTCGGCAGCTCTATCCCAGTTTAATTATCAAGCTGACTGGGGGGTGCTTGATATGGAGCTTTTTTGCCGACACTTTGCGGGCCTCAAAATCCCAGCTTGTGCCATTTGTGCGTCCAATTCCCAGAGGTGAATGCTCTATTCCCCCTTATAAATATGATGCCCACTGGTAGAACAGGCAAGGTACTAAAGGATAAACTGGGACGTGATTTAGTGTTTTGGGGAAAATCTCAAATTTGTAATAATTTTAACACCAGCACTTGCGGCTACAGTGCTTGCAGACTACTGCATGTCTGCTCCCAATGCTTCAGGGCTCACTCTGAGGTCATGTGTCCGAATAAATTATATCCCAAGCATTTCCTTTCGTCTCTTAATGTCTCCCTGCTGAAAGAGTTATTGTGTGATCACCCATCTCAACATCTCGTAGATTTTCTGGTGGCAGGGTTCGCTTTGGGGTTTCACACTGGTATTGTGCACATGCCTACTGGGATCCTAGAATGTAAGAACTTGCAGAAGGCCCAAGCAGCTCCCGACACAATTGACCTACTTCTACAGAAAGAAATTGACCAAGGGGTTCTAATTGGCCCTTTCGACTCCCCGCCTTTCGCGGTTTGGAGAACTAACCCCATAGGACTAGTCACAAGTAAATCCTGCAATAAGCAGAGGTTGATTCTGGACCTCTCTGCTCCCCACGCTTCACCTACCCCAAGTCTTAATTCGCTTATTCCATCTGAGGAATTTTCTCTCCAATATACGACCATAGACCATGCCATCACGGCCATCCTCTGGACGGGAGTGGGGGCATGGCTTAGTAAAACAGACATAGTGAACGCATTTAAGTTACTCCCTATCCATCCCTCCCTGTGGCATTTACGTGGTGTTAAGTGGCATGATTCATATTATTTTTTCACGCGTCTCACGTTTGGGTCTAAGAGCAGCCCCAGGATTTTTGATATATTCGCTGAGACGTTGTGCTGGATGCTGCTTAACATATGTAAATGCCCTACCGTTATCCATTATCTAGATGATTTTTGTCCGTGGAAAGTAACCTCTTACCTCCCAGTAGCCTCCTTTCTACAAAACGACCATTTCACCCACAAAGACTGAAGGTCCGGATACGATCATTAAATTCTTGGGGGTGGTGCTGGACTGTGCATAAGCAGGCTAGCCTCCCCGGGGAAAAGATTGAACGCATCCTTTTAGCCATTGACCATTACCTAGCAGGTGGTTCTTGTAATAGAAAGGAGTTGCAATCCCTGTTGGGTTCACTTAATTTTGCAATGAAAATTATACCACAAGGGAGAGCATTTATATCACGATTGCTGAGCTTATTTCCCCTATTACAATCTGATTCATCACGCATTACATTAGACATTCATGCTACCGCTGACCTACGCATGTGGAGGGAATTCTTGCTGCACTGGAACTTTTCATTCCAGTATGGACGAATAAGTCAGGTCTGTATGGACAGATGCAGCAGCCACTTCGGGATTTACCGCAATTTTTGGCAATGAATAGATGTGGGGTATATGGCCGAGGGAAATTAATGAGATTCCCGAGTTTAAAGACACCTCAGCATTATTTGAGCTCTACCCGATCGTGGCAGCAGCAGTTAAATGGGGTGCTTGCTGGTCTGGGAATACGGTGCGTTGCTTCTCAGACAACATGGCAACATGCCATATTGTAAACAAGGGACGTTCCACTTCCCTGGCCATCATGCGATTTATGAGAACTCTCACGTGGCTAGCTGCAAAACACAGTTTCTTCTTAACGTGCATACATGTTCCTGGGGTTCTGAATATCGCTGCTGATCATTTATTGCAGTCTCGATTTCAGGAGTTCCGGGTGGCACTACCAACAGCTACCCTGATACCAACTCCAGCGCCGTGGTGGCAGGAGATGGTTTGGGACTAAAGGAACTACTCACTCACGGGCAGCAACTCTCTCAAATGGGTCTTTCAGTTAACACCAGGAAGGCATACGGCAGGGCCTTTCATGTCTTTAATAAGTTTCTGCTTGGCTACAAGATCACCAATTTTCCATGGAAACAATGATTGCGTTCATTTCCTTTTGCCACCTTCGCCTAACACTATCATTCAACACTATTAAGTTATACATCACCGGTATTCAACATCACATCCTCACTACTTGGCCTAATAAACAACGCTTTCTGTCATCTTACCAAGTTAAAGCTATACTTAAAGGTATCAAGGACTCCACCCCTACACCCACACCATCCAGATTACCCATCCACAATCTCCCGTTCCAGTCTCTGTCAAACCTGTTAGACACTTCACCATTTGAAACTCACACTAATCATGTCATTAAAACAGCCATCTATTTAGCTTTTTACGGCTTCCTTCGGCCCAAAGAATTTACCACCTCTAACTACTGCACCCCCAACTTTATCACACGGTCAAACCTGGTAAAAGCACACGATCACTATTTACTGTCCCTACACCATATGAAGACAAGTACCAAGGGTCAGAAGGCCACTATTACCTACTACCCCACTGGTAATAGATGGTGCCCCGTGGAAGTGTTCGGTCAATACCTCTCCTCCTTTCCCTCGGCTCCAACCCAACTTCTAGCCTTACACGGGAATACGCTCACTACGAGCAAATTCATGCTCTATGTAAGGATGTTGTTGGTTTGATTAGGCTTGAACCCAGCCGAATATTCCGGTCATTCACTTAGAATAGGAGCAGCTACTAACGCTTCTAGAAGGAATATTCCGGCCCACATCATTAAGATATTAGGCCGATGGAAGTCCACGGCTTACACCTGATACATTCCTCAGCTGGTATAAGAGGTGCGCCTTGCATTTAAAAATATGATTATGTGATATTCTATGTTGTATTGTAGGCTGAATAAACTGGTTACACCTTTTTTGCCCTCTTTTATTTCAGGCCTACTACCTCGTCAGTTACGGCACACCACAACTGACTTGCTCCATGTTTGTTTTATGTTACTCATTCTACGGCTTTATGCCCTGACCACAAATGGAAGGCAGGGCCTGAAGTTGTGGGAGGGGCTTGGTTCCCCTTCTTAAGGAGCACCAGCCCTTCCCTCAGTACCGTCTGAGGTCTGGTGATTTCTCCCACCCACCACACTTCCTTTTATAAATAGTTCATAAGATAGGCCCTCTTTTATTTCAGGCCTACTACCTCGTCAGTTACGGCACACCACAACTGACTTGCTCCATGCACTGTTTGTTTTATGTTACTCATTCTACGGTTTTATGCCCTGACCACAAATATATATATATATATATATATATCTCTATCATAAAGTAACACAAAACAGAAAAGGGTGCGCCTTAGAAAATATAAAAATAATAATAACATAGAAACATAGAATGTGACGGCAGATAAGAACCATTCGGCCCATCTAGTCTGCCCAAAACTTATCATAAGTCCAATATGGTGAAATCCACGCTCAGTGAAGCATATGGGGAAAGAAAACACAGAAACGGGACTCCAATGGTACAGTATGTAGATAAAATGAGATAGTAAAATAGTGGTAATAAGTACTACTCACAATCTCCAGAGCTAATATTGCCATATTCCTTTTTATTATCCTTATTTTATTTTATAAGTTTTTACCTGACTACATCGATGTTCAAGAAGCACAAAGAATCCGCCGGTGGGGATTGTACCACCCATACGCTTACATTGAACAGTATAGCCTGCTCTACATATTGTGAGTAAATTTCAGATATTTTATATCTTTTTATTCATAAAGACACAGTGAGCACTATATTTTATTCCTTTTATTCTGGGCTGGATCGCATCAATATTGGACTACTGATTCGTCTTATACACCTGCCAACCAGTACCACTTCACATATCCTTGAGTGGGGATCATTCCACTTCACGCATTCCATACCAGAGCTGGATTTTAGCTCTGGAGATTGTGAGTAGTACTTATTACCACGAATTTACTATCTCATTTTATCTACATACTGTACCATTGGAGTCCCGTTTCTGTGTTTTCTTTCCCCATATGCTTCACTGAATTTCAAGTACACACCCATGAAGACTGATTCCATTTACTGTATTTCAAGAGTTCTTCCTATGAGCGTGGATTGCACCATATTGGACTTATGATAAATCATTTGGATTAGTATTATTATTTTTATTATCTTTTCTAAGGTGCACCCTTTTCTGTTTTGTGTTACTTTATGTTATATTTATTTTAGGGGATTAGAGGGGACTCCCCTTTTTTCCTTGAGGTGTGCAGCCTTGTACGTTTTATAAATTTTGTTTTTTCTGTGGCAGCTTAGCGCTAACTCCGTTCTTGGATATATATCTCTCTGTCCTCTAACATATCTAACATTGCTCTGAACATTTTTTTTTTGGCAGATGTATCTGATTATAGTTTAAATCTTTATTGCTCTTATATGATAGATGTATCATCCTGCTTTCATTGTTCTTTTGCCAAGGCATCAGCAGCACTTATATGTTACTTTCTATTACAGTGTCTATCATGCAAACTGCTGATTGATACCTTCTATGTGTGTGTGTGTGTATATATATATATATTTGTATATTGATTTGTATATAGCCCACACTCTTTTTGTCATTTCCTCACTTCTGTTTTTTACGTCACTCATTTTATTTAATCTTTCCCACATTCACTTATCTCCACACACACCACTCTTATCCCTTATTGCATATCACTTTATTGAGACACTCAATTTCTTTGCTCCTTCTTTACACTCCCCCCCTTTCCTATGCTCAATTCCCTGGTCTATTCTTTCTTCATTCAGCTCCACTCTTCATCTATCTTATTCTATTCACTTCACTCACGTGCACCACTCACTCGTCTTCCATCCGTCTATCTGTTTTCCATTGATCTGGGATCTATGTTATTCCCTTACTATATATCTATCTACATGTGTATTTACCATTTACAGATTTTCTTTACATATCCTCCTAGTTGGTTTTATTTTTATTTAATTCACGATCACTTATATCATTCTAACACAGCGTCAACATAGGAACCAGATGCTTTTTCACGACCTTTTCGGTCTCATCACTATGACGTCATCACGTCCTCGTCAATCTCACACGTGATCACCTGAGCACTACACTGCTTCCACATACGGATCTGGGGTGTTACACCTGCACTGGGTAAGTGATTAGCTCTTAACAATTTATGCCCAATATATACAATTTTTTCACTTATATTTGTATCTTGACAAAGACCTCCTGGGTCGAAACGTTGATCCTCTTCACTACACATAAAGTTTGATTGAAAAAATCCTCTGGAGTGCGTTTTCCATATATATATCTTACACATTTAACTTTTTATCCTCTGCCTAAGCAACTGTAGAAAATGTAATTTTCTAAATAAATGTTTATCATAAAAACGGTAATTACGTTAGAATTCAAACAGAAATTGTGCCATAATGATATTTCAAAAATAATCATTTTGGCAATTAGTTTGACTCCAATCATGTATTATAGACATGATGACTGCAGGATAAGAGTCTCTTCACCTCAGGGTCAAACAGGGATATCAGGCTTTGAAGATTTGCTTTCACTGGCTGCCCTCTTTATTATACCACCTATAAATGGAGGAAACACATTGAATTTCCTGCCCATCTGGCTACTGAAGAGGAAATGCTAGGCATTAATACATCTATGAAAATGTATGCAGAGGAGCAAGTAAACGTTCATTCATATATTAAGAATACTTTCACCCGGATTGGTGTCATTTAGAGCCACTCCTGTCTCATTTATATCCTTTGATTTTAAAGCATTCCACAAAAAAAAAAATACATTAATCAAAATGGGAAAATACAATCCAGTTGAGTAAAACGTGCTTTGGAAAAAATTTAATTTGCAAACATTTCTTTATATATATCTCCGAATGCAATTTGCTTTAAGTGTGGTAGAACTGAATATGCCAGGAGATGCATATTCAGTTCTACCTAAAGGCCAGAAGATTGGTGTGTGTGTGATTGAAACTGAATTTGACTAGTTAGGGGTATGTGATTGGATGGATAGTTTAATAATAGGTGGTTCTGGGAGAGGGTGGGTATGTATTTGTAGGATTCTTGTGATGCTGTATATTTGTGGAGATGCTGCTTATGGTTGTTTCAAGTGTGGGCTAAAGCTGCTTTGTGTTGCTGGTTTCTCAGGATTCTGCTTGTGGAGCTGTGTGTGTGTGTTAGGATACTGCTTGTGGTGTTGTGAATGTGGGGGAAGGCTGCTTCTAGGGTTGCTTATGTGGGGAAGATACTGCTTGTGTGGTTGTGGGTGTGAGAGGGAGGCTTTTTGTGTATGTGGATGGGGTTATTTGTAGTGCATTATGCGTGTGCGTATGTGGATAGGGGCTGTGTGTGGATAGGGGTGCAGTGTGTGTGTGTGTTTACGGGCATATGAGCTGTGCTTAGGGTGATAGGGCATGTGTAGTGTGTGTTTGGTTAGGATAGGGGTTTTAGCATGTGTTTGGGGGGATAGTGGTTACAGGGTGTGTTTGGAGGGCAAAATAACTATAGGATTGGTTGGTTGTCTGTCTACCTATCCTGTCCCAAATAAATATATTTTCTTTAAAGCTGAAATTAAGAAATGAACGGAAAATGCTATGCATAAAGTATGTCAGCAATTTATGAAGGAGTAATTATATGAAAGGCCAGTAAGTGAAGTGATGTGAATACAAATCAGAAGAGGGATATGAATAAGCCATGGGCGTGAAAAACATAGCAGCCAAGAGCATCTTTCTGGTTTTGGAGGGCCGAATGAATTTCTGAATAATTGGTAAATAAAACAAGAATGAGTGGGAGTTAGTGATGTCGCGAACTTGCCGCGAACGGTTCGCGGCAAGTTCGCGGACGGTTCGCGACATCACTAGTGGGAGTATATGAAATTTGGTTATTATACATGGTATATGAAACGAATAGGAGATTAAATGAAGATAAGGCGGGAGATGGATTTTTTTGAACAGAACATACAAAAAGAAAGATAGGAGTAAATAAAATAAGACAGATGCAGAAGTATAACAAATTGCATTTGGAAGGTAGATATACCAAGATACATGTCACATTTTTCTGCTGATGTAACATTCAGCACTCCATGAAAATTAATTGGGTCAAAATAACTACATGATTGACCGTTTAGTAGATAACACAATGTGTTGCAGTGTAAGCATGCAGAAGCCAAACACAGAAATATTGGACACAGGTCTTCAGGAAGTAACAGGCCTTTATTCACATTACCGATCGGGTCTCAGATGAACTCCTGTTCCAAAGGATCTGAGAGACCAACACATAGTGTACATTCCTTATATAGCACTATAACTCCTCCCATTAATAGCTACACCCACATATACCTTTAACCAATCAATGAGCAGAATATAGACTTGTACATCTAGTCAAACCACATGGCTCATCCAAGACAAAGGAAATAAGTGCAATTTCAGTTCCTGCATTCCTGCACATGCTCAGTACACTGATGACAGTATCCTAGCTACATGTAGCTAACCAACTGACACAACATACACATATGCCACATGGAGATTTTGGCCTACTAAATTTTGACCATGCTGGAATCCCATCACATTCCCCCCTTTGATGCCTCTGATATAACATTATTCCAGATGCATCACCAATCACAGTTTTACCTACATCTCTCAAGTAGCCATTGAACCAGAGTAGACCTTGTAAGCATCTTAAAAACTCCTTCAACATTCTTCATCCTGAATATATTCTCTTCGGGCTAGGGGATCATATCTTCCAGACAGCCATTACATGAGCCGCTGTCTTTCTCTCTATAGTACTCTCTATAATACTATGTAGGGACCTTACCACTAGTGGAATTAGACAGGGCAGGAGGAGGCACAAAAAATATAATAAATTCTACTCCTCCTACTAATGTCTTAATTCCTCCAAGCTGCTCATACCAACTTCCAAACCAACTACTTAGGTTATACCCATTCCAGACCTGAGTAGGTACATGCTCAAATTTAACCATGTGGCTTGTAAGTTCAGCCACTGCCTGCCCTTCATCATCTATGTGCAGACAACAGTTACTTAGATTAAACTTTCCGCATACACCTCCTTCTACTGCTAGTAAGTAATCAAGGGCTAGCCTATTCTGGTATATGGCTGATCACATCTTGGTATTTTGCTTAGCTAGAAGATTAAGCACTTGAGCTGTGTCATTAGTAATAATCTCAACTACCGCCCGTAGTCTAATAATGCGGTTGAGCATATATAATCGGAGTTCTATATCCATAAGTGCCATCTTCTGCCCAAGTAGCAGGTCCATAATAATTAATAATACGTTGAGGGGGCCACTCATTATCTTCCCAGCTACCTATATTCAAGGATGCTCTCTCCCTTTTATGATTTACATCGTAAACCTTAACTCCCAAGGTCTCTCCTGTTTCGATTGGCAACAAGAAGAAGGATGGCTTTGGCATACCTAATACACATGCCCCTTCCCAATCTTGTGGTAACTCCGAATAAGTTTTCTTACCACAAATCCAGTATAAATTTGCTGGGGCTTTCCAACTAGATGTAGCCGATAAGTCAAACCATACCTCCTTTAAATGAGTGTAATTGGCAAACGGATTAGTAGGTTCCGAGACATTTGAAGTTGACCACCAAGTAGTATTTTTAGTATTAACATTATAGGCTTTTTGTCCCAAGCAAGTTAGCTCACCTACAGACGTGTTATACATTGTCCCTTTCCTGGCTATACAAACATGACCTATAATGGAGGTTTTAACCACCATTCCAATTTACTTCTAGTACTTACTTGATGATCAGACTGGAAAGGTATCTGTTGTTCATATGTCTCAGAGCCAGGGTACCATATTTCCTTTGCCTCCCATGGCCACTGGTCTCCCATATTAGTACCTCCACACACATAGCAATTAGTTACATTAAGACTACCTGCAATACCCTCAGCCAAATCAATAAATAGGTTGTTAACATTATGGGGAATTTTATCCTCAATACTCATCTCCTCATAGAAGGAATGAGAAACCTGATGAGTTTGAGTTGCCACTGTCTCAGTTTCAAGACCTACATATATTATTGTTCCTGAATCTACTCCTGTGCCATATATTTGAAACCCAAACAGACCTCCAAACCTGTCAATAAAGTACTGCAGATTGGAAATGGTCATGTGAACGGGGTTACACACATAGTTTTACAGTATGGTGTGGTAGGCAACCTTTGGATAATCATATCTTGATCCACTGTTTTTCCCAGGTTGCCCAACCTACACATGACCAATAGGGGCAGAAGTTAGTCTCTATTTGGGCAATCAGGATCAGTAGATCTTTTACTGGGACATAAGTATTTATCATTAAACCCATAAGTTCGTTCCCATTTAAGATTACCACATACATTCCAAAGTCTTCCACTACCCGAAATCGCCTTACATGCATCAAATAGTAGAATACCCGTGGAATGTATGGTGCTTATCACAGTCCTATTTATTAATGTCCCCTGGGAGTTACTATTCCGAATTACCAACCAAATTGTACGGGGTTGGAAATGGGGATCAAAACATTTAGACTCTCCTGATATTGGCTTGCACACACTATAATCAATATCCAAATATCTACATTTAGATACAGATCCCTTACATTCATACTGTGAGTGCTAGATGAAAGTTTGGGATATTTGGTTACCTGTTTTAGTAGTCTTAATGCAACTATCGCAATTCGGTATGTCTGTACTCCTACCTTCCTGAAAAATCATAAAAATACTAAGACACAATAAAACACATTATTCCTGAAATCCTCATTTTTCTTCGACCGTGCGATGGCCTCTCAGCTTCCCGATTGTGAGGGCTGCAAGGATGTTGTTCTTCTGATCCTCACTTTCCTTCACAGAGATCCCTTCAAGATACTCTGGCTATGACACGTAGGCAGGTGGTCAGGCTTTATTATGGCCGTCAAAACACCTACTTGATGATCTTTGTAGACTTTTAACTAGAATGTCTCGATATCCCCTCGTCACTCCGACTGAGTTGCACGCTTCAACCGGGTCCTGCAAGGATTCTCAGGATCTGGAGTAGCTTGCCAAGAGTCTGCTGCTGGTTTAACCTTTTTTTAATGATGAATCCAAGGAGTCACTTCCGCCACCTTTACAGCTGTTGGGGTAGATAAAAGAACAACATACAAAGGCTAACAGGATACACCCCGAGCTTTAACTCAATATGTATTGGTGGGATATTACGAGCAAGTCCTGGAGGATTATTTTCTTCCCATACTCCTGGAATGTCAAATAAGGATTCATCACTCTTAGGGTTAACACTTGTCACTATGGAATAGAAGCGTCATTCTTCTTCCCTTGGCACCGATATCACCATTATGCCTGGTAATCCCTTAAACTTCAGAGATGTTAATCCATTAGGTAAAAGGTTATCTGAGCTTAAAGCTTCGATAATAGATCTCATCCTAAAAGTTGAATCAGACACTCTGGCATATATAGGAACTAATGCTTCACCACATGGCCTCCCAGAATACAAGTGCGACTCTTAAGAACCGGTCTAGCTGCGCTTCTCCCAGTAGCTCCTATCACAGTTATAGTCTTCCCCGAAGGCGGAGCCACCATCTTAGTCACCACAGAATGTTCAGCACCTGTGTCGATCATGAAAGAACTTCTCTTTCCCCCTATTGCTACATCGACCATAGGCTCCGCTTCACCAAGTGGGATGGAGCCCAGTCGGTATCAATAGTCTTCCATGATAGTGTCAGCCAGACCCACAAAATCTCTATCCTCTCTTTCTCTAGGTCTCTGCGTGGGTAGATAGTATCTGTCTCCTTGAACACTTCCTCTACTATTCCCACCATTCCCTCTAAAACTTCCTCTTACTCTATAACTACCACTATAACCTCCTCGTACCCTTCTCTCTCCTGTCTATCACCTTCATACTACTCTCTCTGTGGACACTCACTCTTCCAATGTCCCTCCTTTCTACAATACGCACATTAATTCCTACTTAAAGTCCCTTGCTCAGCCTATTCTCGTCTCCTCTATTCACTTCCCTGTCTTTCTACACTTAATATAGCTACCGCTAGCATATCTGCCTTTTTCCTCATTTTACGTTCTTCCTCCATCTCCCTATTCATATATACTGTATTTGCAATCTCCATTAGCTGTATTATGGACATCCCTACAAATCCCTCTAATTTCTGTAATTTCCTTTTACTATCACCTTGGGCCTGGCTGACAAATGCTGAGTCTATCATTCGGAAGTTTTCAGGAGCCTCTGGATTAAAGGGAGTATACAACCTATTTGACTCAAGCAGTGTCTAATATGGGACTTCGGCAAGGCTGCCCAATAATAGGTTCCAGTCTAGGAGTAGTAAGATAATTTTATTAGTCAGCATTTGGTGGATGAAAAAACGTTTTTTTTGTTTTTTTTGTTTTTTTTTTTAAAGTGTTAAACCAATAACCTACCAGTAGGTGTCACCAGAGGGTAATTGTATCAAAATAATCTTTATGGGTCTAATAAGAAAACTCAACTTTTAATATATTTATACATAAAATAAAACCTTATAGCAATAAATATATTAAAATAGGGTAAGCAATCCTACATCTATCTGTTATAAACAATGTATTATCAATGTAACTCCCGAAGATGGCCAGTAGGTGGCTTAGAGTGCCTCCCTAAAGTCAAATG